>CM053561.1:60361272-60443056 GCA_028646485.1 Cryptoprocta ferox
AGACTCTTCCACATCTCTTAAATGACTTCTACTTTTCCAAAGATAGTTTGGGGTCACAGCAATGGACACTGGTAACTGTGAGACCGGGGCTTGAGTTCTGATTTGGTCACTTACTAGATACATAATTCAAAATAAATTTCATCCTCCTGAGTCTTGTCACCCTCATCCATTAAGTGGGAATGCTAATGTCAACTCTCTTGCAGTTTGGCTCTAAGAATTAACTAAAATGCATATATTCTGAATATTTTGAAACTCAAATGTGTACAGATATGAGCTGTTATCTACAATGATAATATTCCCATTTTCTCATTTGCTACCATTCACAATAATTGGATCAGTTTGGGGATCTTTTAAAGTCTAGTTAAACTGAATTTGAATACTCCAGTTATGTTTCTGTATCAGTTATGTTTCTTTTGGTGACCTGCCCAATACCCATTCCTCCTGGCCTCTTTAACGGAAAAGCCAATACTGGATTGGTTGGCTTATCCTTCCTTATGCAGGACTGAGAAGTGCCCATATGCAAGGATTAATTCTCTTGGGTCTATGCCCACTCAACATCTTCCAACTCCCCTTGCCATTGGTTGGTTTAGAAGAGAGCATTAAAACTGACTTCTAGTAAATGAGAAGTGAGGGGGGTCTTGTAAGGGCCTGCAGGGAAGGGACCACCAGGAGATACAGCAGAAGACCCTCTTTTGCCTCTCTGGAACACTGTGACCAATGTGATGCTTGGGACTGGTCTAGCCTTCTTTTTACACAGAGGAGCCAGTCTTACAGTTAAGCTTACATAATGAGTATGCAAAGAGATGAAAAGGACCTATTTCCTGATGACACTGAGTTACTGATTATACTGAACTTACAGCTGCTCTTTTTCTGTGCTTCTTATGTGAGATAATGAATAAAAACAATGATTACCCAAACTGAATCAAAGGTTCCTGATTAGGAGGTCTTGGTCTTCAAATTACAAATACAACTTCCAATCAGAATTTCTTGGACTATCACCTGATGAGAACTTTTGATAAATATGCAGTGCTTGATTTATTTGTATGGGGTCTAAGAGTTTCTTTCTTAAGAATTCAACCTCTTCTTCAAAGGTTCCTGAACAAGTTTAAGATGGAATATATAAAGATATACCTCTCTTATTTATAACTCAGCTATTGAGAAATTATGAATCTGAGGGATTTGGGGAGAAAATAAAAGAACAGAGAAACTAACATTTGTTCAGTATCTATGTGCCAGGTTCACATTTATTTCGTACATTTAATCTTGACAATACCACAAAGTATAATATATTGACTGATGTTTTTAGATTAAGAGAATGAAGCTCAAGTACATAATGATTTATAGAAATGGCATTATGGGTTTCAAACTTGGTTGGCTCCAAGGCTGGTTTATTTCCACTAATCTATGTTGTGTGAAAAATGCTGGCAAGTTTGGGGCCAACTTTTGTTAAGTATATTTTGTCTTTGATCTAAGTATCAATGCATATGCCCAGATACAAAAAAAAAAAAAAAACAACCCAGTAAATTCATATTTTGTGTGGAGTAATTTGGCAATATTGATCAATATCCTTGAAAATACTATCTTTGACCTCACGTTTATTTCTGAGAATTCTAACCAAGGAAATAATTAATGATCTAAGCAAAGATTTAGCTACTTCAGTACTCATCAGTTTTGTTTCTAATAAAAATAAATAAGAGAAAACTGGTCAAAAATAGAGGGATAACTTTTTAAAATTTCAGAACATGCATAGTTTGTTATTAAAATCCTGATTCTAAAGAGTATGTGAGGATTTACAGAAGTGCTTAATACATTTCATATATTAAAAAGAGGTTACCAATTAATGATTTGTATCAATGCTTTAATTTCTTATTTAAAAAAAAATAGACCTCGGTTATTTAAGATGTTAACATTTGGGGAAGCTAGGTAAAGCTGTACTATCTTGGTAACTTTTCTGTTTACCTAAAACTATTCCAAAATAAGTTTTTTTTTAAAGTAGGTTACCCAAATATGTGCATATCAACCCAATTTTTTTGTAAGTTGTATATATAGATGTCTGCATATGTATGCTTACACTGGAAAAATGAATAAAAGATACACATGAGATGTCAACAATACTATACAGGCAGTGATATGAGAGAGGGAGACAACTGTGTGCAAAGCCCTGGTCAGCATCTCTCAGCCAGGGGGTGAAGGGAGCCTAGTCCACAGTGGGCTTGTGACATCTGTCCCACAAAAATTAGAGAAGCTTCTCTAATTCCTCTGCTTTTCTATCTTCCTCCACTCCCCATGACACATATTGAGGCAGACCACTATGAGCAATACGTATAATGAGCCCATCCTTGGGCTAAGAAATACCAAAGATTCCACTGGGTGACACACACAAAGCCCCAGGAAGAGGCTTTGAAACCACTGCTTGCTTAGAGTGGCTCAAAGTGAAATCTGCAAGCTGAAGGGGAAATGAACAATTTTGAGCTGCCTGCCCCTGGTAAAGTGCTCCTGGTTTGTTCTCTTTCTCCTCCTAATGGAAACAGAAAGAAATTGGCTGCACTTCATAATGAGGGACCAATCATTCTTATTCCCCCTGGGGCTTGCTGTAATAGCATTAAGTATGATGAACTCTTTCCATATTCAATTCTAGTGAGTGTATGATGCGATTCCATAGGAAGTATCTTGTAATTTGGCATTAATTAACGTCAATTAATGCATGCAACTGCTAGACTTTAGAATTAATTTCATTACTTTTCCCACACAGATGTTTTCCTTGCCATAGGTAATTAGGGCCCTGTGCTGCTCTTTGCAGGCATCCTCACTCTGTAGAGCAGCTGTCGCTTGGCATCACACAACTCCCACCCCTGCAGAATCTGTGATCTAGAGAAAGGCTGCCTTTCAAGGACCAGACGTTGAGCAGAGGAACTGGGCTTTAAGTGCAGGTTCAAGGCCTGCTAGCTTGGTACACCTAAGCAACCACTTCACCGCTCTTTTAAACGCTCATCTGTAAAATGAGAAAAGATGGGAGCCATCTTGCCAGTGGTCGTGATGATGGAAGATTTCAGTCATGAAATGTGTGCAGCCCAGGGCCAGGCTAGGCTGTGCTCCAATAACAGGAGCTATGCTTGCTACAGAAGTCCCCTCTCTTGAATCACCAGCACTACCCACTGTGTCTCAAGGGAACCAATTGTAAAGTACTCCAGACACCTCTACCTGACAATATCTTTCTTCATATTCGTTTGTTTCAGGTAAAGATTTTTTTAAACACCATGAAAAATATTCTCCTTGTATAATTAATAGGTAATTGTGTGAGGCAGTGATCAATGGGGAGAAATGGAAAATAACTAGGCCTATGAGGAGGCCATGAGAGTTTCCTGGGTGCCAGCGTGCAACCATATTGCTTTGCAAGTGCTTCCTCCTATTGGGAGTGATGTTCCATGTCCTAGCTCTATCTCCAACATGCTGTGTGACACTGAGAAGGTCACTTACCGAGCCAGGCTTCAGACTTTTCCTCTTTGTAGTGAGGGTTATTAGAGCTTTAGAACTAGGGGGCACCTGGAGCGTCCAAGTTCAGCTCAGGTCATGATCTCACAGTTTGTGGGTTTGAGCCTCCTGATGGGCTCTGTGCTGACAGCTCAGAGCCTGGAGCCTGCTTGGATTCTGTGTTTCCCTCTCTCTCTGCCCCTTCCCCACTCCACTCTGTCTCATTCTCTCTCTCAAAAATAAACATTAAAAAACACAAAAAAAGAACTTTAGAACTAAAAAAGAATGTTAAGAATCAGACTATTACTTGAATATCTGACAGGTCTTTACTATACTTTACTCATTGAAACCTGTCTCCTTCCCACACCTGCCTGAAGAAAACAAAGCTCTGTGATATTGCTGGTAAGTCTGTATCTTCAGGGTTTCTGCTATTTCTAAACAGCACGTTCATTCCGGGCTAACACCCTGTGTTCACTCAGTTACTTGGGTTTGAACTGCTTTTCCTTGCCTGTTACTCTGCCCAAATACTTCCTGGGCTTTCTTCTGTGGGGTTTTTCCTGAGGCTCAGGTTGACCTCTCCTTTCCCAGAATCTCTCCAATGATAGCAGCCGCAGCAGCATTAGCCTCCAGAATAACCACTGTGAACTCTCCTCTGGGTCGGGAACCGTGCTAAATGGATCACATGCTTTTTCTCTTTTAAACTTTGTAAAAAAAAAAAAATTCCAGAAAGAGGTACTTTTTACAGATGAACAACTGCAGACTTAGTGATGAGATTTGTATAAGCTCATATGCTAGTAAATGACACAGCACGAAATACATCACAGATCTCTAGAACTCTACCAGTGATTCTATTATTCAACAAATATTTATTTAGCACCGAATCCTTTCATATACCTTAATATTATAAAAGTTTCGTTTTAGACAAAACCATAAACTCTGTAGGCAGTCAGTCAAGAGCACTTTAAAACTCTCCACAAACCCCATTATTTTTCAACCTTAAAACACGGCAGTTTTTAAAGCCCATATATCTGCATATAAACCTTCCTTTTGTTTTTTACAGTGTTCTGTTATTTGTTTGAGGAACCTCCTATTAAATGTTCCCACCTAACACACACACATACGTGTCGAGTCCACATGCTTGTGCTCATAGAAGCTTCAGTACCATCAGGGTTCCAGAACCCTCTGTGGCATCTATCAGTCAGAAATAGGCATCTGCAAAAATGAGACTCTAGCCATGGGCCCTGAAAAGACTACACAGAGTTCAAAAAATTTCCATGAAAATTATAAACTTAGATCAAACATTCTCCTTTTGGCGTAACAAGATTGTGGCATTGCGTTCTTCCATGAAACTTCTTGATTTGAGTCCAGTATAACTTTCTAAATGTCTTTGATGCTTAGCCTTCTGACATCCAGGAGGCCATGATTACGCCAGGAAAAGTTCTGAGATCATACTTTTTTTTTTTTTTTTTTTTTTTTTTTTTTGCCAACCACAGCAGTAGGAATTAGGGACATGAGAGAGAACATAGAGCCATATTAATTTAATAGAAATGCAAAAAAATCACTTGCCAACTATAATGCAGTATGGTGAGTGTGTCCCAGGAAGGATCAGGTGCGGTGAGCTGGTGGGGTGAGGGACACCCAAATTTACACCTCTCCACAGATGATCTACTTTGTGCCAGAACTTGTCCTGTGACTGCATTTAGTTTAGTTTGCATCACACAGAACTGTGGACCTGTTATAACCACTTGGCCTACCAGAATTTTGGGGTTAGAGACTATTTCACTATTCACTCTAATATGACATCTCCCCTAACTACAAGGTAAACTCGATGAGAGTGAGGTCTTTGCAACGTTCCTTACGATCTCTCCTTTGCATCTGGGACAGCACCTGTCTCAGCATACAGATCCAACATTATCTGTTGAATGAATGAATAATATGTCTGGGGTGAACCAGACCTGGCTTCATATTTCAGCCCTGAGGTAATGGCAGAAACATTTAATCGCTGAAAACCTTGTTTTCCTCAAAGTTTAAACGAAAAAAATAACAATAGAGCCTATTTCCAAGAATTGATGTCAGACTACAGCTGAAGAGTAGCAGTAAGTGCAGTAGCACTTGGCCAATGATAGGAATATAATCCATGACACCAGCACCATTGTTGCTCGAGAATATAGAGGACAAAGGAAGGAAATGTATGAGTCAGTGCCAAGATGTTTTGGACACATACTTTTTTTTTTTTTTTAAACACAGGATCAGGAGTCAGAAGCATTAGGAATTTTCCCAATGGCTGGAAACTGCCACACGTGTTATATGGACTAGTGCTGCTGTGTCCTGGGGGATCCAGAAAACCCAGTAGAAACCCAGACCTCTGTCGTAGAGCTAAAGCCCAGGGATAATAGGTTTCTCTTGCTCACCTCTGTCCTCTCCTCCTCAGGATGGGAAGTCAGGGCACAGACCTTCCCACTGTGGGCTGGGCATAGAGGACACAGGGGAAGTAACACATAACTGGTACAAAGAATGCACTTTGAAAGCTGCCCAGCTGAGCCCGTGACTGTGTATCACTGTCAGGTGTTCACTGCTGTGTGGGGAGGCCTGTGTTATCGTGTTTCATGCTTTTCTGGTTAGTTTTCATCGGGGCTGTCTTCAAGGCTAACTCAGAGAGGCCACGCTGAAATCACGAGTAGTTGAAATGAAGTGGCTTTTGCAGTATGAACAATGGGATCAGAACGAAACAGCAAGGAAAAAGAGCCAAGTGCAAGGTGCCGCTGTGCTGCCTAATCCCTGATGCCTGCTGCGGGGAAAGGAGACAGGGAGAAGGTGTGTGTTCCGCATGCATGCTGGGAAGTAGTGGGGAGCTATCAGAATCTGCAGCGGCCCCAAACTGGAAACTTCTGGTCTCTTCCCAGGCCCCACCCTAGAAACTGATAATAAATAAACTGACTGAAGAAGGTAAATGAAGGTTACAAAATACAGGGTCTAATAATGCCAGTTGGTGTGCTAGTGTCGGGACCTTAGCTGGAGTGAGGAGGATGAGGGTAATCTTTTTTTTTTTTTTTTTTTTAGATTTATACATACATGCCCAAGTGTTAATCTTCTCTAGAACATTAAAGAGATTTGATATCTTTTGAAGCTTCCTTGACAAGGAAATAAAAATAGCCAAAAAAAATACAAATTCTTAATCTCATTCATAATTAAATAAATGAAAATTAAAACAATAAGGTATAGCTCTTTTGCTCATCAGATGGGTTATTCTGGAAAGATCTCGGATAATGCCTTGGACTACCGAGGGCTCACAAATACAGGCATCCTTATATTGAGTGAGCGTGAAATGACATGACCATCTCAGGGGATGATGTAACAAGGTCTGCTAAAATTTTAAATGTATATAATTTCAGACCCAGTGATCTGCCTTCAGTTACTAAATTTCTCTTTTCAGTAGCACTTGCTGCTTGCACAAGGGTGAGTGCTTACTAACCAAGTAAGTAACGTGTGTGCACGTGGATGTATGAATGAGCACTGTTTGAAAGAGTCAAATACCTGTACGACTATTAGTGAGAGAATGGCCAACTAGCTTATAGCTGCCCGCACAGCAGGGTTTTTTGTACTGATCAGTCATGAAGTGACTACATTCATATGTGCTGATGTGGAAAAATTTTAACTTGCTATGGCATTCACCAACAGTGAATTTGGTGTAACGGTTTTACAACATGAACTTTTCTGAGTGTGTATGTATGTGTATGTGCATACATATTCACCTGTATGAGCCCAAATGATTTCTCAAAAAATGCAGGATAAATATTAAAAAAAAATTATCACCTCTGGGGAATAGGAAGGGAGGTCAGGAAGTGGATTTTACTTTTCACTCAATGCACCTGAGTGTGGCTTATCTTTTTTTATTGTCTTTGCTGCTACTTTTGTTGTTATAAAAGTCATTTATTTTTATAGGAAGAACTGAAAGCATGCCGTAGATAAGATACTGAGGACTTATGAGAACTGAGGTCTCCATCATGTTCCCAGAGCACCTCGGGCCACACTCCCCCTCTGCAGACACTACTAGGTATGCTATTCAATATGGAAATCAATTGGAGAGCTGGAGAATGGGAAGGAGAAAGCAGATGTCCAGTTCTCACCAAAGACCAGAATTTGTGGGATGGTGGTTATATAGAATTTCACCTTGTAAAATACTAGTCTGTGGTTCATTTCGGCAAGAGTTTTTGGGTATTTTCACAGTTGGTTAAAGGGCCAAGGTTGTTTTTCCCCAGTGAAAGAGATTAGTCCTTATGCAAGTTGTTACAAGGTTACTTACTCATGCAAATAGACAATGAGCCCAGTAATTGTCCCCTGTCCCCTGTCCATGTCAGCACGGATCACCACCAGTATGGAAACACTCATGTCACTAGCAAGGCTGTTCATTTCAGAAGCAAAAGGGAGGAGCAATAAAGTTTAAACTTGGTATTACAGATTTTCTTCCAAGGTCATGTTTACAGATGCATATAAAAATAGAACTATGCATCCTGTGTAACTGCCACGTGAAGAATTGTGATAAAAGTTCTGCTCTGTTCTTCGAAAATCACATATACAAACACACGGCATACAATTTCAGGGAGTTGGGGATGTTCTCACATGCCCGCATTAGCCCTCCAGGACTCTGCTGACCCTTAAAGCCCTTCTTTAAGATGACATACTTATACAGATAAGGACGTTTATTAAGTCAACAGATGGGTCAGTCTCTGAGCTTTGTTTTGTACACAGAACCAAAATAAAATAAGATACGGCTTTTCACAAAGCTTTCAATCCAATGGTTTAGTTAACATATTTTCTAACCACATGCATTACATACACAAATACACAAATGCATCTATATTAAGTGAATCAGTAGAATATAGGTTGCATTTTTATTGTTTTAGTGCACTGGGTGCATACATGTGTGCAAGGGCATTCACACACATACACACGCACACACACACACACACAAGATATTTAAACAGTAAAATCTTTATACCTGGGATGAGGACCTGTCAATTTGTCCAGAGTTAAATGCAGGGGCCAATAACAAATGCCACATCCAATAAATACATTCAAAATTTTCCAATAATAATTCCTGAGATGGATTGTAATTGAGATTGCCTCCCAAGGTAAAGATATAAGGCAAGGAAGAACAACATCCTTGTCACAGAGTAAACTACAACACACCCAGATTCTAGAGCACAGTGGCAGAAATGTCTATGCTGGTCATAGACCATCACAGAGCAACTGCTTTCCAGAGCTTACACGTCCTCAACTGTGGGGACTTCAGCTGAAACAGAAATAAATTGTAAAACATAATCTATGGATATTGGAAATGAGACTAAAACCAAACTTTGAATATCAAGCCCAGATAAGTATTTGTAAGCCTCCCTATGGGGATGAGACAAATAAGCTAGTATGGGATTTTTCCTGTGTCAAAATGACAAAACTCCTGAATCTATTAAAATCAGAAAGAAAGAACTTATTCAAAGTAAAAAATATTGTGTTATCTGGTACATACCCTATAAGATGCATGACCTGGGATATAAATAATGGGTTTCACATACTTAAATTGTGTCCTAAATAATACCGAAGTCACAGGAAAACATGAAGGGTCTTAATCAGCAAATAGAGAGAGTGGAAACATCAGACACTGGAATTCCTAGAGCCACTGACCAGCCTGGAACCTGAGTTGAATAAGTATACTCTCCGCTATGTTTGCTATGTTTCCTTGAGGAAGAGGAAGAGTAAGGAAGAGGAAGACAGAGAGAGAGAGAGAGAGAGAGAGAGAGAGAGAGAGAAAGAGAAAGAGAGAGGGGGGGTGAGCACGAGTGCAAAGCAGGGGGAGAGCAAGAGAGAGGGACTGAATATGATACTGAGAAAATCTCGTTTTTTTATACCCAGTCAGGTCAGGCATTATGCTTAGATCCTTTATTTCAATTGGTAGGTAATTTCTTTTTTCCTGTTTTGTTTTGACAGGGATAACTTTTCAAATTAAATCCCTTTATTGAATTTTCACTCTTGGGTAGTTTCTGAAGATGCTGCCTTTGCAAAAAAAGTAAAATAAAATAAATAAAACTAGAACTGATCTATTTCATGCCATGTGGAAGCTGAGCCTGAGATGACAGCCTGGCATTATCAACCCTCATGGCTGCAGGGGGCATAGGAATAATGTTGGGTGAAAGAAAACCTTCGGATCAGGGAAAGTGACAGCCTTATTGTTTTCAGGATGGGGGTTATATACATTAGATGCCACAAGCTAGAAGCAGTATTATCCCCAAAAGCTTGAACATGAAGGCAATCTGGGATGTTACCAATTCCATCTGTGGCTTTCTAAACAAGAGGTGCAGTCATGGGAGACAGACCCTAAAGCTCTTTCATTAGGTTTTCGTTATAGGACTTTGTTACTCCAAACATGTTCCACTGACCAGCAGCATTGGCTTCACCTGAAAGCATATTAAGAATGCAGACTCTTGGGCTCCTACTGAATCAGAATCCACATTTTAACAGGATTCCTAGTTGGGTCATGTTATGTCCAAGTTTGAGATGCCATGCTCTAAAATTTTCTGACAACTCAGGAAGTGACTTGGTAACCCTGACAATTGGTCAACTATGTGTATTCATTCATTCAACAAATATATATTAGGCTCCATCTACATGTTGACACAGAGGCATGTGCTGAAGACACAATATTGAACAAAAATACACATGGCCCCATCACTCCTAGAACTTAAAGACCAGTGGAGAGATGCTGTAATCAAATAATCATGGAAATGGAATGTAAAAAAATTGAGTAATGTCAAGCTGAGATGAACACAGTAAAGAAAAAGAAGAGTTTCAAACAAAAGCAAGCAAAATAAGATACCGGTTTAGACTAGGAGTTTTGATATTATTCTTTGGTTACACTGGTTGTTATCTTTGAGGGAAGCCAAGCACAAGGTACAGGGGAACTTTCTGTACTAGTGTTTGCAACTTTTACATGAGTCTAAAATCATTTCAAAATAAAAAGTTTTAAAAAATAAGAGTGATGTTTATATATGAAACATCCATAGTGATTAATTACAATGAATGGGTCAGGGAAGCCAGAAGAGAAGAGGATATTCCACGCAGAGGAACCAGCAGGTCTCAGGGCCTGAGGGTGAGACTTAGGACCCTGCACATTCCAAGAACTGACAGCACACTCACAGGCCTGCAGACAAGGAGTGAAGAGAAGGCACAGGGAGAAGAGCTAAGGAAATGAGCAGGAACCAAATTATGCTGGAGCTATAGGTCAAGGCGAGAACTATGGACAGGTGTCCTGAATCATTCTACCTGAAGAAAAGTTTACTCTGGCTCTTGTGTAGTAAAAACTGGACTGCACCATCCAAGACAACCTAATCCGTTCTAGAGCAATGGAGGGGTTCACCACCAGAGAGAGCCCCCTGAAAAGGTGGGGAAAAAGCTCTTAGCTGCTGAGTTCATTCTGTGTCAGGCATAGTGCTGGGCATATTACATATGGCCGTCTTGCCTGAATTTATAAAGGAGGAAGGTTATAGTCAGCTAGGACTCTGAACTGCCCCCCCCACTGATTCTGCCAAAGAATATATTCATCCCCCAAAGGGGACGCGGAACCTCTGGAGATGAAAAATCTTATGCTGTGTGCACAGTAATGAAGTAGATGTGGTTTCTGGAGAGACTGGAGCACAGGGGTGACCTGCTTCTTTTAGCTGTAAGCTAGTAAAGTACAGGTATTTTCTGCTTCTGTGTTCAGATGAGCTAAGGGCAAGTGGACAGGTACAGGAAACCGTGATGATGAAGTTTTTGAATTGCGAGGGAAAGGTCTCAATAATTAAATTACCACTCTCTGGCTGGGCAAGCTCATTGCTCTGCAGTAACTACAGATATTCAGTTCGCTTTTTCTTCTCTCTACTTGAGATGTCCTTCTTCCTCCCATCTTTTCTTACTTCACCCATTCTTCTACTTTTCTCTTTCTTTGATCCCTTTCACCTACGGTGCCCTATCATAGGCCTGGTGATACTCCTCCACTCCTTAGTCCTTCTGGAGAGCCTCTGGGCCAAAGAAGGGAGAGGAAACTTATGTTCCTGTTGTTTAAATATATTACTTAAACTAGCTATGCCTTGGTTTCCTCATCTGTAAAATCGGGATAACAACCTACAAGTTGTGGTGGGGATTACTTGTGATAAAATATATGAAGTGATCAGCATAATTCCTTGTACAGGGTTAAGTGCTCAGTGAATGTTAGCTTGTACAAGCATTGTTATTAGTAACTTATTTCTTTACAGATGAAGAAGCTGAGGCATAAAGAGCTTAAGCTGCTTTTTCAAGTTATTACTTTTTCATAATTAGTAAGTGAACTTTTGAGTCATTCAGACATGGGTGTGGATCCTGGACTGCAATTTTTTCAGTTTCATGTACCCAAAGCCCCAGTCTCTACACAAAGCACAGTCCCTCCCTGCAGCCAGCCCAACTGGGTTGCTATAAGCTACCGATGCACCAGCAAACTAACTCAACCGACCTGTCCTTCAACCTGTTCATGACAAGGGACACACAGGATGCTTCTCTGGTCCCCTGTCCTTTCCAAGTACTTTGTGACTTTCCAGACAAAACAGTGAGATACTGCCTAACTGGTATCTGATAAAATAAGGAAACTGGAAAAACAAATGAAAACAAAACAGCAGCAGTAGCATAATACTGACAATAACTACAAAAACTTCAGAAAGAAGATGTTGGGGAGTTTTCCCATTACCAGGAAAGAAAAACACCTCGATTGAATGAGAGATGTTGGAAATGATTAAGACAAGTCTGGATCATGAAGGACTTGGATTATTGCCATTGTGATTTCCCTAAGACACAGACTCAGCTCCCGGCAGGTTGACATCATGGAGGAGTGGTATTACTTACGACCATCTATAGTTCTGGCCTCGAGATGCACAAGGTCTGGTTCCTTGTTTGATCCCATCACAGACCTAAAACATGGACAAAGAGGAAAAGTAACACCAACATGAGTGACTTCATATGTGCCTTCAAGAAACTCAGCTGAGCCCACAGACTATTAATGTCCACAGAATTTAAATACCACAGTCCTTGGAATACGTCTACTATGTTTATTTATGCAGTCTGACAGTTAAATTTCCACTTCAAATAAAAACAACAATGAGACAGTTATTTGACGAATGCCAGGCTTAACTCTGGCAAAGCTGCTGTATGTTATCAGCTCTGACTTGCAAATAAGCCCTACACATGGCATATGCGTCCTCCTGTGACAATGTCACTGACAGTGTATTAAACTTTCAAGGCTTACCAGGCAGATGCCAAGCAAGCTGCTTTCTTTAGCTGGGTGACTTGAACAGTGCTTTACACGAGTGATCTAATTGATTTTTTCATTTGAAATTAGCAGAACTACGTCCTACTGTCCTATGAACTAGGAACGAATCATGTGAACCAATCGATACAGTGGCCTGTATGCCACAGAATGACTTTCTCTATATTGTTGAACCAGTGTGAGAGGAAAATGCAGATGGACCTTACTTGAAGAAGGGTGCTTGAAACCATATGTGTAAGTAAAATAA
Organism: Cryptoprocta ferox; assembly: GCA_028646485.1. Lineage (NCBI taxonomy): Eukaryota > Metazoa > Chordata > Mammalia > Carnivora > Eupleridae > Cryptoprocta > Cryptoprocta ferox. The sequence continues at coordinate 60,374,316 of CM053561.1, forward strand.
AATAAAAAGTAAAATAAAAGTCTATTTCAAATGCCTTGGAGGCGCATATTATTTAGTGTAATCTTGCAGTGAGCCATACTAAATAGAAAATAATTATTCTGTTACCTGAGCTATAATAGATAGTCAAATGTTGAATGAAAGAAGGAAGGAAATGAGCAGAGGGAGGGAGGAAGGGAGGGTGGCTTTAACAGTCTGTGAGCTCTTTGAAATAAGTAAATTAATCATTGTCCTAAGGGCATTCCCAGAACTCTTTCTTATTTGAACTCATTTTCTCAGCTCAAAGAGTCTGAGGCATAGCTAGCTTAGTCTGTCTTCATCTTAAGAAAAGAAGTCTCCTAACGGCCCTATTATTACTGTCAGTAAGTTTTTTCTGATTGATACATGGTCTGAAATTCAGAGTCTATGCTCAAAACATTAAACCCTGGTTTCTTCAACCAGGAAGCAGAAATGTCCTAATAAGGGTTTTGTAATTTCCCCCAAAGAGAAAGGGGACATGCACTTGGATGCTTCCCATCATTGGGATCTGAATACGGGCAGTCGGTGACATTCTGACCATCATTTCAGTTAAATGCTAAAGCTCTTCTAGGGATGGTGGCTCTCCATTTCCCACACTGACGGGTTGACTGGATCCACACATGACCTCTTCTGACAAGGCCACATTCATGAGACTGAAAAAGAAACAAGGTCCCTAAAAACCTTCAAAATAGAAATCTCAGCAGTTAACTGGTTTTTGTAAATTATTAGCGGGCAGCTGCACGCTGTTCACCTCCCACCTTAGCTGCCACCCTGAGTTTCTTCCTTGATGTGACTTGCTCCCGTTATTCCCAGGAGAAGGCTGGCATCCTAGAAACACAATGTTAAAGCTAGCATGCAGACCTATCTGCTTGGCTAATGGTGAATGTCAACGGGAGACGAAATAATTACCCTGCATCCAGTTGCATCTTTCCATGTGCTCACAGCCCCAAAGCAATAATAGCAATTGTCTTTTAAGATCTTTTGTACTATGTCCAAAGGCAGGAGCTGTTGTACCAAGTGACGGTTCCCCTCTTATCAATTCACAGAAAGAGACAGGGACTAAACAGAATCATTTTTCTCCAGAGTCTACTGTGGCTAACCAACTCCTCTTACCCTGCCTATTTTTTCCCCACCTGTAGGAAAACAACTGCAACAACAAAATGCAACTTTAAAGTCAAACTGCAATGTTTCCAACAACTTTTATTTGCTGATAAGCTCACCCCTTTTCCTAGGAGCCTCGGAGTACCTCCAGATCTGCAGTCACAGATTTTAAAGAATTATTGCTGCTTTTACTTTGTGGCACTGGTCCATTCTCAAAAGCTGAAGCTAAACAAGGCTAAATGTCTGCAGAGGTGCTGGTTTTAACGGTCTTGTCATTGACCTTGCACAAGCACATCACTGCAGTTGACCACAAAGTATCATTCCCTAGCCCATTTATACATTTTACTTGTAATTGTGGAGTTTAGTGGTTATTTGTGCATAGTAAGACCAATTATTGGGCTTGATAATGATGGCAATAATAATAATAGGGGGTTGCCAGGGGTTGTGGGGGAGAAAATGGGGACAGGATGGTAAAAGGATACAAAGTTTCAGTTATAAGATGAATAAAGTTTGAGGATGTAATGTACAACATGAGTATAGTTGATGATATTGTATTATATAACTGAAATTTGTTGAGAGTGGAACTTAAATGTTCTCACAAAAAAGAAAAGAGAAGAAAAGAGAAGACAGGAAAGGAAACAAAAGGGAAGGGGATGGGAAGGGAAGGGAAGGAAAAGAAAAAAGGGTAAATATATGAGGGGATAGATGTGTTAACTTGGTGTGGAAATCCTTTTACACTGTATATGTTTCTCAAATCATCACACTGTATACTTTACATATATTATAATTTTATTTGTCAATTATACCTCAATAAGGCTCAAAAATAGTAGCAAATCAAAAAACAGCATAAACATAAAATTTAATCCAAAATATTCCCTTGATGATTTCCTTTTCCGAGTGAGATCTCAAGAATGGCTTCAAGTATCACTATCCATCATGATAGTGAGTATGACTTCTGGCATTAAGCACAAAGGGCTGGGCATATGCTTCTAGATGGCCCTGGACATAACCTGTCATGGTTCATAATGGTTTGCTAGATCTCTTTGTATAAATGCCTCTCTTACTTCTTTGAGCTCCCATGAGGCAGGTGTTCTGTTTTGTTTTTTTTTTTTTAATCGCTGAGTTCTCTGTGTTCACCAGAGCATAGAGAAGAATGTTTCCTCAGGAAATACACAGACAACATTTTCACGATGGTCAGGATCTACTATAATGTCTGATATACTGGGTTGTTCAGTTCTGGGGCTCAAAACGAAAACTCTGTAAATGTGAGATAAAAATGTTCGATCAAGGATCCTTTAATTATATAAAGAGGCAATAAGTTGTTGTATATAACATATCTTTATATTGTTTATATATCTATTTGGGAAAATGAATTTCCTTCTTGAACTGAATTTCACAGAAGAGCAGGTAAACTTCATGCCTTTGCATATACTGAGGTCTCTGTCTGGAATTCCCTCTTCTTCTTCTGCCTTCTAACTCTATTTTTAATTGGTTTTTATTTTTTAAGATTTTAAAAAATGTTTATTTACTTTCAGAAAGAGGGAGGGAGAGAACAAGCATGAGTGGGGGAGGGGCAGAGAGAGAGGGAGAGAAAGAATCCCATGCAGGCTCTGCACTGTTAGTGCAGGGCCCGATGTGGGGCTCAAACTTACAAACCATGAGATCATGACCTGGGCCAAAATCAAGAGTCAGACACGAAACTAACTGAGCCACCCAGGTGGCCCTTAACTGTATTAAAAAATACACACACAGGCACACACACACATACTTAGTTTCATGTGTACAATATAGTAATTCAACAATCTTATACATTTCTCAGTGCTCATCAAGATACATATACTCTTAATCTCCTTTATCTCTTTCACCCATTACCCCACCCACCTCGCCTCTGGCAAACAGCAGTTTGTTCTCTGCACTTAATAGTGGTTTTTGTTTATTTCTTTTTTTATTTGTTTTGTTTCTTAAAAATTATATATGAGTGAAATCATATGATATTTGTCTTTCTCTGACTGACTTATTTCATTTAGCATAATACCCTCTAGATCCATCCATGTTGTTGCAAATGGCAAGATTTCATTTCTTTTTTTTATGGGTAATATTCCATAGTATACATATACCATGTATTTATCCATTCATCTATCAATGGACACTTGGGTTGCTTCCATATCTTGGCTATTGGTAAATAATGCTGCAGTAAACTTTACAACTATCAGAATGGTTAATATAATTTAAAGACACAAGAAATACCAATTGTTGGCAAGGATGTAGGGGGGAAAAAAAGGAACCCTTGTGCACTGTTGGGGGATAATGCAGATTGGTGCAGCCACTGTGGAAAACAGAGTGGTTTCCTCAAAAAATTAAAGTAGAATTACCATATGATCTGATATTCCATTACGGGGTATTTACCCTAAGAAAAAGAAAACATTAATTCTAAAACATATATGTACCCCAGGCTTTCTTACCTCTTATAGTCTGTGCATTCTTACAGACCCAGCAACAGATACATGAAGTTGAAAATAGACTTTCCAGTGAAGATGCCACCTATGCTAAGTTGGCCACCCCTTCTGAGACTTCCAGAATGATGCACATACTTTTGCATAGCATAAATTAGGCCATGCGTCAACTGGTGACTTCATTTCTCTATCTTTATTAACTGACAGACCCAAACCTTTCTGTATTTCCATGTCACACCATGCATGCCGTGTATAGATAGCCAATAAATGTTTACTGAATGCTTTTAGAAAAAGCAGAAGTATAAACCAACATGCAAACATTTATCAATGTATTTATTTTATTAAAATTTTTAATGTTTATTTTTGACACAGAGAGAGAGAGAGCGAGCGAGCAGGGGAGGAACAGAGAGCTAGGGAGACACAGAATCTGAAGCAGGATCCAGGCTCTGTACTGATAGTACTGATGCGGGGCTTGAACCTGTGAACTGTGAGATCGTGACCTGAGCCGAAGTCAGACGCTTAACTGACTGAGATGTCAGGCATCGCTATCAATGTACTTGTATATGTGAAATTTGGTAAGTTACTTAACATCTCTGTACTTTTATTATTTTTTATTGATAAAATGAGGCTAAAATAGATTTCCCTAGAATATATATCTTAAAGCACTCAGCTGCTTCCTTGTACAAGCCAGGGCTCAGAAATGCTGCTGAATTTCCTCTTTTTCCCCTTTCTTATTTTGGGAAGTATGTGGGGGATTGTAAATATTCATCTTAAAATTACAACTAATGTTGATAATAAAAGCTTCTTGAGATTTCATGGGTACCTATGAGCAAAAATTATTTATTAAAGTTATTTATCATCATAAATCAATAGACCAAAAAAAAAAGAGTCAACAGCCCAGAGATCAACTGTATGAATAAATAAAATCACTCTTTTATTCAGTGAAACAGTCCATGCTCCTAATATGTGATATGAATAAGGGCTACAGATTCCCTGTTCTTAAGAGCTTTATAGCTAAAGAGAAGACAGTCATCCCATGTAACAAGAATTCTGATACCCAAGGTGCTATCGTCAGACATCGGAGGAGTGACCTTTCACTTGTAGATGGAAACCTGTGGGAAAAGGAAGGTCTTAGAACCCTTTAGAGTAAATGAATTCAATATTCAAGGATATACAATAATATGACAGAAGGGGTAGAAGAACATTCTATTTAGAGATAAATAGCAGACAAAAAGGCCCTAGGTCAGAGAGGATGGCCCATACAGGCCTCTACTAGCAAGTCAATAGATGTAATGTTTTCAGAGTAGAGCTGTAGGAAGTAAAATAAAAAGTTAGCCAGGGGTCCAATCATGAAACACCCTGTGCTTTTTCTTTGATTCTAAAAGCCATGAAATGCCCCTGAAGTAAGGTAAGTGGGCAAGGCTATAAATAGCTAAAAAGAAGAACTTCCGCCCCCATCTATCGATGTGTGGGTCTCCCCGTGCACACAAAGTAGAAAGTGAAGGCCCTCAGGCCAGGCTACATCCAGCTCTGTTGTTGAAAACAAAACAAAGCCAGCCTCTCACACCTGTGCTTCCAGTATCTTAAAGTAATGTTCACATGCAGGAGTCATTTTTGAATAAAAATCTAAGGACTACTAAAGTCAAGAATGCAAATAAAACAATCAGTCCCTGATATAGTGCACTGTGATGTTAGCAGTGCAACGTCAGCCTTCTGAAATGCAATCAGCCAAATGCAGCCTTTGTAGACATTTTCTACAGAGAAACTCAGAAATGTCACTAGTTTATCATTCGCTTGGCATTTTGTCTGAGTTTATACCAGTTTAATATAGTGCTCAATAAATGCTGCAGAGCCACAAAATGTCCTGATATAGATAACCGCAGAGCAAGTATTAAAAAATAAACACTATGACGGGATAGCACCTATTTATTCAGATTTAGAATTGCAGTTAATGGCATAAGGAGGAAGGAACAGAGATCTGCAGAGTAAGGGAGGCTGGGGAGTTGGAAACCCCTGCCTTCTTTTTGTTTTGGAAGGAGCATTCATGTTCCCACAGGATCTCTCCATAAACAAAGCCCACAGAGGCAGGTGGTTCTATCTGCTCCAGGAGAAAGAACAAATCACTGCAGGTATTAGTGGCTGGATCCTCTGAATTTCCTCTTCTGTAGTCAAGGGTTCCCCCTTCCACTACCCCCACACTTGGCTCTTAAGACAAAAGTCATCAGGAGAGTCCTGGCTAACGCAATAATTTTTATCGTAGAACAAAGCAGCTTATCCCGAGGTTTCATCTCCTGCCCATCTGAGGAAAATGGGCTAGGAAAAAAATAAAAAAGCATCCTAATGGCGTCATTTTAGCCTCTTTCTCTGAATACTAAGAAACATGCTTGCTTGCTTTCTTCTGACCTCCACACTGTCACACTCGTTTCCCATAACCAAAGATAGCTGCTACAAATAAAAAATGGAAAGACAGACGAGAATAAATGCTTAGATTCTTAAATGCATAATGGCTACTGAGAATCAACATAGCCAATATCCTTAGGCCCATCAAATTCTGAATTTTGCCATCCCAATCCCCACCCAAGCCAGAACCCCAACTGTTGAGTTATGTGATATCTGCAACAAATGTGTGTGTGTGCACATGCTTGTGTATGTGTATATAGGAGCAAAGTGATGAATTGGGTATCTGACTCAGTTAAGGAATACATATATAAAGCTTAGGAAGGCAGTACGGGGATGAGGATGTTTGTTGAACCAAGTTCATGATAGAAACAGCTGAACACAGAAAGAACAATACTGAGCAACAAGCACCATGTCTCTCCAGACATTGAAACGACCAGATCTAAATTGGTCAGGACAAGCCATCATGTCACAATGCTCCCCCTCCCTCTACATTCCCTTTTTCTAATTTAATGGCTTTGCTTCTAAAACCATTGATTCATTTCTCACTTTCTTATTTCCCCACGGTTTGGGCCCCTCTCCTTACCTTTGTTGTTTACTGAATACAGATGAGAGGATTTAGACAGGCACCAGGGAAGATGACCACATCGCCAGCGTGGTCCCCAAACAAAAATCATTGTGCCAATGAGATACAGAGAAGCATATTTTAAATGATCAAACAGTTTGGGATTTAGGTAAAAAAAAAGAATCGAAATATTCTTTAATAAGGTTTACTTTTATCTTTTTATTTGTTTTAATTTTTTTAATGTTTATTTTTGAGAGAGAGAGAGACAGAGACAGAGACAGAGAGAAAGAGAGAAAGAGACAGAGAGAGAGACAGCAAGCAGTGGAGGGGGAGAGAAAGAGGGAGACACAGAATCCGAAGCAGGTTCCAGGCTCTGAGCTGTCAGCACAGAGTCTGATGCGGGGCTTAAACTCATGAACCATGAGATCATGCCCTGAGCTGAAGTTGGACGCTAAACTGACTGAGCCACCCAGGCAGCTCCACCCCCCCCCGCCTTTTTTTTTTATCTTTTTAAACTGTAGTGCTATCTTACTCTATGCATTTTTAGCAACTTGTAAATTTTACTCTAATACATCTAAGAGACTGTTCCATGACAGACCATAAAATTAATGACATAGATATCTAACTACTTTATTGCAATTTATTAAGTGAAAATACCCAATTTGCCTATCTATTGTCTTTTGATTGACCTGAAACAAAAATGTATAATAAAGGGGAAAAAAAACCACTGGAAATACACAGACAAAATTTATCATAGTAGTTATCTCTGAGAGGTTTTACAATTGGGGGTGACAGTCAAAGAGATCATTATCCCTACCAGTAATTTATTTTTTTACAAGGAACATGTATTTATGCATTACTCTTATACTTAATATTAATAAACTTGAATAATTATAAACAATAAAAATGCTTCTTTAGTCTGGAAAACAAAGTCTATGAGGAGACATAATCAATGTGTATGAGTCAAAAAAGGGACTAAGAGAAGCAATGATTGAGGTTATCATGGAAAGGAGACCTGGAATTTTCTCAAACCCCAGAGCACCTGCAAGTCTGCCACCATCTTACTAAGAAGGCTTGGTAGGCTAATGCAGTGGAAGAGCAGTGGCGGGTAAACACAGTGCTAAGGACGCCAGGGTGTGTGTGTGTGTGTGTGTGTGTGTGTGTGTGTGTGTGTGTTGATCTTAAATTCAAAGTGAGAGGAGGAAGGTGTGAATATCCAGCTTGTGACTACAGGGACCACATTAAGAGAAGACAAGGAGAGGACAGAACCTTGCCACTTCCTCTTTCTTTTCATTTCTGTTAAGAGCAAAGGACTTTAGAGAGAAGAGCAAGTAAGTAAAGGAACTGAAACCTGAGCATTTTGTTGCTGGAGACAATTTGGCTCAGCAAAATTATATTCTAGAAGAAAAGTCCAAAAATAGCAAACTTCACAGTTTTTGTTTTAACATACTGAGGAAGGAAAACAAAAATGAGCACCTGCCAATATATGATGATTCGTCAGTTGTTAAGATGAGGAAATGCACTAAGGTGCTTATACTTTAACTCTAGAAAATATACACAAAATAGAAAGTAAAACAGGAGCAAAAAACCCAGGAAATGAAATATCTTCTCCCTACATCTGAATGAATCATCTCTTACACCCCTGGGGTGCTGTTGAGGGTAACTCACCATGGAGACTACTGGTCTAGATTAAGGATTCCTGGGTTATCCTTAGTAATTAAACCTCAGAGGGGCAGAGAGCTGATTCTCAATTAAGATTTTTAGTGAATTAATTAATTAATTCAACAAATATTTATTGAATACCAGACAATGTACCAGAGGAAGTTCTAATGTGCTAAGAGTTTAGTAGTGAATTAAACAGGATAATCTCTGTACTTTAAGAAGTTACATTTCAATGCAGAAGACTTGGAAGGTATAAATAAACATAAATATATATCAGGTGGTGATAACATTTCTTGAGAGTTGTGTAGGAAAAGATATATACAAACTATAAGAAGCAATAACTACATCAAAAACACCACTGTCGTATGGTGTTGATCAATGTCTGCTGTCCACCTGTTAAGTGTAGAATTGATACCACACAGGGCTTGCAAGGCTGTGCCCTTGTTGGCTTCCTGCTCATCAACTGTCAACAACTTGGATAAGAATACCTATTGTGTGTCTACAAAATTCACACATGACACAAATTGAGGAAAAATAATGATAAGATAAGAGAAAGGCAGTGGTAGCTCTGAAAGCAATTTACTTGCCTAAGGGCACAGAGCTAATAAATGACACAATCAGATCCGAATTTAGGATTTCTAATTTTTCTATAGTTCTATGTATCATCTGTAAGAAGAACGTTAATAAGACTTCATAAAAAAACTGTTGTGAAGAGTAAAAGAAAGAGTAGGTGAAGCTATCCTATCAACAACAGTCCTTCTGAGATGAAAAGTCTGTTAGAGGTTAACTATATGTCACAATTAAGGAAATCAAGGCTTCAAGAAAGCAAATACTTTGTCCAAGGTCACACCACTCAGATAGTGTCAAGGTTGAAACTACAAACACAGGTTCTTAACTTACTCCAATGATCATTCTCATTCTCATTCATCAATTCCTTTTCTTTTTACTCCTTAGTGTCTCAGCAAAGATGATATTAACTCAAAAGATAATGTGTGTGTCTTAAACCAAAAAGGTAAGGAGAAATGACAGGAAAACTTCAGACAATTTGAGATTCTACAAGGGGTATGTGCTGCTGTGGTTTGAATGTTTTGTGTCCCCCCACCCCAAATTTATATGTTGAAACCTAACTTCCAAGGGGATGGTACTAGGATGTGAGGCCTTGGGGAAGTGATTAGTGTCCATATAAAAGAGACCAGAGAGGGCCCCCTTGCCCATTCTACCATGTGAGAACACAGCAAGGAGGTAACCAACCATCTGTAACCCACTCAAGAGGGCCTTCATCAGACCCCTCTATCACTGGCATCCTGATCTCAGACTCCCAGCCCCAGAACTGTGAGAGAGTAACTTCTGTTGTTTATAAGCTATCCAGCCTGTGGTATTTTGTTATAGCAACCACAATGGAATAAAGCATGTGTGATGGGCATTAGGGTAGTGTGGACCCAGGCATATGTGAGCAGGTTCCACGTCCTAGAATCTGAAATATCCTGGAAATTAAGTTTAGTTTAGATCCTCAAATATCAGGGGCTCTAAGTGTGAAGGTGGCTTCTCTGCAGTTACTTGAAAAATGACAGTAAGTTCTGACAATTCTGAGTAACACAGTGTTAGTCTACACACTGGAACCCACAGGTCCCTGCCCCCTACCTAAGCCTGGTTTAACCATTCTTGGAGAGCTCTGCTTTACTTTCTGAGCCTATTATGAAACAAAAACATTCCATTGTTTTATTGCTTGGTATTGATACTGCAGAAAAAATACCCCAAGAGGCTACAGCTCACAAGCCCTTCAATGGAGAAGGGAATGTAACCCATTCAGTAAAGCATGGAGGGAAGCAAGGACAGAATCCAGTTAGACACAGGAAGAAATCAGATTCATCACAGCAGGGGCACAAATTCCTGGGGGGGTCACATGGCAGCTACTCTCTCCAGGACTTTGCTTATTTACAAAGAATTTCTGGAGTTCTGAGTACAAAGTGTCCAGGGATTTGGAACTGGGCAAACACAGCGATGATACCCCGTGAAAGTACTTTGAAGGCCAGTGCCAATGTGCCAATGTGCCTTTGAACTCATATTAACTGCTTGGCTGAGGAAACTAATGTGATGATGGAAAGCATAAAACATACATTTAATTTTTTTTTTTAATTAATAATCCGCTCTGGGTGCAAATTCTAAAGGTAGAGTCAAAAACATCTCAGTGTGATAGAAATAGAAGAGAAGAAGCAGAGAGGGGACGTTAGAATGGAGGGGAGGGAAAGGAGCAGAAGGGAGAGGTCATGAAAGAGAAGATAGGGAAGAGCAGGCGAGGAGAAAAAGAGGCCTGGATGGAAGTGTGGAGACTTGCAAAGGATGAAGAGAGGGGCAGGAAAGGAGAGATTCTGTCCAGTGGCTACTCTGCAGGTCACCAAGCTTTCACCACCACCCACCCTCAATTCCTCCAGCTAGAAAATATGCTGGACTGCTCTATTATTATTATAATTGGCATAATTTATTTAAATAACACTGCTTTTAATGTTTTTTTATTATTTATTTTTGAGAGAGAGTGAGAGAGAAAGAAAGACAGCATGAGCAGGGGAGGGTCAGAGGGAGAGGGAGACACAGAATCTGAAGACAGGCTCCAGGCTCTGAGCTAGCTGTCAGCATAGAGCCCAACGCGGGGCTCGAACCCAAGAACTGTGAGATCATGACCTGAGCCGAAGTCGGATGCTTAACCAACTGAGCCACCCAGGCACCCCTAAATAACACTGCTTTTAGAAATCTAATTGTAAAAATAATATGTGTTCACTTAAAATATAATGGAAAGCGGACCAAGGTATACAAAGGAAAATAAAACATTCACACAGTCTGGAAACAATCACCTTTAATATTTTGTTGTTGATTCTTTAGGGTACTTTTTCTATGCTTCTGTAGGCATTTCTTTTTTAAGAAACAACTTTTGCATAACATATTATAATACTGGAACATAGCATTACATACCATATTATTGGAGTGTACTATTTTGCCAGCTGTAACAGTATTCTGTAATTTACTTAACTGACAGGCTCACCACCAAGTAGTGTCTATACATAATACTGTGCTGATTATCCGTGTAGGGAAATATTTCCCAGTCTCTCTAATCACTCGATTTTTTTAATAGGCAGAATTATTAAAAGAGGGAATTCCACTAACTCAAAGAGGATGAGCATCTAAGACTCCTGTTACACTGCCCAATTGTCCTCCAGAAAATTTATATAAATTATGCTCCTAAGAAGAGCATATGAAGGGTCCATTCCCCAAGCCCTCACCAAGGCTAAGTATTACCTTCTTTAAAAAGTCTCCCTTTGATAGTTTAATAAATGGTATATCTTTTCTTTTTTTTTATTTCTAATTTGTGAGACTCAACATTTTCATTTTGTCTTTTTTCTTTATGGATTACCTATCATGTTCATGGGCCTTATATCCACAGAGATGTTTTTATTCAAGTTTTCATTTGTAAAATAGATGAAATTGTTTAGGATATTTATCCATTTATTGTACTTTCTTTTTCATATATTTTTAATAGATTAAGTTTGGAACCTGAATTATTTGTTTTGGTAAATAAAGATTTTTTTTGAGTAATCTCTATACCCAATGTGGGGCTCAAACTCACATTCCCAAGATTAAGAATCACATGCTCTACAGACGGAGCCAGCCAGGCACCTTTGTTTTGGGAATTAAAATTGCTATTGAACAACAGAGGTCAGTACTCTTTCACAGAAGTTTGTTTTTTGGTGTGTAGCAGCAAATCTTGCTTTTTCCTTTGGTTAGGACAAAGAAGATGGGGAAAGGAAGAAGTGTGTGTGTGTGTGTGTGTGTGTGTGTGTGTGTGTGTAATGATGAGTACCTCCAAATCACCTTTCTGATGGTGAAGGTGGTGTAAGATGCCGAACTGAACAAACTGGGGGGACCCCGGGACAACGGAGCGGAATCCCCTCCTCCGGGACCAATAAAGGAATTGTGTCACTAGGAAAGTCCATTTCCTTCTGAGATCTTCATCCCAGGTAAGACACTAAAATATTCCTTTATTTTTTATTAATTTTTTAAAGTTTATTTATTTTTGAGATAGAGAGAGACAGAGTGCGAGCAAGGGAGGGGCAGAGAGAGGGGGAGACACAGAATCTGAAACAGGCCCCAGGCTCTGAGCTGTCAGCACAGAACCTGATGCAGGGCTCGAACCCACGAACCGTGAGATCACGACCTGAGCCGAAGTCAGACGCTTAACCGAGCCACCCAGGTGCCCCTAAAATATTCCTTTAAAAGTGATTTTATTAGATAGAGCAATCTGGCCTTTAATTAGCAAGTGGCGCTTTAAAGGTATATTAGTGTCTAATAGGGATTGTGTTCTGACTAGCCCAGAGCAAAGGCACAGAGATACCTAAAAAGACAACAAATATCAACCAGAATTGGGCTTATTCGCCATCTTTTCTGGTCACCTTGTTGGCTGAGCAACTAATCAAAGGTATAAATAAATAAATGATCAAGATGGGACAATTATTCCTTATAGGAGAATTCCAATTAATACCGATAATAAGAAATGACCAAAATAAGAAATTAACATCAGAATAGCACAGAAATAACAGCTACAGGCAAGATCTACTGATGAATACTAAAATTAGTGGGCGAAATGCATAGCCTCAAAGTATCTTTCCCAAAATATTGATTAATTATTGTGGTGTTTTTAACATATGTTCACAAAATTTTTGATACTCTTCTTGCCAGGAGTTGGGAGCTTAATTCTTTCCCTCGAGAATGCACTGGACTTAGTAACTTACTTTTAACAAATAGAGTATGCAACAGGAAAAACCGTAATTCTGCCATGGAGAAACCTGGCAGACCCTACCTTAAGTGGTCAAAGTTAACATCATTGGTAATAAGACATACTGATATGCTGTATTGTTTGATATGATGTCATGAGAAGGGCACATCATTCCTGTGATATTCTTTCCAACAATCGATAACCCCATAATCATGAGAAAATATTGGACTAACCCAATTTCAGGTACATTCAAAAAAATATCTGACTAGTACTCTTCAAAATTGTCCAGGTCTTCAAAGACCAGGAAAGACTGAGGGCCTGCCACAGAAAGAAAGAGACTAAAATATATGACAATTAAGTGCCATGTGGGATTTTAGGGAAAAAAGGACATTAGTAAAAAACGTGGGGAATCCAAAGCAAATCTCCAGTTTAGTTGACAGCCTTTTACCAATGTTAATTTCTTAGTTGTAAATACTGCTCCATGGTTATAAAACATGTTAACTTAAGAGAAGTTGACTGAACATTATATGGGAACTCTCCAGTCTATCTTTGCAATTCTTTAATTCCAAAATTACTTTGAAGTAAAAAGTTAGGGGGAAAACTATACTCAAATCTCCCAAGGATGTACTCAAGTAGAGGAAATAGGAAAGTGATGTGTCCTTTCTAGTCATTGACAGCACATGGAATGGATGGGTCATGTCATTCTATCACATAAAGTGGGTAAACTACTGTAGCATTCCAACTAGTGTAAATTTATGATTCATAGATTTCAACAATCACAAAAATAGAGTTATACTATGTAAAAATGATTAGATTAGAAAAGTGGCTCTTATTACTGAGATGTTCTTACTCTTCATTTATTTAGAAGTAGAAAGAAATGTGGACAGCCAGAGTTTTTCCTGATTCTAGAGCTGCCCTGGTCACTGTGGCAAGAGTCTGATTGCAGCTGACAACATAAATCTGTTGGCTCAGGAACTGTTGAAGTGTGAGAGGGATGTGAATCTCTGGCCGATGTGGCTGTATGCTGTGTCTGCTTTGAGTTCCTCTCTCTTAGGCACCTTGTTTTCCTTGGCTACCGAATTCAGGAAGGCTAACTGCTCATAGGAGGCACATTCTGGAAGAGCTAGTTTGTTCTCTGGGTTAGCGATGCAGAAGCTATCCCAGGCACATAAATATTCTAACAAGTTTCATCTTGTCACAATAGAGTCATAAAATTGCTCTGTTCAGCACACGATAATGGCTTTGTAATTCAATTATTGGTAGAATTTGTCTTCTGGTATTTATCTGCCTTAAACTTCAGGCACTCATGGAAAACCCTTTACCATAAATTTCATAAATGCTGCAGCAGGTTCTGTCCTCCACCCCAGGGCACATCTTGTCATGCCTGTGAAAACCTTGACAGTGTTCTCTAAATTATGGAATTGCTTTGTTTAGAGATGTTGATGTTTTAAGTGCCAGAGCCAAATGATAAAAAACAGTGGGACAAGTCCATTTCCTCTGGTTATTCTCTGTAGAGAAAGAGAAATCCTGACAGACAGATAGACAAAGTTGATTCTCAATCCAAAAAGCTGTGTTTAGCCATTTATCTAGAATGGTATAGAAGGGATCCCTGCAATTCATAGGAGATCATATGTGATAGCTTCAAAGTTCTCTAAGAATCCTGATAAAATTCTTAACATATCCATAAATACATCAGGGTTGGTTATCTACATGGACTGGTCAAAGAGTTGGTTTTAGGATCCTCCTTTGTCCACTCACCTTTCTTTCCTACCATGTCAAATAAGTGGGTCTTCTCTACCATTCTGTATAGAATTTACCATCCCACATCTTGTTAGTTACCTATTAAGACAACCTTATCTAACCTTTGATTTGAAAAGTAGAAATATATGGCTGCTGCATCCCCATATTCATTCTTAAATTTTCACATATTCAATAAATACATATTGAGGACCTATTTTATCAATTCCAAAATGCTAACTTTTTTTTTTCATTTTAACGTCTTTTCAATCTATTGGTGTCTAATAATCATTGAAATGATAATGTTTAGGGGTGCCTGGGTGGCTCAGTCAGTTAAGTGTTTGACTTCATCTCGGGTCATGATCTCATGGTTTGTGGGTTTGAGCCCCGCATCGGGCTCTGTGCTGACAGCTCAGAGCCTAGAGCCTGCTTCAGATTCTGTGTCTTCCATTCTCTCTTCTCCTCCCCCATCTCTCAAAAATAAATAAACATTAAAAAGAAAAGAAATGATAATGTTTAACTGGCAGGGTTTTTTTTTTTTTGACAATACATAAAATAAAGTTATCTTCATTCAATGGGATTTTAGAGTTGATGATATAGGGTATGTGGCAGGCAGTGTTCTAGGCATTTCACTGTATTAGCTCTTTGGTCAATTTCTTCTCATATTTGGCCTATGAACAGTCAAGTCTCTGTCCTTAAAAACCATTCCCCAGGAACTCCCCTCACCATAACTTAATATGAATATATATTTGTGTGTGTCTTTTATTTTTTCCTTCTCCTCTTCCCGTTTCTCAATGTTTTAACATGAGATGAGTTAATAGTGGCTGACCTTACTTACATCTCAGTATTTTGGTTACAGAATACAAAAAGGGGAAGCATGACTCAGCTAAGAGAGGACTATCACCTGAAAACAATGTGACATATGCAATTTTTTCTCATCTTTTTGGGGAGGCATTTATCATGTTTTAAGTTTTATGGGAGACAATCCCATCACTGTTGGGTGAAGCATAATTATGTTTTTGTTTTTATTTGGAGATTATATATGGTTTTACAAGATGTGTCAGGTACCAAGTTTTCAAGGGGTAGACTGCGGTGATTTTGTATTGGATCAAGTTGGCCAATCGACAACCATATTTCCCAGACTCTCTATAGTTTCAGATTAGGACTGACCAAAAGGAAGTACATACGAGATGTGAAAGACAGGAGGGAAGCAGCAGCCATTTCATTCTGAAGGTCATTTTGGTTCAAGGTGCCAAGAGGCAGCGAAAAAGTGCTGGCAAGTTCTGGTCTGGTCTGTCCTTGTTCTTCTCTTCCCAAGTTCTATCTCCAGCTATTCTTCCAGATTGCCAACCTCACGCCCTCAGGCCCCAAGCCAGATGCTGTTTTTTCACTCCTAGGGGGTCCCGCTACAATCCCAACTAAGCAGCTGCAAACTCCTCCAGGACAGGAACTGTGTTTTCTCTAGGTTCATGGCCAGGAGTTAGATCTAAAAATTACTCACTCAATTGATATAAATTAAATGAACCGAGTAACAAGGGCTTCTAAGCAATTGAAAAGCTATAAAATTAAACACTAAGCTGATTTTCTATCCATTGTTCCTGATTCTGGGGCAAGAGGAAAGTAAACTACATATCTACATTAAAAATTCCCACTGAATTCACAAATCAATCAACATGATACCCCACATTAATAAACTAAAGTATAGGGACCATATGGTTCTGTCTATGGAGGGAGAAAAAGCATTTGACAAAATACAGCATCCTCAACAAAGCAGGGATAGATGGAACATACCTCAACATCATAAAGGCCATATTACCCATATCTAATATCATCCTCAATGGGGAAAAACTGAGAGCCTTTCCCCTATGGTCAGAAACAAGACAAAGATGTCAACTTTCACCATTAATATTTAACATAGTCCTGGAAATCGTAGCCTCAGCAGTTAGACAACAAAAGAAAGAAAAGGTATCCAAACTGGCAAGGAAGAAGTCAAATTTTCACTCTTTGGAGATGACATGATACTCTACATAGAAAACCCAAAAGGCTTCACCCATACATGAATTAACCAAAGTCACAGGACATCAAATCAACCTGCAGAAGTCTATTGGATTTCTATACACCAATAACGAAGCAGCAGAAAAAGAAATCAAGGAATCAATCCCATGTGCAATTGCACCCAAAACAATAAGGTATCTAGGAAAAAACCTAACTAAAGAGGGAAAAGATCTGTACTTGAAAACTAGAGAACACTTATGAAAAAAATTGAAGTGGACACAAATAAATGGAAAAGCATTCCATGCTTAGGAATTAGAAAAACAAATATTGTTAAAATGGCTACACTGCCCAAAGCAATCTACATATTTAATGCAATCCCTGTTAAAATACCACCAGCATTTTTTGCAGAGCTAGAAGAAAACATCCTAAAACTCACATGGAACTACAAAAGACCCCAAAAAGCCAAAGCAATCCTGAAAAATAAAAACCAAATTGAGGCATCACAATTCTGGATTTCAAGCTATATTATAAAGCTGTAGTCATCAAGACAGTATAGTACTGGCACAAAAACAGACACATAGATCAATGGAACAGAATAGAAAACCTAGAAATGGACCCATAACTCTATGATCAACTCATCTTCGACAAAGCAGAAAAGAATACCCAGCGGGAAAAAGACAGTTTCTTCAGCAAATGGTGTTGGGAAAAACTGGATGGCAACAAGCAGAAGAATGAAACTGGACCACTTTCTTACACCACACAAAAGTAAATTCAAAATGAATGAAAGACCTAAATGTGAGGCAGGAACCTATCAAAATCCTAGAGGAGAACACAGGCAACAATCTCTTTGACATCAGCCTGAGCAACTTATTACTAGACAGGGCACTGAAGACAAGAGAAACAAAAACAAACATGAAAGGCTGGGGCTTCATCAAAATAAAAAGCTTCTGCATAGCAAAGAAAACAATCATAAAAGGCAGCCTAGAGAATGGGAGAAGATATTTGCAAGTGACATATTGGATAAAAGGTTAGAATCCAAAATCTATAAAGAACTTAACAAACTCAACACCCAAAAAAGAAATCATCCAAGGAAGAAATGGGCAGAGGACATGAATAGACACTTTTCCAAAGAAGACATCCAGATGGCTAATAGACACATGAAGATATGCTCAACACAATTCATCATCAAGGAAATACAAATCAAAACCATGGTAAGATACCACCTCACATGTGTCAGAAGGCTAAAATTAACAACACAAGAAACAATAAGTGTTGGCAAGGATGTGGAGAAAGAGGAATCCTCTTGCACTGTTGGTGGGAATGCAAACTGGTATAGCCACTCTGGAGAACAGTATGGAGATTCCTCAAAAAACTAAAAATAGAACTACCCTACGATCCAGCAGTTGTACTCTTAGGTATTTATCCAAAGGATAAAAAAATATAGATTCAAAGAGGGTACATGCATGCCAATTTTATAGAAGCATTATCAACAATAGCTAAAGTATAGAGAGAGCCCAAATGTCCATTGACTGATGAATGGATAAAGAAGATGTGTACACACACACACATACACACACACACACACAATGGAATATTAGTCATCAACAAGAATGAAATCTTGCCATTTGCAATGACGTGGATGGTGTTAGAATGTCTTATGCTAAGCTAAATAAGTCAATCAGAGAAAGACACATATCATATGATTTCACTCATATGTGGAATTTGAGAAACAAAACTGATGAATATATGGGAAAGGTGGGGGAGAAGAGACAGGGAAACAAGCCCCAAGAGACTCTTAAGGATAGAGAACAAACTGAGGATTGATGGAGGGAGGTGGGGGGTGGGCTAGATGGGTGATAGGTATTATGGAAGGCACTTGTGATAAGCACTGGGTGAAGTATGTTAAGTGATGAATCACTGAATTCTACTCCTGAAACCAATATTGCACTATATGTTAGCTAAAATATAAATTTAAAAAATCCCATTGAAAATATAAATTGTGACATTGGATATCAAAATGAGATTGCCACATTCCAGAAACTAATGCCCAACTCTTCCCTATTCCTCTTTTAGATGATGGTTAATATTTACTCATCATGTATTGTATGTATCTAGAGTTTAACCTGAGTTCTCTTTTTAATCCTGATAAGTATATACAACCCTACATTGATACATAGATGAAGATTATAAGGCCGAAAGAAGTTAATTAAATAGTTCATACTCACACCCCTTGAGAACAGGATTCTAGCAAAGTCATTCTGACTCCACAGCTCTCACCCTTAAACACTAAACACCATCTCTTATTGACTGAAGGCAACACACAAAAGTGACATATGACTGAATGAAGAAGAGAGACCACATATGCAGACACAGTATAAACCTAGAGGCTCTTGAACTTGAAGACTAAGTGAAGTCTGACCACTAGGGCATAAGTCAATTTCTTTTAATATTATTCTAAATTAGGAAGCCATAATTATGAGGATTTTCCCCCTCTCTCTTGCACTCTGGTATCATAAGAGTTCTTAGTGGGAATCTGGAGACGTGATGGAGCTGCTCAGAGATGGAGGAGCTGCAGCCCATTGAGACAGGAAATCATCAAGATAAGGAGGACAGGGATCAATGATAGCCATTAGTGAATGAAGGCCATGAGAAAAGCGATGGGCTCACATGCAGCAGCAGGGGGAATTTAACTTAATTTGTAGGGAAAGCTTGCTAATCATATGGAGTGATTACGAAGTGGAGGAAAGTGCAAGAGGATTAGAAAATGGCACTCACGTGGAGATCATTAACAGAAGAAAAAAAAAGATTAAACATCAGTCCTCTCAAGTATAATGAAAATTCTCTTATCTAGCACTCACAGCACAGGTACCAGATATGCCCCAGTGCAGCTCTTGGGAAGTGATTTCAGGAATGGCTTACTGCCTCTTCTCCCTGCTCCTTACCCAGACCACAGACATGGTTCAGCTCAGAGAGTAGGTGGGGAGGGGGCTCAGGACCAGGAAAGACTGTCTGGGAGGAAGAGGGAAAGTATAAGAGAAGAGACAATAAATCAATATTGCAAAGAAAGGGTGGTCCAGGGTTCTTCTCCTGAGCCCATACTCAGAAGTGTGTAAAGGATCTGTCGGTTTGGGCAGTCTGAGGCAGAACTCCCCATGAGGGCAGTCTAGGGTGCAGTCACCTCTTCCGTGCTTACACAGATCTCATTATCCCTTAGGAGAGCCTATTAGGTTAATAAAAAATAGCCTATCACATAGAAAAGTGTTCCCTTTACTGATCTAGAATTCTTCTCCCTTCAGTATGTACTTAGATGGCTTAGAAGTCTAACTTTTTCTTTTTTTTTTTTTTAAGTTTATTTATTGACTTTGGGAGAGAGATAGCACAAGTGGGGGAGTGGCAGAGAATGAAAGAGAGAACCCAAAGCAGGTTCTGTACTGACAGTGCAGACCCAATATGGGGTTTGAACTCACAAACTGTGAGATCATGACCTGAGCCAAAACCAAGAGTTGGATGCTTAACTGACTGAGGCACCCAGGCGCCCCAGAAGTCTAATCATTTCAGGCTGAAAAGAGATACAGGTGATCTATTATGGCTCTCTGAATTAACAAATGGAGTCCATTCAAGATGTGTTTCAATCTGGATCTGTTTTTGGGTTTATGTGTGTGCATATACATACATGTTTGCATTCGATAAAGTCAGTACCTTGTGTGTGTGTGTGTGTGTGTGTGTGCATGTGTATGTGTGTACACATGCATACACCAAGTTCCTGCTGTTCCATTTACTTCCATACACAAAATGGGTAGAGATATGTTAAAGACAGTCTTGGTCCTTAAGAAATTATCTATTAGTAGGAGAGGGAAATGAGGAAATAAAAAAGATAGATATGCAAAACCTACTAAGTGCTGAGTTACTTAATAAAAAATCATCATCTGTCCTTTTTCATTCCCAAAATAAGCCTTGGAAGAAGGAGACTGAAGCTCAGGCAGGTGAAGAAGTTTCTCAGGATTGTCCAATCAGTAAAAAGCAAAGCTGGAATTTGAAGCTTATTATGCTGACTCTAAGCCTGTGCTCCTTCCAACAATCCCATGTACAGACCCATAGTACACCACATTTTATGATGCACTGCAATTTTTTCGTGAAAAAAATCACATTTAAATTCAAAGAAAGAGAATCTCCTTGCCTAGAAAAACAAGAATCATGGATTGAAGAAGGCTCTGAGGGTAAAGGCAGACATCAGTATAAGGCTGTAAAGATCCAATACTGTGATCCTAATAATGACAAAAATCCTTATCCATTATTTTTGTATTCAAAGATCAAAACTGTCCTAACACATAGTAAGTGGTAAAAATTAATCACTGCTAAAAAAAAAAATAAGGACAGTTTATCCCCCAGGTAGGCATATTTGTAAAGCCAGAGAGATAAGAGGGATAAACTAGTCCATAGACTAATCAGGGCTTAGAATTATTTATCTGGCCTTCTGTAATTTAGCACACAGAATTGGGAGGATGGGGAGGGGAGGTCAGAAAAATGTGCATTCAAACTCAGCTTGGCAAGAATCTAGTTATGTTCTTACTCTTTTTACTTTTATGTTGTAAGCAATGATGAACAAGGCAAATGCTTGATCAGGGAAATGCTTACAAGATTCCTTAGGCATTAGTATGCTCTGAGGAGAGGGGGAGCTTTTTCACTATTCCTAATGAGCTCAAGTAATGCTAAGGGGAATAGAAGAGAAAGTGGGCAGGTGTAACTTCATGGCGGTAGAAGTGATGGGGGTTAGAAAATCAACATATAAAAGGAGGTGAGTAAGAGAACAGAGGTGAACATGGCTCAGAAATGCTAAGGCTGGGTTATAGGATACACAGAAATACAGATACCTATAAATCAAAATCTGATTCTGAACCATGAGATATCCCATCCTTAGCTAGTGATTGAAAGTTAGTGAATTGAAAGCTAGTGATGGTGTTTGTTTAGAAGTTCCTGGCAAATGAAGACCCACTTTAGTGCCTTGGGTGAAGAATGAGGCAGAGTATCTTCAAAAAACAGCCATACTCCCTCACTAATAAAGTACACCCAATTTTCTAGTTATTTTGATAACATAGAGTTTTACATTTTATTTTACTTTCCTAGTTTATTTTATTCTATTTATTTTATTTTTGTAATATGATTCAACTTCCACTCATTTCCACTTTGCAGGGCATAGGGAAAGAAGAGTGCAGGGGAATCCATTAAACCCATCTGGGGAAAGAAAAATAAGTTACAGCCAATTCATGCCACATTCTCTATGTCCCTTTGTTGTGAATGGCTTAGAAGTCTTGGAGATGCTAGGCTGAATGGTCAGGATATCTGAAGAAGGAAGAAGGGTCATGGTGACCCGGTGTATATAAAACAAACTATCAAACAACACCAAGGATTTAAAAAATGCCTCGCATTGGCCCTGGAGCAATATTCAATAAAGACTTGAGGATGAGTGGTCGTGATATGAGTCAGAATCACAGAGAGACTACTTTAAGTCCTGAAGTGTTCTCTGACATAGCCAGATAACACCAGCCCAAGTTTATGCATCTGTGTCTTATGCCCGAGGTTAGATAGAGAACTCTGGATAGGCACAATAGGCCAGGTAAATAGACAACTGTGACTCTAATGACTGGGCATTAGGCCCAATGTGCATGAGATCAAAAGGAAATGCCTGCTAACATAACGGTTGTGAGTGAGAAGAAAGATTTCTGGAGCAGGGTCCTCAGAAAAGCTTCAAGGAGAGCTGTTCCACTGCCAGGCTGCCAGGCTTTACTGTTCCTTAGCATAGTGACGCTTGTGAAGGTACACTGGAGGGAACACGGCGTGCTTACACAACACAGCCTCTTTAGCCAGTCAGATCTGGGTTTAAATTCTGTCACCATAACTTATTAACACATAACATGAGTCAGGATTATTTAATCTCTCTGGGATTTTGTTTTCTTATTTATCTTCTTATTTATTTCTCATCCAAAAATGGAATTACCAGCAAGGGAACCTCTTGTTGGTATTATCCCATTAAGCTCACTTCCTTTGGTAAAATTACCGACTCTTTCTGGGGTATCACCATTCCTTACTTCCTGTCCATGTGGTTTACTGGAATTGATTCTATCTCCGGGTTTAGATGTGAGGATGTTACCTCATCAAGGACTATGAGATTTAATCCCAGGAGTTTTGCTGGACCACCAAGCAAAGAGGTATTTTCTTTTCCACTGGAGTAAATCTGGGAAAATGTTAGCGGCTACAGACTACCAGGAAGAAAGCCTGTCTGAGAGTGAAGCTAACATCGAGGAGGGTGGAGCTGAAATATACAGATCTGATCAACTTAAGGAGCCTCTGAATCAATGGAGTCTAGATAAAGTTGGACTTTAGATTTTCTAGATCCATGAGCCCATCTCTCTTAAAAATTTTTTTTCCTTAAAACAGGTTGCATTTTTCTGTCACATATCTTAAAAAAGTTTTGATGACTAAATTATTTCTTATCATTGATTTGAGGATTGACTGAAATAATGTATGCAAGGCACTTAGCATAGGCCTTGGCACACGGTAAGTGCTCAATAAATGGGACTTGTTGCCAAAGATATGGAATGGGGAGTCATTCGTATTGACTGGTACTGAATCACAGGAATGAATGACAATGTGTATACATGCTCAAAAGCACTGAGTATAAACTTTAGAGTATTCCTGTATCTCTCTGCTGCACAATACAGCTGTCATGTGTCCCCTGAGGGACATAACTGGAAAAAGGCTGGCATTCCAGAATACAAAGGCTCATTGTTGAGTCAACTTTTAATTTTCTGTGTGTGAATTAGTCACAGAAAATATGTAATCACCATTCAGCTGTCCCTGCTTCCAGCAGTCCCCTATATGTCAGAGCAACATAATCAATAAGATAAGTCTGAACCTATTTTTAATTAAGTGAAACAGCTCTAAGATTGCCTTGTCTTTTGCATAGATAATAGATTGATGAGTGGTTTATAATGAAAACTGCCTTCCATTGCTTTGTTCAAAAGTTGAATCAGATCCCAACAAGGCCACATTCAGCAACTTCTAATAGTGAATTTTTGGCAGGAACTTCACTTTATTCAAGGCATTTGGGTACCAGTGATCTTCCAACTCTGTGTCCTTGTTCAATGTCAAAGCAAAACCTTGGCTCTTACCTATTAAACTATTAAACCATTATTATTGGAGGATGCAGGTTAGAGATAAGTCTTAAATACAGGGCTGATTTTTACTACTGTTAGCAAGGGCCGTGGGCCCAGACAGACCAAGTTTCAAAACTTGGCTGTATTACATATTATATATATTATGTTGGATAAAATACATCATTTTTCATTTCATCAAAATGAGGATAAGAATCCCTACCTCACAAACTTGTTATAAGGATCAAATGGCATGATGTGTCATGCACCCAGATCATTCTAGTAACTTAATACAAATCCCTATTATGGAACTTTACCTTGCTGACACTCAGTTCTCCCATCTGTCTTTTTTTCCCTAATAAAAATCTATTCTTGCTTTTTATAACAGAATCCCATTTTCCTTCTTTTCAGCAACCATTTCTCCCCTAACCTTGAACCAGGCAGTTTGCCTGGGACTCAACCCCATCTCCTGTTTCAGTTCCCTGACCCACACGAATAATGCACTGCCTTGTATAGCCTTGCCCATTCAGATCTGATCCCTCAAAATGTGAGGAAAGAGGCAGGCTGGTTTGATGGGGCTTCTAAATTGTTAGAATGTAGAGTAAAGCTGATAATGTCTGTCACTACCACAAGTGGGAAAACAAACCTGAGAATGAGGCCAACATGGGGTGGGGGGGATAAAACTAATAGATATAGGTCAGCCGCTATTAAGAATATTATTACTATTAGTCAGTGGGCACTTAATGCAATTCTTAGGTGCCAGGTATGTAACCAGTTCATAAGAAACACCTCATCTAATGAAGTAGGTATTAATTATTTCTACTTCACAGAGGAAAAACCTGAGAAACACAGGAGTAACTTCCCTGGGATTCCTTACTGAGTAAATGGCAAAGCTAGAACTCATACCTCAGTATTTCTGAGCCCCTTAATCTCCAGGCTGTACTGCCTCCCAGTGTCATTGATTTCTGATGTAGTAAAGAACAATACTGCCATCACAGTTAGTTAAATACAAAGGACACCTACTCTTTTAAAGGCCATATTGTACTAAGATGTGTTTTATAAGCTGCTATGTGTGTGTGTGTGTGTAAATCTGTTTTAAAAACAATATTAACTACATGGAGGATAGTTCATATTTATGTTAGTTATGGTAGTACTAACAGGACCAGTGTGATAACATAAGAATAAGGTCTTATGTTCCATAATTATTTTTTAATTGCTATCAACTGCTTTCAGAGGTGGCATCACTATCGCCAACCAGAACAGATATTTCCCAAGTGTGCTAGGTGATGAGGAAAAGATATGAATTCATCTTCATTTTTCTCTACGGGAAATGCTATGTTATTACCCAGAGTCCCTTACACTAGATAATTCATCACTAGAAAAGTTGCCCTCAGGCCTTTCCACATCCCCGCAGTCAGGCTCCAAGCAAAAATGATTAAAGGGGACCTCTTGTAATTAAGCTTGCTGAGCAATCCTAGATAGCCCCATAGTTCCTATGACACTGGAAGCAATTGGTTTCCAGGAGTGAGTCTAATAAATATTGCTTTGACTGACACCTTTGCTACCAGCCTCAGGAAGTTGCTCAGTCAGAAATACAGACAATGTGGCCAGAGATCATGAGATTTTCATCAACAGTCATGTGCACTGTGCAATTTACAAGGTCTCATGCCTTCTCTGGAAAAACCAAAGAGCTTAAAGGACCCATGGGGGCCATCTGCCAAACCCAGTTGGAGAGATACTCATGCAGGCATCATGGCCAAAAGAGCTTTGGGTTTTCTCTCATCATCTGCCTGAATGGGCTGAATTTCCAGGGCTCAGAGCCTCAGCCCAGAAAAAAAGGCCAAGAGGCAGAGGCAATGGAACCCACTGATTTAGAAGAGCATGGGCTTTGGACTGAGACTGCTTGCATTTGAATCCCAGCTCTGCTACTTTCTGGCTGTGTGACCTTGGCTAAATTAGTTAACCTCCCCATGCCACAAGTTCCCTATCTGTTCATGATGATAATGCAAGCCTTACTTAATTACTGCATTAAACTCTTATAAGAATTAAATAGCTTAGGTCTGAATCATGCTTATCACTATGTGGGGCTTGAATGGACAAGATGCATCTCTCTGTTCCCAAAGGTAGAGGAGGAATATTATTTATTTACCTTAACAGATTAATTAGGATTCATCCACAATCATTTTGATAAAGATAATAGTATTATGACATATGGTTAAAAGGGCTTTGCTAATCAGGCTTTCAGATGAAAGACCACTATTCAGAGAATAGATAAAAAATGGTTGCAATTAGCACCAGCTACAGAAATGATTGGTCCATTCACCTCATAATGCTGTTTGTGAATAAGACCTTCCATGAGCTAGAAAATATTGTGTACCATGTACCACTTACATGGGAAAAAGTCCCATCTTAGTTTTTTTTTTCCTTGTCCATCTTTTTAGCCAGTGTTTTTCTTTGTTTCTATTGGTAGGAACATATGTCCATCTAGTCCTTGGTGAATTGCAACTTCCTACTTTATTTTGCTGGGTCCACAGGCAGGTATTTGAAGTCACTTGGAAGCAGGACTTGAGGAAAGATCTTCCCCTTACACTTCCTCATTGGCAAACTATGCACATGGAATACCAAGTCAGAGAGAGAATGAAAAACAAAAAGAGAAACAAAAAACATGGACCCTCTTTCCAAAAACTAACTTCATAATTTATAAGGCAAAACAGACAGAGATGCAAGGTTGACACCTTTCATACTTGTGAGTAAGACAGAATGAATAAGACAGTAAGAAATGCCCATCAGAGAGGGGAGACTAAGTGATAGCTAGAGGAGAATTCTTGGACAAGAGAGGGGCCAATGAGGGCCCTGAAAGCAATGCTCAAACCACCTCTGAGCAAGAGCAGCAGGGGGAAAGAGGTGAACAGCTTCTGTACGACAAAAACCTTTAGTTATCAATGTCTCTCTTTTTTTAAAAAATGTTTATTTATTTTTGGGAGAGAGATAGAGATAGAGTGTGAGCAGGGGAGGGGCAGAGAGAGATGGAGTCACAGAATCTGAAGCAAGCTCCAGGCTCTGAGTTGTCAGCACAGAGCCTAACGTGGGGCTTGAACCCACAAACTGTGAGATCATGACCAGAACTGAAGTCGGACACTTAACCCAACTGAACCACCCAGGATCCCCTTTTGTTATCAATGTCTCTTTACAAGGTGGGAAAAGAAGATATTGTTCCATAGGTAGTTCTCTATGTGTTCTCTTTGAGCCAGTTTATTTGCAAATGACTTGTCCTTCACTTTCTCAGGCAGTTTCACAAGCCTGTTAAGAGACTCCTCTAATGCATTTCCTTGGGCTTTGAACTCCCACAGGGGTTTTTAGGGTAGAGTTTGAAAATGAGAAAGATGAAAATGCATTGCTCTTAGAAGTGCGAGAATGAGGAGGGTGTGGGGAGCCATCAGGTGCCTGTAAGCCCAAAGGCTGATGAGAGGCAGTGTGATTTCAGGAGGAGTAAAGGAGAGACACACAATAAGCAGGGAGCTTGTCAGTTCCTTGAAGGTCATGGTTCAATGATTCTGAATGATGTGGACATGAAATATTGGAACCCTTGTTTGAGCCAGTTCTTAGAGTGTTGTTGATACCAGCAAAAGTCTAACAGCAATCTAAATGTCCTTTCTATGGGCAGACTAGGTCAAGTAAGGTAGTCACATCTTTGGGAAGGGGTTAGACTGCAACTTCAGAAGTGGCTGATAAGTCAACATTATACTAGAATACTTCTTACTTTGTTGATGCTTACCAGGATCTAGGCCCTTGGAAACAAAAAATGAAAGGAACTTCTTTATTTCCCTTTTCTTTTTTCCTTTTAATTTTTTTTTCTTATTTTAGAGAGAGAGAAAGAGAGAGCAAGAGCATAAGTGGGGAAGAAGGGAAGAGGGGAAGAAAGAGAGAAAGACAGAGAGAGAGAGAGAGAGAGAAAGGGAGAGAACACCCCTAAGGAGGCTCCACACTCAGCATGGAGCCTGTTGTGAGGCTTGGATTGTGGACTGAGCCAAATTCAAGAGTTGGATGCTCAACTAACTAAGCTACCCAGGCACCCCTCCCTTCTTTTCAATTGTGGCCACCCATTCCCATGGAGGGAAGCCACCTCTAGTTTCATCAGAGGGATGGGCATAGGTGGTAAAGAAAAGAAAGAATGTTACTTTCCTTGCTTCCATCTTTCTTTTGCTGGTCCTCTCTTCCCCTCCCCCATGTGCAGACAAAGTGAGAAGGCAGCCCTTTGCAATTTCCTGCACTATCCTCTGAAACATCTTGCAATATCCTCTGAAATATCCTGGTCTTCACCAGGAGCTGAATCTGCCAGCACCCTGATCTTGGACTTCCTGGCCTCAAGAGCCATGAGTAAGAAATGTGTTGTTTAAGCTACCGAGGCTATGGTATTGTGTTATAGCAGCCCAAGCTAAGAATATACATATGATTGGTAACTCATAGAACATTCGTGGAAGGAGAAATAAGAACCTAAGAATGCTGATTGTGTCCCACATGATGAGACCTAGCAGACGTGAAATCAGGAACAGGAGGAAGAGCTACTTTTAGACTAATAAGATCTACTTATATACCCTGAACACCCTTATTTGAATTTGTAATGTATGTGTGTATAATGCTTTTAGTAATAAAGATCAGTATTAAAATGTTTTTAAGTGTCTATTTCATAAGTTCCATCAAAACAGAATAAAACAACAGTTACAAAGCCCATGCTGTTCACTAATCTCAGTGATCTATTTGGGGCTTATTGAGTAATTTGTGACACAGCTTTAACATTCCCTTAAGATGCTGACTAGTCCAACATCACATCCTGCCCTGTACGGGGATGTGGGCATGTCTAAAAAGGACAGACCTCATGTGAGAGCTCTCGACGAGCAAAGGATTCCAAAGCTCATTTACTAGGTGAACTCTTAATGTGTTACCAAAAAAAAAAAAAATGAGACTTACCAGTAGAACCTGTTTGGTATGACACCTTCCTGGATAAGCTGCCACCTTCTCCCAAATTCAGCAGAGCTGTATAACTGTTGAAAAGAGAAATTGTTCAGCACTATGACCCCGTGGTACAGCGGATATACAATATCAGTTCATTGGATCAATAATAATAATAACAACACTAGTGCATACCATTTGTTGAGCACCTGCTGTATGCCAGGTAAATGATCCATGTATCATCTCACTCCTCATACACCCTCTGCAGGTCAGATATGAATATGCCCACTTCACAGACAAAGAAACTGAAGTTCAGGAAGAACAAGTGATTTGTTGGAAATTGCATACCCTCTACACATTTGAATGAGCTGGAATTTATACTTGGTTCCACCAGGTGACAGACTCAGTGGTACCACATGACCTAGCGGTATCCTTGCAGATCATTGTGTGGAATACAAAGAAGTGCAAAAGCGAGACCTGGCTCTCAAAGAGCAGACAGGATATCTTGAACCTGACTAAAGTCATGAGAAATGCATGAGGCCACCAGGGATAGAGGAATGCCAAGGCGGGCGACTCGGAAATCAGTCAGTGATGCTTCACAGAGTTGTGCGGATTCAGCCAAGGTCCTAATGAATGGCAGCATTCACGATGACAAAAACAGGACAGGCGTTACAAAAGGAGCCATGTGGGTCAACGTGGTGAGATGCACAGGGACAGGATACAAATAATCCCGGCTTATCTAAATAAATATAGATGTGAATGCTGAGGGCAACTTGGGAAAAGGCTTTGAATGGTAAATTAGGGAGCCTGGAACTGATCCTACAGCCCAGAGGAGCCACTGTTGTTGGTCTATACCACAACAGCCAGAGACACCCAGGCCATTCCAACAGCCCACAAGGACTACACTTTCACTATGATCCAAGGGCTCCCTGTGCATCATTTCATTTCATCCACATATCATCCCTGTTATATATGGAGTTAAGTTAATTTACAGATGGCTGTACAGCTGGTAAGAGTTCAAGTCTACATGCTAATGGCTTCAGTACTCTCCCAGGGCGACTACAAAGAAACACTGCTCTTGAGACAGGATCTAATGCTCCACATACTCCATACCCTCCAAATGTCATTCCTCTCTTACATCTTGCTCTTGACCATGGCTCAGTCCACACCTCTGCCCCTCTCCAACAATCTTTATAGCTCTATAGAAGTGTCCTCTCATGGCAGCCTGGAGATTCCTGTTGCTCTGGGCATTCTGGTTCCCATGGACATTTGGCTACTGATTTGATAAATAGCATTTGGAACATCTCCCTTCTACTATGTGACTGGTCTGTACCCCACTCACATCCCAATCTTCCACCACTGCATTCGGGCAGTGAATGGGTAATGAGTCATACTATACTGAACCCCACAGTGAATGGGTAATGAGTCATATTATACTGAACACCATGATTGCCCAGCCTTGTTCCCTCTCCAACTTCACCACTCAGTGAAGAGTCAAATGACTCACTGAGTGATTCAGCAAGGCTGCAGAGGCACTGGGCAAGTCCATGGAACAGGTCAGCTTAAGTGAGTATTTACCGACCCTTGGAAGAGCTTCCTATGACAATATGTCCAGTGGATCAAAACAGACTCTAAAGCCAAAAAGAATAGGCTGAAATATGTGATTACTAAGCAAGCAGCTCAATTGGCTCCAACAACACAGTATTTGGGTATCTGGTCAAGGAGAATATGTGGCTTTTTCTTTCAAGTCTTGCTATTTTTCTCTGCTCCATCATGCCTGGGGAAAGGTTTCCTGCGTACATTTTCTACTTGATTCCTTTAAAGAGTGCCAAGGAGAGATGGGGAGGCATTCCCCTCACAGAGATAACAGTGGATAGGACAGCTCATTTCCTCTCCATTCAGAACCCAAGCAGCCAGGGTCCACACATCCTGCTTCTTGTTCACCAGCGTGTTGCAAACACGTGGCACCTGAATGTGCAGACTTGCAGAATTTCAAGCACCCAGTCTGGGAGAGTCTGCTTCTCCCTCCCTCCTTGCTCTATCTTTTTGAAAGCCCTGAGCTACACTTCTTTCTATGAGTTTAAAGAGAACAGAGTTCACACCATTGTATGTGCCGATGTCTATATATAAATGTATGTTAATAACTAAATTTATATATAAGGATTTATGCAAATGTAACAGAAGCAGGATGGTTTCAAATAATAACAATTCTGGATGTGAGGCTGGACTCATGGATACCCTGAAAAATCAAATATTAAGTCTGAGGGTTCCTCTGGGGCCATCCCTGCCCCCACACAGAATTTGTCTTTGTGAGGAATCATTGGGTGCCAGCATCTGTGTGTATTTTTTCTCTCTCTATGTCTTTTTTAATTGATCCCTCTAGGCTTGGATTCAGAATCTGTGGACCAGCCAGGTATGTCCCATGATATTTGTTTTTATCCTCTTCAAAGGGGCTGCTTTGTTATTTGTGAACACTCAGAGGCCCCTCAAGCAGTAGGTACACCAGACAATCCAATAAACCAAGCCTCTTATTCAGTTTGGTGACATTATTTCCAGTCTTCCCTCTCGAAAGGTACCCTTTGGTGTTGACGGACTCACCTTTTCACTCTCTCATTCACACCCGAACACATTTCCTCTGTGGTCTTCATTGATGCTACCCACCCTGTGGTGGCTTCAGGACTTGTCTACCTCAATGCCAGTCTTCTTTTTAGGCTCAGATCAAAATATACCTTTTCTATGAACCTTCTCCTACACACTAACATTCCCAGTGGCCTCATTTCCAAAGATCTACAATTCAACAGATGGTATCAAACTACAGGCCACCTCTTTATAATTAACTTGCTTAGTAACTTTCCAAGAGAACCTTGTAGGAATGCAAGGCAGGAATTCCTCCCTATCTTAAATCACTCTAAAATATCTGAGACCACTCACTGCCCCTTCAATGGGAATACAAAGCTCATAGGTATTGGGAATCCTTTCCTTCTAGAAAGGGTCCAGCACACAGTGATGAGTAAGGGGGGAAACGCATGGGTTTTATACCCTGAAAATTCCCTAGTGATGACTCTACTCAGTAAAGTACCACCCAGGTTTCCTAGGGGGCAAACAAAGGTAACTTATCAGAGGAATGTGTTTTATTTCCACGGATCCATAGTAGAGGCCTAGAGCTAAAAAATAAACAAATGAACAAACCAAAACTATAAATATCAGTACATCTGAAACTTCCAAGGATTTGGAAGCAGGGTCTTGCCTATTTCCCCTTAGCCAAAGCTGCTGCGTATACTCCACTTCCTACTTCAAACATTTTCCCTCTACTGTCCAGGCTGGGGTCATAGCAAGAAAAGTTTAACAACTTGTAGCCTCTCACATTAATGTATTAATGAAACCTGCAGAGTCCGACAGCAAAATTCTCCTCCATAAAGCTGAGAAAGGGATCAAGGCTTTTTACCCAATGACACTGTCTCAGCCGCCAGTGGAAGGCTTTTTGTGTAGAACAAGTCAATGTCCTTTAATAAAATTCATAGGGTTGGCAGTACCTAAATAAGATTTATTTCCCTCTCTGTCTCTGGCTCTAAGGTTTCTTTTGACTGTCAGAACACAGCACTGAAAACTATCATTACTATCTGTCACATCAGAGAAAACAGAACAGTTTTCTCCAACAATGCTGAGCAGAGAGGAAGAGGAAGAGGAAGAGGAAGAGGAAGAGGAAGAGAAAGAGAAAGAGAAAGGGAGAGAGATCAGAGGGAAGAAGAGACAATATTTGTTTCAGGAGGGCAACGTTCATCTACTAACCTCTGTCATGAACCCCAAAACACCTTTCTTGTAGAGGTTTTGGTTTTGGTTTTGTTGTGCTAACACTGGTACAAGCTATTGGGAAAATTTTTTGAAGGACTAGACATTTTAGAAAGGGAACAGGGAAAGGATTCTGGATGACTAAAAATGCAAGGCAGAAAGCCCTTCCTGTCTCAAATCATCCTAACCTATTGGAGACCTCTTTCCTGCCTCAGTAAATATACCTTAATGAGCACAAACCCAATGCTCACCTACGCTCCAGATCTACTATCAGCCTCAGGGCGTGACCCTCCATTCTGTCATTACACTGGTCTGGGCCTGTCAATACTTCTTCCTCCTGCCAGGCTCCTTTCCTGAATGGTCTCTCTCCCCTCCCCCCTTCCCCCCCTTCCCTCTTTCTTTCTTGACTTTTTTTTTTCTTTTTTAGACTCTCTCACACTGGTTTGTTTTCTTGCCATCTGCCTTCATCTGCTGTAAGAAGAGTACAGATAAAAATACAGTTAATTGCAAAGAACACAACGGCAAGGATTAGTTTTGTTGTGAGCTTTTAACAAGTTCAGCCATCTCTGGCGCCATCCTCAGGAGGCTGCAGAGCTGCAAGGTGGGGCTCAGGGAAGAATAAAGAGGGATGTCACAGGGAGACAGATAGCTTGCTGGTGAGAAACAGTGAGAGTCACTGACATTGCTCAGCATTCCTGATCTTCAGCAGACTAAGATGGGGTGAGAGAAGGGGGCGTGAGCACAGCTACTGCCAACTTCCATTTTCCAGCTTCTTACCATTTATGTGGTGGTTGAAGCCCTAGCCAAGAAGCATCTTTCTTTGAAGAGAAATCCCACTTCCGTGTGCTGATGCAAAACCTTGCGATCAGCACTGTCCCTGGAAAGTCTTCTCAGTATTTCTAAATCAGATCAATGCAGCCACTCTTTCAAAGTGAGACAGGTACACGTTAGGGATTTTCTTCTGCACTTAGGAAATTGGTGCAAGGACACAATTTGGTAAAAGGGAAGAGTGATAACATCTTTGAAATCTGTGGTTGATGGGATTAAATGCTTTCTCCACAAAGCTCCTCATGGAGACTTTCCCTGTGATGAGGCAGGTCCCTGGGTTTCCTCCACACAGACTCCTTGAGAGGTTTCTATGTGGGCAGAACACTTCCTGCTGTGGGCTCTTTTCAAGGATGCCTGCTTGCTCCTTTTTGCCCTTAACATTCTAGAGGCAGGAGGCCTGCAAAGTGCACTTCTTGAGAAGGCTGACAGAAAACCCTGCCAGTTTTATTTTATTTGCCTCATCCTAATACTGCCCTGGGGATGGCTTGGTTACAAAGCACTCATCTACCTCATGATTTTCCAGTTCTCACTGCTGTTACTGAATTCTTTTTGGAAGAAAGAGATGGCACCTTGAGGACTTCAAATGAATTCCTAACGCCAGGCCCAAGGCACTGCAAACATCAAGTTCTTTCCTCCAGCAGCTTGAACAGGAAGAAAGAGAATCTGTCCATAGAAATCCATGGTCGTCGGAAGTATGGTCTGATACTCGGGTTCTACAGCCCAGGAGAAGGCCTGAACTCACTCTAAGGGAAAAACGCATCTGGCGATACCTAAAATAGTTTGATAAAGCTTCACTAAGTGCTGGCACAAGTCTTCCTCTTGGCTGATGGGTACAGGGATACATGGTGAGAGAAGCATCACGGCCATCCCAGACCAGCTCTCCTGTCGCTAACACATGCAAATTCCTCAAACCAAAGACTAGCTTATCAGAGAATATCACAGATAACATATAATAATTATGTGTAATGTTTTGTTCAGAGTGCTATGGTGGCTTACATAGGAGAGAATCTTCCAGACTGGGAATCTGGCAGAACTGTGAAGGTGGGCCTAGGAGTACAGTTAAAAGTCCTTAATATAAATATGTGGAGAAAAAGTGTTCCGGAACGAATGGGTCAGTCTGAGCAAATAAACAGAGCTGCAAAGCTTAGAGTAGTGTTTTTGTTCTTCGTTTGTGAACTGCAAGAGAGCCAGCTTGACTGGGCTGTGTGCACAAAAGTGCAGTTGTTGGGGCAGAGGCTATAAACAGAGTCTGGGTGCAGGATGGACAGATGCAATCTTACTGAAGCTCGCAGGGAGCTAATAGAGACTGGATCCAAATGTCCACAAGGTCAAAAGACAGGCGCACCAAGGCTGGGTATTCAGCCTTTGCTGATGAACAGTAGCAGGAATGATGACACATCGCTGGCTCCATCAATCTCTCCCGTGGCTGGATTTATCAAATCTGTCACTGAATATTCCCCAGCTATCACTGAACATTCCCCAGCTATCACTGAAGTCTGTCACATGCCCCACAGTTGGGTTTGGCACTTTGAGGCAGGCTTAGGGGATTAGACATATGGAGTTGGGGCTGTCTGGGAAGTATGGGTCAATAAGTGACTGAGGGCCACTTTCATTTGTGGACACTTCTTGTGAACCTGGGTCAGGAGGTATATATGAAAAAAAATATAACATGGAATCTTGGTTTTACAGATGATCTAGTATCAATGGAAAAATAAATATAAGATAAATAAAATAATTAGATGCTGAAAAAGGATCTATGTTATAAATCCCATAATATCAAGGCATCGATGATAAAATGAGTAGCCCTCCATAGCGATATGATCATACCATAATTTAAATGCACAGATGATAAAGCTTAGCAATTTTGAAACATAAAAATAAGCAGGAGAAAATGATCACTGGTAACATAATTGGAACTGTGTCTCTGTAAGACAGATGCATTAGCACTGTGAAGATGAAATGTGGGAGACAGGCCAGCTGGAAGGCGGTGCACTGGGGGAGAGGACAGGTGAGTGTCTGGATTAACCAGGGCCCCTGGGTCTCAGAGGGAGGGAAGGGTACCCCATTAAAAATATAAACAAACAAAACAGCATTTGAAAAGAAAAATATCTGACCAGAAGTGGAACATTAGAGTGGGTCACTTCTTTTTTTAAAGTTCATTTATTTATTTTGAAAGAGAACAGAGAGAGAGAGAGAGAGAGAGCAAGCAGGGAGGGGCAGAGAGAGAGAGGGAGAGACAGAATCCTAAGCAGGCTCTGTGCTGTCAGGACAAAGTCTGTGAAGCCCGAGGACTCGGACTCACAAACCCTGAGGTCATGACCTGAACCAAGATCAAGAGTCAGACACTTAACTGACTGAGCCTCCTAGGTGCTCCCATGGAGTAGGTCACTTTTGAAAGCCCCCATCACTTGGTCTGGGTGTGGGGGACATTTTACAAGCAGACTCCTCTCTATCACAAGGGGTGCGGGTGCCTAGGAACCAGCCAGGGCTGGTTTCCCTCTGGCTCACAGGTCCCACTGCCCCTCGCTTCCCCTCCCGCATGATCTTCAAACAACAGTCCTCCCTCTGCTGTGAAATCAGCTCCTGATATGGGTACTGCAAGCATATGTGGTAGGTCGGACAGGGAGGAGATAGTTACATAAAAATGGGGGGGAGTGGCAATTAAATAATATTTGAAAACCGTAATGGTTTTTCTAGGGAGGCAAATGGTTTTTTGGTTTCTGGTTTTTGGATTTTTTAGTGCAGTGAGGACGGAGTATAAAGACATTCAAACACAGGCTATACTGTGGCTCTGGCAATTGCTTGACAGACCACCTTAGGAAATTTTCTTAACCCCTTAGAGTCTCAGATTCCCAAATGCTAAATGAGCATAATAACATTGCTAATGTTTGCTATAAGAATAAAGTTGAGCAACTGATGAAAGTCCTGCAGAATGCTTGCTACAAGGTGAATGATCACTGCTAGTTCTCTCTCGCTCCTCTCTCTGCTATGGATTATTGCCATCAGGCTTCACTGTCCAGGATGCTGAGGAAGGTAGGAATGACAGGGAGAGGCAGATGTGACCCTTTTTCTTCCAGACTTTCTGGAAGCAAGGAAGGGTCTTAGACAAGGCTTCCAAGTTCTCAGCCTCTGAGACTGAATATTTTTTTTTATGGTCTTTCCCAGGGCAACAGAAACTGTTTGGCTTTGAATCACAAGTCTTGTTCTGGGATATTTTCTCGTCATTCCTGCAGTTGCATTGTTTGCAACCACTCTTGACATGGAAGAACGCAGAAAATCCTAGCATTACAAGATTTCTAAAGGGTCCCCCTAAAAGGCAGGGCTTTCTGGGCATCCCACGAATGAGCACTTTAAGGAAAGAGATCCAGGTT
The DNA here is from genome assembly GCA_028646485.1 of Cryptoprocta ferox. NCBI lineage: Eukaryota > Metazoa > Chordata > Mammalia > Carnivora > Eupleridae > Cryptoprocta > Cryptoprocta ferox. The sequence goes on from CM053561.1 coordinate 60,411,095, forward strand.
CTCTTACGAGGTCCAATATCCTTCAAACTTTTTCAGACTGGGACTTGGATTAAGGAAGTGACAAAATCCATTCAGACAAGTATTGGTGGATAGAACAGATCAAAAGAGCTGGCTAAAAAGTTGCACAAGATAAAAATGTAACCCTGTTTCAAAGCTTCAATAGCTCCCAAACTGCATAATTGTGCCTGTCCAAACCTTACGCCTATCAACTCCTTTAAATATGTCTGGTTTTTCCTTCTTGTACCCCTTCCATTCACATGGTTAGGAACAGGTAGATCAAGGTGTTACAGGTTGCAAGTGAAAAGTAATGATACAATCTAGTTAAACAAGGCATCTAAGGTGAACAGAGGCCTCTCTTGTTTACAAATGATGGCATTTCAGCTGGAGAATTTGTTTTATAAACAAGCATTGGGGATGACATTTAGCAAGCTCCCTGGTTTCCACTCTAATTGCCAGTTTTGTAGTTGGATATTTAAATCATTTACATATTCATGAGAATAGAAATCAGCTCTGATATTGGAAAATTTCAAGCACATGGCCATTCTACCAAATCAGAAGGAATACAATGCTTGACATATTTCTTATACATAACTGAGTGCCTTTTTCCTTAAGGTAGTGCCTTGGAGAAACGGGATGGCATTAGGTAGCTATCAGTTTCCTAAGTATTTGCACTTGTGCAGAAATTATTTGAATATCCCCTTGGGGCCGAATTTCAAGGATCTATTTATCATTTATTACAGTCTTGCCCTTTTGACATTTAGGGGCTACTGGGTCTATTAAAAAACAAACAGTTACTGTGAAGACGAATGCTTTAATATTTAATGGTTTACTGTTATTATAATCAATACTTTCTGAGTACTATGTATTGGTTTGTCCTTGCTCCATTCATTCTGGTTCCATGGTACCTTTTAGTGATTGAGTGCTAAGAGGGTATCTGACATTGACTTAGGTGCCTATGATTTTAGGTACAGGGGAGACACTGAACTACTGCTCAGGCAGCCCTGTGTCTACGCCACACCAAACCGGTTCTCTCTCAGGTCTCTGAATAATACACTGGCTGGCAGTTCTACAATGCTTACTCTGCACCAGTTCTGTTAGGACTGAGTCAGGAGAAGTAGGAAAGATTAAAAAGAAATGAAGGGAGGTTTTTTTTGTTTTTTGTTTTTGGTTTGTTTTTAGGAATGGATATGAAACTAAAAGGAGGTTATTTTTAATTTACTTTTATGCAAGTTACTAAAATTCTATGGTATGCTATTGAACACATTGGCAGTATAATTTTCCTTTTCTATCTATGTATCATTTTAGCTCAAAGTTACTTTTTACTCAGTAGGGCAGAGAATGCCGACTGTTAATATTTAGGGTTTCAATTATGTGTGAAAAGAGTCTCCTTATCAAAACATGTTCTCCCCCTTTAAAGCTGTGATTTGGTTTTGTGTGTATATCTCACACATACACATAAATGCCACAATATTGAAGGTGAGGCTAACATGCAAACCTTATGATTTCCTACTTCTTTCATAAACTGTGATTCTTTGGAATACAGAGGAGTAGAGCAGGCTCTCACGTGATATTACTTGGAATATCGGATCATAGAACTCCAGAATATATGAAACAATATAAACTGGTGAATATTCTAGAACTGCCACAAGATGGAGGGTGATCCACCAAACTGTCTGGAAGATTCTGCCTTATCCCCATAGAATTGATCATCCAATTTGGATGCATGTTTTTTTTTTTTTTTTTTTTTTTTTTTATTTCACAACATAGGGGTGCCTGAGTAGCTCAGGTGGTTAAGCAGATGACTTTGGACTTTGGCTCAGGTCATGATCTCACGGTTTGTGGGATAGAGCCCTGTGCTGGGTTTTGTGCTGACAGTGCAGAGCCTCCTTGGGATTCTCTCTCTCTTCCTCTCTTTTTGCCCTCCTGCACTCTTTCTCTTTTTCAAAATAAATAAATAAAACTTAATAAAATGGTGTGGGGGCAGCAAGATGAGATTTACTTTCCCCACACCATTTTCTGTTTTATATTTTTTAGTTAGTTGGGCACCTGAGGGGTTCAGTCAGTCAAGTGTCTGACTTCAGCTCAGGTCATGATCTCACAGTTTGTGAGTTCGAGCCCTGCATTGGTCTCTGTGCTGATAGCTTGGAGCCTGGAGCCTGCTTCAGGTTCTGTGTCTCCCTCTCCCTCTGCACACCTGCAACCCATGCTTGTGCTTTGTCTGTCTGTCTCTCTCTCTCTCTCTCAAAAATAAACATTAAAAAAAAAATTTTTTTTAATTTCAGTTAGTTGTAAATACTTAAAAGTATGAAAATACCACATCTAATAAAAACCTGGATTCCTTCTCTTGAGAAAATATAAAGGTCTGGTGACACTGGATGAGTCACCCAAAACTGCGAGAACAGGGAGATGGGCCTCCCAACACCTCCCCACCTGCACCCTTCTAAATGTCTACATGAACACCTGCTCTCCACTTTCCCACAGCCCAGACCCAGCCGCTTTGTTCAGTTTGAATTCTTGCTTGTCATTCATGGCCTTGATGAACTTGGACATCCACAAGGGTGGTAAGAAGAAGCAAAATTCACAGGACCAAAGCAAAGGGGTCAGAGACAGCAGTGCCCCCTGGGGAGCTTTGCGGTGGTGGGGGGATGGGGGGGATAAGCAGAGCAAGCAGGTGAGGGGGCCTCTCCTCCGGAGCTGCTCGCTGGCCTGAGCCCCAAGTGTTTATGTCGCTTTCCCAACATTGCAGACCCCCCCCCCTTTATAAATTTCCCCCCAGGGCAACCCCTAATAGAGAGGCCAGGAGCCCAGTGCCACCATGGTCTGCAAAGCTGAGGTATACGCACATTCCTATACTTTCCTTCTGTCTTTTTTTTTCTTTCAGTCACATCTGCGTTTTGTTTTCTCTCATTTCAAATGTTTCCCAACACATCATGTTTAGTGAGGTGTTTAAGACAGACTGAGAGATGCCGTTGGAGGCAATGTTTTATAGCACAGTTTGTACACTAGTTTATTGCCAAATTAAAATAAAGATGTAATCTGGCAGATTCAGCCTGCTGCTAAGGCTTCCTTGGGTGGTTTCCTGCAAGGAGGCAAGCAAGTGAGGGGAAACTAACGAGGAAGTGAAGAACTCTCTCTGTTTTCCGGCACAGGCTCCATTTCCAAAGGCAAAGAAACAAACACAATCAAACAAATAAACAAAAAACGTACAGAATGTTTGCTTTGCCTACTGCTTAATTACGGAAATAAAAAATAAATAAAGGAAAGCAAGATTTTGGTGCTCCTGTACTAAATGCTGTGGGTTCTTTGTGGCGTCCGTAGTGACTGTTGTTTTCTAAGAATTCTTACTGGTGGGACTTTATGGGACCAGTATTCTTCTGTCTGTTTGACATAAAATTTCCATAGTATCTATTATATTTACATTTCTGGAAATTTCAGGGCTTTCCAAAGGCACATCCTCACACAGACCCATGAGAAGCCAAGGAGGCAAACTCCTCTGTCTATACTGTATAAAGCCTCGGACAGGGCTCCCTAAGAAGCCAGCATACTTCAGGACTTCAAAGGGAAAAAAGGCTCTGCTTTCTGTTTCAGTCATTCTTGTGGTGTTTTGAGAGACACATGACCATTCAAGAAAGCTTTTACTTCTTAGCAACCATCTAGACATTGAATATCATAGCCAGATTTCTCTCAGAAAAAAAGACTGAAACATCAGAAGCCCTGATTTTATGAATTCTGAGTGCATTTGTCCATATGCATTTGTCCCTGATTAAAAGCTATTTGTATTTATTTAAAAATTTTTTAATGTTTATTTATTTTTTGAGAGAGAAAGAGTGGGGTGGGGGCAGAGAGAGTGAGAGGGGGACAGAAGATCCCAAGTGGGCTCTGTGGTGACATCAGAGAGGCTGATGTGGGCTCAAACTCACGAACTGTGAAATCATGACCTGAGCTGAAGTCAGATGCTTAACCGACTGAGCCACCCAGGTGCCCCTCATAGCTATGTTTTAAAAATATATCTGATTCCCTACGGAATTGATGGCCAATAAAACACTATCTTGGGCCAGAAAGGACAATCTGCTCCACAAAACTCTTTGAGTCCTTTAAAATGCTCATGTCCAAAAGCCTCCACTGGGTATTGAGTCACACAAGAGGAAACACAGGCAGAGCGGAACACCGCAGCCCGTGGGGGCTCTGTCCCACAAGCCAGAGCTCCAGACTCTGTCTTCAGGGCCTTAAAAGTCTCCTGCACTGAAGGAGAGAAAAGGCAATGGCAGGGAAATAAGGGGACAATAAAGGTGGCAAAAGAGGGAGAGTATGTACTCAAAAGAGGGAGTGCGTGCCTGAGAAGACAATGAGGACAGGAGACCTGGAGGAGAGGAGAGAGGAGGACTCTGTTCACAAGTGAGTTCTGAAGGAGTGGCCACCTGAAGAAGATTCTTTTGAAGAGACAGCGCCTTTTTCTTGAGGATTCTGTTCACCAGAGGCTGCTATAGAAAAGCCTCCAGCAGAGCGAGGACTAGCAGTGAGACTAGGGTCTTCGCTGGGGGTTCTGCTGCAGCAGCAATAGTAGTTATCACAGAAAAATTGATAGACAATCCTTAAATTAAAGAAGAAATGTTCCCTTTTCCTGGGCAGATACAGTCATTGGCCTGCCAACACCAGCACAGGGCTCTCCGTGGTGCTCAGGGCTGCATCTCATCAGTGTTAAAAGCTCTATCATTCATGGGTGTTTGTCGGCTATTATTTCCATATCACTGACCCACCTGAGTGGCCACAGACACTCTTCACTTGACTTCCAGCCAACGGCATTGGCCAATGGCTCATCTGATGGCTGCAGCCCTCTCTTCTCCCAGAAAATGCCCCACTCTTCATTCTGTGATTCAAGCCCTAAGATATGGAATACTTGATCTCCTACTCATCTTAGAAGGCTATCTACATTTTTTTTTGGATGATTCCTCCTTTATTTTCTCTAGGGAAAACAGAGAGCTCAGCAGAAAGGTTGGTTTCTTTCTGCCTACCTGCTAATCTCAAGATATCACAATCAAGAATGAGAACGCTACTAAATTTCATGTAAGCCTTGATTCCATTCACTGAACTTTGACATGTGATACCAGTGAGTTGTTTTTCCCTTTGGGAAAATTCATTAACTTCTAATATTTTTGGTTTGTTAGCCACATAACAGCAAAGACTGTTAGGGCTCCTTCCAGCTCTAAAATGATTGAATTCATTTGGTCCATGGTCACAGAAGATATACGTGGTCCAGATCAGGACTATTGTGATATAATCCTAACTGGTCTTCTTGCTTTTGACCTCATATTACCCTAGTTCATCCTAACTTTGCTACCAGATTAACCTTCGAGGTGTATCCTTCTGAACACATCACCCCACTGACCAATTTTTTCAAAAGTGTCCTAATTACAAAAACAAAGCTTATTTTGCCTAGAAGTTAGGCAGTCAAAACAGCAAAAAGCAGTCAAAATCAGATTCCAAAAATATATACAGAATGAACTTCACTAAATTTCAGTTTTGGTCAAATGGACACATTCCTAACTCTGTAAACACTGTTTTTCTAACTTTATATTATTGTGTATGACATTCCTCTTGTGTAAAGTGTGATCCTCCAAACAGAAATATGACATATATTCTTTAAGATCAAGGTGAAATCATTTCATAAGATCTCCATCTCCTGAACTCTGGGCTGCCAATTTCATATATCTATCCAGCTATTTCAACTGGGTATCTATTATGTGTGAATGAAGGTACTGCCGTTTTGACCTCGCTTAGACTATTGGTGAACTCATGTGCATTTATCTTCTCTTCCCACCTGGACTGAAGACTCGTTGATAAAGTGATTTCAACCAACACTGCACCATGATGAGCTTCATGGACTCTACAACAGAGTCTGGACTCTAATGTATTTTTGTCAATCTCACTGGAAGTGCACCTGCAAGTATACTTATCTGTACAAACGCATGTTAAGGCAAAGACCAATGCCGAGTACCATTTACCAAGTCCTATGGCTGAGTTGGGGCCACAACTCGATGTCCTCACTCCTCCAGGGTTGTCTACTCTGCCACAGTGACTGTGGGAGGCACTGTTTGAAGTGTCGGGACATGAGGGGTTACATATCTGGGCTTCTCCTCCAGCACAACTCCAGAGGTGCTTTTTTTCCACTTAGCCAGGTAAATCTGGTCTGCACTGTGCCTCTGGCATTAGGGGGAAAATTAACCAACTGTCAAATAAAATACAATAAACCCAGTGGATTAAATGACTAATACTCTGTGTCCCGAGCTGCTCAGCCTCGCCTCTGATAACTACACCATCTTGGACCAGATGCACTATGGCTCGACTCCAGGAATGAAATTGTACATTCTGCTGAAAGGGTAGCCAGGCCGCTCAAGAGGAAAAAAAAAATACTAATTGTAAATCTTTTCTATTTTTAGGCTTAATGCACATTTTGTTTGGCAGTAAGGGCAACATGAATAAAACTCCAATCCTAAGAGTTTTATTCTTAACTAACTCCATCTAACTCCAAAATGCTCGAGTCACTAGAGATCTTGGAAGGTTGTGTCTACCCTTCCGCTGCCTTCAGGAAGAACCCCGCACATCTACATCTGCCCTACAGGAAAATAAAAAACAACAACCCTAGAATAGCCTCCTCACTCACAGAAGTTCAGAATTTCTTTAAATATATGTAATTTCTAGTACAAGATTCCTATAAAAAGAATTTGCAGAATAACTGCATTGAATCATTCACTTCACAAAGAGCACTGCAATATTTCACCTATTTTCCCATTGGCTTTTATAGCTAGAGTCTCCTATTTGCCTGTGAATCTTTTGTTTCTTTAATGTATCCTCTGTTGCTCGTATTATATTCTACCTGAAAATGTAAGCTTCTTAACAGCAGGGGCTAAAGGTGTTTTACAGTGTATCTGTAGTAAAGAGTATATATCCTATAAATATATACACGCATCTCTCTCTCTCTTACACACATACACACACACACACACACACACACACACACTAGTACAACCTCATTCAACGCTCTTAAAAGTAGACCTCTCCTTCAACACCACCACCAAGAGAAGACAGAGTTCTCTTGTCAGAGTGAGATGACTTGGTTCTGAATAATGTCTTTTATGAACATTATTACTGCTCCTCTGGCCATTTCTCTCACTGTTTTAGCAAACCACTTGTGTTCTTTACTTTTTCAGAGTTTTCCTTCCCAATAAGGCTCTGAAGAAAAGCTATGGGCCCTTAATCCAGAAAAATGATCACATCTCCACATGCACAAAACACTATCTCAAATCCCATGGGGGTTAGGAGCCTCTGATGGCCTGCAGCATCTATTAAGAACTGCTTCTCCACCATGTCTTCCTTAGTGTCAGGCTTTTCCCTTGTATGTTATTTCAGATGTTTACACAGCTCAAGCAAGCACCCTGAAATCATCCTTGCTGCTCCTGACCCCCTGCTTCAGAGTTCAGGCTACTGCACAGAACAAAAGTCACCACTGAGAAGAAACGCAGAGACAATCAACTAGCAGTCTGTTCCCTAGAAAACTGTGCAGTGTTGTCTCGAATGAGGTAATCATGCTCACCTTTTGGTCTTGGCTGTACGCCAGAATCCAGTCCTCTTGCTTGGGGTGGAAAAGCAAGCTCTGAATGTAAAAGTTCAGCCGGTACTTCTGATAGGTGGCCCCTTCATCTGAGCTGATCAGTAAACTGCTCTCAATCTCCGGGTCTGTGAGTAACATGATCTGTAGCCGAGAATTGTTGGGGAAAGAAGACAACAAAAAGTTAAGTTTCCAAACTTACTATACTTAGAAAAAAGCTAGCATTTTGGCAAGAGAGCAAAGAGGAGCAAAGAATGCTTGACTAAACAAGGACATTGGCTCTGTCAGTTTGTTCTCCTGGACCAATGCCATGAAACTATTTTTGCTAAAAAATCAAAGAGAAGACAAGCTGGAAGGAAGGGAGAGGAAAGAGTGAAGCTCATTTTATTTTCTTCTATGGGTCCCCTTGTATTATTTCAAGGTTATTTCCTTAATCTGAAATATGTCCTACTGTTCCCCTAACCTCAGTCCTCTTTCCTAGTGGGCCTTGTGTACTTTCCATTTGGGGGGAATAAAAGAGCAAAGCTAGTCATAGTCTGCTGTGGTTAAGGTGGACAGAAATAGAAAAAGGATGGAGTCCATTGCTTTTTCTCTCTTATCATAAGCCCTCTTACTCACGTCAACAATAGCCCATGTCCTCCTACCTTTAATCTGATTTTCTGAGTCTTGACTCAAAGGCTGAGCTTTCTAAAGCAACCTCTGGAAATTGTATAAAGGCCACATTTTATCACCTTTTAACCTATTTTATAATTTGCTGATTTATTTTGCTTATCATCTACATCCTCCCTACTGGTACATCAGCTCCATGGGAACATGGATCTTTGATATTCCTCTCTATTTCTCCCCTACAAGTATATTCCCAGAAGCTAGAGTAAGGCCCAGCCTATTTTATATACTCAGTAAGTACTTTCCAAATGAATGGATGAATGAATGAATGAATGAATGAATGAAAAGAGTTTTCAGAGCAGTCATGTGGAACTGGAAAGACATCCAGAATAGTCTGAGAAGATATGAACGGAAGTGCCATGGAAGGAGTTGTTGGATGTTCTTCTCAATCTTTAGCCTACTGACCAAGAAATATGCTTTACATGTGTAAACACTCACAGCTTCAGACGCTTTGTACTTCCTTGTCAAGATGGCTAACCATGGCCAGAGCAGTGTGAACAGTCCACAATAGGAACAAGAGGCAGGGGCTGCCCTGAAAACTGCTTTTTAGTCTCTTGTTTTATGCCTCTAGGAATGTGTGATAAAGTGCCTCATTCTCGACTCTCTGCAGGTCTCCTTTCACTCAAAGTGCGCACCTAATGCCTCCAGACAGGTGGCCTTAATGCTACCCATTAACTTCTTCCCCATCAACTTATTAATTGGCACTTTCTGAGTTTGGTTCAGAGAAGCATGAAAGATGTGCTTAATGTGTGGCCGTATGAAGAGAAATCACTGCAGCACAGGGTTTAAAGACTGCCAGGTGAGGACGCGGCAGTTCCAGGAAAAGAGAGAGGAAAGGAAAAAAAAAATAGAGTCATGTCATAAAAGATCCGCACGCCAGACAAACACACGGGGCTTTCTCAAGCATTTGGAGACAATCATATTAAAACCTCAGAATAGTTAGTGTCATCTTTGAAAATGGTGTCCTGTCACTGCAAATGGCACATGAACATCATACACCAGATACACTCAGCCTCAACTGTGTTTATGTAACCCCGGATGAATTTAAGGTTCCTTGCTATTCCTTCAACCTGCCCTTCTGGAAGAGGAAAAAGGGATGTGGCGGAGTAAGTGGGATGCTGTGGCTGTCAGCCACACTCTGCACAAGATGAAAAGCACACATAAAACTGGAGGCTAATTGCCTCATTCCATGTTCCAGGGAAGCCACTGTCCACCAACCAAAAATTCTGACAGTTACCCAGGCTTCTCTGTCTCGCACTCACCAAGTGGACAGGGTGGGTTCCCTCATCAGATGGCTGAGAGAGAACCGCCAGATAATCTTCTAAGTACAAGTCACGTGGCTTCATTAAACTCTATCATATGCATTAAGAAAGGACATTCAGATGGTTCCTAAATTCACAAGAATACTTGCATGTAATTCCATATTTATTGGCACATAAAAGCTGTCATTTTTCAAATAACAAATAAGTCATCAAATGATCACAATGCTTTGTGTCTCCAACCACAGTTGACAATAATATATAACCACCTTTCGGCACTACTGCCAGAAAGTAATTTCCATGATACTATGAAGAGGTTCGATCATCTAGAGCATCCAATGTCTCAGGCAAGGTGAGCTTTTTTCCTCCTCTGACTTTCTATTTCCCTGTTAACCAAAATATGTTTTCCTTTCTTCCCATGAGTGCGGATTGCACCACCTGCATCTCCTGGCAGACTGTTTCATCAAAATACAAACAGTAGGCCTACAGAATATCCTCAAATCAAGCTGATTTTCATGTGTTGTCTAAAATATTTTTGATACTCACTTATGCTCTAAGTCATGAGACTATATGAGATATTTGCTTCCAGATAATACTGGATGAGGGGAGACAGAACAGCATAAGTATTTTCAAGTACATGGATAGTTAATATTGAATAAACAAAACTCCTGGCTCCCTTGGTTTTTATTCTGAGTACCGAAAATAATGTAGAACCAAATCTCAGCTTCTCTCTACAGTCCTCACCTGAAACCCTCCAGCTGAAAATCTGACATTTTGGAAATGATGGAAGATGTCAGGAAATTCCCCCAGTAAGATTTACAGGTGTATCTGTATTACCCAAACCTTCCAGTGGTTCCTCTCTCAAACCTCTGCCCAAATCCATGCAAAACAAACAGGTCAATCTGGATCCATTTTTATTTAGCCATTTTTTATTGCACAAACAACTTTTCAAGGCTGCCAGCAGAATTCAAAATAAAAGAAAAATAAATTGCTCATGACCCTATTCCTTCAACAAGTCAAACCATGTGTGTACTTTCCTCTACGTCTTTAGTCACATCTATATATAATATCATGGATGTATTGGTTTTTTTTCCATTTAATATTAGGGACTATGTTAATTTCTAACTGAACCAGAAACATACAAATGCATATCCACATGAGTATGTACCATTGTGTATAAAATATTTCAATTACTTAATCATAGCCTTCAACATAATTAGGTTACAATCAGTGCAGCGGTTGAATAGCAATAAGTACTTAACAATTTACTGTTAACTGAATAAATAGAATCTTATTATTTCAGTCTTTAAATTCAAATTTTTTAGTAATTAATTTCAAATGAGTTGAAGTTTATGGTGTCCTTTTGAAGGTTATTAAAAGTAAATAATATAATAAGTAAATCAATAAGCAACATCTAAATAGAAAATGTTTAACCTATTTGAAAAAAGAAAATATGAAAAATAAATGTGATCCAATCTTTAGACATAAATGATGTCATTTATAAAGTCCTATCTTCTCAAAAAGGTGTTCTCCTAGGAAATATTATCAAAATAATACCTTCAAGTTAGTGAATACTCCTCAAAAAATAACAGATTACACTTCCTTTTTTATGTTTATTTATTTTGAGAGAGAGAGAGAGAGAGAGAGAGAGAGAGAGAGAGAGAGACTATATACCTGTGCATTTAAGTGGAAGAGGGGCAGAGAGAGAGAGGGAGACAGAATCCCAGGTAGGCTCCACTAAGTCAGTGCAGACAGAGCCTGACATGGGGCTCAAATCCAGGAATCATGAGATCATGACCTGACCAAACATGAACCATGAGATCATGACCTGAGCTGGAATCAAGAGTTGGACACTCAGCTGACTGAGCCACCAAGGCATCCCAACAGATTATATTTCTTAAATATGTTCAGTGATCCCTGATTTTGCTGGTTTATGCTGAGTCTCTGGCCCCTTTTGGGTTTTGATGTTTAATTCTCTGCATTCTAGAATATGATCATAATGAGAGAATTTTAGGAGGACTCTGTAAAAGGCATGAATCTAAACTTTGCACTATTCCTCAAGTGGGCTCTCTAAAAAGAGTAGTCCTTGTTTGCCTGGCATAAAGCTTGGTCCATAGTATGTCCATATATCTTTGTAAACAAACAAATGAATGAACAAATCAGTGAGTTAATGAGTGAGTTCTTTTCATACCTGACTTTGGCTGAATGCAGTCCATGGACCCCAGGACACTGAGAGTCTGAGTCCTCTCAAACAAATCCTTGCTCTTGTTCTTGGAGGCAAGGAGGGTAGAGACAAGGGGAGGAGCCTGTCTTTAACAGGAAAGTAATTATTCTCTGTTCAGATCAGCCCATGAGTGATTAGAACCAGCTTACGTATGCCTTGCAGGGTGTGCACACACACAATGCTGACTGCATCTGTAGGTGAATTGTTTTCCATAGAAAGTCAATAATGGTGACACAGGCTCCTGCCACCCAACCCTAAGCAATCATCCATCATCCACTTTGGGAGAAGGAAGAAACTTTATTTGCTTTTCCTAGAGGTGACAAATGAACATGAAATGCAATTTATAGATTTAAAATATGTCACTTCTCTTTTTGGTATTAGTCCTTCTGACAACTCAGTGCCATCAGAAATTAAATGCATCTTTACTCTCTTTGACTTGCTCCAGATTCAACATATGGCTACATGATGTAATTCTACAAAAGTCTGCCTGGCAGCCTTCTGATTCTTCCAGGTGCCTACTGAGGACATTCCCCCACTATTTAGTTATCCAGATTTTTCCTAGATGTGTTGTTCTTAGAATACTGTCATTTACCCCTTTAGACAAAGTGGGAGCCAAGAAGGGGCAGTTTCACCACCTCCAGGAATACACCTGTTCCTACCATTCCTCTGGTCCTAAAGCACAGAGTATTTATTTTATGTGTTGTTCATTACTTGTTTGCTCATATGTCTACTCCTTGTTGTTCATGGACTATAATCACAAAGAGATCATATCTTGGGGATATATCCTTTGCTTTGCTTAAGGCTTTACTCAGATTTAGATGCCTGTATCACAGGTGCAAAACAAATACTTTCCATAATGATAATGACAATGACAAAAAAAAAGTAGGGATAGTAGCAATTGGGCACTCCAGTCACCTAACCACTATATTCAAACAAGAATCTATCTATAAACACTTTAAGACGCTATTTGCAAACCTCCAGCTTCAATATTAAAAACAAATTAAGTAAAATTGAATCAGAGCAAGTAAATAATGTGCTGATCAATTTATGTGGAAAAGCTGTCTTTTCCCAATGTGAGCTGAGCATTTATCCTTACCAGATGAGCAGAGAATGATAGCAACAAGTGCTTATCAATTGGCTGCTGTTTGGTGGACAGTGTTAGGGAAAGTTATGCAGGATCCTAGAATGACCCATGAAAAGGAAATCACTGAAGTACAAAGAACAGCAAGAAAAGGAGAGGGAAGTGTTAAATAGAAAAAAAAGTCAAATAGGTATACGCTGATAGAATCTGGAAAAGGTGGACTCAGTGTACAATCCCACTCACTCCTACTCACCCTCTCTCCCTAAAGCAGTGAAGCTCCTCTAATGCACAATCCATGTTCATTAACACAAAGTAGGGTCATTCAATACTAAGAGGCCAAGAGAACATTTGGCAACAGACGATCTACTCCTGACTTGAAAGTTGGTTCAATGAAATTGCAGGGAAACTTTGGCATTATATTCTACAGAGTTTATTCTGTGACCTTATTTTTAATTTTTTTAATTTTAACTTTATTTATTTTGAGAGAGCGGGGGTGGAGAGAGAAAGAGCATGCACATGCAGGGGATGGGCAGAGGGAGAGGAAGAGAGAGAATCCCAAGGAGGCTCTGTCCTGTCGGCACAGAGCCTGTCATGGGGGCTCAATCCCATGAACCACCAGATCATGACCTGAGCAGAAAAATCAAGTGTTGGACACTTGACCCACTAAGCCACACAGGCACCCCTAAATTTTATTTTTCTTAATGCAGACCCAAAGGCTTTGACTTGTTAGGGAAAAAAAAGGCTTTTCAAGAAGTATATACAATATTACAATTTCAGTCCTTCATATGTCTATTACTAGCCTTGTCAGGAAAATCCAGCTGTTAATTATTTTATGTAACAATAAACTATGCTCCCTTTGCCCAACTGTGTAGAGTACACAGGAAAAGAATGATGTTCACTGGGAATGGCAATGTACAGGTTACACTCCTTGGAAGACAATTCAAGAAAAAAAAAAGCCTACACAAGATTTCTTATTTCTCTTGGAACTACTGAACACAATTCTCTCCTTTGAGTCAACTTAGAGAATCTCAAACTAAAAAACACCATTTCATGGTGACACTCTGCTTCCATTGCCATGGATGAAACTAACCATCCTACAAAGCAAACAAATGCTCATATACACGGGTGGACTGATCTGTAGGGCTGACCACAGGGATCGTGAACCACAGATCTGTCTTCCATGTGATGAGCCATGATTAAATTTTAAATCTGACCCCAGTCAATGTTGCTGTTAATGTGTGTACTTCCTCAGAAAAGACAAAGAAAGAAAGAGAGTACATTTTGTGAAGGTCATTCACATCACAAGAGGAGGGAAAATACAAACTATAAATATATATTATAATCACAGGAAATAACACGGGGCCTGACTCCAAAGACGGATTTGAGTTTCATCTCTGCTATGTTACAGTTATGCCACTCTGAAGAGCTCATAGCTCACTTAATCTTTTTATGAGCCTGTTTTCTTGTTGGGAGTAGAAATACTATAAAAAAAAAGTTTACATTTATTGAGTCTGTTGTGTACCATTCTACTAAACCTTTAAAATATACTTCCTTACATTGTTTAAAAATACTTCAGGTAGATATTATGTCCATTTGGCAGATGATAAATGAGACTTAGAGAAATGTGGTGATTAGTTCAAGGTCACACAGCTAGTCAGTGGTAAACCCATCTAGGGCACATGCTGCAAGGGCTTATGTGTCGACTCAAGTAAGTTCACCTGTGTGAAAGCAATGCTAAGTTTTATGCTAATGTTACTATTAGTACTTCACAAAGAATGGCACATTCAGTACTATATGTTTTATAAAAATGTGGGAGTTGAGTTCAAGAGAGGGGAGAAGAAGGAGGAAGAAGGGGGGAAGGAAAGAGAAAGAGAGAGAGACTGACTATATTTTAAGTATCTCACAATAATATTGCCTAGATGGGGAAAACTGGTTGGCAATAAGCAATTAGGAGTTAGGTAATCGAGACTCTCAATAACAAAATGACTGAGATATTCTGGAAGAAATAAAGGTAACATTTTGGCTGTAAATATAAATCTATGAAATCAAAATACCCAGACCTGTTTCACACTCAGATTTTTCATAATGGACCTGGCTTTCTCTTCTCATCCTTCTAGCATCACTCCTCCAGACGACTGGTTTTATGCTTTATCACAAGTATAGGTTAGAAAAAAAAATGGCAGAAATGAGCAGAAAGCTCTGACTTAATCACAGCACAGGTGGGGAAACAAACGTTTCCTCACAAGTGGATTCTCAAAGAAATGTATGCTAAAACCGATAAGAATCATTAACAGATTAACTGATATTCTAATAAACAGATTATATGTCTAACTGGCATCTAAAAAGTGAAGTCATTTTTCCAGAGAAATAGCTATTGTCATACAAAGGGGAAAGGAGGGAATATGGAGTATTCATGAATAGTTTGCATTGTATCATCTTAAAAAATAGTATTTTAAAGGAAGAGAATGATGGACAAATTTGAGAGACATTTTTAGTACTGCAGCCACTATGGAGACTGATTAAATACCTTGAGAATATCTGGGCTTCCTTCAAAATCCCAGCATTATCCCATAGCCTCTGCTCAAACTCAATCAGAACACACTTCCATGGTCATTACAAGTCCCAGAGTAACTTTCCTCTTAAATCCCCAAAGATCTATAAATGCCAAAAGGTTATATCATTTTAAAATGTTAGCTGCTATCAGAAGGAGCAGCGATGCTGGGAGAAACGGACATTCATCTTCTTCATTCATGGGAAACTTTACAAGAAATGATGTTCATTTAATGATAAGAAATCTCTTTATTCCACCAGAAATGATAAAAGGAGAAGAGGTGGGGAGGAAGAGAGAGCAAGAAAGAGAAGCTATCAGTATATTGTAACATTGATTTAGGTGAGGGACACACCATTTTTGGTTAAATCTCTAAGTTGTGCATTTGATTTTAGAATTTGAACAAATGTCAAGTTGAAAGTCAAGAGAATGAAAAGAAGAGCCCATAGGAATAAATCTATTCTAAAACTGAATGAACAGAATGTACCCACATTCTTCATCCCTTGCTTTACTTGTACTGTCATCCTGACAAGTATGTTTTAGTTTTACTTACTTACATTAATGCTTCATGGTAAATGGGCAAATATACCAGGGTGGATCGGGGAAGATTAATGAGGTTTCAGCCACATGAGACCTCGCTAATGCAATTGGCTATTAAAGCTTTCCTGAGAAGACTGTGGAGACCACCAGGGGTTTCTCTCAAACAGGATTTGCAGATTAGTGAAGTGAGAATCTCCTCTGCAGCATCTCTGCAGAGCTCCGGGGAGGATGGGGCGAAAGGGGAACATCCAGGAAGAAGTGCCTCCTGTTAACAAGGAGATCTGCTTCATGTAAATTTTTTGTCTTTAGGTCTTCAATTATTTAACGACAGACACCGATCATTCAAGTTGTTTTAAGAGGGAGAAAACGGTGAATATGCTTAATCGACATGCCCCTGGGGATAATTACATTATCTGCTGCTTTTCCTCCCTACTTTCTTCCTTTCCTTCAGAGCATGTGGTATAGTAGTGCAGTGTTTTAATGATGGGGTTTTTCCCCCATGACTGCATTTTCTATGTAGTTCTATATCTTGGGTTAATTCCACTTCAAAATGCATATTTCCTAAGTAGCAGAACTGGTACAACCTATTAAAGAGAAAAGGACATGTGTTCCACTTACTTATTGCTGTGTAACAAACTACCTTTGTTTGTGGCTTAAGACAACTATTTATTTTGCTCATGGTTTTGTGGTTCAGGAATTCGGGAAGAGCTCAGCTGGGTAGTCAGTTTCAAATCCATGTGATGTCAACAGTGAGGCTTGAACCAGAGGTTCCACTTCCAAGATGGCTTCTTCACTCATGTATTTGGCCTTAGGATCTCTCTCTTTCTACATGGAAGGGCATTCTCTCCATGTTGTCTGAACTCCATGAAGCATTACATTTTTGTGATTCTTGTATTTCTTAATTGATAGCCAGCTTCCTCAACGTGTGAGTGTCCCAAAAGCAAGTAATTCAAGAGACTCAAGTGGAAGGTGCAATGCTTCTTATGACCTGGCTTCAGAAGTCCCAGCACATCCATTTTGCCACTTTCTATTAACAAGTCACTAATTCTGAGTGAGATGTAAAGGGAGGGGAAAAATAGACTCCACCTCTTTATGGAGGAAGAATACTTGTACACAGGAAAGGATGGAAAGAATTGGTGGCAGCCATTTTGGAGATAATGATGACAGCTTTTTCTGTACAATTTGTCACTTATAATTATTAAAAGAAGACTATGATAAAAAGTTTGTTTTTATTGTTATATTCAGTATGAATACCAAGGTCTTCTTGTGATCAGAACATATTTGACATATAGATGACTTGGAGTTGTCAGATTTTTCATTGGGTTTCAACTACCTTAAACTTTTTGAAGGCTGTACATTTTAATCTGGTATCAATTCAAGGTGAATATTTATTGAAGACCAAATTAATTTCATTGTTAGTCACAGAGGCATCCAGAGGCCCAAGGTCACGGAATTCCAGGCTGTGGATTTTTAGTGTGCATAAATTACCCCGATACTGTTAAGTGTCCATTAAAGTAAGGATAAGTAAGTCTTTATTAAGGGAGCCCATTCTAGGTATTACAGTCCCATCATTTAATTAAGGATACAATACTTCTTAAAACATGAGTTTCTTAGGAGCAAAATAGTCTGTCTCTTTATATTTACAACAAAATCACCATTATCAATTACAATATAACCCAGCAATTGAAAGCAAGATACTTACTGTTCTCTTGGGTCTCAAAAAAATAAGTGACTTTTAGGTAACCTTGGACCAATAAAAATAACACAAGACCATTTGGGTCTGAGGGTGAATGGATGAATGGTAAATGTGCCCCCAAAACATACAGAAATTTCAATTTTTATCATCACGCAGGCCCGTGTAAAACCATCCAAAATTTTTATGTTTTTTATTTTATATGCATCCTGCTGCATAACTCAACTCCTACTGATACTATGCGAACCCTATAAAACATTCATCTGCTCCAAGATACTACCAACAGGGAATCCACACTTTAAGAAAATAACCAGAAAATCAACTCTCTTGACTTTGGTGGTATTTCTCAGCACCCCGATTCAAAAGGAACAAAAGGGCTCTAAAAAAAGGGTTCAGAAAGTACAAAAATCTTGCCTTTACAGAACCTCTACAAGCCACATGACCTTTTATGGATTTGTGCCAACATCATTATGAGTCTTGTCATCACAATGACTCAGAAGTTAGCACTCTTAACAATTAGACTGATCCTTAATCAAGGTGCTACCATACAATCCAATTCTAAAAGTGGCATTCCATTTTGTGACTGTACCAAAGTCCTTTTAGACTGAGATTCATATATGTGATGAGTTGAATACACCTATAAAAATACTACTTTCTCTGAATGGATCCCAGGTAGAGTGAACATATGTCCTGGACAGATTTTGTCCTGGACAGTCCTGGTTTAGTCATGTTGCATCATCGTGAAAATTATTACTGACACTCAAAAATGTATGGTTTGGGTAATATATTATAAGTCATCCTAGTGGGACAAAAATTTATCAGAAACCCTCAAAAAATATTCCAAAAGTAGGAAACCAAACAAATTAAAAAGAAAAGAAAAGAAAAGAAAAGAAAAGGAAAAAGTTATTATATTAAATGAAAGAAAAAACATCTTCAAACTCATGGGTAGACCCACACATTCCTTAGCAGAATATACCACATATCATTTAGCTTTCTCTGAAACTTGGGGTCATGAAAATACATCTCAATTAATTCATTTTGCTATGAGATAATAATGCTTTAGAGAACTACTGAAGTGTGCTGAGCTCTCTGCTGAACATGAAATCGTTTTCTGAGGTCAGATCATTTTTCTTCACCCACCCCCAGCCTTTCACTGTCAGATAGCTCCTGATAATATAATAGACACCTTTCTTCCACCTTCAATCTAAATAATTCTCCCAGTGAAATATATTTATTAAATTAGAAACAGATTTACAAAGTAAAACCTGTCTTAAATTTATGTTTTTCTGGAAACCTTACTCAAATATATTGATCACTAAGTGAAGCTTCACCTGTGAAACAGTGAGTGACTACTTCCCAGTTCTTAGACACTCTCCACTTCGGCCCCTGTGGAACGACTGACAAGACTAACAGATTCTTCATTAGTAACCCCACCAATCATGTTCTTTTCCTCCAAAGGCCATACTTTTAACTGTCAGGTTGCAGCTCAGTTTTGCTATGGGGGTGCCCCTCAAACCTGGTCCCTCTTCAACTCACAAGCAGGTAGTACCAGACCTAATTCCTTTAAATAGGTTTTTAAGCTACTTGGCAGGCGTCTAGTTTTTGCTAAATATGAATGTGCCAATGGCATGATCATCCGGGTATTTTTTAATTATTCATCTTCTTTGAAAAGAAGTATTATTTTCAAATATGAGCAAGAATTAACATGTATTCATTAAAGTAATTTGAAAAATGCCCCCAAAACTTACATAGGAGAAAGAAAAGAAAAATCACTCAATTATCACTATGCAGAGATAATTATCACTAAATGTTTTGATGTCTGCTTTCCCAATCTTTGTTTCTATGCATACATAGATACATACAAACATATAAATGGGGGAGGAGAAGACAGGAGAGGGGACAAGAGAGAGAAAGAGGGAGAGAGAGAGAAAGATTTATATAGCGAGAGAGTACACATGATATTTTGTTTTTTTTAATCTCCTTTCCTCACTTTAAAACTACACTGCAAACATTTTCCAGGTTATTATATATTCTTCCTTGTTATAATTTTTTATTGGCTACACAGAATTTGATTGTATGGATAACCCGCTATGTAATGAGTCCCTTATGAGAAGGTATCCAAACTTCACTGATATAATCTTATGAGCCAATGTGTTAATAATATTTCTGTACATCAATTATTATTTCTTCATGTCATTTCCTTGAAGTAGGATTTATGGGGCAAAGACGTGAATTCTGGAACCTCTTTTGATTCATATGACCAAATGTCTTTCAGAAAAAGAGAGTCCTAATCCATAGTCCCTTGGCAGGTCTTGGAGTACCTGTCACCAACGTGAGATTTTTTTCTCTCTTTTTATAATGTTTTCTTATAATTTTTTGATGTTTATTTTATTTTTTTATTATTTTTTAAAAACATTTATTTATTTTTGAGAGACAGAGAGAGACCAATCATGAGCAGGGGAGGGGCAGAGAGAGAGGGACACACAGAATCGAAAGCAGCCTCCAGGCTTTGAGCTGTCAGCACAGAGCCCGACACGGGACTTGAACCATGAACTGTGATATCATGACCTAGTCGAAGTTGGATGCTCAACCAACTGAGCCACCCAGGCGCCCCTATTTTATTTTTGAGAGAGAGAGAGACAAACAGAGCATGAGCTGGGGAGGGGCAGAGAGAGAGGTAGACACAGAATCTGAAGCAGGCTCCAGGCTTTGAGCTGTCAGCACAGAGCCTGACGCGGGGCTTGAACCCATGAACCGTGAGATCATGACCTGAGCCGAAGTCGGACGCTCAACCAACTGAGCCACCCAGGCGCCCCTCTGTTATTATATTTTCTAAGCTGACTGTGGGAAAAGGCATGTTTTGCATCAGTACACATTACTAATGATAGTCGATTTTTCCTTCCTCCCTCTCTTCCTTTTGCCATTTGTGTTTAGACATTTGAATACTCTCATTTGGTAGACTGCTGGTTCATATTTTTTCTCCATTTTATTATTTTTTGAATATTTTTAAAGTTTATTTATTTTTGAGAGAGACAGAGACAGCATGAGCAGGGGAGGGTCAGAGAGAAAGAGGGAGAGAGAGAATCCCAAGCAGGCTCTGCACTGTAAGCACGGAGCCAGATGTGGGGCTCCAACCCATGGAACCACGAGACCATGTTCTGAGCCAAAATTAAGAGTCAGACACTTAACCGCCTGAGCCACCTAAGCGCCCCTTTTCTCCATTTTACATCATGATTGTGCCTCTTTTTCTTGTAGATTTGTATAAATTGCCATTCCTACCTCACTGTGTATTTATAACAGTGTCTAACGTTCTTCTACACATTTCCAATCCCTATCTAAGTTTCTGGAAAACACTCTGTTGTACCATTCTGCACATACTATCCACACATACACAAGGGTGACCCCAGGTGAATATTTCAAGTTTGAAGACAAGTTTCAAAGAGATTATAAACTCTACGCTGCACAATATTTCAGGAATGGTATTCCCTGAATGAAGAAGCTGCAGAAAAACATTACTTCTCCATTTTTTACTATGCCATCAATTCACAGGCAAACCTTTCTTGTCACCCATCTATCATAAATCATAAGATGTTAA
Source organism: Cryptoprocta ferox (assembly GCA_028646485.1). Lineage (NCBI taxonomy): Eukaryota > Metazoa > Chordata > Mammalia > Carnivora > Eupleridae > Cryptoprocta > Cryptoprocta ferox. The sequence goes on from CM053561.1 coordinate 60,432,307, forward strand.
AAAATAGTTCAAATTTGTTAAACTACCATTTAAGAAGATTTTATACATACATGACGTTTCCATTTAAGCATGATACAGCACTTTACAAGTATGAATTAAGATATTCCAACTGGAAACTAAAGGAAACCTCAAGGGAGTGAAATTAGGCAGGGAGGGTATGAGGATTTCACCAAGATAATGCCAGAGCATTTTTGGCATTTCTATCGCTCACACCTAAGGACCCAATTCCCAGGACTGCATTCTACACATTAGACCACATAATAAGCAGCCTTTCTAACCACTGAGCATAAGCTGAGCTGGGATTGAGTATTAGCCAACTTTGTCTCAAACATGTGAGAAAATGTAAACGAAACATTTTTTTGCTCTTTGATACAATTTACATTCAAATCATAAGTGAGGCACTAAATGGAATATTATAATCTTATTTATAGGATATTTTAATAAAAGTAATCTCAATAATTAAAATTCTTAGAATCCCTTTTCAGGCATTTCAAGAATAGAAAAAAAAATATGACTTTTGGAAATCAGAGGGTTTTTTTTTTCTGAGAGCAAAAATTGTCACTCCTTGTGGGGTGGTCAGATGTTCACCATTCAACCATTCATTTCTTCTTCTTCTTCTTTTTCTCTCTAATTTATTTAAGTAGTTTTAGGCACCAAGTGATAGCTACTGTGCTTAAGACTGGGGAGGAAATGATGAATGAGACACTGAATGCCCCTTACAAGGCTGTGAATTCTCCTACAACCCAGCTCTGATACTGAAACAATAGACAGAATTCAGTGGGAAAAACACAGGTGTGTAGGTCCTGGGATGTACAAAGTAATGTGAGAACAAAGGGAAGCACCTCTGTTCCTGTTCTTGGAATGAGGGAAGGAGCCACAGAACATGTGACACTAAAAGAGGTTTTGAAGCCTGAGTAGGCATTTGACAGAAGGGGCAGGAAGGATTTCATGGCAGAGGAGTCAGCATCCAAAGACAGAGAAATGTGAACACACATTACATGTTCAGGGAATAGGAAGGTCCTCAGGATGGCAGAAATTAGGTAAAGCAGTCTACAGCCAAGTTAAAAGAGAGCTTCTCTAGCCATGGAAAGGGATTATAACTTACATGGCCAGAGAACCTATTTATTCTGAGCCATCCATACAGATTCAATACATGAAAACACAGGAAAGAGAAAGACTATAGCTCATTTACAATGTTCACCTTGGAAGTAATAAAGAGGTTGGTTTAGAGAAAAGAAAATATTAGGGCACCTAGCTGACCCAGTTTATTAAGTGTCTGACATCGGCTTAGGTCATGATCTCATGGTTCATGAGTTCAAGCCCCAATGGGGCTCTGTGCTGATAGTGTGGAGCCTGGAGCCTACTTGGAGTTCTGTGTCTCCCTCTCTCCCTGCCTCTTCCTCACTTACATTCTGTCTCTCTCTCCCTCTTTCAAAAATAAATAAACATTAAAAAGTTTTTAAAAAAAAAGAGAGAAGAAGATGTGGAGTCAAGGAACTCACTTGAGAGGTTATTACAATGGTTCATCTAAGAAAAGTTTGTCAGGAACACATCCAGACAATCTTAGACCAAATAAAAGTATCCCTAAAGCTGGGCATTTAAGCATTACTACAAGGATTCCAATCCACTGGGAGCCCAATCATTCTTTGTACTTATTTCCAGACTAATTTCTAAGCACTGGAGATTCTGAAGAGAAGATTTTTTAGAAGCATACCACTTGGGAAATTATAGCTCTATCTGACACCCAACACTCTTCAAGGATCCAACAGGAGGGGAGAATAAACATATGTCTCCCCAATTTAACACTTGCCAATGTAAATGAGCACATGTGCCTTTTCAATGTTCAGCACATTCCTCAAGCCACAGAATGTGAAACTGCAACAAAGGAAACCATCAGGATAAAAAGAATCATTTCCGTGAGATTTTTTCCCCCTTGGCAAGTAGCACAGTGAGAGGTTAAATGCAAAGGTTAAAACCCCATGGTCCAAGGCTGACTCTGACCAGCACTCAAGTTCCGTTTGATATAGATAATGTTAGCCCAAAGCATACTGTTTATCAGCCAATTTTCTAATACCTTCCAGACTTACAGAGACTCGATTTCTAAGTGGTCATAGCCAAGAAGACCTTTAGAGCTGCCATCTCCTATAGAGAGAGGTCATTATGTTTTCCAGTTTACCACAGTCCACACCACCCTGTGTTGCCATCTCAACACTGAAAACTGGCCTCTTTTGGCCCTTGTCATTAAGATAAGGAAAAAAAAAACACCATAAACTTGGAGCTAAAATAAAAGATAACTACAGCATCCCTGTTGCTGTTCAAAATGGGACAACAAACAACAGATTGCCAGGCCTGGGGAGCACATTAGACACTGAAGCTATTCCTCACTTCCCCCAATTCATATGCTCTTTTTTCTTTCTTGAAATAAAGTGCATGTGCTCAAAAAGTCCCTAGTCACTTACCTCATCAACCATTAAGTGCTCAAGCCAACAGGTATTGAAATTGACACTCATATGTAGGAACTAGGAACACAGGCTTGACTTGGGAGTCCCAGGAGGGCTTCTTGTTAGGCACGTGACCTTGGGAAACCACCACTCTGTCTGATCCTTTATGTCCAGGGCTATTAAAGAGGGCTAAAAATGCCCACTACACAGAGTAGGTGTTCATGATGATTATTAAAGGGAGCCAAAACAAGGACCACTGCATTTTCTTAGCAAAATTGTTATAATATTATAAAAATACAATTGTTACATAAATCCGAGAAATACTAGTATAAAGAAAACACGTTTAAGTTTCCTTTCTTTGGTTTACTAAAGTCTCTAGAAAGCATGCTCTGAAATGAAATGAAGGAGATCATTTGTAACATCTGTCGAACGGATTAGAAGACAGAAACCGTTTTTGTTCGTGGAGGTTCTGGGGAAGTAGGACTCTGCGAATGCACTTCAGGATGTACGGATCCACTAGCTACATTACTGGCTCTGAGATGATCCATGGCTATTGTTTAGTTCCCTCTTACAACTCCTTCTAGTTTCTGTAGCTTTAGATCAATCTCAGGACTTTGAAATTTATCTGTGAGGACAAGAAACAAAATCATCTGAACGGGAACACTGAGGAACAGATCAGGTGATGTTGTTGCTGGCTATAGACATGGAAAAAATGCCTGGCCTTGATGATCCTTCTCGGTTAGAGAGATGACCAAATCTGCATCTATTCTGAGCCCTTAGAATAATGAACTTTTCTGTTATCTTTGGCATTTGTGGGGAGCGAGATGTTTGCTACAAGCACTCAGCTTATCCAATATGATGAAGTTAAAAAAAAAGAATCCTACTATAGGACTAGGAAAGAGGTCTGCTGTTCCCAATCAGAACGTTCTGTAAAAGTAGGGAAGATGTGGGAGAGGTCATAGGGAAAGGCAGCATCTAGCTGGATAGGAAACTGGGTTCCATTTCTGCCACTGTCTAGTGCTAGGACATTGGGAAATTTACTTAACCTCTCTGAACCATAATTTCATCCTTTTACTATTATTTATTTATTTATTTGTTTACTTATTTTTACATTTATTTATTTTTGAGAGACAGAGAGAGACAGAGTATGAACGGAGGAGAGGCAGAGTGAGAAGGAGACACAGAATTCAAAGCAGGCTCCAGGCTCTGAGCAAGCTGTCAGCACCGAGCCCCATGCGGGGCTCAAACCCACGAACTGTGAGATCATGACCGGAGCCAAAGTCAAACACTCAACCAACTGAGCCACCCAGCTGCCCCCATAATTTCCTCCTTTTAAAATGCTGGGTTGGAAAAGAAATATAGTTTCTAGTGTCTCTTTTGGTTCAGAGATTACCAGAGATTATTTTCTCTGGGGTAAAAGGCACATTTTAGTGAGATTATGGGCAAATCAAATTTTAGTCAATCAAACCCTATATACCTTTATATGGCACTGCCTTTTCCAAAAATATCATTCTTCATCTTTAACTGATCTTTTCTTGGCAGTAGATCCTGGCATTTGAGTCTTAAATTTTGTTCTTATTTAGTAAAATGTATATGGATTGCCTGTTATTTAAAATAAGTCAGTGCTCTTCACTTTAAAATAAGTGAAGAATTGCTTAATTAACAAGTTGGCAGTTCAGATTTTTCTGAAATCAAGGTAAACCTATGGTACCAAAAACAGCCAAAAGAAGTTTGTGCTAAATGGGAGCTTTAAATTGTGGAAAGTTCAGCAAGCTTCTATATCTAAGATCACAAATTTTTAAGAAGATGTATATCTTCTTGACATACAGCATTTCTCACCAGTCCCTTTATCAAATTTGTTTTCTCCCTGAAGGTAAATTCTAGTGCTGCCTTCTCCCCTTAAGTCCCATCCCACCCAGGCTCGGTTGCCAATGATACCTATAAGATTATATTTATTTCTTTGAGCTAAAATGTAAAGGTCACTCTGTTTATTAAAGCTCAGCCTTGAGGCTAAATATTTTTCTTCACTTTTTCTGGTATAAAGGAGGGAGCGGGAGACAGAGAGACAAAGAAGCATGGGGAATAGAAACTTTTTACTGATTAATTGATATAAAACTGAGTTCCCTGGATGCTAACCAAATTTAATTTGGCTCATTCACAGTTGAACGAGAATTTTTACTTTGAACCAAGAATAAATCTTATATATAAGATATAGCACTTTTTTTTTTTGATCTGATAACCACTTTGCTCACTGATATATCACTTTCACTCTAAGAGATTCAGTAAGATTACCTACTGGGAAAAACAGGGCCATTTTGTTCTGGCTCTTTTTGTCTGCATCTAGTGTATCAAACATCTCTGAGCATTTTGGAATTCATAGGCAATAGGATCCAACCCAAATTTCCATTTTTCGAATATGGCATTTAGCTAAAGGATGTTTTGCTCTAAGACTGATTGAAAAGTAAACTGCATGGTGCTGCTAATTCTTGGGAATCTTGACCTGAAAAATACCCCATCTTTTCAGTTGACAGCACTATGCTTAGGTGATTTTCATGAAAACCGCAGAGATTTTCTTCTAAGCTCTGAATACAACCCTTTTCCAATTTAGTCTCTTGCTGAGGAGGTTTTTGGCTGTGCCAGAATATGTGAAAAACAGAGGATAGGAACAAACCGCCAGGTGCATGCATGAATTTTTAAACCAGGTCTGTGGAAAGACACGCAAAACAAAACCCCTCCGACCACCCTTGGGGTAAAACATCAATCTGAATATCATCCAGTATCGTCTCTGTTATGTGTCTACACAGGCCCCAGACAGATGGCCAATTTGCTTTTACCACCTTCAAGTCTATGTAGTCCTCCATACTCAGCTGATGGCTTTGGCGGGCTGGGGCTCTGAACAGTCTGGACACCTAGGGAAATGATACTTCTCCAGAGTGGTATAGGGTTGTAGAAGGTAAAACTAATTACACAATCCTCCAACACAACACAACACACACACACACACACACACACACACACACACACACTTTTTTTTTAAAGGGACAGTAGGCGCAGATTGGCCAAGAAACAAAGCGTAAGACACAAAAAGTTATTTGACCTTTCTTTGAAACGTGAGGTAACATTTCTTAAGGGTCCTAAAAGGAGAAATGCCTTCAGTCACGTTATTTTTCCATTTCCTGCACGGAAGCCTACAATTCTCAGATTCAGGCAAAGATCTATACGACCGGACGCAGAATCATTACATGCACTTCCTCCAATGCAGCACTGGCTAAAGGGATCAAGCAGGCCCTATTACACGCAATCGGAATTGCCTGCCGACCCTATTGTGCTGCATCTTAACACAGATAGGGCTTCTTATGCTGATGCCCTGTTGCACTGATGTGTTATCTCATTTGTAACCAACCTACAGTGAGTGCTGTCTTCCAACACTTCAGCTCTAAGCTACGGCTCCAATCTCCCAAGCAAGAAATGATGCTCTATTAGTGAATAGATGCACAGATAGAACTCAGATACCAGAGAAAGTAATTGCTCATGTCCATGGATCATTTTGAACATAAAAATGTGCTCCCTAAATAATACTTAAATAAAGCCAACATAGGAATGCAAGGCTTCCTAAAGGTTGGTACCTGTGTTTTCCAGCACACTTCTAGGACTATAAACAAAGCTACCTACAAGAGGTTACTATGTCTACATGTTCTAATTCATCAACAAGCCACTAACACCACACACTGAGAGGCCAAAAAGTAAATGGGTTGTAGGTCAATCTTGAGAAGAAAGAGAAAGTCTCCCATGTTCTCAGCAGACTGGGCTGGGTGACTTTCCTCTGTCCTTCAGAAACACACTGAATGTGAAACTATCCCCAAACCAATGACTCGGTGTTGTTGCTGCTTCACTTGTGTGTCTCCTTTACCAGACTGGGGTATCCATAGCACACACAGCATCTTTCTTCTTCCTCTACTGTCTTCTGAACAGTACGTTGTTAATATGTGGTGGTGTAATGGACAGGAACAGAATTTAGAATAATGTACTCATAACTTATTAAGTATTTAAATAAGCACTTAATATTCACATATTATTACCCTGCCTAATATATGTGCCACTCTTTGTAATTTTAAAGAAAACAGTTGGGACAAAGGAAGAAAGGGAACAAGGAAAATGAGGAGGGAAACAGAATCAGCAGGGAAGGGGGGACAAGAAAGGCAAGGAAGAATGTCCCTAAATATAATTGTTTGAGGCACTAACCTGAATCCCTGTATTCATGTCATGTATTAACCATAATTAGACTATAATTTTGATATCTTACTAATTCACAAAATATCATATTAATAGCAAATATGTACTAGCCTTTAGTATGTGCTAGGACTTGTTCTAAGGGCTTTATAGAGCTCAACTCATGTAACTTTAAAATTCTACAAGGCAGCTCCTATTAGTCTTATCATTTCACGGATTAATATACTAAAGCATAGAGAGGTTAAGTGATCAGCCCCAAATAACACATGGTAAGTGGTCAAACCCAGATTCAATGTAAACATCTAGCTCCAGAGTATGTTTCCATTCTTTATGCTATACATCCTCACTGTGAAGTTAGAAGTATGTACTCAGCACCTTCAAAGGTCAACTACTCAGTCAGGCACATGAGGGGTATATGTATGTACATCTAAGTCACTGCCTCAGAATACCTTCCACCTGCAGTTCCTTTACTGAGTGCATATCAGATTTTCTAAAATAGAAAGTAGCAACCTGAGATTAAAGACAAAATCTCAAAAGGGGTGAAGATAGTATAGAAGCAAAGGGTTAGAAGAAATGTCTAGAGATTGGCTAGTGGTAGAAAGTATCATGAGGCAGGTAAGGTAAGCTTGGCTTCAGGGAGGACGTGCCTGTAGAGGAGGTAAAACAAAGCATGTATAATGGAATAGATGCTCAGCAAAACTTGACCTTATGCAATTAAAAAAAAAATCCTGCAGGAAGATGCTGGTTTAAATGCCGATAACACAAGAAGGAAAGAATCATCCTTCATTTGTGGATAATTTTGTCCCTTCTGGGAAGGAGGACTGGGCCACTTTCTCTTTTCACCTGATCATGTGCAAGGGCCACAAAGCCAACCTAGAGCACACATCTTGGGCCCAGAGTTTTGCTCACCAAAGCAAAATCCCCCAGCTTGCAAGATTTAAAAGGAGATGCTTAACCCATGTACCAGTAGATAAAAATCATGGTTTTGAGAATGAGGGGGAGTATTCTTGATGAAACAGATTTAATGACACATCATTCTAGTATATACCCATGCCTTTACAAAGAAATATATTTTATGTCATAAGAGGAGCACATGATTACTTAGAGAATATTGAACAATGGGGAAATATGCAAAACTGGGGCACCTAACTTACCAGAGTATGTTGTACAGGGGGCTATATGCTCATTACCTACACATGCACACACAGAAACACACACAACCTTGATGCCTGGCAGTGGTTTGCACTCTCATAATACTCTGTATGTTTGCATGGTTAGATTCTGTCCTCTTGATGGCATGGCTGAAGGTGTTAGTCAGAATCCAAGCAGTACTGGGTACTGGTAACACTGAGTATCTCTTCTCTAACATCTATCAGCTCTTTAGGCCTCATTATCTCAATGACACATCTTGGCTTATCTCCAGCTAGTATATTGTTTATTGATTGATGTGAATAAGGCAGGGAATGTAGAACATTCTCTGAAAGTTATGAACAACTGATAAAAGAAGTCCCGAATGCAGTATCTATGGAATTGTAACAGCCAAGGGATGCAATGAGATGGATGAACGTGTATCCTCTCCCTGGCCCCCAATCTGGGCTTGCAACAGCGAACGGCTAGAGAAAGTTTCCTATTACAGTTGATTTCTACAAGGACATTTTTCATATCAAAATCACCAAACATCTATTGTATAGATGATTTGTGTGAGTGAAACTGACATGCAACCATTTCACAATTTCACAATTGGCCTATCGTACAGATTAAATTTGAGAAGAATATGGGACAGATTTGTGGAGACTGTGAAGAAAGGAGGGTATTTGGAAACCTGGCATTTCATTAGAAAAGGGAAGTCTGTTGGGCAAGGCACAGGTAAGTCAAACAAACTGATGGGGAAGAGTGACAAAGTATTTGTCATAATAGCTCCATCAAAGAAAATCTCTTATTCAAAAAAGAAGACAGTGCCCAGAGACTAATTCCACTAGATTCCAGATCAGCAGTAGTTTGGAAACATAATTAACAACTTTGTTTATGGAAATAATTAATCCCATGCTTTTGGGGAAAATAGATAGTGAAATGCTGTTTTTCAGAGGAGACAACGGAGGATGATGTTTTGGAATCTGGACATCTGGAAGCAAGGCTTATTTAGATTAGTGATGTCATGGATACAGTCTGTATGTTTCTTGGATGCCAAAGGAAGGTATGCTAGCTACAGATACCTGAAAACTCTAAAAGAATTCTATTTTAGGAAAGCAAAACATCAATAGATGGCCCTGAAATCCCATGGAAATCTAAGGCCAGGTAATACTATTCTCAAATTCAGAAGACTGTGTATTTAAATTGCCAAAGCAAAATCCTTTCCCGAAGTCTCTGAGTAAAACCTTAGGTATTTAAAAAGTTTTATAAATGGAAGAAACATCTTAAAGTCTCTGAAAGACAATGTATGAACATGGGAATTCTCGAAATTCTTCAGGCAAATTCCACCTGTCTCTTAGCCTTTTAAATCAAGACTTTACTGAATATAATGGTAATTTTATTCCTGGTTTTCTCAAATCTCAAGTTTTCATATCTCAGTATGTTTGGACTTTCACTCTTTGATCAAGTCTCTGGTTTTAGTCCTTATACATATTTCTTCCTGTCTCATACACAGTGCATATTGTAGACTGGTGCTTCCACTAGGTAGTAGGTTACATTAGCTAATTTCTTTCATATTTAGTTGCTTTGGAATTATAAATGCATCATCTTTTTCAAAGGTTGCTGCCTTGGGCTCCTAAATCTCATCCTGTGCTGCCTTCACCCCTGCCCTCTCTGACTTTCCAAAATAAATGTCTGACCATGTCCATTTTCCACCTAAAATTTCCAGTGTATTTCCATCCCTTTCAGTATTATATTTAAAGTCCTTTATATGGTACACAAAACCTTTCATGATCTTACTCCTGCCTCCCTCTTTGGCCTTGAATAACTGTTCTCCCCTAAACTCAAAATTCTTGTCACAAACTGTCTTTGAGCCTGTGCACGTTTCTTCTCATTGGTGTTTAACGTACATACTTTTAGCTAGGCATACTTTCTTATCTCCTTTAATTCTTTATTTTCTTAATCTAATTTGACACCTCTATCCTTGCAATACCTTTCCTGACATTTTGACTACCTTAAATCTGGACCAAGTACTCTCCGTGGGCTTTTATTTAAGGAACCCTGACCTATACGTGGCAAAACGCTTAGAAACTAAGTATTTACTCTATAACCTGCATTTTTTCACTAGAATGCAAACTATGGAGAGGAAGTATCCTATCTTATCCCATACCTAGATTATTGCCTCATATATAGTAGATGTTCAGTAAGTGACGGCTGAATCAATTAAAGAGCATGGCCTTGTCTGTGACAGAGCTGGGAGCTTGGCGCAGGCCAATGAAACCTTGACAAATAGAGTCGACTGGCCTGAAAGCAATTTGAAAACCCATGGCAGAATCTGTCTCCCTTCTCCCCATCACGAACATCCCCACCTCCCGACCCCAGAGAGGGAGCCACATCGAGTATTCTAACTCAGTGTCACCAGGAGAGGAATGGGCTGTGATTTGGGGGGCATGTTCTGTCTTCAACAGAAGGCTCTTACTCAGCTTAAGAATGCCCTACGGTTAGATGTCAGATCCACCTCGGTGGGACTCTGCCACTTTCATTTTGGAGGTGAGATGAAAGGGATGATAGAAGTACATGCAAGGAGATGGTTCCCTGTTCCTTTTTTTCCCCCACTCAGAAGGTACCCATTTCTCCTCTGCTTCAAGTACATGTGGTAACTCTACTCTGAAGAGCCTATATGGACTTTCAAATATAGATATCACTCTTACAAAGCTGCATACTTGAAGTTTGGGTGAATCAAGCTAGAATTTCATTGTTGATGCATTACTGGTAAGCAAATACCATCTGAAAAGGTTATAGGATGGGAATGAAAAGCCAGGCAAGGAAAATTTACATCATTTAGCATGCAACTTGTTGCTAGAGAGCTGCTAGTATGCAAAGCACTAGTTGTTTGTTTTGTATTTCAAGTTTTTATTTAAATTGCAGTTAGCTAACATATAATGTTAATT
>CM053561.1:60443156-60534140 GCA_028646485.1 Cryptoprocta ferox
TCTCTGTCTCTGTCTCTATCTCTCTCAAAAATAAATAAACATTAAAAAATGTTTAAGTAACAAAAGAGTCTCTTATGGTTTGCCTCTCTCTCTTTTTTTCTTCCCCTATGTTCATTTATTTTGTTTCTTAAATTCGACATATGAGTGAAATTATATGATATTTGTCTTCCTCTGACTTATTTTGTTCAGCATAATACACACTAGCTTTATCTATGTCCTTGCAAATGGTAAGATTTCATTTTTTGATGGCTGAGTAATATTCCATTATATGTATGTGCATGTGTGTGTATACCACATCTTCTTTATCCATTCATCAATACTAGTTAAAAGGGCCACAGAAGTCCTTCACTTTCATAAGAAGCTAATCAAAATATAATTGTTTCAATTTAAGCCATTATAAAATTTTCATTTCTTTCCCATTTAGGATCAGAAAATTCCTTATTAAAAGTAGCAACATGAAAACCTTAACAGTGTAGCTATAGGAAATTATTTATCCAAGGGCAGTTTTTTTCATATGGTATACAGAGGCAAGCAAAGTAGGTTAACCACAACAAAAAAGATAAAGAAAAAGAACTGAATCAGAAAAGAAAATTCATATACTACTGCTACTATTGTAAAGAAGAAAATATTTAAAGTTCATATAATGAAGGAAATAATAAAGCTAGAGCACTTTGTTTAATAAGGAAGGTGTGCAGACAATTTTGAAATATTTTTAGGTAAACTAAAAGGAAGGAAGGCACAATTGTCTTCTAAAGATAAGCTACAGTTACCTAGAAAATCTACTTAAATAGAGCAATGAAATCTCCCAGCATGGTACACCCACAAACAATAGTGAAATATGCGAATCTCTTCAGGAACATGGCGCATTACAGCAGACCCCAGGGCACAGAGATGTAATCAGAATTAAGTTCTGTTTTGAAGATAGATAACCCATTCTATGGGATATGAATTGCACTAAGAAAATAGGATTCATTTATATTTTTACTTTTGCAAACTAGTTTCACTTATTCAGTATTTTCAGAATGGCCTTTCAGTGATGCCCTAAGATTATGTGCAAACTATAATGATCAGAAATTGAATTTCAAAACCATTTGTATCAACCTCAGGATCCAATTGTCATAACCTTTTAAGCCTTCTTGAGCACTATGGATTTATCACTCCCCAGGCCTTCCAAAGGACTTGAAAAGGTATTTTATCTCAATACAGAGCTTTTAAGTTTATTTACTGTAATCACTTGCTGCAAATTAGACTACAATGGTGTTTAGAGATAACAAATCAATTGGTTAGATTAAAGGATATTATCTAACAAGTATCAGAAAGCCTGATAAGAATGATAAGGCACTAACTGTGGAGATTTTAAAGGATTAACTTACTCCTGGAATAGGTAAAGCTTGGAATCTATTACCTTCAGGAAGCCCAGGCAGAAGCCAGAAGCTACAAATTACTACTTAGTCTTACAAAGTAAAGGTCAGGTAAAGAGAGCAGATTGTAGTAGACATCAAAGAAACTGGAATATGTTAAGTAGAAAGGACCCCATGGCATTTATATGAGATCTAAGGTTACTATCCACTTAACTTATTAAAAAAAAAAGAATCTTATGATGCTATTTTATTCCCACATGCCAGGAAGATAAGACAAGTTGCCCAAGGCCACTCAGCCTATTGACTGGCTTGTCAGTCAGAGTTTCGAACAGTGAACTCATGCCATAAGAGAACTGATTTATATGTCTACATTTGGGTATTCAGAACAACACTGAAACTACACATTTAAAGCAAGCAAAGTCCTGTGGGACTACAGCCCATTTGATGGAAGAGGAAGCCCTTCAAATAAAGAAGACAACTCCTCCTTCCCCATTACCCATGACAAATGCATAATTGCTTGGCTCTTTTCAACATCCTGTCCCACTCACTTACCATCATGCTATAAATGGAGCTGAGAAACTGTATTTTAATTTTCAAAGTCCTGAATGGAATATCAATAAAGTCATGGGAGAAAGGCACATATGTTTACCATCCTTCTTCCCTTGGGAAGTTAGCACAATGAGATTAACTCAAGGGAACCCAACTAGGTTTCCCTCTCTTTCTCATCTTTCTCTTGAGATTACTCCTGTAGCCACTGAGCTTGTACTGTAACGTAGGTCAATGACACTATCAAAAGGTGTTCTGCTAACATGATGATCTGCTTTGGAGGAAGGAAGAAAGGGAGGCTAGGGAGAGAGGACTTCCATCAGTAAAAAGAATGTAGGGCTGGATTAAAACAAAATAAACAAACAAACAAAAAAACCCCACACTTTTTTTGTGTGTCAGGAAAGAGACCAAAGAGCAACACTGAATCAGAAGGTGCCCCTCTTGAAAATATAAACGTGTTGAAATGACACTTAAGACACGCTATAATAACCTGTTTCACTGATTTAGCACTAGGACTGCCTGACAGTCTCCTCATCACCCGTGGGCTCAGATGTTGAACTTGCAGATCTAGGTAGGAACAGTGATTGCACTTGGCTGGTGGTTTCTGGCTGTGTCGTTTTGCAGGCTCGTCACTGAGGTGTGAAACAGAAGTCCTGACCACTCAGAGCCAGGAAGCCTCCCTGGAAACTTTCTGCAAGGGTAAGTGATATTAACAGCAATTGCTCTGGCCAGATTCCATTCCAAGTAATTGCATTTCACCAGGCACTTTGTAACAAAAGCCTCTCCGCACGTCTTCTTGGGCCCCTCTGCCAATAAAATCCCAGCTGCTGGGCTACAACTACTTTTGAGTCAAAGCAGTTTCTGGAGCTAAGTGATGCACCGAATATGTACAGTGTGCCCAATCGCACAGCCTCCTTTGTCATCTGCCATGATTCCCTCATTACCTTATAGTGTCAGAACATTCTTTAAATCTTCCCTTTGGCAAGGTCCAGGCTCAAAACTTTTTCTCTTACCAAGAGTCCTTCTAGAGCTTGCCTGGAGGGATTGATCACACCCTCTCCCAAGTTTCTTCCTCATGGTATTATCAGGGTTTTAACATAATGAATTTAGCTCAATAAATACGTATCCCTTTGTGTTTGTAATTTCCTGGTCCTTGCCCCTGTGCAATGAGCTAGGAAGATCTGTTGCTATCATCCCTATTCACAAATAAATAAACAGTGCCACCCAACATCTTATGGTTTTGCATGTACATCACACAGAATATTTAAGGCAAAGTGGTGAGAGGGTGTCTTGTTAGCTGGGGTGGTAATTAAAATCAGAAGAGTCTGCTGCCTCTATCCCGCTTAGGGATCTATGTTCTCTTTCTAAAATCCCCTCTGCTCTGTAGGTGGCACTTTCACAGTTTTGCACAAACTAAGCCTCCCCCCGCCCCCGCCCCCAAAAAAGACTGCTAGATGTGATCATAGAGGAATCTGCTTCCTACGTTTTTTTTTCCTCACATACATGTTTCTCCATATCTCAACGAATGCCTTTTTCATATAAACCTTTGCCATCATTTTCCCAAGACACTGTCTTGGAATTAACTATAAAAACAATGATCTTGTACATCTGAGCCTTAGTTTTGAAATATAAACATATCTTTTCATGTATGATTGCATTTTACTCTTTTACTAATCCTGACACAGAAGAATTAGTACTTTCCCCATTTTCGAGATAGAATAAGATGTTTGGGGTTCTTTTGCTCGTTCTGAAATGAACCAACTATACAACTCAGAATGAATGGTTATAATCCCTCTGGGTTTCACGTTCCCCAAGGCTGGTCTTACTAGTCCATACTTGTCTAAAATAGTAAAATAGGACTATCTGCACCTTGTAGCAAAAGTGCTCTGCAACAGCAGCTATAGTCTGTCTCACATACACACACACACAACACACAACACACACACGGGGAAAAAATTAGGAAAACAATTCTCCTTTGTAATTGCACTTTGAGTTTATCTACAAAAGGTACAGCAGAATGAAATGTCCATTGGCTTTTGAGTTCACAAAATGCAAAGCCTGGCACCTTGAAAGAGGAGGATACAGACCTAGAGCATAGTTAGTAGTCAGGGGTATTCACCACATACTTGTGTGTGTTGTTTCATTTAATGGTCACCACATCTCTCACCCACGTCCTCTTCCCTATTATACAGAGAAGTACTTCCTCAGGCACTCATGCCAGCGTCACTGAAGTTGGGATATGGGTGGAGGTTTGTTGCTTCTAGGAGCCACACTCTTAACTACCCTTCAGCATTGTCTAAGTGTAAGTGGGATGAAGGTACCATGTCCCCTGATTTATTCCACACGCTCTCACGTCACATGCAGTAGCCACACTGCTTCTAGTTTTCCTACAGGACTTGAAAGCTAACCCAGAAAAGCAAAGGGAAATAAAAAGGATATTGAACTTGTTCAGAGAAAAGCTGAGATGCTTTTGAAGCAGTTGTCTGTTTCATCGCCAGTTGTAAAGAAAACAAGATACGGGATTTGAGCCAAGTCATCAGACTCAAATTCAATCTTTGCATTTTTTTTTTTTTTTTTTTTTTGGCCAAGGCATGTTTTCTCCCTTTCTTTCTTGCTTGCTACCTTGCTTGCTTGCTTTCAGGGGTGGGAGTTGGGAGTGGGGAGAGGGAAGGGAGAGACTATAGAGGTGTACAATGAAAAACAAGCAAATCCCCCCTCCCCCCCACAGACTAAAAGTCTCCTCCAAGTTTCTGGACATGGGAAATGAAGCTTGACTGAGGGCTTGGCACAGAGACGACAGGTGTCAGGGATGAAGGAACTTACTCATCCCTTGGCTGATATGCTTGCCCTGCAGCCAGGCTGCCCTTTGGAGAAGTCAGCAGGGTCCAGTCTACACTGATGTCCCAGGGAGGCCTTCTTGTGCCAGAATTCCCCTCCCAGCCCTGTTCAGTTCCACTTGTCACCGCAGGAACTGGAAAGACATGACAGCTGAACTCAAAAATGGAGATGAATGGAGATGAATGACAGCTGAGCTCTGGCAATGCTGGGACAAGGGAAGGCTGAGCTTCTTGGTACAAAGGAAAGGACTAGAAAGGGGGTATCTGGTGGTATCTCAACAATTTATTCTTCCATTCATTCTATGGCCTTCAGAGATTCTCCTTCAATATAAACAAGATCTCCAGAATCTGTAAGAGTATCTGGCTCTAGATTAAAGTAAGAGAACCCTGTGTGCCTTCGTGCCTGTCTCTTTTCCAAATCACATTGGTCCTTTTCTTCCTTTATTTTTTATTTCACTTACCTAGAGTTTGTGGGTACAGAAGGGGAGGCATCAGAAACGTGAAAGAAAAAGTCCTCATGTTCACTACCATCTCTCTTCTGGGAGCTGGGAAGGGTTCAAGTTCATTGACAGGTGAAAGCTTACACATCCATGCTTCCTTAAAACTATGCTTTCATTGGTCCAAACTCAAAGCAATGATACTTCCTCCTGTCACTCATCTTACAGACAATGACATACATTAGAATTTATACCCAAACCTGTTTTTCAAAAAATACCTGCCTTATTTATTATTATTATTTTCTTATTGTTCCTTTCTCCTGGGCTCTTTGAACAGAAGCTTTTACTCAGTCAGGGTGTGTGGGCTGCCTGTTTTTCATACCAACAAAGAGCCACTTGCTGTGCAAAGGAATGAAGTCAGAACCCTGGGATAATGGAGTGGAACTGGTACAAAGCACAATTTCATGAAGCCCCTTCCCTGAGCTAAACAAACACTGTAATAGTAGCCTCCCACAGCTCTGCAAAGTTAAAATGCTAGGAAGCAGCTCTATGTCATGACGTGACCAAGATTTATCTTCCCAGCCCCTATTTACTTCATTCTTAGGTGGAAGAGCAGAATGACACACTGCCTGTACTTTATTCTTTCCTAATTTACTCCGAAAGTCTCCTAAACCCACTTCCTTAAATCTCAAAACTGCCTGGGTGCATCTATGTGCTCTTGACCTTTATCCACCCAGCAGTGAAATGCACATACAGTTGTCTTTCTGGGAGAGGAATGATGAATCCAGTTTTAATGTCAGGGACAAATGGAGAGAAACAGTCTAATTTCACATCAAATCTTCCAGTGTCCAGCAGAGGGCAGCTGGTTCCAAACACATAACTTCAATAAACTTGGGTCACCAACACCAAGAACTGTACCTACTTATTTCACTTTTATAAAGAAAAGTGAAACCAAGAGAGTCACTGAAAAATGATACCTTACTGGTAGCTCTTCCCTGTTCAGCACAGGGTAGTCCTCGATCCTTGTGCCACAGCATTCGGGGGAGATGGGGAGGCGATGCCTGCTTGTTAACATGCATATTCTCAGAGTTTCTGACCCAGAATCTACATTTTGGCAATCTCTCTAGGTGATTCTAATATCTAATGGATGCACAGGTTTAGGAAACTCAGTACCAATTTGGCCATTTCATTCCACTAATTTCCTGAAAGGCAGGTGGACATATTTTTAAGGATTTGCAAGTATGTCAGGTTACTGACAGCAACACATTCAAACTAACAGCATTCTTCTATAAATGGCTAAAACCCAGAATTATGGTTACTGCTCGCTTCCTTGAGCAGATGGTATTGTCCTCCATGTCCCCTGGAGGAAATAACTGTGGCTCTAGGGAGACTATCCTCTTTAGTTAGTGTGTAGGGAAGATGAATATTAACTAAGAAGCTTGGGAAGATCTGCATGCTCATTGCCAAGTCTATGTGTAGTCACCACCTACATGACCTAGAGAGCTCATTTTTTCAGACTTACATTTGTCAAAGTTAAAATGGGGTTTATGGTGCTTTCCCTCTTGATTTCAGAGTTTTTTTGTTTTGTTTTGTTCCCACATCAACTATCATCATGTGTGGGAAAATTCTCAGTACATTTCATTCATAAGTGCTTATTTTACAGCTTACAGTTTATTATACTCATGCTTTTGAGAAACAGCAACTGTATTGTTCTATTACTTCTTTGACAAGGGTGAGCCTGGGTTACTTCAAATGCCACTTAGCTCAAGAGGCAAGGGGAAATTTCGAGTTCCAATTTAGGTCTAGTTGGAACAACTTCCTTTCTAATACATCTTTCTGCATCTCTCCCTTTCATAATTTTCATACTTTCTACTATACAGTTGATATAGAAAAAACTTTTTAAAAAAATGAGGGTGCAGTCAGGAAGTTTATTCACTTGGGCCCCATGTGTCAGATCTTAACAAGGTAATTTTGTAGTTTTGTTTTGTTTTGTTGGTAATGCTGCTACAGAGGAAATTGCTTGGAAGGAGAGGCTCTCTAAGGAATTAAGAGGGAGTAGTGGCCTCTGAAGAAAAAGCTGGTGTCTAGAGATTGAATGATGATATATTTCAAAGTTGAAAAACAATGATGAAGTCACAGGTCTAATCACAGCCCATGCTTAAAGCTATTAAGGGGAAGACGAAGTACATACCAGTGTGTACACACAATGATGTTAGAACCACTTCTCAGGTGTGATTTCCCTAGGGAACATCCTTTAGGATAATGGGGTCTACTTTTATTTATTTATTTGCTTATAGTTTATTTATTTATAGTTTATTTATTGTGAAAGAGAAAGAGAGAGTGATCAGAGGAGGGAAAGAGAGAGACAGAGAATCCCAAGCAGCCTCCACGCTGTCAGAGCAGAGCCCAAAGCAGGGCTCAAACTCATGAACCACTGAGATCATGACCTGAGCTGAAATCAAGAGTCAGATGCTTAACCGACTGAGTCACCTAGGTGACCCAATGGAGTCTAAGTAGATCCCTGCACCAAATACTGGCAAGTTGTCCTGCTTCTCAGGTCATTGGCCAAAGGTGTAATGGCAGGACTGGTTCATGTCTGATATGCATCCCTGCTAGTGGAAAATAACAATCCAGAGCACACAAATACACACTGTGAGTCACAGAGGCAGCATACTGGGCTACCAGGAAAGCCAGCCTGAGGAGCACTGGCAGTTACAGGATGACATGACAGAGTTAAAAAGTGCTAACGTGGTTACTCTGCCCATCCTCCTGCCAGAGCAAATCTAGCCTGATTATTGCTGGCCACTCTCATCTTAGAAATACGTAGGAAGAGAAATATTTAGGAAGAAATATATTCATAAACTTTCTTTTATTTACTCATTTATCTATTCATTCACTTATCATTTATTATCAAGTATTTCCTGAGTTCTTTCTGGGAAGCGGTACTGACACCTGGGGTTAAATGACGTTTCCTTGGGACTGTGTGTGGAGTCCTTTTCAAGTTTCTAAAAGTATCAGGTTTATCCAGTAAAGCTGTCAAGGGTATTATCATGAAATGATAAGCAGGAGACTGAATGATTTTATACAAGCTGACTTCAAATGTGACATATGGCTTGCCTTTACATTTTTTCTGTGCTTTGCATTTTATCTGAGATTATATAATTCATATTTCAAACATGAAATTTATTAAAGGTCTATAAGGAATCAGCACTTAGTCTCAAGAATACTATTAAAAAGTAACATCACAGACAACTGGAGCAATATTTAGGAAGTGGTGATAGAAGGAACATATATAGACCAGGGCACCTGGATGACTCAGTCAGTTGAGTGTCCAAATCTGGATTTTGGCTCAAGGCATGATCCTAGGGTGGTGGGATCAAGCCCCACATCGGACTCTGCACTGAGTGTGGAGCCTGCTTGAGATTCTCTCCCCACCCCTCTCAAATAATTAAAAAAAGAAGTAACATAGACCAGAAATGCAAAGACCTGGGTTCTGCTTAAAGACCACCAGTTATTAACAAGGTGTCAGGTAGAAAATACTTCTTCCACCCACCCAGTGGTTTTCTGTGCATGATATGATCACACACACATTTTTGTAATCATTTTGAAAATATATTCTGTGTCAAATATATAAGGTGGTCATGTTACTCTCTCTCTTTCATAGAAATGTATTTTGGAAAGAAAGAGAGAGAATATGAAAGGAAGGAAGGCAGAAAGGGAGGTTTGGGGAGTGAAGGAAATGAAAGAAGAAACAAACTAAGCAGTTGTAGACAGGTTAGATCCAATTTCAACACAGCTCTCTCTGACGTATTTATTTCAGAGTTCTTTGTAATTCCCCCGAGTTGGGTTGGTATAGGAGGAACATAATGAACCATGTATGAAACTTTGTATTTGTAACAAATGGAGCCAAATGGTTTGGGTTTGATAATCTTCTGGGTTTTGTCATATGAGCTTAACCAGTTTCCATTGGTTTCTGGGTAATGAAATGCTGACACGGATCTCCAGGGAGCCAGATGGCTTCCCACTTGCCGCGTTACCCTCCCAGGCTCTACCAAGGCCTATGGGGTAGGAAAAGTGAAATGTGGTGGCTCGTGGGAAATTTTAAGCCCTCATACAAATATAACCTTCACAAGTCTATAAAATTTCAAATAGTAAGGAGAGGAGAAAAGGGGGAGCATAATATAACTGCAGGAACCGTTTTCTCTGCAGATGTAAGAATTAATTGCATTATCTCAGTACGGTTCACATTGTCCATGCAGGGAGAAGGTGGTAGGGAGAGGCCATTTCTACAAGAGGAGGACAGTGTTTTCCATCAGGCTTTAACTTGCTTAGCTCTGGAATTTTAAACTAAACAGAGAAAGGCAAATTTCAAGCTCCATTTACTTTTAGCAAATCAGGACTTCTGGTCCCAATCTGACTATAGAGACTTGTTCCTGGGCCACTTGTCTCTATGTTTACACTACAGCCATTTCTACTAAAATAACTGGGTCACTAGAATTTGTCTTCAAACACCATTAAAATGTCAGCATCATCATACTCCCAGCACACAGAAGGTGGGGATATGGAAGGGCGGAACAGGTGACAAAGGAGGTGATACACCTCTGAATACACTGCCATGTCTGTTTCCCTAAATTAGCACATCTTAATTTGCTGGTCCGGCAGAAAGAGAAATCTTTTTATGATGAGCATCTGTGATCTCATATAAACTGTGTCCAGCCCTAAACACCCTGATCTCAAAATCCTTTATACAAAGGAACTTAAGTTTACCCAAAAGGCTACCATCGTAGCGTTGCGCTGGTAACACATATAATGTGACATGTAGAGGGCTCACACCCAATTTCCTGCAGGCTGGGACTGTGGTCTCTATCAGCTTGCTCCAGAGCAGGTCCAACTACGCTTAGGGCAGAATGGCCCTGCAATTAGTAACAAATCACCACCACCAAGTAACGGGAGTGCTCTGCTGATATGTGAATCTGGGATAAACCTGTAGGCAGTGACCCAAATTTCGCCTAATTATACGATTTATTTAAGGTCTTCATTTGTGTCGACACAAAAGGTGATTTAATTGAAAATCGCTGTCCACTCTGGTGGTCTGTCTCTTTTTTCTTCCAGAAGAAGCATGTATTTCCATTTGTAGGTCATTCTCTTCTTGTTTGGGGAAGAAAAATAAGAAGATGACACTAAGAAGAAGGCATCCTACCAGTTACACTGGGCATTCAGCCAGAATCATAGCAAGCACTGCAGGCATGAGTAGCAATAGATTTTAATTGGTGCCTGGGGGTAAAGGTCAGCTCTCTTGGAACAATGGATATCTATGGTGGTAACTGACTGAGTCCTCTGTGGGAGTTTTAAATGTCAGTAACACACTTCCAAATGGAAGCACAAAGGGCTTCGGCCCAAGGAACAAAGACAGCATAAACCGGATGACAACATGTGCAAATCTGTTGGTGAAATAATGAATTAATAAAGCATAAGGGGCAGAGACACACAAACATACCACATAACATAAATGCAGAAATAAGGTAGACTGCTTCCAGTATCAGACAAATGCCTTCGTAAGGTCCAACATTTTTTTCCTCAGCACAAGTTTGGCTTTCTTCCTGGACATCCTCTGAAATTCAAACTCTACCATTACTTGAGTCAAGCTGGATAGGCTTAGCTCCTAAAGCTGCATCATCCGAGTGAAATTTGGGTTTGCTAGAACAACTCAACACAAGTTGTAGCTCTTCCCTCTCTCAGGAGAAAATTGGATCCCTCTTAGTAGTAGGGGAAAAGATGAACTGCAAGTCACTGAACAACAACAGAAGCGTTCAGTGGGAAGGGGAACACCCTCCCAACCCCCTACAAATGCTACACTGATTCTCTTATTGCACTCAATACTTCTCATTTCCCTGTCATCCCTGATAGTCACCTACTGCTTTAATCTGGGCACTGTCCTAAGCATTCAATACATTTAAAGAAACTATATTTTCAAAATCCACAATTTAGATACGCAAAAGACCACTTTGGAGAGCACTTTTAGAATGCAAAAGAGTAGGATGTGTAATATATATTATCAAATTATTAAGATTTCAGGAAATAAAAGGTTTAGTACCCATACCAATGTAAGCCTCTGCTCATTTCTACCTACATACCTCCCCTCAATCTCCATTTGGCAGACAGTTCCCTGTTTTACGCATGTGTGTATTTCTACCACCCACCACTAAATAATGTTGGTTCAACTCAATTACATTTTTTTGTTGTGAATGTCAGGACCCTGCATCATACCAGTCTGCTTCACTGAGCAATTTAAGCCCCTCTCATGCTGTTTTCCTGATGATTCCAGACTACATTCCTCTCTAAACTCTTAGAGCCTTTGTCATTTGTGCCATGCAATCCATCATCTTCTGTCTCTCACTGTTCTTTAATTGCATCCCTACAGCAGGATGGTAAACTCCATAAGGGCAATGCAAGGTTCACACTTTTTTTTTTAAACATTCACCAATGTGCTTGCAAAGAACTGGGCACAAGCCAAGTGTTCAATAAAATGTGTCAATTGATTTCTTAAAATTGTACCTCCAAATCTCATCAGTAGTTCTGAATGACAAGTAGTTAAGATAAATGCTGAATATATCAGTATCAATCAACTATAATAAGGTAAAATTTACTTTTATTAATTCAATCTTAATAATGTCACCACTGGCCATTTACTGATTTTATAAGCAAGACAGGAAAAAGGTTTATGACAATTGAAAAGACATTGTATTATTATTTTAGAATTAAAATTCAGTTGAGTCATAAAAGCATTTTTTGGGGTCTATTTAGTAAATATAGTCAGATATAAATGGAAATTAGCATGTTTAAGAGTCAAAATAGGCCCATGCTTATTCATTTAATATTTGCAAACCAATCAAAGCTATGTATGCACTTGGTCTATGAACACTGGTTTCTTACAACACATACAATGAGAGACAGTTTTCATCTTCTTTTTCCCTTTTCCTTTGACAAATATTTGCTCCTCTGTGAAGCCTTCATTGAATCCCCACAGATAGAGTTCTATGTACACAGCTATTATGATCCATAAGTTCTGTACTGTAGTTGACTATTTATACATTCATCTCTTGTACCAGACTGCACAATCCTTAAGAGACAGGACAATGTCTTATATTTTTATTGTACTTCCTAGTTCTTAAAAAGATGTGGCAGAAAATAGACATTTAATAATTTTGGTTGGGTTGACAAATGACAGCATAAGGCAATGCCATGTCATTTAAAAGAGATAATAGTGGTCACAATGAGACAAACATTTATTGAACACTTGCTATGTGTCAGGCACTGTTCTTCTTTGCTTGTTTTTGATTCTTCTCATAACTACCTTATGATATTGACACAGTCATTCTATTTTATTTTGGACATGAGGAAACTGTATCACAGAGAGGTTAATAACACACAAACCAACAAATAAACCTTTGTCTAAGGGCATACAACTCGTAAGTGGCTTGACTGGAATTTAAAGCCAGGCCGACTGGCTCCAGGGTCCATTATAGGAGCCATTATACCACAACTAATGATTCTGCAAGGCAAAAATTTACAATGACCACCTTCAAATGACAAAGTGTAGCTCCACTGTGACTGCAAATATGTGCTGAGCCGGTACACCTGACAAGTGCAGAAATTACAAGGTGGACACGTAGATAGAAGAGGCCATTGCACAGAGGGATGAGGAACAAATAAGAGAGGCGGCATTAAAAGGATGAAAACTTGTTAAGTTGTGGGTAGCAGCAGTGATATTTGAATCTGCCGCTGGGGAGCTGGGGAGCCCTGATGG
The DNA here is from genome assembly GCA_028646485.1 of Cryptoprocta ferox. Taxonomy (NCBI): domain Eukaryota; kingdom Metazoa; phylum Chordata; class Mammalia; order Carnivora; family Eupleridae; genus Cryptoprocta; species Cryptoprocta ferox. The sequence continues at coordinate 60,456,145 of CM053561.1, forward strand.
AGGCCTCCTACTGCCCCACACTTGAGTCATAATTGTGTTTTCCTTTCTGGCAAAACCAATTTCGGCCACGGCCATCAACATCCTTTACCCTTTTGAAAGCACTCAGGAAGAACAGAGAGATAAGGGTAAATTGTACTCCCTTCGAAAGTCTTAATAAGTTCCCGGTAAATTAGCCTTTTTCCCTCTGAGAGATCTCAAGAGATTTTTAACCTACTTTTGAAAACATTTATAGTTTTATTATATTTTTTCTTCTACCTTATGTCTTCACTGTGCGCTTTGTATTAGCTTTCTTCATTAATACTTTGTTACTTTAAATGCTTTGCAGTAATCTCTACCACCTTCTCTAGTGGTTTAACATCCATGCTCTTCCTCCTATACCTCTTCTCTCTTATCTGTATATTTGGAGATTTAGTTTTTTCTTATTCTACAGTTTTTGGATTCATCCACATGACCCTCTTTTTCACTACAGGCATGCTCATTCCAGGGTAGAAGCTACCAATCAAGGAAATACTTAGTATTCTAGTCCCCAAACGCACACGTGCATGCACATGCACACAGCCCCAGGCAGCCAGAAGAAGAGATTTCTCTTTCCCAGTCATCAAAATGTATATTCCATAGTGCAGGCCTTTTTACCTCTAAAGATCTAAGCCCACCCTCTTATCAACAAATCACAGTATTTTTTTCTGCATAAGTTATTTTAAGTAGGTGACTTGCAAGGTTAGAGGATAAGTACATGAGCAGTTAGGGACCCAATAAAATGGGAGGTGGAGGCCTAGAAGAACAGAGGAACAAAACCAACAGAAAAAGATTTGGTCGAGAGACAGGTCAGGTCAGAAGAAGGAATGTTTAAATGGAAGTGACTGAGCCTCTGAGGTCAGTGGTGTTCTCTTAATTTCTCCAAGGGGTGAAAAAGTGGTTTTATTAAAGATTCATCGACATTGACTTTGTTTTTCCTGACAGCACCAAGAGAAAGCTTGAGGCAGATCTGATATATTGGAGTGAAACATCCCCGCCCTAGTAAATATGGCAATTTCCTGTAGCGGCCAGCATTCATCTCCATCCATCATGAGAGCAGCTCGGGCTATTCACTAGAAACAAATGTTCTAGATACAGTATGTCAAACACCGGATGATGGAAACCTCTGAGAAGCCACAGGGAGTACGCTGGAAGCAAACAGACCAGAATGTTGAAAAGACCTCTGACCATTTTCCACAGCAGAGCATAACTTGGAACCAACCTGAAATGATGCATTTGACCTTCATAAAAGGGTAATGGATGGGCATTTAACATTAGGCCAGCCAGGCTTCAGAGAATACAAGTTCTAATAAGGACAGATGATGAGGCAAAAATAAATTAAAAAAATAGGCAGATGGATAGCTAAATTAAAAAAAAAAAAAAGAATCTGATCCCCAAAGAAGGTTGAGCAGAGGGTCTATTGTGTGTATTTGAAGAATGATTAGTGTCTGATACGGGCTTCTTTCCCTTTTTGAAAACTTCTGCTCACCTGGCCACAAAGGAAACCTACCTTTTCAGACCAGTCAGTGGTACAAGAAAAATGCAATTTCCGGGCCAGTTTTACTTCATAAAATTGGAGACCAATTCAGACCTGATTAGCTTCAATTGTTAAAAAAGAACAAAACCAAAAGACAGAGTTCTAATTTTTTCCTCAGTTTGATAAAGAAATACCACTTGATGCCAACTAGAAAGCATTATCCAAACTTAGAAAAGGTTGATCTGTGGATCCATCATCTTTCTACCTACCCTATTTAGCTAGTTAGTTATCTGTGTCTTTTAAAAAAAATAATAACTAATCAACTTCAAATTATAAAAGCAACATTGTGTAAACTTGATCCTCATACACATGTAACTTTTTCAATCAGCAATTCATGATTAATATTTAACGTATTAGATGCTTATTATATGTGATAGATACATCTTACAAATGACGAATAACAAATATATGATGTTAATTTTGCAAGAAGCTTCTTTCCAGCAAAAAAGTACTTAGTAATATTTAATACTACCTGAAATAAAATAGTAATATACTACTTAACTGGATCAGTTCTGAGAAAAATGGTATATTATAAACTTGCTATTTTTTTTACATTGGGGTGAGGCACAGATAAGGTTCAATAAAGATCAACTAGGCACCTACTATAAACATAATGTGCTAAAATCGAAAAGATTATGGTTTTGTTCATATTTATTTACTTATAAATGTTAACATAGGTGCTTCATATAAAATTGTATAAGGTACATGGCTGTTTCAGGTGTAGTTGAGTATACAGAGGATGGATGGCCTAGATGAGTATTTTTTCCCCAACTGCACTCTATGGAGCCCAGGAGTCCCAGAGGGCTCCTCAGGGCCACCTTGGGCGTACTGAGGGCGGTTGCTCATGGGCACAGCTCCTGGCACCCTGCCTGTTTCAAACAGAGCACTTTGCACTTACTGTTCTGTAGCCTGTTTGAAGCCCAATGGCTTGGATGACTCTTGGAAAATCACCCAGAAAAAAAAATGTACATGCAGCATGTTTTCTTGCACTTGATTTTCTTTCTGAATGCTCAAGAAGAGAACAGAACAGAGATTGATGGACTGAAACAGCATACACACTCAACTGTTCCCAGGTAGGATCAAAGGAGATGATCTCTCCCTTTAGCCATCATTGCGCAGGGAAGTGTGGAAAGTGCCACGTGCACTATGTCTCTGAGTTCATGGGCTGCACTTCTTTATGAATGAAATACATGTTATTTTTAAAAGATTAGAGGGAAATGCATGAATTTGTGTACAAAGGGACAGATAAAAGAGTTAGGGCGGAATGAGCTACTGCTGAGTGTCTGCCAAGGGAAATGTCATGTACCCCCCTTTGATGTATTATACAATACACTGGTTCCCCTTGGCCTCGCCAGATAATGTCGAGTGAGTGCTATGCAAAGTCCTGGCATTTTAAATATTAATCATGCCCTTCTTGGCTAGAAAAGATAAAATTATACATTTTGGCCTAGAAATAACTAAAATCTACAGGGATTTTTACTATCCTTATTTATTCACTTGAAAGAATTAATCTCATAATTAGAGAGGAAAAAAAGAGCAAAAGCTGGTTTTACAATGTCCTTTGCTTTTCAAGTTCCAGCTGAGGAGCCCAAAGCCAACCTATGTTTCGTTCAAATCCTCAGCCATGTGCTGGACATCTACCATACACCAAGATGCTTCGCTCAGCCTGTTACAACCTAGGAAGCTGATGAATGTCCTTTATCCTTTTATGGCCTTTCATTCTAAATGGGGCATTAGACAGGGTCAGGACCAGCTACTTCGGAGTGAGAGAAAAGTGCTAGAAAAGAGAAGCAGATGCTTGGAAAATAAAAAATATAAGAAGGAGTGAGAACATCTCTTTAATGCAATTGATCAGATTTTGTGGAATAGAGGATATTTGACATTTACCTTAAAGGTCTAACGATCTTAAATTCTCATTCACAAGTTGTCTGCAACCTCAGGCAAGTCACTAAACTCTAGGGATTCAGTATCCATATCTGTTAAATGAAAAGGAAGAATCTGAATACCTCTAACAACTTTTAGGTTCTGATTCAATTATTCCATATTTTTTCCTAAGAGAAGGTGGCAGATGTTATCAACTGTACCTTTTCCCTGTTCCCAAAAGTCACATACATGACATCTATATCTATATCTATATCACCTATCTATATACATAACTATATCTATATCTATATCCATATCTATGTAAACACACACACACATACATACATATACACACACGCCTCCCAGGGAAATGTCAAGAGGAATTAAGCATGCCCTGGATATATAGAGAAAAGACAAGGAGTCAATAATCAAATGCTTATTTAGAAAGTGCCACATACAGTAAGGTAATTAACACCTAACATCTGGAGAAAATGCAAACAGTGTTTAATGCTGGCATGTACCAAGAGACCCGCAAAAATGATCAATGCGTCTGAGGAGCTGGGGTCCTATTTATAGGATGAAAGTCTTGGACGGCTCTCTCAGCAGGAATAGTATTAATTAAGCGGTGATAACACAGAAAGGAGAAGAAACTGGAGTGTGGAGGGGGCACAGGAAATACTCTCTAGGTTATAAAGAGCAAATACTCTCTAGGTTTCTTCTTTGCTGAGAACAAAGTGCATGGAGAGGACATGGATATAACAATGAAATGAATTGGATGTTCCAAGTTTAAAAACAAAACAAAACAAAGCACCTCTTTTCTTATTTTCCTCCCAATGAATTCCACTTGGGATTTTGTATTCTTTAATCCTCGAAGATGTTATACAACACCTCGTGTAGGGAGAGCAGCTAAGGCTGGTTGGGGTGATGGGAAAGGTATTGGTGAGAGACACACACAGAGAATAAAGAAGTGTTCTTTTTAGGCAGAATACCAATAAACTCAGTGAAAATTTAAGATTGAGACTAAGATTTCAGCATCGATTTTGTTTTTCTTTGTTACATTTGTATTAGTTCTTTCCATCACCCTCCACATCCCAGTTGCTCATTTCAGGTGCACATTAAATCATCCTTTCTCATAGACGATTACATGTATGTGGCCAATAAACCACTGCTGACACCAAAAAGCCTTGGGATTTATCATGGGCTGGGGTGGGGAGCTCTCTCCTTTGAAGATGTGGTGATAGACAGCTAGCCTGCCTCTCCTCCAGCACCAGGATCCACTATTCTTATTCTTCTGGGCCTATCTCATCTACCAGAGGCCAGGTGTAGAGCTCCTTTGAAAGAGGGTATGCATGAGCTAGGACAATACCTGGGAGCAGGCTTTCTATGTCTCTGAGTCAAGATTTCCTAGAATGTTCTATGATGAGATTACAGTTTTTATTGTAACAGACGTATCCAAGAAAGCTGCCGTCATTTACAGCAGGCTTGCAGAGAAACAGCCAATGGATGATCATTAATTTAAACTGTAAATAAGAGCCTGTTTTGTTCTGGACTCTGATCCCAGGAATGCCCCTAACAAGCTGTCTGCAAAGCCAGGGCATCATGCCCGCTGTTGGAGCCACGTTGATTGAAGAACTGTTCTTGTCCTCACAAGCAGCTAAAAATAGCAGTAAGGATGTGAAGGCAAAACAGGTTTCTGGGAACGCAAGGCTGTTACCCTGATGTCAGTTTTATTCCAGTTGCTCCCACTGATATGAAAAGCAGAGAGACATATCTGGTACAAAAGATGTTAACTTGCTCGATAGCACCCTAGAGACGGAAAGGAATTAATACAACCCTATAAAGGAGCCTGCCTTTTCACTGGAGGACACAGAAGTCCTAGGAGAATTGGAGCAAACTTGAGTGCCTTTGTTCTGCATAATTAATAGAGCCTGATATCTCTTTATTCTTTTTTTTTCACCTCTTTTAAAAAATATAAACTCTCATTGATTGGGGGAAATATATTCACACTTAAAATGTTGTAGAGGTCCTTTCTCTTTGGTTCGAGTATGTCCCTTTTGGTGGGGGGGGTGGGGTGGAGTACATATTTCATGGTGATAAATTCACCTCCTAAGTAGAGAAACTGTACACAAATATACTGCTATGTCAACTTTATTGATTTTGCACCATTGTAAAGACCTTCATCGTCCTCCAATATTTCTTAAATCTATCAGCGTCTCAGAAAGTGACCCTGAAGGCCTCATTTATCTGTACAGGAAAAGAACCTTCCGCTTAGGTTCACCCATAAACAGTGTGATTGAAACAGCATAGGCCCGCCTCTGCTTCTAGAAGGTAAGAGGCCCAGAGAAAGCTTTTTTCTCAGTCATGGGCGATGACTTCTCTTTCTCTGAAAATAGGGTCTGCCAGGTTTTAATTTTAGCTAAATGCCATGGCTGGTGACTTTTCAGAGTCTCACAGATAACAACAGACTAAGTATGCAGCCTGGTTGATGCCTCACAGGAGAGACGTGAGTGGATTAGAGGGCAGGGCTCCTGGCTGTGCTCCCTCTAAGCTTCCCTTCTCACGTTAGGAGCCAGGCCTGGACTTGAGAGTCTCACTTTCCAAGCTCTGCTCCTGCACACAATATTGGAGTCACTTACTGGGCTGCTACAGAAAATCCTATGCTCACATTCAGTATTTGGAATCTTATCTTTTTTTTTTTAATCATACGCCTCTCTAACAGCATCAATAAAACAGGGACTTATTATTAGATTAGAACAATTCTGAGAACAATTTTAAGGTCTCTTCCAGCTATAAATTCCTTTGTTTTTGCCTCTATCATTTTGCAAAGCGGTAAATGTAAATGTCACACCCAAAGTCATCTGTTAGGTGGAAAATAGAGTCAAAGGAACTTTCAATGACAGAAAGTCACATTCCATTTATTACTAGAATCCAGGACCTTTGAGGGTGGAATGCTGACTTTTTTCTCTTTGTATTCTATGATGCCTACAGATTGTTGATTCCTAAATGAAATTAATTAAAAATGTGAAACTAGAGGAAAAATCAATAGGGGATATAAGAATTGATTCAAAGCTAACAAACAACTCAATCTCATTATAAAACTAAAGGATATAAGTTCAGTTCCTCAATTTAGGACTGTATACAGCAGGTCAAATTGTTTGGATGTAATTGCCAATGATGGACCAGTAATTAGCCAGTGAGGGGAAGACAGGAATGTTCAGCGTACATCTCTACATTCGTAGGTCAACATTATTGAGCTATGCTATCCAATATTGGGGTCATCAGACACAAGTGGTTATTTACATTTAAGTTAATTAAAGTTAAATTAGATTTAAAATCCAGTTCTTCAGTCAAACTAGCTATATTTCAAATAGGCAATAGCCACAAGTGGTTAATGTCTAAGGTATTGGACAGTTTAAAGGACATTTCCATCATTACAGAAAGTTCTACTGAACATTGCTATTTAGGGAGGGAGGATAATCACTACTATTACTTCTAATAATTATATAAAGAAGAAGGAAGAGGCACATGAGAAAAAATTAATAAAGTAAGAGAAAACATTGATAGAGCCGTAACTGTTCTGTACTAAACACCTGAAATGCCTTATTTCATATAACGGTTACAGCTATTCACATGAAGCAGGAATTGTAATTATCCATATTTTAAATTCTATGACACTGCTTGGAGAGATTAAGTCAATCACAATAGTTTATACACTTGTTAACTGGGTTAGCTGGGTTTGCATTCAAGCCATTTGACACAAGCGTCTGTGTACACTGCTTCTACTGAAGAACTTGAAATGTTTAGGGCCAGAAAGAATGTTACACTTTACAAAAGTGGTTCTCAATCCTAGATACATACCAGAAGCATCCAGGAGCTTGCTCAAGGTACAGTTACCCGAGCCCTAATCCAGAGCAATGGGGTTAAGAGCAGGGCTTGCACATTCGGGGATCAACTAGTGCTTTGGATATGCAGCCAGAGTTGAGGAATGATGGTTCAGGGATGTTTTCATCCACCTCCCATAGTTCAGATAACAAAATGCAGAACCTAGCTGAGGTCACTAACACTTAACTGTTGACGTATCTAAAATGAGAAACTGGATATCAGTGCTACCATCAATATGGCTTATGACATATTAATGGACAGCAATTTTCTATTTCTGGATGGATACTGTTACTTCATGCAGTTCACACAACACTTAGAAACTATGTGTCAGAATTCAGAATCTGACAATGCAAGTTTACAAACCCCAAAAAATTGATGTAGTGCCGCTCTCCTCCTGAGATAAGTAAGTTTCATTTAAAGGCGCTCCTCCTGAGATAAGTAAGTTTCATTTAAAGGCGACTGTTTTCTTCTTTGAGAAAGTAACATCTCTCATTGAAGAGGAGATAAACCCTCTCACTAGGAGCAGTAAAATGCAGAGGAAACAATATGGCTGCCAACCAAGAAACCTGAATTCTAGTTCCAACTGCACCCATAACTCTGCAATGGGGCAGAGTATTACCTTTCACTGAACCTTAATTTCCTCATCTATAAAATTAGGGTGCAGTTTATGACAATCTCCAAGGTTCCTTCCAGCAGTGCCTCCATTCTGACATTTGTGTGCAGGCTGAATAAATGTTAGAAATGAAATGTCCAACCTGCTACCAGAGGACACATTCACTTCAATTCTAGTTAATTTACTCATGTCAGGGGAAAACAGGGGGACTTCAGATGAAGACCCCAACTCTTCTTCTATCTTGTCAAGGCAGATCATTCTGATTCTCATGACTGACTAGTCAGAGCTCTTACAAGAGAGTCAGCAGCCTCCACTCAAGGAGCCCTATTCCTTGGAGCTGCCTTTCAGAAATGGTAATGATATGCCTACTTCTCACCCTCCTACATTCACAGCTGTTGCTCTGGAAATTATGAGAAGTCAGACATTTTACCACCTTAACATCCATCAACTCATCTTTACACCTCTCCTACCAGATTAACTGTAAAATAATGGATTTTAGCTAGCTAGAGAGGCTAGCCAACTGAGACAGAAGTCACATCATGAAGTGGCAGTGCACTGAATGTACATATCTTACCTTACGCTTGTTGGTAGGACACACGTAGAGATAGCTTAAAATTGTTTTCAACCCAACTTTATCATTCAGCTTCTCATAGGTTGTTCCATAATCAGTTGACCTACAATTCAAAAGGAGCGTTAATGAGGACAGAAGTATACGTCATTTGGCTGCTTGTCAGTGTAATGCATGTTTTACATAGTAGAATGGCTCTCAGGAGGTTTCTAGATGATTCATGTAGTATATAATGATGCTTAATTGTGTACACAGTAGCATCATGTGAGTGGTTAACATTTGCATTTAAATTGAATTGGTAAAAATTAAAACACCATCTCTTTACTGCTCCTTCATGTACGTACTCTGCATAAAAGATGTGGTTAATTTTAAAAGATTAAGATATGAGAGTGTCTCTTGAATTGACCACAAAAATAGTTTTTACAGAGATTTGACATTTTCAAACTTTTGCTTTATGTCTGGCACAGTGGAAAAGCAGGTTCTCATGATTTATCTACAAATTGTGTTTCCTTTCATGAGTCATAGAATATATAGTGGATCAGTCCCTTCAAAGGTCATTCAGTCTTTTCCTATTATTTAAGAGTAAGAAAGCGTCTTAATAATAAGTGAAATTTCACAATCTTATCTGGTGGCCTTTTCTGGTGTTAAGCAACCTTCAGTTGGGAGGACATTACTTCTCAGCACTGACTCTTTCTACTTGGGAGATTTTCTCATCTTTAGCTAGCCCTTGGTCAATAACTTATTAATTCTGACTGAATCAATAGGCTTTAATCACCTTCTCTATCAAAGTTTATTACATATTTCAGAATTTTAATCTTATTAGATCATCATTACAACTGTGTGCAGGAGGGAATATTATCTGTATTTGAAGTCAGTGGTTGACAGAACTTAAGTGACCTATTCAAAGAAAACGGCTGATAAGTTGCTAGCTAGTTTGTGAATCCAGGTGTTCTGGCCCTAAGTCCTGATTTACTTACATTATACCACCATTAGTTTGTTTAATTTGAAGGAAATACAATTTCCTCTTTGTCTTCTTTTTACATATAGGAGTTTCCCAATTCATTCATTCATCCACATTTGTAGAACTAAAACATACCAAACCTGTGCCATGTATCAGTGTACAACACAATCCCCCACTCTCAAAATCGAACAACTTTATTTGAGAGGCAGAAACATAAGGTTATAATGTGTTAAGTTCAATGTTATAGATAAAAATTAACAAGGTGTAGGAGTGCCTAGGTGCCTCATTGGGTTAAGCATCTGACTCTTCATTTCAGATCAGGTTATGATCTCATTGTTTGTGAGATCAAGCCCCACATTGGGCTCTGGGCTGACAGCATGGAGCCCACTTCGGATTTCTCTCTCTTCCTCTCTTTCTGCCCGTCCCCTGATCATGCACACTCTCCCTCTCAAAATACATAAATAAAAATTTTTTAAAAAAAGAATTAACAAGGCTTAGAAAATAAAGTTGGCTTAATTAGGCACAAAAATATAACCATTTTAATTAATTTTTGATATTAATAAGGGTTACAAATTCCTACAGGTCATAAAGACTACAGAGAAGGAGTTTGTGTTAACACCCTCATTACCACACATTAAGAACTCATCCTGGACCAGGCACTGGAGCAAGAAAGCTGTATATGTGATCTTTGAATTAGGGAATTAAGAATTTATTCTGGCTGGAGATCCAGGGGATTTTACCCCTAAAATTTATATACATATAAATTATATGTGTGTGTGTGTGTGTGTGTGTATATGAATGCACATATATAAAAGTATATATATTTAATATAAATATTATGTATATCTATATATACAATTACATATAATTTATTATATAATATTTATAATTCATAATATAAATCAATTTGTTTATAGTAAGATATCTATAAGTATTATAGATATATGTCTATAATCTGTAATATCTAGCTAATAATTATATATCAAGAAAAAATGTATTACTACATAACAAATTATATAATTTATATTACAAATTATATAATTTATATTACAATTATAGAATTATTATATACAATATATAATTGTTATTATATAATTGTATATAATAGAATTATATTATTATAGAATAATTATATACAATTCTATAAAAGTCAACACTTTAGAGAATTTAGATGATGCCCCAAATCACTGAAGATTGGGTATTATGTATGTAAAGTTTCTTGGAAGAACTATTGCACTTGAAAATGGAAAATTTGTCAGGCTTAAGGAAAGGGAAGTAATCAGAGCATCATGAACTTAGAGGGCACCTTTTGTTACCCAAATACATAACTGGATTTCTTCTGGACCAGCCTGTGCTCTACCCCAATCAAAGAAACATTGGTTTGATAGCCAAGAATATGTGAAGAGCATCCAAAACTTTCACACATCTTATCCATGAACTACATCACACTTCTTTAGATCCACCTTCCATATTCATCTTTTCCCCCTCAAACTCAAGCTGAAAATTCCTCCAGCCCTCCAAAAAATTTCTAAGACTTCTTTCTCTACTCGCCCAAATTTGGTGTTTGGTGTATCCCCCCTCCCCCATGCCTGCCATCCTAAACTGGCCTTCCTGGTCAACTTCCTCTCATTCTTAAAAGTTGACAGTCTCTAAAATTTCACTAGCCTTTATCTGGGTCCTTTCATCAGATAACTTCTTCTAATCATTATTTTGAACAATACTCACAAGTTAAGAACAAACAAATAAATGCAAAATCTATCACAGAGGGGGCTATGCCAGGAGGACAGGGTGTGCAAATACTGCTACACTGACAGGTACTGCCTAGTCATAGGTGGACATCAGTAGGACTATGTTGGAGATGAGAGAATGGTTCAATGTTCCTGGTGGGATATGGGAATGGAGGCCAGAGAAGTAGGAACCAGTCTATAGAGAGGCAATCATTTTTATCAACTCAATCCTTAAGCTATTCAATGAATATGTTTACATTCAAAAGGTATACTTTACAGGGCAAATGAGGATGATCCCATAAGGACACTACATGGAATCACTCGTGTGTGTGGGTGTATGTGTGTTTAGCTGAAATCTCAATGTAACAAGATGATAATAGAGTAACTAGCTCACATATACATTGGTAACTTTTTTCAGAGAGTTTACAGTATGTTACTGGATACTTTCCCCTTATTATAACATTACCAGTCCAGATCCTTCAAGGTATCTGGCATTATTGTTTAATACCATCTCTTGCCCCTTGATTTTTCAAAGCTCAGAAATGGAATCAAAATTTGTTAATTCTCAATTTCAGCACAGCTGCATGTTTAAGCATTATGGCATCATACTAGCTGATAGATGGAGAAAGAAAAAAACATAGTTACTGCACTAAGTTCTCTGAGTAGCACTTCTGCCAGCCTTACCACATGGCCTCTCCCTTGGAGACCTCCTGGATTTCCTCACAGTCCAGCAACCAAAAAATTGAAAGCTGGCACAGTAGAGGTCCTCAAGAAACTTGCTCAGCACTAAGGCGAGCACCTCCTCTGACTGGTTAGTGCCCATTCCAATCAGCCTGAGCCCTGGTGAAGGAGACAGTGACCTTGGAGAAGGCACTGCACCCTGGAAAGCAACTCCTAGTGCCCATCTGCAAACCCTCCTTCTTAGCTAACAGATGCTTCCAGTTATCCTAGCATGGTCACCAGTGGGGACTGCAGTCCCCTAGGGATCTGGGCTCTGAAAGAGCAGACAAGAGACAGACAGTTGAGCAGCAGGCTGGCTGATAGCCAGTGTCCTGGCTGTTGAATATTTTGAGTATCATCCCTAGTTATGAGGGAGAGGAATGTTATCCAAGACAAAAAAAAATGTTGGGAAATGCTTGATTAGCCAAAATTTAATGTTCCTTTACTTCAGAACGTATAAATTTTATTATTCTCATACACATATATCTATTTTATTATTTTAATAATACTGTGAACCTCTTAAATGCATATTCCATGAAGCATTTTCCAAACATGTTTAATTATAGGATTCATTGTTACAGGATAGCTAATTAAATTAGTGTTCTGAGCAACATGCTTTGGAAAAGCACACCAAAGGCCAAAAATAAAAGGCAAAGCTCTTTCCCCAGTTGGCCCGTCATTTCTTTCTGATCTTGGTCATTCTGTATGAAATAGCATCTTCCCACACCCCCAGCACACTCAATTCTCCCTAGTCTCTTCTATTTTCTCTCCATAGTATTTACTCCCATCTGATAGATTTCTATTTACTTTTTTATTCTGTCTTCCCCCACCAGAATGAAGGCTCCATGAGAGTAGAAAAGATGTCTGTTTTGCTCACTGCTACCTTCCTAGCTTTCAGAGGAGTGCCCCAGACACATCAAGCACTCATAATTCGTTCTTGACTGACTGGCTGATTCAATGAAAGCTTGCTCCTCTTGTGTGACAAATCAAATCTGCAGAGAAAAGTACCAGCCTATGCTAATCATAAAGTGACTGCTGTTTACAATAGCCAAATTATGGAAAGAGCCTAAATGTCCATCAACTGATGAATGGATAAAGAAGATGGGGTTAATATATACAATGGAATACTATTTGGCAACGAGAAAGAATGAAATCGTCCCATTTGCAGCAATGTGGATGGAACTGGAAGCTATTAGGCTAAGTGAAATAAGTCAGTCAGAGAAAGCTAGATATCATATGTTTTCACTCATATGTGGAACTTGAGAAATTTAACAGAAGACTATGGGGGAGGGGAAGGGGAAAATAGTTACAAATAGAGAGGGAGGGAGGCATATCATAAGAGACTCATAGAACAAACTGAGGGTTGGTGGTGGGGGGTGGGGGAGAGGGAAAATGGGTGATGGGCGCTGAGGAGGGCACTTGTCGGGATGAGCACTGGGTGTTGTATGTAAGCAATGAACCACGGCCATCTACCCCCTAAACTAAGAGCACAAAGTATACACTGTATGTTAGCCAACTGGACAATAAATTATATTTTTAAAAAAATAATAAAATTTTTAAAAGTGACTGCTGTTGTCAAGGCCAAAAAAAAAAAAAACATCAGTAATGTTAAAAAAATATAACACACAGATGCATTTAGGATGCAATAGAAGTAGCCTTGAATTCTCAACTTGTATCATTTTTTAAAACATTCCAAAGCAATTTTTTCAAGTTCTGTTTATAGGTTGACTTATATACAGATAAAAAACAGGCTTTCTGTCAACACCTAGGCTGTGCAAGAAAAAGCTGAAAGCGTAAAAAAAATAAGCATTCCAGGAAAGTAAATATGCAGGTGATTAAATCAAGGCCCTCATGGTTTTGCTTTTGATCCTTAATCCTTACACAACCTTTTTGCAAACGTATCTTAAATAGTGACTTTTAGAACATTTGAAAGTGTGTCTTTATTTAAGTATTTACTATATTCAAAGAGCTGAAATGAGCTGCCCTGATGGATGGAGAAACCACATTCAGTGTACGGTGCCACCTACCTTACCAGAGACCTATGATCTCTTTCAGAGGGTAGTGTCCCGTCACACTCAAAGAAGGGATCGACACAGAGCATGACTAGTTTACGCAGAAGTGGTTGAAACAAAATGTGTGACTGTATTTCCTCTGCTATCATCTTATACCATCAAATAAGAAAATAAATAAGCACAGAATCATTTGTAAACTAAATTAATCCATAAAAGTGCTGAGCACAATGACTGGTACGTAATAGGCAATCTCAAAATGGCAGCTTATATTTATTTATCAATAAAATTTTTCCTTGATTATTTTTGGTATTCTTTCCCAATACTTACCAAAACCAAAAATAGGAACCCTCAAGAGGAATCTCAATCAAAAAAGTAATTTAGATTTAGCTTTCTTAGAAAATATTTGTGAAGTTACTACCATTTAAAAAACTAGCAGTGATTTATTTTTGGAGACAGAGAGAAACAGAGCATAAGCTGGGGAGGGGCAGAGAGAAAGAGAGAGAGAGAGAGAGAGAAAGAATGAATCTGAAGCAGGCTCCAGGCTCTGAGCTGTCAGCACAGAGCCCGACACAAGGCTGGAACCCATGAACTGTGAGATTGTAATCTGAGCCAAAGTTAGATGCTTAACCGACTGAGCCACCCAGGTGCCCGTACCTTTTTAAAATGTAACCAAATCTAGTCTATCATATTTTAAAGGCTATGTGTGCTAGTAGCTTTGTGTAGGCCTCGAATTGGAGAGGTCAGAATAAGAATTGGAATTTGAGAGTGAAAGATCCCACACTCTGCTTCTATAATAATTGTGCCAGGATTTCCACTGCTCAATGGACTATTATGTGTAGGAAACCTAACAGGGAACAAAAATAAGTGTTTATCGGGTGCTTACAATGTGATCTAAGCTCTTCACATGCAGAACCTTATGAGATTGACACTGATATTAATCACATGTTACAGATAAGGAGGATCCAGAAGTAGTATAGTTGAACTGCTTAATGCCACAGAATTTGGAAGATGCTTTCATCCTTAACTTCATGCTGTACTGCTCTCTCAAAAGCCACAAGAGAAAAAGAAAACATATTTACAAAATGTGGGTTAGCATTTCTTTGTACAAGGAATATGAACTCAAGCTCTTTGAAGTTTTACATGGTGTAGACCCAAACCTGGCTTTTCTTCGTATCAGGTAAAAGGACAGAGGACCTGCCAGAGAGAATCGAACTTAAAAAAAGCATAGACAAAACCTCTCACAATGATTAGAGAAGGTATGTCTTTCATCTGGTCCACCCTAGCTCCTAGTAAGGCTAGAAAAATGAAAAAAGTAGGTGGGTCAACTCGTTAATTATTTGATGAAGTCTCATGAAGACTACCAAGATGTCATAGCTTAATAGAAAGAGTAAATACTTGGGAGTCAACCAGAAGTGGACACAGAAACTCAGTAGCTGATTAGCCAGTCAGTGTCCTGGTTTCCTCAACAAATAAACTTCAGACTTCCTTTGGACAAGTCATATTTACTTTATTATCTAACAAGTTGGTGATAGAATAGATGTCCAACTCTTAAACCCCCTGCCTTCTCTGCCTGCCCCCACCCTCGCCCACTCCAGCCTTGCTATTCCATGTGTCTGGAAAGCTCTTTCCTCAGTTGGCCCCTCATTTCTTTCTGATCATTGGTCATCCTGTATGAAACAGCATCTTTCCATACCCCCAGCACACTAAATCCATCCTAGCCTCTTCTATTTTCTCTCCATAGTATTTACTCCCATCTGATAGATTTCTATTTACTTTTTTATTCTGTCTTCCCCCACCAGAATGAAGGCTCCATGAGAGTAGAAAAGATGTCTGTTTTGCTCACTGCTATCTTCCTAGCTTTCAGAGGAGTGCCTTAGACACATCAGGCACTCATAATTTGTTCTTGACTGACTGGCTGATTCAACGAAAGCTTGTTCCTCTTGTGTGACCAGTTGGACTTCTACTGAGTCAAAATTAAGAAGTCTGCATAATCTGGCCAGGGTGCTGCAGTTCCTGCTATTAACAGAGTCAATCAGCTGTGTGGAGAAACATGGGACTAGCATCGGGAGCATGTTCTATGGTCCTCTACTTTTAATCAAGAAGCGCTTGCCTAGCATCTTAGACTACTTGAGGTGCCAGAAGGGCAGGGGGCTTATGTCTCATAGCCCCCAAATCCCCAGGACTCAGGAAAGTGCTGGTACATCAGGTGTCTTCTCCATATGGAAGGCAAATGAACGCATGAAGCCTAATGGACACTCATTGAACCAAGAATGAGTCAGACTACTTCTTCAAAAAGGCTTTAGAAAGTATCCAATAACCTGACCTCCTCATCCTCTACCTCAGACCCCAGAGAGGTAACATGCCCTATCCCAGACACTACAAGCCATACTGCCAAGGTCACAAAGCAAAGACTTGAGCTGTAGAGGGAAGCTTGGGGACAGGAAGCAAGGAAGCATAGGAGCATTACTCAAATCAGTGCCAATGAGATATCCTGAAAGCGGAACATTCACCTCTAAATCAACCAGCTGCGGCTTCTGTGTTTTGTTTCTTTCCTAAAATCATTAAGAGCAGCCACTTTCATTGCTCCTAGTGCATTTGGCAGCATAAAAATAGCTTCCAAAGCCAAAGGCGCATTGGCTGCATCGCAGACGCAGCTCCTTGATAACTTAGGATGCATGAGGTTAAAGCAGTGAGAATAATTTAGGGTTTGGAAAATGTTTGCGAGTGAGTCGACATTTAAATAACTTCATTATCATTCATTGACAGATTTTTTTAACCTGTCAGTGCAATTGATATTTCTATTACCATGTTATAACAAACCCCTGCACATTTTAAATACAGTCACCAGATTCCATTAGTCTACCCACTGTCAAGAAAATATCTCCAAATCCATTTTTCATAATACCTCAAGAATATAATAGGCAATCTACATCAAACGATGACGTGAAGCTGAAGGAAATTGTCTCCTGCTTTCTAAGGATTCTGCCATGAAATACGTTGGCCTGTCAGCCTAAACATATAATTTAAACATGCTGCTGAGATGGTATGGTGCATCCTGAGCTGAACAAGCTTCCCTCTGTTTCTTGGATACCCTGAGCATTTCAAGTTAATTTCCAGAGTTAGAGAGAACGGGGTTAAATAGTAGGTTTAGGGAGAGGGGCATTGGTGTGCTATGAAGACATTTCCGCTCTGCCACAGGTCACAGGATTTCCAATTTAATTTGATGTGTAATTTTTTACGTTATATTTGAAATGTAAGGGATGGGTACCTATGTGTCCATAAGGTGTAAAAGTTCATCTTTCTGGTCTTTCTGTGCCATTGTCTTCTTTTCCTTGTTGGATCATCACATTGTGTTCCTGAAGTTTCTTTCTAGCCACACAGCGTAGTTGATATAAGAACCCTGAATGCATTTGATTGTGATTCTATGTGTCACTGCAAGGAAAAGGTGGCAATGTAGTACACAAAACAGTGCTACACATGCCACATATTTCTGTCGGGGGTAATAACACTGTTGGTCTATAAGACAGAGAACACCAAAGATAGGGGTTGCTTTTACCTCTGAAATATCTTGCAAGTCATCTTTTGAGTATAAAAATAACCAAAATCTGATTTTTGTTATTTTTAATTATCAGGCAACACTAATACCTGGATCTCTATTTTGGCTATATATTATATTGAAACTGCCAATGCTCACAGTTTTCTGTGTTAACAGACTATGCTCTCCAAAGGCAGGCCTAGTTCATATTTACCCTTTCAACCTTCTTTCTGCCCGTTTCTCTATTTCAAGGCTATATTCAAATACGCCTTCCTTCATTGAACTTCCTCACATCCCTCTGTAGAATGGAGCTCAGACTCATCTGAACATCTCCTATATTGTTTCTATATTCTGTCATGTGTAACCTTATCTGGTTCTTCTCTCCACATCTGATACAACCTACTAGAGAGCACAATTCACTTACACTTTTGTGTCTCTCTCCAACATCAGAGCTGCTTCTCGAAATCTAGAAGGGACTCAAGTCGTGTTGCTGATTGAATTGAACCCCACTTCTCTTAAATGTTCTCCTCTCTTATCGGAAAATACAATTGGAGAAATTTCACATTTGGTTTTTGTATTTCTTTTTGGAGAGGGAGGGGGCAAGAAAAGTCAGAGCAACCCCACCCTGAGTTTAAGTCAGGCAAGAGTCATTAAGAGACATAAATATAAGAGAATTTGGGGGCTTACTTAGGAAGAACTCACACAAATGTGTATGTAGAATGTATTATGCATTATTAATGTATTCTAATATAAATATAGCAATGGAAAATATAACATGCATTTATTAGTTACATGAATATAAATTTAGGAGGGGAGGCATGTCTGTTCAGCTTTACTGAGGGCTCTCTCTTCTGATATGACCCTAATCCTTGAGTATTTCTGATCCATTGCACAGGGCATCTATCCTCATGCGGAGGCCACATCTTCACAGGCTGCGTTACCACACACTCCTAACTACTTGCCAAATTGCTTATGAATAACAATACTGAACACTTAGTGAATGCTTAAAATGTAGCACACTCTGGCTGAGCACTTTACAAGGATTGGTTCACTCAATTCTCATGGCACTCCATAAGTTAAGTACTGATATGATTTATATCTTATGGATGAGGAAATCAAGACTTAGAGAGGATGACTGACTTGCCCAATGCTACACAGCAACAATGAGCAGAGCCCGATTCAGACCTAAGCAGTTAGTCTCCAAAGTCAGCATGCTTAACACAAAGATGTAGCAGCTCATGCACTGAAGGTGTGCTCTTCTTTATAGGAAGATAGTCTGGGAAAAAAAGAGATGGGATTTCCCAGTGAAGCACACAGAACATAGGTCACCTGCCTCTCAAACGATAAACTACCACTCTGTATAATATCTGCCAGTTAGCACCCTAAAGTCAGTTTTGTGTTTGAATGAGAGCCCCTTAGCCCAAGAATGTAATAAACCAAGACTCCAAAGGTATTGATGATACTAGGGGCCACTGTGGACTTTCACCCTGATTATGCAGAGTGTTAGACAGGAAATGGCATGTATGTATATATACCTTGTTGTGTATATATGTTGTGTATATATACCTTGTTGTACAATCCTGGTCAGTAAATGAATTTGAGCTGTAATTGCTTATTTTCACATGTGATTTCTGCCAGAGTGCCTTATTCTCTTACATAACACATAGTTTTGCTAAAGAGGCACTGTATTTGTCCTGCCCTGGGAATATGCAAATATTAGTGAAATATTTAGTGAATGAAGTCAATGTTCAGTCCTCCTAGCCCTTCAGTCAGAACATGCATATGAAAATTGTGAAAAAAAATGTATTCTGGAAGCCTAAGCAGCTAAACATTTAGTGGTGACAATGGGCTTTACTTGATTCCCTGATATTAAATGATCCAATTATCCTGAGGTATAAGTTGTTCTCTGGGTGTCACGGTCTAGGGTCAAATTGTTAGTTTTTTTCTGTCTGTCTGTTTGTTTTGTTTCTCCCCCATAGATGGGAGAAACCATAGCCTCACATGAGGTGCATAACTGAGCTTTTGCTACCTTCTGTATTCTAACAGTTAAGTGACCGAGGAATGAGTGAACGCTTCTCCACATGTAATTGGAGAGTACTGGACTAGCTGACCTCTAGCCATTCAAGAATTCCTGTACCTAGAGGAGGTTGGGGGAACTCTGATCCATAGAGGAGCCTTCAATATACTTATGAGAAGTAAGACCTAAGAGAAAAATCTCATCCCCAAATTGTAGGAGACTGCCAGGGGTTGAAGTGTTAAGATAGAGGTATATCCTTTGCCTGTTCTTTCCTGTCTATTTTCTTTTTAGTTTCTTTAAAAGTGAAATGATTGAGCCTGGTCAGAAAACATAGTTTGTTCATTGCTGCATATCATTGCAGTATCTTATAATATCACCATTTTTTTTTTTGGTCCTTGTTACGTTAAGGAGAGCTAAAAATGCTAGACTGTTAGAACTTCAATAAGGTCTTAGAGATGATTTCATCTCTATTCAATGATTTCCTTCTTTCCTTCCTTCTTTCCTCTTTCTTCCTTCCTTCCTCTCTTCCTTCCTTTCTTCTTTCCTCCCTCCCTTCTTTCTTCTCTTCTTTCTTTCTTTCTTTCTTTCCTTTCTTTCCTTTCTTTCTCTTTCATAGTGGAAGAGTTTAAGCCCTACTCGAAGTATGCATTCAACAGATAGGGAGCTACCCTCATTGAAACACCTGTGGTCTGTCCCAATCCATCTGACCTCTACATGCAAACACACATCCTAGTCTTCCTGTTTTAGTAACTCTTTAACATTTTCACACAACTTCTGGGGATCAATAAAGTAGTTTCCACACAATGGAATAAGCCCAGCCTTATGATTCAGTAAATGAAGGAACTAAGAGTCAGGGTAAAGCAAGTCAAGCATTCAGTTGAGGTTCAAATAATGAAGAGAACCCAGGCTTTCTGATGATTCTCACACCAAGATACTTCTCAGAATTACAGGTTATCATATACGCAAAAGTACTTTCCTCCAAGAAAAAAAATTCATTTTATAAAGCCTATCCTTCTTAGAATCACTTAATACTGTAAAGAAGGGACATGATATTCTATGTGAAAAAGTTGAATTCTACCCCAAAACAAAACAAACAAAGAAACAGAGGCTTAGATGTTTAAGAAACTTGTACAATTGTACTTTGGAATCATACCAAACTGAATATTATGATTACATTTGGGAAAGAGGCCAGGACTAGAGCTGAAGTCAATCAAAGAGGATATTAAAATTTTTTTAATTACATATAATCCTTACAGAGAAAGTACTCCAGGATTCCTCGTGGAATAAATACACAAAAAGCCCAGAAACACATCAATCACTGAAGTGTACTCTGTCCAGTCTGTGTGCAGTGATATGTAACTGACCCACAGGCAAAATCCTTTCCACAAAATCTGGATGGTCCAGATGCCTGGGGTTGGAGCTCTAACCTATGCTATTACTCCAGACCACACTGATATCCACAAGTACCCAGGAGAGTTTCCAGGTCCAACTTCCCTCAGATTTTCTGATTTTATTTAAAAAGCAAAGTAATCTAGGAAAAACTGGCAGTCCCATCCATGATCTTAAAATAGCCCCTTCCCTGAATTCTTATATACTATAAATTAAAACACTCAGATCCTTCTTGGCCTGCATCTCTCTGTGGCACTGGTGGTGCCTGAATCCTCCATTTTGTAGCAGATGCTACAAAATGTTCACCTAAAGTCCAAAGTCGATTCCTCATAAACAGGCATAATGTGTAAATTCCGTGAAGTTAATCTAATGATTAGAAATAGAGTACAGCAAAACAGTGCAATGGTCCATTCATTCACTCATTTAACAATTATTTAGGTTATATTGTGTCTCCCAGGCCTTCTTCTGGACCCTGGCAATAAAAGAGACAAAGGAAAAAAATACACATTACTGTTCTTGTGGAGCCTAAATTCCAGTTGGGAAAGACAGACAACATATATGCAAATGTATAAATTTTCAGTTGACGGTAAATACCATGAAGTAAAAGAAGAGAGTAAGGAGGACAAAGAGTGAAGATGGAGTGTGCTACTTTACATAGAAAGTCCTCTTTGATAAGGTATTTGAGAATAAAGCAGAATCATAGAAGGTGGGCAGGTATCTATGTTGAGGAAGAGTACTACAATCAGTGGGGAAAAACAAGTACCAGGGCACTAAATGAGATCCGAGTACATGACTCGGAAAGGAGGTGAGCATGTCTATAGCAAAGGCTATAAACAAGGAGGAGAATGCTAACATAGTTGGCCACTCACTAAGATGATAGCACCTGGACCACATGGAGACTTGCATGCCATGGTAAGCCTCTGGAAGGTTCTGAGAAGGGCAAGCATGACATTACTAACATTTTCATAGAGCAAAGGTTCTGTATTTACGCTTG
Source organism: Cryptoprocta ferox (assembly GCA_028646485.1). Lineage (NCBI taxonomy): Eukaryota > Metazoa > Chordata > Mammalia > Carnivora > Eupleridae > Cryptoprocta > Cryptoprocta ferox. The sequence goes on from CM053561.1 coordinate 60,477,978, forward strand.
GTAGCTTAGTTTCCCTATCTGTATAAAGGGGATATAAATGGTATCTGTTTCTCACTGGATTGTTAGAAGGGTCAAAGGAGATGCTCCCTGAAAAGTTCTTGGTATGTAGCAAGAACTTTTTTTTTCAATGTAAGCAGTTATTATTGTGGTTGGTGGTTAGTTTAAGAGAATTTGCTTCCAAGCAATGGAGTTGGGAGATACAATCTGAAGGTTCAAAGGACGAAAATTATATAGAATATAATTGATCACTGACTTAGAACAACTTATCTTAATTCCTGAAGGAAGAAAAAAAAAAACAGACACAAAATGTAAAGGGAAGTGAGATGCAGCATGGTTTCTTAAAACAGATCATTTTTTAGAAGATATTTAGCAAGACACATTGAACATGGTAGGGCCTGTGTAATTTGTATGTTGGACATTAGGGAATCAAACACTTAAAAGCAGATTTCACCCTCACAAAACATCAGAAAACACTGCTTGATGCAGCTGTGAGGGTGGCCTATTATTCTGGAACACTCAAATTATTTCTGGATAGAACTTCTATCTGATACCCTGACCCAGACTCTTCCTAAAATATTTTGGTCCTATAATTTCTGATTTCTCAACCCCCAAAGCCACCCAAATTAACTGTCTGCACGCACATATCCTTGCTTTTTACATTCCTACTTCTTCACACTGTAATTTTCTCATTCTCTCAAAAATAACGTCCTCTAATTCACCTCCATTAAGCACCAGTTTCAATTTTCAATAGCTGGCTCCAGTTTCTAATTGCATCAATAACTCCTTCAACTCAAGGCCTTTACACTTCTCTCACTTCAGAACATTTAGTGTTTATACGCCTACCTTACAAGAAAAGCAATTAGGGGTCACCCTTCCAAGAGAAGTCAACGCCAGGGCTTGTCATAGTAATGGGCTCTGAAGTTGCCAATGCAGGCTTTGCCAGTGACCTGCTGAGTGACCTTGGGCAAATTGCCCAACGTCTCTGGGCTGTTCTTTAATAATGCTGATTGACCTCACAAGGTTGCTGGGAGGAATCACTAATCAACCTGATTGTGAAACACTTAGTCAATACAGAGCACTTTATAAATATTTACTAATATACAATGAGCTCATGGCATCTGAGAGCCAAAGAATTTAGATAATCAGGGAAAACACTATCTGGACTCCACCATAACAGTCAACAGTGTGCCTGAAATGGTTCTTTTCTCTTAAGTATAAGTCTAATGGCATTTGGGGGTGGCCTAGTTTTCCTATTATAAGTGATAGGAATGAATCAGATCTGTGAGGCTTTAGTTACCAATTAGGCAGAGAAAACTGTGATTCTAGCCCATTAAAGCAGTAAGATTATATGCAGGGGAAAAGTATATAACACTTCCATAATAAAGTATGTGTACAACTGACCTTATCATTCAACAAAGCAGATGAACCGAGGACAATATATGACAGACAATCTGTAGGATACTGGGGATAAAATATTCAATGAAACAAGCAAGGATCTCGGGGTACCTGAGTGGCTCAGTCTGGCTCCTGATTTCAGCACAGGTCATGATCTCATGGTTCATAAGATCGATCCCAGCATCAGGCCCCATGATGACAGCACAGAGCCTGCTTGGGATTCTCTCTCTCCCTCTCTCTCTGCCCACCTCCCCTCATGTGCACACCTGCTCTCTCTCTCTCTCTCCCTCTCAAAATAAAGAAACAAACTTAAATTACAATAACAAAACAAGCAAGGAACCTCATTTCAAGGAGCAGGCATTTTAGTATAAGAGACAACCAATCCCACCAGTACGATTATTTGATAGTTTATTGTTTATATAAGTTCTCAGATGAAAACAAAGCCGGTTGTTGCTATAAAAAGTGACAGCCTGGTGACTACTTTAGATTGGATGGCCTTGGAAGACGTCTCTGGGCAGATGCCTTAAACTGGGGAGGAAAATAGCTATACATCTGAAGCAGAACAAATGACAGGTTCAAAGGCCTTAAGGTATATTCAAAGGACCAAAGAAAGTTGTGTGGTTATAGCTTCTAGAGGTTGATGAGTACAGAGAAGCAGGCAGGGGTTAGATCATACAAGGCCTTCCTTCAAGTACAGCATAAGAATTTTGGATTTTTCTCATTTGTGAGACAGGAAAGCAGAGGAAGGATTTACTCAACAATATGTCAGAACTTGATGACATTTTTAAAATGGTAATTTGACTGCTGTTTGTAAAATAAACTTGAGAATGGCAGAAATAGGAAAAGCAGGGACGCCAGTTAGGGGACAAGAATGGCTTGGACAAAGGACTTCAGTCCCGAATCATCCTTGGGCTTCATTTTGCAGTGAGGAGTACTTGAAGGTCATCATCAACTTATCATTTGCACCAAAACATAGTACTTTAACAATTATTTGTATTAACAATTTATAATAATTTCTATTTATTACTTATAACATTTTCTAGTTATAATAATTTCTTCAGTTCATGCTCTTTTCATCATAACCCCAGAAAATATGTGAACCTTCCTTTTCATTTAGGACTAGGTAATTCCTGTGATTTCTGATTACAGATACACTGTAGGGGATGTGGCTTCTTTGACATTGAAGGTACAGTTTTTATGCTCAACATGAATAATTCAGGAGTGTATTAGTTGTGCTTTATTATTATCGTTTACTTCAACTTGAACTATAGTTGAAGAGTTATGGACTTTTTTTTTTTTTTAATCAGCAGAAACTCATCCATCATGTTGCGTCCAAGGGAGCTACCAGGTTATAAAGTTTGCTATTTATAGAAACTATTGTGATTCAAAATGAGAATCAGTATCATGTTCCCCTGCCGTCTAACCTTAGGTCAAGCACAGGATCTACACATGGAATTTGATGGAATTTTACAGGAAGTGAAATTAAAGCACAGAGCTGGAGATTAATGCCCGAGCAAGTGCTCAAAGGAATGCACTCTCTGGCTGCCTCCCAGAAGAAAAATAGTCAGTAATGTGGAGTGAGTGTCAAAACTACACAGAGGGGTGGCAGAAAAATGACAGACAGGATGCCCCAGCATTTCCACATCATGCGTGAGCCTAATTCTCTTAAAATGAAGGGTGATCTCTGAAAATTCTGTTCAGAGACTGCCTTGGAAAAGAAGTCTCCAGAACTTGTTGAATAGTTAGCTCTTTATTCAGCATCATTCATGTGATTAGCTGTGAGCTATACTTCCCTCCCACACTGCAATGTAATTTCTTGTGTCTCCTGAAAATACCACCACCATTAGCACCCATCCTTGTATCCAAAGATGTGGTACTTTCATATCATTAAGAGGGTTTTCTAGAGCAAGCTTCCCATTCCCATGGACAGAGACTTTGCCTATACAGCGTCCTCTGCACAGCGCCTAGCAAAAGGACTTCAGTAATTAGGCTTTTACCATGTTTTTTCTTACAGTGATGAGGCTAATGAGAAACGGTTGCTATTTTCATACCTCTGAAGACATTTCAACTCTTGTTTGCTTTAAAGTGTGTTTGAAAATCCTGAGAGAGATCTTTTCTTTTTGCCACAGTTGGGTTTTTATACAAATTATGAATAATAACCAATCTACCCTAAAATCCAGGGAACAGAACTCAGGTTCTTAATGGGCTGTAAGAGAAAATTCAAACACCAATCTATTTTTGAAGAGATAACACGCTAGTCAAAAAATGGATAGAGCCCTCAGCCAGAAACATGGGAAAAGTATGGCGAGCAGTGGAAATTCAGTATTTGAGTATTTGATCTACTCATCATGAGACACTTTTGAGACCTGCTGTACTATAATTCCGGAGAAGGACATGGGAATCTGTAGATTCTGGAAGAATCCGGTGCCTCTGGAAAGCCAACCTCATCTTGCAGTTTCAAGAGCTTACACCCTAAAGCTGAATTGTCTGCTACATGCAGAAGCCTGCTCTGGTGCTGTGGTGCAGGGAAGAGGAGCAAAGGGACAGGGCATGCCTGAAAACAGTGTTGGCTTCTTCCATAGCACCTGGCAAGGTACTCTTACAGACATACTTTCCTATTTATGATGATGGAAATGAGGCTCTAGTAACTAAGGGAACTCGTCCATACTCACACAACTGATAATGGGTAGAACCTGTTTTCAAAGGTCAATCTGTCTGATTCCAAAGTCCCTATCTGTAACCTCTACCTTGCACTCTTTCTACAGCATATTGCTGAAAAATGAACTGAATACTGCAGGTCCCTCTGACCCTCATTCCTTCCCTATGCATGTCCCTATGTTATAAGTGGCTAGATCGGATGAGACCTAGTGAATTTGTTTTCACGGAGTTATTTTTCTTCTTTTTCTTGTTTTTTTTTTTTTTTTTTTTTTTAAAGAGAGAGAGTGCACAAGCAGGGGAGGAGACAGAGAGAGAGGGGTAAGAAAATCTCAAGCAGGCTCCGCTTTGAGTCCAGAGCCCAATGCAGGCTTGATCCCAGGACTCTGGGATCATGATCTGAGTGGGAATCAAGAGTCAGACACTCAACCTACTGAGCCACCCAAGTGCTCTGACAGAGCTTCTTTTAAAGGTACAGTGAGAACCAACCAGTATTTCCAAGCTGAAAAATTTCCCTTCTCACTCTGCTAATGTTTCTCATCTGGGGTGCCATCATTGCTAGGGGAACCTTTGTAAATTTTGGATGTTTTAGAATTAGCATAATGATTGGGACATGGGCCTGGAGATGCTAGATACTGTCACAAATAATTTTCAAATATTTTACTAGGCTTTCCTATAGCTGGAAAAATATCTCTACAGCCAAACTCCATTTTACATATATATATTTTTGAATTTTTAACATACGCTAAATTTTACAGAATCTGACTCCTATTTAACTTAAAGGAAGATTGCATTCTTTTTCAAAGTTTTATTAGGAAATTTTCCAAGAGTTGTTCACCGTTTCTTAAAATCACATAACTGATAGCCATACTGCTCATGAAACTTGGGCCCCCTCCCCCAATTTGTATCAAGCCTCCATCATACTCTTCCTGTGGACAAGTTAATTTCTAATAGTGTAGGCTCTGTAGGCTTACATATTAAAATACATGAAAAATATATTCATTTATTAAACACTATACTTCTTTTATAATTATATTATAGTTAGATAATTTATTTATTTTTTAAATTTTTTACTGTTTATTCATCTTTGAGAGAGAGAGAGAGAGAGTGACAAAGTGCTAGTGGGGAAGGGGCAGAGAGACAGGGAGACACAAAATCTGAGGTAGGCTCCAGGCTCTGAGCGGTCAGCACAGAGCCCGATGCAGGCTCAAACCCATGAACCGTGAGATCATGACCTGAGCTGCAGTCAGATGCTTAATCAACTGAGCCTCCCAGGTGCCCCTAGACAATTTATTTTTATTAAATTTTAATGATGAGTGTGGAGGTGGCAGGCAGACTTTTGCCTCCCTCTCCCAAGATGTCCTTTCCTAATGAATATGTTAGACTAAGTGGCAAAAGCAACATTGCGAATGTAATTGAGATTACTAATTTGTTAACCTTAAAATAGGGAGTTTATCCTAGATTATCTGGATGGACCCAATATAATCACATGTTCTCTGAAAGTCATGGTGGGGTGGGGGAAGGCAGAAGAGTAAGCCAGAGAATAATCCTGAGAAGGATGTCAGGGGCCATTGCTGGATTGAAAATGGAGAGGCCATGGTGAGAAGAGATGTGGCTTGTCTCTAGACACAAAGAACGGGACCAGACGACAACCAGCAAAGAAATAGTGACCACGGACTTTCAGCCTCAGAAACTAGATTTGTCAATAACCTGAACATGAACATGGATGAGAATGCTATCCCAGATACCCCAGGTCTGAGCCCAGCCAGTTGATACCTTAACTTCAACCTTGGGAAACCCTAAGCAGCAAACCAGCAGAGTTCACCTGGACCTCTGATCTACAAAACTGTGCTTTGTTAAACTGTTAAGTTAATGGTAATTTTTTAGGCAGCAATAGAAATCCAATACAGTTTCAGGTGAGATATTACTTTTAATAAGATGGATAATGATGACACTTGATTGCTAAGAGTTTAGACTGCAAAGTGTAATCTGTATCTGTATTTGGACCCTAGGACAGATACTGATCAGGCTCCAATGACAGTCCAAAATGAAGTCTTTGTGTGCAAAAGTTCCATTTTACTAGTTACATAAGCATGCTCTATTCTTCCTGACAGAATCATAAAAAGAATCATAAAAAGAGCCATATTGCAGTTAGAAATATTAACTAGATTTGGAACTAAAGAACTACAAAGTAATATTTTTTATGTAAAAAATTTAACAAAAGAAAAAATATATCTCTAAACTTAATTAGGAAAACAGTTCAAAATTGAGGAGCTCCTAAGTCATACGTCATTGAGGGGCATTAAAAGGCCAATTCTCTAAAAGACAATCTGCCTGACACTTAGGATAGAGGGTGGAGGAAGGAAGCCTAAAAATTCAGATTCCTGGGTTTCTTCCCCAGAGCTTCTAGTCCAACAGGTCCTAGAAGTACTCAGGAATCTTTAACTTCAAAAGTTTCCTAGATTTAGAACAATCTATTTTCAGAATAGGTTGAGAGTGTTTGAAACTCTACAGGATAAACAAAGAGGAGGCTAACAAACAAGTAGAAGAAAGACAATGGAACAAAATGTCAGAATTCCTCTTTGTGATAGGGCACAGAATCACGTGCTACTTTAAAAACCAAGCAGTAGATCCACTGCCCAAAATAGAGTAAATCCCTTCAAAAAAGACAGAAAAGACCAATTGGAATAGAAGAGGCTATGATGGTTCAGAGGAAATGCCTTCGGCTTTGGAGATAGCTAGACCCTTATTCATACCCTGAGTGGTTCACTCACAAGATGACTAAAAGTTAATTTTTTCATCTTCATCAAGTTTTAATGTCTTTCCCTACAAAATGAGAATGGTACCTAGCCCTTAGGGTGGTAGTGAAGATTAAAAGAATCATTATCATTTTGGCACACTGTAGCAATTTAATAAATATCTATTTTTCTGTCTGCTCCCTGTTGGAGACAAAAGTTCCAAGGGTGATAAATATATTTTAAGTTGACTAATCCCCACCTCTGGTCTTTAACCTTTTCAGAGAGAAGGCCTTGCATCCCATTATTTTTTAAAGGCTAGGAAAGGAAATTCATTCACACCTCTTAGTCATTTGTCCCAGTAACATCACTTATATTAGGAAAGTCTTTCAGATCCCACCTAATAAAATTCATGTCTATTATCCATCCACAACATATGTACTTATGGAGAGGAGAAAAAAAATAAATCGAGACAACTAAAGTAGTTAAAGACCAAGGGGATTAACAGCAAGAGCTGAGAAGATTAAAATTTACTGCCATCCTACTAACCCAGAATTCTTAAACAAATGTTTTACCTGCTGCCCCATCAACCCCCAGTGAATGGGTAATAATTATGGTGCTTTGCCCTATGAGATGCTAGTAGTCATTCAATCACATGTACTGAACATTTGATTATATGCTGCAGGCCCTGTAAATACCTTGGACAAAGAAAGGATATGAATTGGTCCTTTTCTCTCTAGGATTTCTAAGGGAAATCTCACCTAAAGTAAAATATAAATTACTATCTCTTCCAGATGCTCAAAGAAAGTAGTAAATAGCTAAATTCTCTGCCTATAGATTTACTGTGGTTGCTCCTGGGTTGTTTACGTGTCATTCTCATCTTCAATAAGGTACCTGCAGAACGGCTTGTGATTTACCAACCTGATCCTGGGTGTAATGTTGGGAATATTGTCTAGATCAGGGTTTGGCAATCTTTTTTCGCTAAATGGCCAGACATAAAATATGTTCAGCTTTGTGGGCCATACAAATCCATCATTGTAGTGGGAAAGCAGTCATAGACAATATATAAACAGATGGGAGTGGCTGTGGTCCAATAAAATTAATTTATGAAAACATGTGGTAGGTAGAATTTGGCCATAACTTGCTGACTCTGTTCTAGATTCTAGATTCTTCAGATTAGAATTCCTAGTTGCTGACTCAGCTTTTTACTTTGAGATTTTACACACACACACCCTTAATGGGACAGGAGGTGAATGGCAAAACAAAACAAGACAAAAGCCAAGAATTCTTCTGATAGAAGGCTTTCCTAAAGAATTTTAGTAAGAATGAGATAAGCAACAAATTATGTTGTCTAGAGATGTAGGCCAGGCAGGGCTGCATTGGGACCTCTGTAGTAAATGACTTCTTGATGACTGCTGTGGTGGAATGATCCTATTAAAAAACTAAATTAACAAAAACCAATCCCCCTAACAGCAAAATCTGCACTCAAGTTGCATTATGATTATAGTGAACAACTGTCATCACTATACATTAGAAGCCATATCATTCTGCCCACAAAAACCAAGTGATATGCAGAAATAGCTGCTGAAAGTTCCAGAAAAGTTTCAATATAAGGTGTCCCAAGCATGCTTAGGAGATATCCACCCAGCCTGCTCCCCTTGTCATTTGTAGAGTCATTGACCTTTCAGAGTAAGCAGATGTCTTTCAATTTGATTTGATTTCAGAAGAGCCACTTGCCACCAATCTGAGATATGTGTCTGATCTGCATAAGCATGTTAAAGCCCTAAGAGTACCTCTGAATGAGGGGTGAGGTTCATAAGTTTAGAATAAATTATCAGCAATATAATAACACCTTCACATTTTCCCCCTTTTACCCTTTGAAACAGTTTTCACTTCTCTTTCATCTTGAGGGTTCTGTCATGCTCAAAGACTGAATGGGGCACATAGGAGCTAATATGCACAATCATAAAAAATAATTAGCAAATCTATTAACCAATGATCTTGGCTGCATCTCTGTTACCAGCTCCACTCATTTCTTTGACTTAAGCTTCTCTGACTCATGAGAGGAAAGAAAATAATGTTGCTTCTGACCTTGTACAGACAATATGACCCTCCATACAGTGTCACAACAGGAAGAATCCAGTGTGTTCTCTGGTTTTATATTTTGGCATCTCTAATTAAGGCTCAAACTTCACACTGCACCGTGCACCCATAGCTGGAGGTCTGAGTCAATACATTGTTATTTTCCCTGCTGAACACATCAGCCATTTCTCAGGCCACATCTCTGTAACACTGCTTCTTCTCCTTAATTCTATGAGCTACTTAGCATCTAGGAAAGTTGTTAAAACTTACTCCTTCCTCCCTTATTCCTTCTCTTTCTCACTCTTTCATTCTTTCTTTCTCTCATTTGAAACATATTTATGTCACGTCACCATGTGCTAGGAGATGTGGGGCTCTTGGTCTCTAGTAATGTTGGAAACTTAACATTCAATCCCATCATGCAATACTGCAAATAGTCCAGCCACAGCCTACTGTGGAATGAAGAACTTTCCCTCAAATAGAGTTCCGAGATAATACAAGATTATACACTTGGCAGATAAGGCACCTTAACCTTCACATCCCTTTTTTTTTCTTTTTTCTCTTTTAAATTTATGGACACCATTTAGGGAGATTTCAATTCCCATTAATAATATGTGCAATTGATCTACATTTAAAAGAATTTAATCATGTCTTGGTGACAAATTTAGCTTAAAGCAGAGCTTCACTTACGACTTCCAAGTAAATTTCTGTTGAAAAGGTCAATTTTTAACATTTGTCAGTTAAAGCCCATAGCAGGCAAATTAAATTTTCCTCCACTTGTCTGGAGCACAAACACTTTCAGTGCTAAACATCACCAGTGGTTGTAAATTAGGAAAGTCACCCAAAACAACAGCAGAGACTGAGAACAGTTTTTAAGACCTGGATATCTATTTATTTATTCAAGAATTAGATTTTTTTCATATTAAAAAGCTATCTCAAGTTGGTAATGGAAAAAAACCAAAACAAAACATTATCTTACTGGATAATTAAAATCATTTCAATGCTCCCAGCACTTAGACATCTATTATTGAGGAAGGAAGCATGGGAGGTTTTAAGCTCACTGAAGCTTACAAATCTCAGCGAGGATACAAAAGTACATGAACAATTGGAAATTAACATGTAACCATCATTAGGGACGTGGTTTGGTAAAATTATGGTCCTTATGTTATGCTGAAGACAGCGCTTTGGACAGTAGAAAATTTTTGCTTTGGATTTCTGGGAAAGCTTGATGGAACAGGTGGGATGTCATAAACAGTCAATTTAGTCGGACATAAGTAGGCAGTGCTAGAGTGATCACATCATGTTTCCCCCCTTTTCATTCTTTATGCTTTCTAATTTTTACATGATATACCAATTATTTTATTAAAATTATAAAAAACTTTAAGGAGAGCTTGGGGAAAAAGAGAGACAAAAATAATCCTTTTTCACTTTCCTCAGGTCAATCTCACATCAAATAGGACTGCGTGTCCTGGTTTCTCTGCTTTTTGGCCCTTAATTTTTAAATGGTTCCTAATTTACTTTAAAGGAAAGGACTCACGACCAAACATCTAAAGATGATTTTTGCCCATGAGGTCAACAGCAAAGGGCTGAGATTTGGCAGGTCTTAGGAAAAGACTGCATCCATTGTTCCAGCAAAGGTGAGAAACTAATAAGGCTGTCTCTGAGCACCACTCTGAGGGAAAAGGACAAGACAGCCTCAGAGTAGGGGAAGCAGGCACATCACTGTGCTGTGTACACGCTTAGCTTATCTTCTGATAAAGAAGACAAGGTAGTAGGAGCCATGAGTTTTTGTTGTTGTTTTGTTCTTAGAAATCCTTAAAATCAACTATCACACACACACACACACACACACACACACACACACACACTCATCTTGTGTTGAGTGGCAGCACTAACTAAGCTGTCCCAAGATTATAGAGGAGGCTGTCTTTCCCAAGCACCCTGTGATTACTATCGATCTGTTCAGCTCATTGCAACTCAACCTTACCAGGCTGGGCATGAAAGAAGGATGGATGTTATTAAAGATCCTGAGTAGCTGCTCTGCAGGTATCATTCATTAGAAGTAAACTAAATGTACTGACCTCCAAGCATACAAAAAGATGATGTGTCTGATCCATTTCCTTTCCAGAACCTAGAACCTCTAATGCCCAAAAGCCCAGAGAGCTATATGTGGAAATATGTGCTCTCAAAGTGTGATGTGGGAGCTCTGCTTTGGCAGACAATACAAGGGTATGAGAAACGTCAGAGCTGGAGTAGCTGCATTCAAAAACCAGCAGTTACTGGGGCGCCTGGGTGACTTAGTCTGTTAACTGGCCCACTCTTGGTTTTTGGCTCCAGTCATGATCTCGTGGTTTTGTGAGTTCGAGCCCTAGGTCTGGCTCTGTGCTGACAGCACGGAGCCTGCTTGAGATTCTCTCTCTGCCTCTCATGCTATCTCTGTCTCTGTCTCTCTGAAAATAAATAACTAAAATGTAAAAAAAAAAAAAAAAGCAATTTTTATTAAGTATCATGTGTCCAGGGCTACTCCAGGCACTAAAAACAGAATGAATATTTATTTATTTATTAAATTTTTTTTTACATTTATTTATTATTGAGAGACAGAGAGAGACAGGGGAGGGGCAGAGAGAGAGGGAGACACAGAATCTGAAGCAGGCTCCAGGCTCTGAGCTGTCAGCACAGAGCCTGATGTAAGGCCCAAATCCACGAACCGTGAGGTCATGACCTGAGCTGAAGCCGGATGCTCAACTGACTGAGCCACCCAGGTGCCCCTATTTATTTATTTTTTAATTTTTTTAATGTTTATTGAGTTTTGAGAGAGAAAGAGACAGAGAGAGACAGAGACAGAGAGAGCATGCTCTCAAGCGAGAGCATGAGCAGGGTGGGAAGGGAGAGAGGGAGACACAGAATCTGAAGCAGGCTCCAGTCTCTGAGCTGTCAGCACACAGTCTGACGTGGTGCTCAAACCCAGGAACTGCGAGATCATGACCTGAGCTGAAGTAGGATGCCTAACTGACCGAGCCACCCGGGTGCCCCTAAATACAGAATATTTAGGAAGAGATGACCCCGGACATAGCAGAGGCTTACGACCTTGAAAACAGTGTTGACTACATAGAACCAAGAGTCAAAGTCTTCTGAAATAAAATAGAAATATCAGTTACAATAGGTATTACAAATAGATTCATTAACACCAATGAAATATGAATATCAGTCACACAAGAGATAATGATACTTCATATTAATATCAATTAATATTGATTAATAATTGGTTATGATTATAATATTTCAATAAATCTACTACAATTAAGTAAATAAAACTATGGAACTGTTGACAAGGTAAAATGAAAATGAAGTCAGAAATGTGTTAATTTACACTATTTCAGAATAACATCACTATTTACTTCAGGAATTATTTACATAACCATTTTTATAATATTCTGGGTTATAAAGAATACACAGATCAAAGTGACAAAATCACACCTGACATGCAGTAATATTAGATGGATTAAAGGGTTATCGGAAAATGAAAAATGTTATTACTATGGCACAGAGTCATGGGATTCCAAATTTTAATAAAACCTCCCAATTGAGAAGCAGATGTGGGGGCGCCTGGGTGGCTCAATCAGTTAAACGTTGGACATTGGCTCAGGTCATGATTTTGCGGTTTGTGAGATCGAGCCCCATGTCGGGCTCTGTGCTGATGGCTCAGAGCCTGGAGCCTGCTTCGGATTCTATGTCTCCCTCTCTCTCTTCCTCTTCCCCACTCACGTTCTGTCTCTCTCTCTCTCTCTCTCTCAAAATAAATACAAAAGAAAATTTAAAAAAGAATCAGATGTGAAGTGCTTAACACATAGTAGGCTTTCAATAAGTGGTAACTCTTACTAGTGGGACAAATAATTAGCTTACAAAATTTGCCCATGTGACACACAATCTAGAAAAATAAATAAAAGAAGATCTAGTATTGAGCACTTTAGACGTTTACTTTTTTTTTAATGAGTTTTTTTAATGTGTTAAAAAAAACACAACCTAAAATTTGCCGCCTTAACCATTTTTAAGTGTATAGTTCAATAGTATATTCACATTGCTGTGAGACAGATTTCCAGAACTTTTTCATCTTGTCAAACTGAACCTCTATATCCATTAAACAACACACATCCCCACCCCCATTTCTCCTTCCCCCTAGGCTCCTCCTTGGAAGCCAAGATTCTACTTTCTGCTTCCATCAGTTTGACTACTTTAGACACATCATGTAAGCAAGATTGTGCAGTATTTCTTTTTGTGATGGTCTTTTCCTTTCTTTTTTAAATTTTAATTCCAGCGTACTTAACATACAGTGTTGTAATTTTTTCAGGTGTACAATAGAGTGATTCAACAATTCCATATATAACTCAGTGCTCATTAAGATAAGTGTACTCTTAATTCCCCTTACCTTTTTCATCCATCCCCCCACCTGCCCTCTGGTAACCATCAATTTGTTCTCTACAGTTTAGAGTGTTTTTTGGTTTCTCTCTCTCTTTTTTTCCTTTTGTTCGCTAAAGATTTACTTTCTTAAGTTATGCTCTGTAATGTTTAAATGACTATAATTTTCATTACAAATGCATTGTTTCCTAACGTGTGTGGGTAATTTATTGTACACCCTGTATTTCTGTGTTCTTTCTCTTGCATACAGATACACTATATCTGGAGATGGAAGAGCTATGCAGAAAAAGCTAACAACTATGTGCTCACCAAGACAGGCCTTTGTCATTTCCTCTATGACAGACCTACTGGATGACCTGAAGCAAATTCCCAGCTCCTCAGGCCTTCATTTGATCAACTGTAAATGGGGACAGTGTTGGCTCATCCCCACCTTCCGTGGTGCCACAAAGATAAGTGAAATAGAATATAAGAATGCTCTTTGGATTCTTAGAGGAGAACACAGGGGACGCTAACACTTCTCCATTCTTCAGAAGCTGGTCTGAGTAGTATATATTTTATGGAATGGATGGAAAGAATAAAATATAGTGGTCTAAAAATAGGTAAAGTCTCTGGTCTTCTAATAAAATCAAGCTCATCATGGCCTAGTCGACAATTAGAAGGTATTTATTTTGGAGGTTAGAGCCCCCTGCCTCTTTTTCTCTCTCTTTCTCATGGTAGAAACAGCACTGAAAGAAAGTCAAAAGATGGAGGCCAGAAGCAACATAGGGAAAGTAATCAAGACTGACCTGTTTATCACAGACTTACATGTCCATTCTGGGGAATCAATTAGCCTTGCTTACATAAACTGAAGGGAGCAATATTTTGTTTTTTGGCCTCATGGGTTTTTATTCCATGACCAATTCCAGTGTCACTTGAGGGACGATCTCGGATGGAACTAATCTATTCTCCACTGGACTGAATGTCCTATTTGAATACAAAATAAAAACACAGCCAGTGATCCAAACTACGGAATTATGTCTTATATCCTCAGTTAGATTATAAGCTTAAGGGTAGAAGGACCCAGTCCTAGATCTTGCTCCAAGCATCCTGTCAGGCACTGGAGGACCTGAAGAGAACTCGTGTTTGATAAATTAATTAACCACAGATGTGAAAGCATCTGAGACATTTGAAAGAATTAAAAATTATAAGGTGCTGTTTTTAGGGAGAGGCCCATGTGCCACAAGAACAGTGGGAGAATAATTACTTGCAGAACATCAAGGTCATTCTAATACACTTTCACTGCGAGGTAGACTTTTTTTTAAAAAGACAAAAAAACCCACAAATGCCTGTCTTTGTGTTATGTATTCAGAGATTAGATATAATCCTTCTACAACTTCAGAGAATGTTGGAGGAAGTCAAGACGTTACTCTCTGTGACAGCAGGCTGAGGTGTCCTGGGACTATGCCCCATTCACTGGTTCTGCAGGCAACCCAGACATTGGCAGAAAGCCTGACCTCCTTACCTTATGCCTTTTAGTAGCTCTAATGGGAAGACAACCTGGCCCCTGGCCCTGCCAACTTACCTTTTGCACTGCGGCAGCAAAGAAAAAAAGACCAAGGTTCAATGCACCCCAAGTGCATTCCACTGCCTAGGAGCAATAGCCTCCCTCCCTGGAGCCTACTAGAGGAGTATGAGTCTCACAGCACACACATGCCCAATGGGAGAGAGCCCCACGTGATTTGTGCGAATGGTAAAGCTTAAGAAGCACTGCCTTTGATGTCCCTTGATTCTAGGCCATCTTCTCCCGTTACCTTTAAACTAATATTTCTCAAAGTGCACTGGGCAAAGGACCACCTTCTGGGGTGACTCATCTGGGGAGATGTTTTGTAAAAATACAGATTTCTAGGCTCTACCAAATACCTACTTAACTATGTGCGAAACGAAAATCTATTTTTTTAACCATTCTTTCATTTTTAGTTTGAAATAAATGACATATAACATTGTGTATGCTTAAGATGAACAATGAGTTAATTTCATACATTTCTTTATCAGCGGCAATCTAATTTTTAAATAATCATATGGTCGGGTTCCCCCCCCTCCAAGGAAAGAAAAAAAAAAGAACATGTCAAGGCAACCTTGCTATTCACGTATGTGACAACATCCCTCACGACCTTGTAACATGAGACCACTTTAATCAGACTGCATGTTTGTGTGTTACCATATATGGGAGACAAAGAAGTAAAAAATATATAGAAAACCACGCCACGTGGTGTTCGGGGCTCAGTTCTTTGGGTATGAACCCAACTGAGCGATGGCGGCTGGAATAAAGTTGCTTCCTGGAAAGAAAAGCCTCGGTGTCACGACTCCCTGTGTGAGAATTCTGCTACAGTCATACCAGTGATTCTGAAGCACACTCAGTTCTGGGGACCACTTTTGATGGAGTCTGGCTCTGAAGACCCTCTACTATATTTCTGTCTGATCTTCCTCTCTCATTCAGAACTCCGACATTTCAGGTTATCTTTCTCTTCCCCTCTATTTATAGAGATTGAACCTTTTTCTTCTATCTCTAAATCATCTGGGGATTGTTTTCCTCTAATAAAATGGCTACACTCCTGATTAAGGAATGTGATAAACCTGCTGTCAATTACCTTAATTGATCTGACAACCTGATTAGACCCAGAAAGGGGATGATCTCCTCCGTGGAGCCTTATTAAAAAAGGAGAAAACAAAACAAAGGCCCATGTAATTAAAATGTGATCACGGGTGATGAGTATGTAAAATCAGCCCTGAGAGGCATTTGTGATGGGGGAAAACTTTCCTAAATGGCATCTTAGGCAGACAAAGGAACACGAGATGGTCAAATAAATCAGTGGGCTGCTAGGGAAGAATGCTGAACAGAAACATAAGGGACTTTTCTCAATTCTTAACTCAGCAGTGGTTGTGAAATTAACAAAACCCACTCTTGGCTTATGGTGGGAAAAGCCTTGTTGCTGTAGTTACTGGCCGCATTTGGGACACTATGAACTTAAGTAGAATGCCAGTTACTGGCACCATTTGTGGTTTTAAGATCGATTGATCTATCTATCTACTTATCTATCTAGTTGTGTGTTTTTTTGTTTGTTTTGTTTCCCCCCCCCCAACCCCAGACAACTATGCTGAAAGTAGAATAGTGGGCCCATATCTCAACAAGGACTGAATAAACTGTCCTATGGAACATAGCTGAGAGCATCAATTACCAGGTCAAAGAAACCAGGACTGCTCCAGCAGACAGGCCAGCACTTAGCATGTGTTCTAGATTCAAAGATTATTCTTTTAGTATTATTTATGATCCATTTTCCTCTCTGATTCACTCTCAGTGGAAAACATCTTCTAAACTTACCCCACATTTGGGTAGCTCCCAGGCCTTCAGGAATAGCAAGGCAATATGGTGACTGTGTTATTTTACACAACAAAAATATCTAAGTCCCAAGAGTGCTGAGAAATAGAATATTATTAGCTAATTAGGATGAACTGTCACACTGGAGTGTTTGATTAAATTAATTAATCAAGCTGATGATTGGTCTGGAGGGGGTAAGAAGCTGTTTTTACACAGTGCACCTGGTAAATTATGCTATTAACCAGTGGCCCTTAGAAACTTAAAGAAAAAGTATTTGGGGATGAGAAGTAAACAAGTCAGCAGAGTGATCACAATGAACGATAATGCCTGTGTGCAGTAGGTGCCAAATACATGAATGAGTGAACAGATTTAAGTTTACAGTTCCCTTGATCCATATCAATAAAGTAACCCTTTGTTTCAATTTAGATCTTCTTTAAACTGAATATGATTTCCTTTTTGACAATTACATAGAATAAAAGATTTAAGCAGAAAAAAAGAATTACATCATAGACTGTTATCTTACTTAAGGTTTCAACTAAACCAATCCATACATCCATTATTTTTTTAAACACATAAAGGAGAATTAAAAGACCTCTAGCTTTATTTGACAATCTCCCATGCTTAACTTACTTAAGAGATGCATTGTGATTTCATTTCCTTTTGAGAAGCAGATAAGCCATTCCTTCCACCATTGCTTGCCCAATTTAGTAAGCATCAACACTGCCTTAATTGTGATTAATTTGCTCCAAATTTAACATTCAACATCCGACTACATTTACATGTGACCCTGAATATACTTCACACAAAGCCTTCTCTAAATCCATTGGCAAAGTCTCTTGGCATTTTGTACCCTATATGGGTTTGCTAGTAGGCTAATCTGCAGATGTGAAATTGAATGAAATGCACCAAGATTTCCCCTGTAGTCAGATCAACCAGGGTACCCGTCAACCTATAGACACTCGTTGGTGACCCTGGAATTAAACAACGATTCACATAGGATTGCAACTGTAGGCTATTTCTCTGGTTCAAAAACAGTATATTATTCTATGTCACCTAGAGTTTTACTTATTTTAAACAGATGTGGGTGTTTATCCATTTCAAGTAGTTCCTAGACAATGTCTTCAATCACGCCATAGCTGGGAAAATTCAGGGTCTGTGTCATTCTTCTGCTCTACAGAACACCTAACACAGGTGTCTATTCCATGCCAACATTTCCCAAAGTGCTCTCTCAGTTCAAAGCCTTTAAACTTGAATAACAAAGGTTGTAGGTACATATGTTAGGACTTTATCAGCACCTACGGTTCATCCATACATTTACTCATTTATTTATACATGCACTCCAATTATTCCACAGTCTTTCCAGAGTTTTCCTCCAGGTAAAATGTAGATATGAATAAGGATAATTCCTAACCTTCTAGGGTTCACAATGTGTATTTCTAACATCCTAAAGGGCTTTAGATAAATAAAACCCCATACATTATACATTGAACTCCAGGTTTCAAATGAAAAAACAAAGTCTTTCTTTTTATAGTTTGCAAAACTCCCTCAATAAAATCACAGGAAAACAGAAACAAGATCCATTTCAAAAATTTATCAATTGTCATTCTCCTACCCCCACCCAAGGGCAGAGTTTGATCATCAGTTACCAAATATGGTCACATTCAATGAATACTCTACAAAAATTATAATGCATAAAGTCAACAAAATGAATGAGAAACACGTATTTTGTTCTTTAAAAATATCAACTTTAGCTCAGATTTTATCATGATACCTGCATTTCAAGCTACTAGCCTTTTTTTTTTAAATTTCCTATTAGCTTAAAAACTCCATGCAAAGGCCACGTGCAAGGACCACATGTATTTGTGATCATTAGTATGTGATCTGCACCTGGCATAGTGTCTGACACACACTGCACTATTTATGGGGTGGGTACAATTAATTAATGAGTGAAATAAATTAATGCAATATAATCTTACACACCCAAAATTATGAATATCCCTAAATAGCCTTTAAACTAAAAGATGCTGTTGGGACACCCGGGTGGCTCAGTCAGTTAAGAGTCCAAATCTTGATCTTGGCTCAGGTCATGATCTTACAGTTTGTGGGATCAAATCCCACTTCAGGCTGTGCACCGACAGCTCAGAGCCTGCTTGAGATTCTCTCTCCCTCTCTCTCTGCCCCTCCCTGGCACATGCTCTTTCTCTCTCAAAACAAATAAATATTTAAAAAAAAATAAAAGATGCTATCATCATATGCTGCATCTAGGCTAGGGAAAAATAATTAGAAAATTATTGCAGCTAATTATAAAGGGCCAGGAAGTGTCACTTTTTCCCCCTCTAAAAGAGTCACAGAAGAAAAAAGAAAGTAGGTGGGAAAGAAGAGGAGAAGGAAGAGTAAAGGGAGTGAGTGTTCAGCTCAAAAGACAAACTAAACGTTTTTATTCAACACTTCACACTCTTCCAAAATGGGTAATTATCTCCCAGCTCTTCAGGCCAGCAGCATGAGGTTGAATACATCATCAGCTCTGATATAAAACATGAGTTTGCAAGTAAACAGGAAGTTTATCTTATAAAATGGGGCTTTTTATTTGCACAGAGGTTCTTCATTATTAACAGAGATGGACTTTTCAACTACTCACTACAGCTGTGGCTCTCTCCCTGACATATGGTGCTTCTTAGAGGGGAAAAAAATACAAGTCTGGGGATTTCTCAGCAAATCCAATTCCTTTTATTTTCCAGAGGGGCAGGGGTGAAGCAGCAGGTGGCAAATTCATTTTTATCTAATAACATTTGATCATGTGACATATTTTATTTCCACAGTTAATATAACTTAATGAACAGCAAACTGGGAAAATCTGTCAGCATGCAGCGAGTTAGTGGGGCGTGTGCATGTGAGTATGTGTGCGTGTGGGTGTGTGTGTGTGCGTGTGGGTGTGTGTGTGTGTGTGTGTGTGTGTGTGGAGAGAGGGAGAGAGAGACAGAGAGATAACAGGAAGTCTTTTGTGGTGAACGTGAGGAAAGAAGGCTGAAGTTACATGGTGTGTGTAAAAAGCCATTTAAGTCACAACTTCCAATCCATGTTCATACCAGTCTAAAGCAATTACATGGGCTGGAGAGACCATACTTATTAAGTGAGATGTGGTGATCTCAGGCCAGGTCCTTAGAGGATTGGGCTTACAAAAATAACTAGAATGACAGAAGCGATGCTGGGGACCTTTGAGGTGGGAATACAAAGACTGTGTGGAATAAACCTGGGAAGCCCAGGAAGGAAGGAAGGAGTTGAGGGAGCTGTCATCTGACCTTTCCACCAAGAAAAGTAGTTGCTAATGAGTTTGGATGCATAAAATCAGCAAAACAAAGCTTTCTAGACAGTTAAAACAAAAAGTGCCCTGTTATTTCATCACATTATTGACATTATGAAGAATACCACAATCTAGTATAAGAGCCAAGAGTTCTAGCCAGATTCAGAAATGCTCTCAGTAAAATCTTGGACAAGTTGTTTTCCAGAAATCTCAGTTTCTCAATCCACAGAATGGGGATAATCTGAGAATATGTTTCATACAGCTATTAAGAGGATTACATGAGTCTTTTTTTTAAATGTTTATTTATTTTGGAGAGAGATAATAAGAGCAGGGGAGGAGCAGAGACAAAAGGGAACAGAGGATCTGAAGCGGGGTCTGTGCTGACAGTACAGAGCCTCATGTGGGGCTTGAACCCACAAATCATGAGATCATGACCTGAGCCGAAGTCAGACACTTAACCAACTGAGCCACCCAGGCACCTTGAGTCTTTTTTTTTTTAATACTCCAATTTATTAGCTTTTCTCATAACAGATATAATCAAGGTATCAGCTGGGAGCCTTCTTGACTCCCCAGGGATCCCCAGGTAAACTTGATCTACTCAAGCTTTTTATATTTTTCCTTATTATTTATTTTGAGGGAGAGAGAGAGCATGAGCTGGGGATAAGGGGTAGAGAGAGAGGGAGAGAGAAAGGGAGTGCTGGTAGCACAGAGAATTCACAAACCAGGAAATCATAACCTGAGCCAAAATCAATAACTGGATGCTTAACCGACTGAGTCACTCAGGCGCCCCACTACACAAGCTTTTAAACTGAAACCATTTGGGGCACTGGGTGGCTCAGTTGGTTAAGCATCCAATTCTTGATTTCAGCTCAGGTCATGATCTCGTGTTTCACAAGTTGGAGCCCCGCATCCAGCTCTGTGCTGACAGCTCAGAGCCTGAACCCTGCTTCGTATTCTGTGTCTCCCTCTCTCTCTGCCCCTCCCCTGCTCATGCTCTCTCTTTCTCAAAAATAAATTAAAAAAAATTAAACTGAAACCTTTACACTTCATTTGGCAGTTCAGATAAGACCCCAAAGTTAGATGTTTTCTGCTTACCTTCCCCAAGTCTCTCTTGGGCTTCCTCTCCCACATACCTTTGTAGCATGTATTTTGAAACCACTGGGGGCTCCCAAGAAATGATGAGAAACGGCATTTTAGAGATCCCCACCTACTTTAGACACTAATTCTGTGGATGGTCTATGACTTTTAGGTAGAGTAGTTTTGTTTAAAACATAAAAATGAAGTTGGTGACAAATAGAGAAATTGCTACACATGTGCACTGTTGGTAAAAGTATAAAATGGTACAACACTATGGAAAATGTAATGGAGGTTCCTCAGAAAATTAAACACAGAATCACCAAGATGATTTAAAAAGAATTATAAAGAATCCCCCTGACTGATGATTACGATGATCCCCCAATCCTACTTCTTGTCTATATGTAAAATAATTGAAAGCAGAGTTTCAAAGAGATATCTGCACACCCATGTTCATAGCAGCATTATTCACAATAGCCAAAAGGTGAAACACAACCTAAATATCCACCAATGGATGAATGGATAAACAAATGTGGCATACATACACACACAATGGAAAAGAAAGAAAAACCTGTCCTATACTACAACATGGATGAACTGTGGGGACCTTTCCCTTAGGCAAATGAGCTAGTCACAAAAAGACAAATACTAGAAGATTCTACTTACTTAAGCATTCTAAAGTAGCCAAACTCACAGAAACAGAAAACAGAGAGGTGGTTACCAGGGGTTGCAAGGAAGGAAGAAAGGGTAGTTATTACAAGTTTAATGGGCATAGAGTTTCAGACATCCAAGATGAAAAAAAATCTGGAGATCTGTTTTACAACAACGTGAATATATTTAATGCTGATTAACTGTATATGTAAAAATGGTTAAGATGAAAACTTTTTTATATTGTTTATTGTAAATTTTTATATATTTTTAAAGAGATAAAAATAAACTTCACAAACATACCAGATGTACATTCTCCAGAAACTTCCCCAAACTAAAGTATCTGCCATTAGTATTAGATATTCAAGATGAATCTCAGTTTATTAGAGTTTAGGAAGAAAGGTGAAATAATTCAACATCAAAGACTCAGGTATTCTGACATCCTACCTGCTCTATTTCCATTGTTCATATCCCAAATACTATTTCATTAGTGTGCCTGGGCCCAGAAGTGGCAGAGAGGTTTGAGAATGTTTGGTTGCCTTATGATTGATCTGTCATTTGCCTTTCTTTTATTTTTATTTTTAATTAAAAAATATCTTTATGTTTTATTTACTTTTGAGAGAGACAGACAAAGAACAAGCAGGGGAGAGACAGAGAGAGAGGGAGACACAGAATCTGAAGACAGGTTCCATGCTCTGAGCTAGCGGTCTGCACAGAGCCCAATGCGGGGCTCAAACTCATTGAAGCATGAGATCATGACGTGAGCTGAAGTTGGATCCTTAACCGACTGAGCCACCAAGGTGCCCCTGTCATTTGCTTTCCTTGACCCTTTTTCTATCTTTCAATTTACCCTTGAACTATGGCCTATAGAAAACAGAATGCACCTTTTCTATTTATTTCTTCTTGGTCTGAAATCTTAATATTTGACAATCATATCATTAAAAAAAATCAAATTCTGTGGCAGGACTTTCCTATCACCTCCATACCACTTCCACACTGGAAAGTTGCCTTTGTGTGTATACGTGTGTATGGGCACATACATGTGTGACTCAAAATCCATTCTTCCTTCCCAACATCCAAATTCCCTTATAGGGGATTACCTCTCCACCACTGAGAAGAATCTTGAGTGGGAAAGTTAAAAGTAGGTGCCTTCTCTGTGTAGAATTCAAAGCTGTTCGATTCCTTTGCCTTCTATTATGTAGAACCACAGAGTGATCCTGTAGCCAAAGCTTAGCCAGTGGGAACATGCTAGCCCAGGACTTCGAAGTTTAAGTGATAAACATAAGAATGGAAAAAAACAATTGCGTTTTGACATTTCTTATCAGCATCCTGACCTGATGGTACTGAAATCCCCTTTTTTCATACCTTTGGTTCAAGTTTGGCCACCATCCATTCCTAAGTTGGGACATCACTCCTATTGATTCTGTGAGCACCAGTTTTCCTGCAAGTAAACTCCACTTCATTTAATTAACCAGAGCTGGTTCCTGCTGTTTGCAAATAGAAAACACTACCTACCAACGTTTATTTGTACAAGTAACTTGAAAAGAGCAATGCCCTAACTCCCATCTCAACAAGCTACCAGAGCCCCGTGAAAGCCTCTCCTCCCTTTGACACCTTTAAGGTAAGGTTTTGAAAATGTCTCCATGTTCCTACTTCCAGTCTTGTTATTTTGCTCTTCAGATTTCTTTCAATTCATGCTTATCAGCTGCAGTTCTGCCCACTGATGTCCCAAACACTATTAAACTAAACTCACCTGCAACACTGAGCCTGCTAATCATCCTCCCATCTAATTAGACGTCTGACAACCAATTTCTTCAGCAATGTTTCTGCTCTTCTGTTGGACTTTCCATGCAGAAGCTTCATAGGTAGATTAGGAGCTAGTGAGCCACCCACATATTCATGAAAGAACAACCATGTCAGCCATTCCAAAATCCACATGGCCCAGGAAGCGCACCCCCAGTGTTAAACAAATGGCCACTGTCACTAATAGAAGATGAGTTTTTGTGTAGGGGGCCAGGAGATGGCTCTCAGGGTGCAGATCCAGGCTACACTGCTGAGAAGATGTGGGTGGTGTGTCTGACAAGAGCCAGGGCCAGACTTGTGGGGGAGTGAAAGACGTGTAGGCCTGCCAGCCTGATTACATCATTCATCTTAATCTTTGTTTTCCCTTCCTTATGTTTCCCCTAAGAAATAGCTCCTGACTTTATTTACCATTTTTATGGCTTCTTTCCCTGTTCTAAGCCATGCATTTCTGCCTTTGTCTTTACCTTTTCTCACAAACCTTAAAGGACGATTATTTATATTCTGTCCCCAGTTCAAAGGTAAGGGACCCACTGCAATGGTCTTGACTGTTCTTCTCAAAGTAGTGTTTTGTTTTGTTTTAACTTAATTGATTTCCCTTATTTTAGGAATTAATTGCTTTTTTACACATTCCTTAAAAATTTACTAGGCATATTCTTTACTTCATATGTCACTCATTTCTCACAACAGTCTCTTCAGGTAGTGAGGGACCCATACCTGCTGGTAGGTAGGAGGGCTGCTGGGATGAGAAGCCAGGGTTGAATCATTTTTTTTTATGTAGGAGGTAAAAACCCACCCTATTCCAACTCATTTGGTCTCACTTTCACATGAACCAAAGAGGCAGCCCTGAAGTCCCCCATATAGATTCCCCACTGTGGGTTTGGCAAGAAAAGTGAAATCTGCTCCATCGAGACTGAGGATTCAACTAGACATTAATGGGGAAGAAGGAGGGGGGAATGATGGATACCAAAGAAAGAAAGCAACACCCTGCGCTATCACATCATCCTGTCCTCCACCTGCTAAATTGCCACTCTCTCTCCAGCATCCAGTTGATGAGTGGCACAAACGTGCAGTCAGTGGTCTAGTCAGAAACCCTGAAAACCATTCAGGCCTGCTCCATCTCACTCATCTGACTCCTCAACCCCCATGACCTGTCTCACATCCTTTTTTTTTTTTTTTTAATGTTAATTCCATTGTAGTTAACATACAGTGTTATATTAGTTTCAGGTGTATAATGCAGTGATTCAATAATTCTACACATGACTCAGTGCTCACATTCTTTTGATTTCACCTCATTTCATCACTTAAATCTATTCTGCCACTAGGGCTTACCACTTTTTTGCTAAACTTTCCACAGTTGCCCCTAAACTGGTCTCCTTGCTTCCAGAATCATGTTTGTACAAAGTTTCTACCAAACAGCAGTCAAAACACTTTCTGTATAATTTGTCCATGAACCCCCAAGACTTCTACAAGGTTGTCACTACTTCCTTCACCAGGTTCTCAATCGCCTCCCACTATGGCTCTCCAGACCCAACAACTTCCGCTTGACCAAACGAGCTCTTCCTTCCAGGCATATGGAAGTACTGGTAAATCCTTGGCTAAACCATCTTATTTCATCACCCCATGCTTTTAGTCATTACATTATATAGATTACATTATATAGCCACCTACTCATATCTCAAAAGGAAGCTCAAAGGTCACCTCTACCGAACTACCCTCCAAACTATACACTAAATAGATGCGACTTCCCCCTGTGAGTGCTTATGATTGTCTCTCCCAGAAATCTTCATCAAACTCTGATTTTGCATTTGAAATGGCATGCATTTCAGTTGGCTTACTCCCACTATGTATAAAAACAAGATTGTGAGCTACTTGAATCCAGAATCCATGTCTTAGTCATTACATCCCCAGTGGCTTTCACAGTGTCTGGCAATAATACTTGTTGACTAGAACTGAAATCAGATGTTACAATGCTTGTGTTTGAGGGAGGACAGGAGGATCACAGCCATGTTCAGATACAGACTATCCAGGGATCTGTAGTCTCTCTGGTACTGGCATAGCGGCAAAGCTGTCAATCCTCTACCCATATGTCCTTGGCTTCACTGCTAGAATGTATTCATAACCCTACTTCCAAATGCCTGTGGCTTTTCAAGGGTTTCAGGAGCCCCCTGCCCTCCTTTCCAGCAATTGCAGAGACAGGCAGGAGGTACCAGGAAATTAATAGCCCCTACAGCAGCCTTCAATCAAAGACTGATGAAAGTTGGCACGTAAACAATCGAATCTCCTCACCCCTTATATATGATGACTCAGGGATGGCAGTTCTACAGTGACTCCCAGATGTCCCCAGTGAGATTAAGCTCTGGTCACCCACTGTGTTGACTGATTTGATAATGTTCGCTTTATTGTACCCTTCCTATGCCTGTCTCACTTTCCCATTGTCCAAATTTGGTGTCCAGGGATTGTCTCACAATAAATATATTTTTTTAAATATAGCTTATTGTCTAGTTGGTTTCCAAATAACACCCAGTTCTCATCCCAACAAGTGCCCTCCTCCATGCCCATCACCCATTTCCCCCTTTTCCCCTCCCCCATCAACCCTCAGTTTGTTCTCAGTATTTAAGAGTCTCTTATGGTTTGCTTGCCTCCCTCTCCTTAACTATTTTTCTCCTTCCCCTCCCCCATAGTCCTCTGTTAAGTTTCTCCTGTTCCACATATGAGTGAAAACATATAGTATCTGTCTTTCTTTGCCTGACTTATTTCACTTAGCATAATACCCTTGAGTTCCATCCACATTGCTACAAATGGCCAGATTTCATCCTTTTTCGTTGCCATGTAATATTGCATTGCATATATAAACCACATCTTCTTGATCCATTCACAATAAATATCTTATATGAGAATCCTACTATCAAAATCTGTTTCTGAGGGAACTCACCTAAGATAGTGTCCGATACTATTTTTTTTAAGTTTAAAAAGTCATGTAACTCTATGAAGTAGGAACTAATATCATCTTTATTACCCCATGAGAAAACTGGGGTGTAGAGAGTTTAAACTTCCATTAAGTTTACAGTATGTAATTGAAGGGACAATCTACCTATAGGACTTCATGGATTTTCCCCCTAGTAGCTTTGTTTTTCCACTAGCCCTTCTAGCACCTTTACTTAAAAAACTCATATACCAGTTGCTGATGGTGTCGCTCCATCCAAAGGCTGCTCTCTAGAGAAAGTTTATAGCAAGGTACCTACAGATTTGCATGCTTAACTCTCTCCCAAAGAGAACATTCCGGCCAAACACAGAGATCACTCTAGAGTCTTAGAAACAGTGTTGCCATCATGACGATCACCCAGGATACGAGAGGTTCCTCCACAATAACTAGAGAACAGCCCAATGCGGTACACAAAGTGCACAAATGCAGAATACAATGCGGTACATAAAGCTATAGTTTTTTGTTTTGTTTTTTAATGAAAACCAGGCAAACAGAAAAGTATGGAAGAGATACAAATTTATCGACGACATGAAGACAAGGAAGAGAACACACTTAAATGCTCAACTTCCTAAACAATCAAAGATACACAAAGTTTTGAAAATGATATTTTAGGGGCACCTGGGTGGCTCAGTCCGTTGAGCGTCTGGCTTCGGCTCAGGTCATGATCTCACAGTTCGTGGGTTCGAGCCCTGCGTCGGGCTCTGTGCTGACAGCTAGCTCAGAGTCTGGAGACTGTCTTCGGATTCTGTGTCTCCCTCTCTCTCTGACCCTCCCCTGCTCATGCTGGCTGTCTCTCTCTCTCTCTCTCTCTCTCTCTCTCTCTTTCTCTCTCAAAAATAAATAAAACACATTAAAAAAAGAAAATGAGATTTTACTATTCTATTACAAAAATAAGTAGAGATTAAAATAATATAATGGGCAATGCCTGTGTAACTTTAGTAAAATAAGCACTTGGAATAATGTCAGTAGAAGTGTAAATTGGGAGAACATATTTGAAAATTAATTTGGCATTTTGTACTAGAAGCTTTAATATAGTATCTGAAATTTGACCCAGTAATTTTAGAAATATTCTCCAACCTTTGATTTCATATTTTCCCCCTACAGATTTACCTTAAGGATATAAATCGCACCCACATATACAATAAAATATGTCCCCAGAATCACCACATTATGATTGATAATAGCCAATTAAAAAATCACCTAAATGCCAACTGAGAAAAATAAATAAATAACTATTCAACCATATGTTAGGATACTTAAAATAAACATTAAAATTTGAGCTTTTAAAAGCTACAAAACAGCATGGAAAGTAACAAATAAAGCTTAAAAAGATGCAAGGTTTATAATTTTGTATATGGTATGAGCTTATTTTTTTAGTGTTAATAAACCTAGGAAAAAAAGACCGGAAGAAAAACATCAAGTGATTCATAGTTATTATAATCGGTAATGGTATTATGGGTGACTTATTTTCTAATCAACACTTAGGAAATCTCCAAACTTTCTATAATATACATGCATAATATTTCTATTTATATGAAGTTATTTTAAAATATAGATTGGCTCTACCAGGAAAGTGAATCTATGGATGGTTATTCCTGCAGGATAGGGTATCAGGCATTGAATCAAAAATAAGTACTAGTAGGTGAAATAAAATCATTTACGTAGTGTTCCCTTTGTCTAATTTATCCTCCAGATTTGGGTGGTGCATGCCTCCCCTTCTATTTTAATGTTTTCCGTCCTAACATCCATCATTGGAGAGTCTTGTGGTTAATGGGTGTGTGCTAATTCTAAGGGCTCACGGACCTCTATGAAAGCTTTTGTTTCTGTAATTTCAATTAGGGCAACAACTGACAAGCATAAAAAGCAGCAAAGCCAAGGCCCTGTGTCTGATAATGAACTGTTTTTCCGAATTGAGAAAAAAGAGGTTCATTGTGAGTGTCAATTGCTTCTTGTCATTTCCAAGAGTTGCAGCAGAATAACTGTTAGAAAATTTTAAAAAAATACAATGCAAGACAATCTTGTTTTGATTTGGTTCTGTGGTGATTTCCTACACCATCATCTCTTAACACTTTTGCCTAAAATTTCTGTAAAGTAACGAATATTGTTTATTTTGGAAGATCAAACTGATGCAGCAGGGCTTTATCAAAGACAAGAAAGAATGAAGATTTTGAAGAGAAAGGAACAACTAAACCAAATGTATTTTTAATTACCTTTAAATTACACTAATAACATTCTCAGTGGGGCAAAGAAATCAAATCCTACTTACTATGAGATTCCTCATTAGCTTGCGAAAAGGTTTCCTTTCTTCATTTGTTTGGGTTTTGTCTTAGGGACTGGACTATAGCTATATGCAAATCTTACAATTCACATCCATTGTTGTCTGCAAATGACTAGGTGGTTTTATTTGCCTGTTGACTATGATTTCTTCAAGACAAGCGATGGGTTTTGCATCACTGCCATTGTTTGCCGTGTAATAACTTAGAAAAATCATCTTTCTTTCTTCAGCCCTAACTCAGAGTTTAGGAATCAGGAGTGTTAGCTCTAGGAAAATATAGCTTCTTTTTGCTTGTGGATGAAGCAGAGAGAAGTGAATTGACATTGCCAAAGTTCACATATTTACTACTGGAATCATGGATATCATCCAGCTCCTTTAAATTTCTCCTTGGAATATTATCAATAGTCGACACCAGGGAAATGTGCCAGACAGTAAATGTATACTTACAGCTCTGCCTATCCCCCCAGTCTCATAGGCAGCCATGAAATTTGCTGAAATTTGCCAAATCAAGTAGATTTACATCAATTTTAAAATTTAAAATCGGTCTCAAGATTCATTTTTAAAAAACTTTATTCAGAGTTTATTATGTGCATAGTATATACTCAGGTCTATATTAAGACATATAAAAGAACCCAGACTGTGTAAGAATGCCTTCTAAAGAGTTTACTTTCTAATGGAGAAGAGGAGATCTATATTTAATGGTTCAGCCCCAGAAAGAGGAGAGGCAAGAAGTGTCAGAGAGGAACGCATCTAGGGACCACAGGTGTTTACTGGTAAGACAAATCACACCCCAGGGCTTGAGGGGGGAGTAGAGGTCAAGCACTCTGTGTGTTAACACTGAGACATGAAATAGTTCATTAACTGTTTTTGATAGAACTATTAGTGGCATTGATATCTCCCTCCCCTACTCTGGACAAACCCATAAAATCACGGAAAGGTACAGAGCTGTAGAAGTGAAAAAATAAGATTACAGCTTAACTATGTCAAATTTGGAAAAAGCCTACCTAATTATCTCACAGATGGGTCCAACCAAGTAGACTCCTGTTGCCCAACTTGTATGTAGACATCTGGTGTAAAATAAGGAGGAAAGTTGGGATCCGTGACTTCTAAACTGTGCTACATAATTTGCAAACTTCAAGAAGTAAAATTAGATTATTAAATAATGTTTTAAATAAGAGTAATGTTATACTAAGAAACCAAAAACACTCTCCAAAGAGGAGTACTGAGTGAAAGAGGAAATAAAAACTACAATTACAGACTAATTAGAAAATAATGAAAATGCAAACACTATTATCAAAACATGGGATATACCACAACTCTACTGTGCATTTAAAATAAATGCTTCATTTCAAATGCTTTAATAATTAAGTAGTTAAAATGAAGGCAAAAAAAGTGATTATTAAATTTAAGAAGGTAAAAAATAACCATAATCTTTACAAACAAAGCAGGAGGAAGGAAATCATAAAAACAAAGGTGGGAAAGGATGACTTAGAGAAGAGAAAAAAAAATATTAAAATTCTCAATAAATCCAGGAGTTGCTTCTTAGGGAAACATAATTAGTGTATGAATATTAAGCATTAATATGTGAATCTGGTGAATTCATTAATAGAAAAGTAAATAGATAAAACTGGAGAAGGAAAAGATAAATGCAGTGTTTAAAGAATATATAAATTCCTCTATTCATATAATGTTGATATATTTGAAAATCTAGGTCAAATCAGTACATTTCTAAGAAAATTTATATTACCAAAATGCAATAAAGAAAAATTTGAAAAACTAGAATTATAGGGAAATATATATATTTTAATTATAGCATAGTTGATATACAGTGTCACATTGTTTTCAGGTATACAACATAGTGATGTGACAATTGCTGGCATTATGAAATGCTCACCAGGATAAGTGTAGTTACCATCATCACTATG
The DNA here is from genome assembly GCA_028646485.1 of Cryptoprocta ferox. Taxonomy (NCBI): domain Eukaryota; kingdom Metazoa; phylum Chordata; class Mammalia; order Carnivora; family Eupleridae; genus Cryptoprocta; species Cryptoprocta ferox. The sequence goes on from CM053561.1 coordinate 60,508,622, forward strand.
TAATGTTATTACAATATTATCGACTGTATTCCTTACACTGTACGTTTCATCTCTGTGACTTATATGGGGCAAGATTATTAAAAGTTAATGAACTATTAATCATTCTTCCCTAGCTCCTCCTTCCTCAAGGAGGCCAAAGAGATAGGGTATTTTGTGAGTAATTTTAAAATATATATGTAATTTCACTTCAAGTAATATTATAATTAAAATGGTCAGTTATCACAGAAAAGGGAATGAACCTGCAAACAAGCTAGGGCTTCAGGACTCTGTTTTTCCAATAATCTGCTGTCTGACTTTCATCAAATTATGCTACTTCCCTGATCTCACTTTCTTTGCCTGTAATACAAGCAACTGGTTCATGTGTGCATACATGTGTGTATGTGTGTGTATTTATGGGTGTGTCAGAAGGAGAACTTATACTGAATGCTGACCAACTCTACTCTCAACTGTGCAAACAAGTTGGGTTAGGAAGTCCCGGAATGCTTTAAAACAATCTCACAGTTTACTATCAGTAACCTCCCATAATTTATTGTAAACTCTTTGTATGGTCTCTGAGGTTATAACTAAGTCAATTTCTATCCTCTTATAACCCGCTCTCTTCTGTCTCATATCAACACCTCTCTCTCCTTTGGGGAAACATTTAGGTTCAACAACTATACATTGTAATAACAGGTGAGTCTCTTTGAATACAAAGCTGAGAGGCCAGAGCACAGAAATCGACATTCCGCTTGGATCCAAAAGCATCTTTAAATTAACAGAGTGTGGAAAGTTCAGCTCTAGCGCCCTGGGGAAGGGGCTGAGTACGCGACTGAGGGATGTGCCAAGTGACCAACTTTCTGTAATATAAAAGAATCAGCCTCCAGACACTATAAAGGTCATACAGACCCCCCCCAAAAATGTTATTTCACCACACCTTCTTTCCAAGCTAGCAGAATGACAAAGATTGAAAAAGAATGATAATACCCATTTTTGCCAAGTGTATGGGAAGACAAGCACTTAAATAACTTGCAGGTAGGTGTATATTCAGTGCAACTGTTTTGAAGAGTGACTGTGCACATCCTTTTGTGTGAATCTTTACAAGATTTCTTCCTTCTTTCCTAGCAGTGAAATTGCTAGGTCAAAGGATTCTATCCCAGTATTACAAACAATAGTAACACAGCAGAAAGAACCTAATGTCTGATAATGGGTGCATTGGCACACATTTTTTATATATTCAGTAAGTGAGTAATGTCTCTTATTAAAATAAAGATGTTGATTGATATTTATTGACATGAAAATATGGCCAATACATACCAATATGAGGAAAAAAATAAAGGATATAGATCAAATGTACTATGATTAACTAGCTCTCTATTTGTTCCTATACATACAGAAGTAAAGAAGCATGTATATACAAATATCAACAGTTTTTATCCCCGGATACTGAGATTACAGTAGATTTTATATATTTTAATTTTTCTAATATTTTAAAAGTCAATGTTACTCTGACAATCAGAAACGTAATCAGATTATTTCCATTTTGATTACAAAAGTAAAATAGGAGTATCTATGAATAAGGTCAAAAAAGATTATGCCACCTATATGGAAATTTGATGCATGCTGTGAGTACAGTCCTGGTTCCAAATTTCCTACAAAAGCTGAATTAACAGCCAGAGACCACTGTCACTCCTCTGAATTGTGGAATGTATCCATAATTTGACTCTCAAAATATGCAGCCTTAAGTTTTTACACAACCATTTTCTCTGGGCAAAAGTCTGCCTATAGGGTCAGCAATCATGATTTTACGTCTCTGTCCCCAATCCTTGAACCTGTCATGGCAGCTAATACACTGTTACACCCAAGTATCTGTTCCCCCTCATCATTGTCACGCAACAGTTCCAGAGCTTATGATCTCTGGGCATATGCTAGTATTCCTTGTCTTAAGTCTCCAGCAGTCTTGGAAATGTTTAATGTTTGGGATAGGTGTTTTTACCACGGAGTAGTTCTAAGACATTTCATGAACACACAATTACACAAAATTTACATGTTAAGCCTGAAGCTGATGTCACTTGCGTATCAATACTAAAGGCTTCTAGGAGCTCTTAGCATTGATGCTCTTTTATTCCAATGATCAATTTTGTCCTTTCTCTGGACTGGCATGGCTGATAGGGGGACTGCTTCCCTGCTTTAGATGTACAGCTGAAGAATTTCCCTGTATAGTTAGTTAAGTGTGCTCCCCCCAAGGGTCAAGCTGGATGTATCTTCAGTAGGATAAACTGTCTACCCTTTTCCAAGGGCCCCCTAGCCCTTATAGATAGCACACCCTGAACACTGGAAGGACCTTGCAACAGAATTGCTTCCTGTGTGGCACTAGAAGCCATCCTAGGTAGGTAGACTGCACTGTCTGCTTCTCCTAGTCAGTTCTTGGGATGTTCATTTACTACTTCAAGAATTATCCTGACCAGCATTTTTGGAAACCATTACAATCTGCACTAGGAATCTTTAGGTCCAACCACCTAATTTCTGTCCCTCCAACTAACATTAACATTCCATGCATCCATTATTTGTCTTCATGGTACTTGTACCCTTCCTGTCTTCCTTGCTCCCTCAGATGCTTTGGATGAAATGTATGCCTGGCTTCCAGGGTCAGCTTTTCCCCGAGAGGTGCACCTCAGCTAATCCTACAACATCCTCTAGGCAAGCAGTATCTTGCCTTCTCCACTCACTTCCCTCCCGGAGTACAGGATCCTAGCCCCCTTGGTGTTTGGGAAGAAGGCTCTGACACAGCCTTTTGAAAATCCACAGACCACACAGACTTCGAGGACTGCATTCAATTTTATGCTGGCTGCACTGCTTCCTCGCTTGCCCTCAATCCATAGCTCTCATGCTGAGGACCCTTGCTGACTTCACCGGGGTGAAAAGAATGTATTTCCTTTTGTCGCAGGTCATCATCTTTTCCCTGCAAAGTGGCTATAGGTAGAGAGTAGGAGAATATAAAGTATGGCATGAGAGGAAGAAAGAAAATATACTCAGGAATAGAAACTGAAATAGAGAAACGTGGACTCACACATGTACACACAGTTATGGAGAGAGGGATTCTTTGCTCCCTGACCATGGCATCATATCAACTGTGAAAGCCACATGCCCATGTCCCTAATTCAGCTCTGCCAAGAACACATAGATATGGCTTTTCTAGCTACCATGCATTACTGTATAAACGGGGACAGGGTGAGGGTGTGCTGTTCTATCCCGGTTAACAGCTTAATCTCTTTACCATACATCCTTCCCAAGATTTTTATGCATTCTAAAAATATTTAATTTTTAAAATCACCTCCAACTCCAAATTGGTTTCTCTCTCTCTCTAACTTATTACTTCTAGTGGCCATTCCTGTCCCTGTTATCTGTGGAATCCAGCCCCCTTATGCTTTTTTTTTTAATTTTTTTAATGTTTTATTTATTTTTGAGAGAGAGAGAGAGACAGTGTGAGCAGGGAAGGGTCAGAGAGAGAGGGAGACACAGAATTGGAAGACAGGCTCCAGGCTCTGAGCTAGCTGTCAGCACAGAGCCCTACGCGGGGCTCGAACCCACGGACTGTGAGATCATGACCTGAGTCGAAGCTGGATGCTTAACCGACTGAGCCACCCAGGCGCCCCATAATTTCTCTCCACACACACACGCTCCACAACACATATATATACCCACACAATATGTGTGCAGGTATCGCTACAATATGATTGCTGATTTGCAGGGAGTTAAGTCTCCAGAGCTCAGCACAGAGGGGAGGAAACCAAGTTGCATATCATGGCAGGAAAAATGACTTAAAAAACTACTTAGCAATTTTCACTCATAACTACTTACTGGCATTTTTTTTCTCCTAGCTATATCATTCTGCTTTAATAAAGTAAAACAGCTTTGCTAAATAAATAGTGCAGAACAATTCTGTTCTCTGTGGCCTCTGCCTGCAAACTGAGATCTGACCCTGCTCTCCTTTACATATGCAAAGTCTGTAACTGGTTGAGGACTGGGCTCTGGATGCCAGGAGTCTGGTTTTCTACAGTGTGAAATTGGGATACGCTACTTGACAACTCTGTGCCGAAGTCTCGTGACTCATAAAACACAGCGAAGGAGATAATATGAAAGCACATAAATGAATACGATACTGAGCCACGGGGGTTGCATGAGGCACACGTGAGATGATGACACAGGAAAGGTGCTTGTCACGTGCCTGGCACTGAGTACACCCTCTTTAGGGTTTGCCCTAGACAGAGGGCCATGCACAACTCTGCTTCCTAACTCATCCTAACAGTCACTGCACGGAGCATAGGGAGTGGGGTTGTATTACTAACCAAGGACATCAGTTACGACAACTATCTCCCATGGAAGGCAAAGGAAGCTATAGCAAGTTGTTTTTTAACTGCACAGTTTTTCTGTGCTTAACCATTCCATATGATTAGTGTCTACTGGAACATACATACACAAAGAAGGCATGGCTGGAGCGGCATTGCCCAACTAAGGTCATCTGTGTGCCACCACCAGGGTTCTACCTAATCTCTGGACCACCACATGTGCTATCCTTCACTTTACTCTTCTTTTTTCTTCTTTAACTCAACTATTTTTGTTAGGCCTGGTCTCAGGTAACAACCATGACATCATAGGTCTGATGTGCTGTTGATCACTGACTAATATTCATAAAATAAATAGCAATGACTAACATTTTAAATAAGTCTATCCATGTCCCAACTATCATAACTCTGCATTTTTAAGCAGCTTGATTTCTGCACCCCAAAATTGTTATTGTGTGCCCTTGGAGAAATCATTTAAACCCTCAGAACCCCACTTGCCTCATTTGGTCTAGTTCACAGATCTCTTGTAATGGTCAAGGGAGAAAATGTGTATGAAGGGGTTTTATAAACTGTAAAGCACTGGACAAGCACACGGTGTTAATTTTCAGTTGATGTACATGAAGTTTTTGTTGTTATTGATGATGTCTGCAGATTAGTTTTGACAAGCAACAAGGTAGTTTTTCAAACAAAGGAGAGCTTCTTTCATCCATAAGCTCCCTGGTTGATGTGTCACTCAGGATTCTACAAATGACTGCAACCCCAGCCAGTGGCACATTGGGATTCCTTACTGCAATAACCGATTATTGACATCACCCTTGGAGTACAGTAATGAGAACAAAACCTACATATGTCCTTTTTTTTTCTCATGACATTTTTTTTTGAAGTCACAAAGTCTCAGCCCAATTCTCTACAGATTAGCTTAAGGACATCCGTATCAGGGAGTCAGGATCCTGACCTCAGTCATGGGTAATGTGGTCCCCAAGGATGGAAGACCTGACCCCAACAACATTGTCAGTATCTGCGGTCATAGTAAAGCTCTTTGCGTTTCTCTGCCAATCCAAGAACTCCCGGGCTTTGCACATTTTTCTAGGACAAAATTAAGCGGTTCTTAATCTTGATTGTACCTTGTAAATTGTATGGGGAAATTTTTTAAAGTACTGGTCTGAGTGCCAGCCCAAACCAATTTAAACAGGATCTCCTGGTGGGCACAGGGGCTCGGGCATCCATTTACATTAAAAGTTCCTCAAATAGGAAGACTTTTTAGGAACCACTGCTTTAGGTTAACCATGACCAGACAGCAAGGCTGCACCTATGGAGCATGGAGAGAAGGAGAAATGAAATGCAATCAAGGTGCTTAAAGTAGCCAAATCCTGTAAGTCAGAATAACCAAACAAGAATAAAACAAAAACAAGCAAAATGCAACAGCAACGGCACCTGCCAGTCTGCCCGCATCACTCTTTCTCATGAGGTGATCCTTTTATTTCTTGCACACGATCTTGTGAAATTGTAGATGCCTAGTACTCATTCCTGACCTATAGGAATCAGAGCCTCTGAGGTCAGAGGATTTGCATTTCAGCAGTTTCTCCAGAGCATCTAAGTCCACAAAAGCTTAGAGCCACTGTGCTCTATGTGATTCCATAAGAGAGCTGAGCAAACCCTGCTGTGGACCGCAATCCTGGTTCTCCACTCTGGTTGCATAAGCAGAACCAAACTCATTGAGCTTTAAAATCTAGACACCCAGATTCGACTCCAGGCATCCAGATGTGGGACCTGCCCTGCTCACATTTCTAAAGCTTCATATGGGATTCTGACAGGCAGTTGGGGTATGAGCCTCTGCTGTGATGGCAACACCACTGGGCAGTGAAAAAAAAATTGCAGGGACGACATTGCCAAGATGTCTTTTTCTTTGGGCAGGTGTCATTACCCAAACACACTCCTCTATGTCAATTCTCTTTAGTAGGAGAAAATGAAAATCTCCTTCCTGTCAATGTGCACAGAAGGGAACACAGATTTAGAAAGTATGTAAAGCAGTGAGCACTCCGAATGTCCATTATTCAATGCTGAACCAGAGGATCCCCAGGCATTATTAAACAAATTGATGAGCACCTTGGGTGGATTTAGAGGGAAGGAAAATGCTGCCTGAACTGAAATACACTGATTCTTCATTTAAATGTCTTGTAAGGAAAGACCCAGGAACTGACTTCATGGATTTTCATGCAGAGGTGCTAGTATTTACATCTGAAAAGCCCAGTTTTGCTGGCCATTGGGGATTCTGAGAATGAGCTCAGGATGAAATGCAACTTAATTCTGTCTACTAGAGAGAGGGGCTTCACAGCTCACCCTGCTGGGGCTGTGCGCAATGAGGCAGTAATTATGGCCTGGACAACTGAAAACCCAAGCCAATTACTGCTTCAACCACCTGGTTTACTTCACAGTAGGACATGGAAGCATGCGAGATGGAGTGCTGGTTCTTGTCTGAGTTCATGGCCTAACATAGAAGGATAATTTTTCCTGGACATCTTGAAGGCAGGGTGAAGACCCCAAAGCAGGCCAACTCCATTCCTACTCAGCAGAAGGCTACGGGAAGTGGACATTTGAGGGACAGAAGCCTAAGGAATGTCCTTGTGTCCAAACCACATTCCGTGAGGTGACAAATGGGAAAAAGAAGAACCATCTGGCACTCTCAGAGAAAAGGAAATGCAGGTGGAGTCTCTGTTCTGCCTGTAAGTCCCCCTCCCAAACCGAACAAACCAACAGGCACTGGAGTCATGGGGAAGACAGCAATGAATTCCCCGCCTCTCTCCCAAGTTTGTGATTGGCTTCAAAACACTGTCATCAATCATCCTAATAAGCACTTAAAAAGTAAATCAAAGGCTATTAAAACACTTTTGACATTGAGCTTGCTTCCTTAAGCAAACCATAAATGCCCAGAATTTACAACATTTGCTGGGAGGAGGGAGGAGGACCTTGGGTTTTAAAAACAAATTTATTAGCTTGTTTCTTATAGTGTTTTTGCCCCTTTCTCCCCTTGGGACAGTAATAAACTAAAATTGCTGAATGTCATAACGGACTGCTAAATGCATAGCTAAGGTTCATATCATTATCTAAGCTATTCTGGATTTCAGTGGGGTGATTTATAAGTATATGCCAGCAAAAAGTAACAAAACACTTCCTCTTCAGCTTAAGGGGCCTAGGGCTATTTGATCAACATCTACACTCCAAGTGTAGGGCAGTGAAATAATACTCTGTGTTACTCTCCTTCACAACCAGAATTCCTAGGGAGAGCGCAGTGGGGCAGTGAAATCAACTGGGATAGATGGCAGCCACCCTAGGTCCTTAATAGGTGGGGTGAACTTGGGTAAGCCATTCTTCCTCCCTGGATCTTAATTTCTTCAGCCCCAAAAGACATGGATTGGTCTAGGTAACTCTGAAGATCCCTTTCCAAAAGACAGTCCTTCCATCCAATTAGCTCATTAGCCAGCACAGCATTAATCAGCTATCTCGGGACTTATATGAATGGCTAATGCAAGACTCCATTCCCTTCTCTTCAAATCATGTCCGGTGGATGTGTCCCCCTTTTGCCCTGGCATACCTGATTGCTAACCTTCCCCCATCTTTCTCCCGTAAGCACATGTTCAATGACTGATCTTGGATTTAAACTCTCTTTGGCTCCTTGATTCATTTCTGATTAGCAGTGCTGTCAGCTGGAAGGCATTTTCAAGCCTGCAGGTCAAGGAGATGGAACTGTGAGGACGGGTGGGGGGTGGGGCAGGGGACCAGCCTCTGCAGAGGAAAGAGTGTCAGCTTTTAAGGAAGCAGGAGCAGGGTGGTTGCTTATCTGCAGTGCAGACCTCTTTGCTGAATTCCAGATCTGCATTTGAGAACTCCTCTAGGATACCTCAAACTGGACTCAAAGGCAACTCTGCTAAAACTGAACCTGTGATCTTCTTCCCCAAGACGAGTCCTGGTTCACGTCTCCCTCCCTCAGTGAATGGTGCCATTTTCTATGCCATTAAGCAATTCAGACACCTCACCTCCATCCTGGACACTTTCATCTCCTTCAGTGGCTTTATCCCCAAATCTTAGATTTTAGCCTCCAACCCCTGCTGAGCATTTCTTGAATATGAACAAACCAGTGCATGTTTTCACCCTCAAGACCTTACCGGATGCACCATCCTTTTCTTGGTTCTCTGCAGTATCTTCCTACATGATTTGACAGCACATTTTCCTGGATCTTCCAAAATGCACAGTTGCCCATTTCTCCCCATTCCCACCCAAATCTTCCCTACCAATGTGTGGCAATCCATACTCTACTTCCCATACCCCTCCCGTTCCAGTCACACGGGAGTTCCCTGAGTTCTTCTTACGAGCCATGACTCTTCCCTGCACATGCCAGTACCCTGGCTGAGGGGTCTCCTTTCTCCCTTTCCACCCACTTCACTGGCCAACATCTGTATGCTTCTTGGTCACCACTTTCTCAGAACTGTCCTTCCTGTCACTGCTGTCTAGCTAGAATCCTCTAAGTATCAGTTTGCATGAGGACAACTTTCCATTCATTACAGTACTTAACTCTATAAAGATTTTATTATTTTTATTATTTTAGTGGAGTCTCTTGTGCTTACTTGTACATTTCCTGAGAGCTGAAAACCATTTCTGACTTTGCTCACCAAAACATTCCCAGGGTCTAGTGTATCAAAGGCACTTGGATGCATTTATTGAATGAATGACGTGAGTAGCTGCTGACAGCAATGCATTTTATTTTGTTCCATCCCACCATCAGCCAATTCCAGGCCCACACGCCTGCTTCTTCGAATTATATGATTTTTCCCTGCTAGAGAGGTCTTCTGCATAAAGTTGCCTGTGTCTATCCCTTTGCAAACAGGGTCTCCTTCCCAAATTTTTCATTTTTTTCCTAACAGTCACATACAATGCCACCAAAGAAAGGGACCCATTTAAAAAAAACACTCTGATAAGGGGTGCCTGTCTGACTTTGGTCAGGTGTCCATCTTCAGCTCAGGTCATGATCTCTTGGTTCGTGAGTTCAAGCCCCTTAAGCACAGAGCCCACTTAAGATCTTCTGTCTCCCTCTCTCTTTGACCCTCCCCTGCTCTCAGTCTCTCTCTCTCTTGGTCTCTCTCAAAAATAAACATTAATATATATATATATATATATATGCATTTTACATTACAAAAATAAACATTAAAATACATATATATATACATATATATATATATGTATATATATATATATATAAACACTCTGATGAAAGTCAACGTTCATATCTCTTTGTCCTGCTTTAACCCAAGGAGGCCAGACTGTTTGTTTTCTCTTTATAAACCAGACATGCCTATTTCTCTCTCCAAACCATTGCCTGTGGATCCCTTTCCTCCACACCCCCACCAGCTTCCTATTTTCTCCTCCATATCTTCCCTGGTGACTCTTACCTGAATTTATTTCTCCCTTCCATGAATTATTACTGGGGTAATTGGCCTGACTGCACCCCATCTATATGTCTGGCACACACAAACTATCCAAATTACTCACAGCTACAAGCTTTTTTCTGCTCTGGGACCTGGGGCCACTTGGCTACTGCTGCCTACTGCCCTCACCCCCTTCACTTCTCACCTGGCCAATTCTTTCTCACCTGAAATACCATGTTCTTAGGGAAGTTTCCCCTGATCACCCAATCTGACCTTCTTTTTATTCTAAGGACAACATGGATTTCCCTTCCAATTATGACTTATCTCATGATACAGTGAATTATCTGTATGTTTTCCTTTATAACATGTGTCCTCAGTACATTCTATGCTTCTTCAGTGCGGATGCTCTCATGACTACTAGTGATGCTAAAACCTTGCAGACTCCCTGGCACATGGTAATAAGTGCTCAGCAAATATTTTAGAATGTATTAGTATTTCAACCAATGGACATATTATCCTGGTCTCTGAATTAGTTCCCTAAATCTCTTGAGGGCAGAGATCCTACTTCTTCCTTGTTTTGTATCTCCCATGGATCTAAAGTCACTAAAGGTTAGGCCAGGGTTTGTCAACTCTGGCACTGTTGATAGGTTGGGCCCAGAGATCCTGTGTCATGAGGAGCTGTCCTGGGTACTGCAGGATGTTTAGCAGCATCCTCAGCCTCCCAAGGACTAGATGCTAGTAGCAACCCCCACCCTCAGCCATAACAACTGAAAATGTCTATAGACATTGTCAAATATAATGTGGGGGAAAATTTCACCCCTCAATACCCCACTAAGAACCACTGGATTAAGTGTTTAATTCAATCAATGTTGATTAATGGATTGCAAACCAGCCTGACAATCTCTAGGTTCTCAAGAGTCCCTCAAAGTCTGGAAGGAATGATTCCACTCTAGCCAAGGAACACAACAAATGTCTAAAACTACCTGACCACTCCTATGACTGGTGCTCACTTCAAGGGCTAGAAACTGCAGCTAAACTGGCTGCAGGCCTACACTAACTTCTTCCTTAGTAATTGTTGTCTCAATAGATACAGCTCATTTTGAACATCCTTGGAACAGTAGGTGAATTTATATCTTGTTTACTATTCCCTGAACTCACCAATTAAGTTTTCTTCATTGTAGCTACCTTTTGTATTTTTTATCTTCCTGTCGACTACATCCTCCTGAGAGGTAAGGATCTGCACCTGTTTTATTACAGTGCCTTCTGCCACACACATGAGCACCTGAGCAAAGTGGCTTCTTAATAATGAAGATCTGGTTGAACATTGCCATTTTCTGTGCATTCTCACACACATTATATCCCCAACCTTATAGACACAGAGAGACACAGAGAGAGAGAGAGAGAGAGAGATAGAGAGACAGAGACAGATAGAAATGAATGGTGCATTCAGTGGTCCAAAATGTGTTACCAGGACTGAAAAACAAGTAATTAATTACGCCTTACCAGAAGTTTCAACATCTGGGCTCAGATGCAGAGAGAGGAAGACACAAGGCTAAAAAGTTTTATACTTAATTTTAGTGGTAAATGAAAAGAACTAACAGGAGCTTTCATAATGACTACTTTGGAAGTTGTATAATGTAGTAGGTATTTTAAGGTCTTTTGTAATACTGACCACATAGACACCTCTTTATAAAGAGTGGATGGAAAGGGAGCAATGCTCTTTTCATGGGGAAGGGTTAAATATCTGTTAAATCTCATGCAGTAAATACCAGCATGAGGCATTTAGTCCAGGTCTTCTGATTCTACATAGTATATACTTTCCAACCCAATCCCATTGACTCTTACAAGGAACACGCCTAATCTCACTGACTCCTCATCTACTATCGTGACAGTTGTGGTCATTTTCCCCCCTATTACCTTGAACGTGGTCTGCCTGGGAAAAGAATATCTGCCAGGATCTCTAACCAGGAGCACGTACGGATTCCTGGAGAGATATGCATTGCTTCATAATTTGATACCTCAGTTTGAATGCCTTGGCTGGTTTCTGATGGCTGTGTGTGTGTGACCCATAATATCACTGAGCATGAAGTGAATAAATAGTAAATTCCCTAAGCTACTTGGTTCAGGGGACGTTTAATGGCGTTACATAGTAAATGTCATGATGCTGCAAAAAAGCAGGATAAGTTTTTAGCTCTCACTTCTAGCAAAAAGAAAAAATAAAGAAAAGAAAAAAAAAGAAAAAAGAAAAGGAAGGAAAGGAAAAGAGAAAGAAAGAAAGAAAGAAAGACAGACAGAAAGAAAAGAAAAGAAAAGGAAAGGAAAGGAAAGGAAAGGAAAGGAAAGGAAAGGAAAGGAAAGGAAAGGAAAGAAAGAAGAACCTCTTACTTCTATAAAGGAGGAGAATATAGATAGAGTGATCACATATGTACTGGCTTGTTCAGGACAGTTCCAATTTAGTCTTGTTGTCTCAACATGATTATTCCTAGTGTCTTCTCTCAAAAGGGTCACAGTTGGAAAAGTTAATTGTATAATTATGCTAAATATGCCTCCAGGTTCACAATGTATGTGATTGGGTTAGTATATATATATATTAATTTTTTAATGTTTATATTTGAGAGATACAGAGTGTGAGTGGGGAAGGGGCAGAGAGAAAGAGGGAGACACAGAATCTGAAACAGGCTCCAGGCTCTGAGCTGTCAGCACAGAGCCTGATCCGGTGCTCAAACTCAGGAACAGAGAGATCATGACCTTGGCTGACGCTTAACTGACTGAGCCACCCAGGTGCCCAGTCATATTATTAAGTTTCCGTATATTCACATTTAAAATAGTTGAATACTTCCTCCCACAGGTAGCTCATGATATTAGATAGGTTTAGGGACTAGGTGACAAGTTCCTCCCCTTCTCTTCAGAGGCTACAATACCACCTCCCAGAAGAGGGATTTTACATGCCCACCACAGGACAGCAGACAGCAATGGCCAATGCAAGAAGTGAATTGAAATAAAGTGACCCAGCCACCCACTGGAACCCAGGGCCAACTTCCACATTCAAACCTATACTTGTAACCACAGTGTTAAATAAACATGACTTATGACTTAAAATATGCTTTTGTTTCTTTCTCTCAAATTTTATTCTTTGGGCAATGTTTCCTGGATGAAACCCCTGGAAGACCCCTGAGCTTTCTGTTTATTTTAATGTAACAGCCCCTAAGTCACTTTAAATCTGCATGCTGTATTAATTCAGTAAATTGTACAACTGAAGTTAGTAACCTGAAAGCTGTATCTGACTGCATTAAACCTTCCCCCTTCTCCCTCCCTTCTCCCTACCTTCCTGCCTCCCACACCTGCTTCCCACTTCCCATTCTTCCCACCTCGATCCTTCCACCCCTTCCAGGCTGAAGCCTGCACTGTGGGAGGGAGGCCTTCTGCCCTCTGAACAGTCTAACCAAGCTTGCTGAACTCTCTACATGCTGTCTTGTTCCAGAAGGGCAGGAGAGGAGGCAGGGCAGGAATAAGGTCATTTCTACTGCTGGGTGGTTCAGCAATCTGGGCACAGAGGATGGTAAAAGTGACTCTTTCTTTGGTGAGGTCTTCAGAGCCCTCTGCCATCCCCACCTCCTATGTTCCCAGGGCCTGGATGGGTGCATCTCCCGTCTAAATAACAACTGGGGACCCTATCCCCTGCTGGTAGTCACCTGGAAGCCCTCCCTTTCCACTATGAGGTCTCCTGGCCTCTTCAGACAGGCCTGCTGAACAAGACCCAAGAGGGCACTAGTGACACTCTCTCCAACCTGGTCCTTGCTCAACTCTCCCATTTCCCCAGACCCAGGGCACCAAAGCAGCAGCCCCTTCTCTGACCCACCATCTAGCAGGTGGTCAGTTCCTGCCTCTGGCTTTAGATTTGCCAGGCAGGAGTCACACCCCAATCCACAAACCATTTTGTTGCAGTCAAGAGTCAGGTGCTAGTCTTTGTATCATCAAATTTGGGGAGACAGAGAGGAAGCTCTCTTGAAGCCCATTTCTTCATCACCATGTGGTGGCGACAAGAAATAGCTCAGTGCTCTGATAACTCCTTTTCAAGAAATCCTCATCATGCAGCTCCTTACACGCAAGTCCTACTGAATGCCTCTGTCTCCCGATCCCTATGAGGCTCAAGTAATGTGACAGGCACCAACCTCCTGAAATTTGGAAGATAGGACTCAGAGTATACTTTTCTCTGGTTCTCTTTGTAAGGGTACCCACCTTACAACATTCTCTCACCCTCCTGACCTATTTGTATATCCTCTGTCTGACTCCTTTATTTGACCGAAGGGTGTGAATGTCCAGAAACAGGTTACATCAACCATTCGACTGTTAAGTCAGTATATGGTATGGGAGGCAGGGGTTGAGGAGAGAAGGGAGTGTTCATCTCACACTTAACCTTGGAATTGTAACGCCTATCACACTGGCACCTCAGTAGAAACTGTACAGACTCAGTGGTGGAAGCTATAAACCTTCCTCTGTGAGTATTAACATTATGGGTCTAGTGCCTAGGAACATAAAACCAGGTTAGCAGGTTGACATCCCTCCTCTGTCCATTACAAATTCAATCTGAATAGTGCTTATTTCTTTTCATGTTGCCTGGGTTTCCCGAAAAGCTCTCTCTGGGGTCCTTCCTCATACGAGCCAAGCACCTTACTCCCACAAGGGAAATCTAAGAAATTGCTTTCCTGTGTGCTCTTATATGGAGTTGAGAAATCCCCTCTGATCTGCTGAACTTTTGAAGTCCCAGAAGGAGAAAACACTAAGAAATATATAATAAGGTCAAGAATCTGAAAATGCCACTTGTAAATGGACAGTCATATTGAGTAGACAGGTCTCCTCAGGTGGTGGGCATTAGGGCTTAAGAAAGAATGAAAGGGATAAGTTACTTTGGGCACTTTAATTTTGTGCCAAGGACAAATTTTTGATTTCCTTTAGACAGGTTCCATGTATCATGTGCTCAAAAGGCAACCACCACTGAGAACTAATACAGAGCCTCAACAGAATAAGAAATTGTAGGACTGCCTCACAAGGGACAGGGGAGATGAGACTACTTGGCTTCAACTCCACATGAGGACTCCAGCAGGTTCTGTTACCTGGACAAATTCCTGATTCCCCTTTGAAGGGCTTATGAGAGTAAACAAACACCACAAACGGATAAAAATGTTGATCAGAAAGTCAAAGCATTGGGACCATCAGGTAATAGAATTTGTCAAAGGCGTTTAGAGGCATATTTTTTATTGGCTTTATTTTATTTAAAACAATTTTAGATCCATAGCAAAATCAAGTGGAAAGTATGAGTTCCTATATCCTGGCATCCAACACATAGTCTTCCCTACTATGAACATCTGCACCCAATGGGCAAATTTGGTATAATGGATAAAGCTACACTGATACCTTATCATCACTCTAAGTCCATAGTTTACAGTAGGGTTCACTCTTGGTATTGTACATTCTACAGGTTTTGGATACTGTATATAATGACCTGTACCCACCATTATAGTATCTCATAGAATAGTGTCACTATTCTAAATATCCCGTTTCATCCCTCCTCTCCTCCCAAAATCCTGGTTATCACTGGTTCTTTTATAGTCTCAATAGTTTTACCTTCTCCAGAATGGCATATAATTGTTTTTGTGTTCCTAGGCACTAGACCCTTAATGTTAACACTCATAGAGGGTTTATAGGTTCCACTGAGTCTGTGCAGTTTCTACTGAGGTGGCAGTGTGATAGGCATTATGATTCCAAGGTTAAGTGTGAGGTGAACACTCCCTTCTCTTCTCAACCCCTGCCTTTCAGGGGTTTGCCTTTCAGATTGGCTACTTGAAATTTGAAATATGCACTCATTGTCTCTCTGTGCCCTTTCATGGCTTGGTAGCTCATGTCTTCTCAGCGCTGAATAATACTCCATTGTCTGAATGTACCACAGTTTATTTATCCATTTATCCACTAAATGACATGGTGGTTGCCTCCAAGTCTTGGCAATTATGAATGAAGCCTCTGTAAAGCTATATGTGCAAGTATTTTATGTAAATGTAAGTTCTCAACTTATTTGAGTAAATACCAAGGAGCAAGACTGCTGGGTCATATGGTAAGATTATGTTTAGTTTTGTAAAACCCTGTCACGCCATCTTCCAAAGTGGATGTGCCATTTTGCATTTCCAACAGTAATTAATGAGTTTCTGTTACTCCACATCCTCCCTAGCATTTATTTTTGCCAGTGTTTTAATCATTCTAAAAAGTGTGCCATGGAATACTCCTGTTTTAATCTGCAACTCCCTTATAATAGATGACACTGAGCATCATTTTATATGGTTTCTTTGGTGAGGTGTCTGCATACATTCCTTGGTGCGGTGACTGTTTATATCTTCTGCCCATTTTTTAAGTAGATTCTTATTGTTGAGTTTTAAGCATGCTTTGGAAATTCTGGATAACACACCTCTGTCAAATGTGTCTTTTGCAAACATTTTCTCTCAGTCTGGTGGGTTGTTGTCTCATTCTTTTGAAAAAAAAATCTTTTAAGGTGGTCATCTACTTTTTCATTAGAATCATTGGTTCTAGTGAGATGCATGATGACAGAGATGTCCGATAAATTGCACAATGATGAAAAGTGATCTTTAAGCCTACTGGGTATGATAAAACTGCCTGATATGATAAAAAATAAAACAAAGTCAAAACAAACAAAGCCTCTGATGTTTGTTAATATTATGAAAATTCCAGAAATTTCACTAAATATCCATATCAATATAGATTATATGTACACTGTACATATATTCCAAAGGTATGTGCTATTCCAAAGGTATGCAAAAGACAAAAGAGAAATTTGAAAACAAAGTACAAGAAGACAATGAGTGGCATGGAAGGACCTTGTTAAAACAGTTGACCATCATCCTTTCATTTCTGCCAATGTTAATACTGCGGCTGGATATCCCTGGAGTGAATGGGAATCCTCCACTTATTAATTCTTATTTTTTACATTTAAGTACATTTTGCTTTGTTTTATTTTCATTTTAAGGTAACATCATTGTAATGTGACTTCACTTTTCCTACAAAGACAGACCAGCCAAACGCATTTCTTGTGTAACTTTTGTAAGTATCTAGAGTTTTATAAATCTTTCTTCTGCTTTCAACAAACTTCAGATGTTCTGATCTATGCAAAATGATAATTATTTTGCTCACTCATGAAGTATACTAAAGAAATACACACCTGACTTCCAAAACATATCTACTTCAAAAGTTATTTTAAAATTACTCTTTGATCCTATAGTATGCCTCAGGTTATACATATTAAAAACATCCTTTTGCAATCATTGAGTCCTTGCGAATTAAATATCAAAACTCTGGCAGAATGGCTAATTTGAAGCAGGAAAAGCCTCATAATCCTGGGTAAGTGATTGTCTTTGCTAAGGTTTTCTGTTGTATCTCACTAAAGTCCCTTTCCCGATCCTGTCTTCTTCTGTAGCCAGAACAGCCTCAGACTTCCCCCAGGGCTTCTTGCTGGCCACTACTCATGTGACACACTCTGCATGATTCATTTTTCACAAGGCACAGGATTCACTATCTGCTTTTGGACTCCTGGATGGGACTACCACTGCACTTAACTGGCTGTCCCTGCAGCAGAAACTCAACACCCCAATTACACTGGCTCCCTGCTTAGCATGAAATTGACTTGAAATACAGATGCTTATAAGTAGCCCCTCTTGTTGGCCTCAAGCTCATTTCCTGATGTATAACTGGCTGAGACCCCAGGACAAGAGTCAGGGTCTTTCCGACCTTAAATAGCAATCTCCCCCCACTTCAATGCCCCACTCCATCAAAAATTGCTAGAGAGAAGAATGTCTCAGGCCAGACAATTAGCGTTTCCTTTTATGTCTAGATAACCTGAAATTTGTTCATGAAGCATTTCACATATAATTGCTGCAGGTCTGTTTCTCTATTTTTATGATGAAATTGTTCCTTCCCAGTGAAACAACACAATACAAACAACTGCCCTATTTCTTTAGGAATAATACTAGAGCTGAAGGGACAGCATGTTCTATGGAGTACAAAGCCAATGACTCTGTTAAGATTTTCTTGATGATGGAAAGGAGAAGCAATTACAGGTGTATCAGGATCTCTAAAATAGTTGTGTTCCTGGAAATCTGTGCACAAACCTAATGTTTTATATAAATACAAACCAGGGCTCTGCTGTTAAAGATATTCTAAAATAAAACACTTTACAAGTAAAAAAATGACTTAAAAAAAGATAATTTCCCTGTTGATATCTAGAGGCTGGTATTGGATATTATCCATCTATGGAGATCACAGGGATTAGATACAGGGACAGAAAATACATTTAATCCCAGCTAAAGCATATGGTTATATGTATACTAAGAGTTATATATTCATCACAGCATTCTTCATAATAATGAAAAAATAGCAACAATGTAAATGTTAGAGGATTTAATATTTTTAAGTTAAAACTACTAAAGCAGATCTACATAATGAGCCATTACATTGCCATTGAGAATATGTATTTTTTAAATAACGTGTTTGCCTTGAATAAACAACTGGAAAGTCAAAGAGAACTGCATTTTAACACTGGCTTGCCTCCTTGTCTGACATCTAATAATCATAGTCACGTTGCCTTTCTGACCCTCAATTACTTCATCTGAAAGGTGGGGATTAAAAAAACAATCCTGAGTGGTCTGTTTTGGGATTTAGTGGGGATGATATGTGGGAAGTGCTCAATGAACGATAAAGTCACATTTTATTGAGCATTCCCTATTATCATAAGATCAAACCATGTGTAGTTCAAAAATGGTCAAAAAATCACAATCTCACATGCTTAAAACTAAAAAGAATACTGGGGAAGAAGACAGGATACAAAAGTAGACTGTGAAAACTCACACAGAAATATAAAGAGGCACACATCCAACAGCTCACTCTGAGGTAAAATAATTATTAAATAGTGTTACTGGTATTAAAATGATATTAGATCAAGGGTATTAAACTACAGCCATCCTTCCCATCAAGAGACAATGACTAATGCTTACATCAGTCATAACATTCATGTATCTATGCTAGTACCAGGAACAGAATATAGAAGAAAAATAATATATTTATACGGTTGTAGCCAGAGTTCTTCTGAGCTAGGTACATAGATGGGAGAGAGAGGATAGAGCAGAGCGGAGGGCAGGATCCTGTTCTGACTTGGTTCTGGACCCGCTGAAACAGGGGCCCCATTTGAGCATATGATCTGACATTTCAAGTGATTGGGGGCAGAAGTAATCCATTCTTCTAGGAGAAGGCAAAGAGGAGTTGGAAAAGGGAGACTGCCCCACACAGAGAGGAACTAATAGCTTCAGCCCACCCACCTCCATGTCTACTTTTTCTTCTGCCTTTTTTCTAAGCAAATAAACTTGCTATACTTTTTTAAATGTTTTTCTACAGTGACTGTGATTGCGTGTATGTATAATTTTCTAGGGAAAAATATTTTTTACTTGCAATTACATCCAATTTAAGAATACTATTAAAGTATACTGAAGACTGAAGACAAAAAATAAAAATAAAATAAAATAAAGCACACTGGTGACGAGAAACATTGAAACACCCATAAGAAAGACAAACACTCTCCCAGGTGATATTATCAATGGCTCCTTCTGTGCGGCTTTGTCTCCATGAATATGCTTTCGTGGTTAAGAACTGCTTCATGTTCAAGGGTGGCTTAGACTTAGAGGACAGCCTTAGAAGGGGATTATGATTATATCAAAGATCAGAAGCGGATGAAGTTTTTCAGAACAAAAGATTTCTAAAATCTTCTAAAATTGCTCCGCCTTTTTCCATCTCCTTTCCACTATACATTATATGGAGATCGCCTTGTAACGGTTAAGAGAAAAATTCAAATCATAAAAAAAAGAAAAAAGATTTGGGACATTAGAACAGAAAAATACATGAATTGTCCCATTATAGGAAACTGAGATCCACAGAGATATGGACTGTGTTTACTTTCTATCCTTATTAAAATGGCTTTTTTATAAAGAGAAGGCAATGTTTCCTTCTTCCTCTTTCCCTGTCTCTAATAACGAAGCCACACCAAGACACATCAGAGCCCTAATCAGCTTCTGGAAAAGTAAATCACCCAAGAAAGGCTATTTTGCTGTCTTTCTGGTTCATTTTCCCTCCATTGTTTAAGTATCCTGAGTGCATGGAAAATCAAACTTTGTGACTTATGGTGCTGTTCTTGCTGAATTTTGGAGCAGTCAGCAAGGTTTCTTTAATCAACGAATGACCACACACACTTGCAAAGGTATATGCCCACACACACATGTGTGCACGCACACACACACATACACACGCGCAGGGAGAGAATAATCAGAACCCTCTGTTGCTGATATTCCAGCCAGAAGGAAGAAAATAAATGGTGTACTGTCATTAAAATTCCCAAACTAATAATTTTAAGTATGGTGTCAAATGAATGATGGCTAAGCGAAAAGGGGTGGAAGTGTTCCCTCTGTTTAAGCAAATGAATTAATTAAAGGGTTAAGACCGATTGGTTAGAAAATTATCGCGAAAGGTCACTCTTAACAGAGTCATTATGCTTAGAGTAAACAGTTATCAGCTTATCCTGCAAAATAAGTGGCGGGGCTGCAGTACAGCTGAATACAAATTATTCACCCTCTGCAAGCCTTGCCTCATTTTGCCACTGGGAATATGCAGAAGCTGGCATGTGTAGGTTTAT
The DNA here is from genome assembly GCA_028646485.1 of Cryptoprocta ferox. Taxonomy (NCBI): domain Eukaryota; kingdom Metazoa; phylum Chordata; class Mammalia; order Carnivora; family Eupleridae; genus Cryptoprocta; species Cryptoprocta ferox. The sequence goes on from CM053561.1 coordinate 60,529,102, forward strand.
ACATGTATGTGTACACTTGCACATCTCATTAAAAATTGTCATCTTTGCGTTAAAGAGAATGGCTAGCTCTCAGGCCTGGCACCGAAACAGGAGAAAGCCACTGATGTGCTAAGCGCTTAGATCAGGTGTGTCTTGTTTTGTGTTGTTTTGTTTTTTCTTAGTCTCTGTAAAGACATGCTGGTTCTAAGAGGAGTAAGGACTCTCATTTTGTTTTCCATTTATTTATGAGAGAGAGAGAGAGAAAGAGAGAGAGAGCAGTGGAGGGAGAGAGAGAGACAGAGACAGAGGAAGAGAGAATCCCAAGCAGGCTCTATGCTCTCAGCACAGAGACTGATGTGGGGCTCAAACTCAGGAAGCGTGAGATCATGACCTGAGCAGAAACCAAGAGTCAGATGCTTAACCAACTGAGCCACTCAGGTGCCCCCCTGTTTTGTTTTGTTGTTTAATCACACTGTTAGGTAAAGTTTCTAAGTGAAATTTCTATCAAATATTTAGGAAGCCTAGTGTCCTAATGCTTCCCATGAAGCATCCTATCCACAACTCCTATCTGCTCAAAGGCTTAGTAACCAATGTCAGACAAGAGGGAATCTGCCTTTCAAAAATCGGATAATCTCATCAGATTTCAGTGGAGCTTTGAGATCAGAACTTCCTGGAGTTCAACTGTGGTGAAGCTGGCTATGTGGCATATTAAAATGTAGATACTGTGGCCTTTAGATACCCACAAATTGTGTGTGATTCTGGAAAAGCCATATGCTGTGTGCTAGAATCCTGGGAAGATAAACACTGTATGGTTTCTTTCCTAATTCTCAGAAGACCTGGAGATCCTTGTCCTGCTCTTTGTCTCCTGGCAGACTCTGAAGGTTCAATAATATTTGGGAAGAGGGTTCACTCAGATCCTACCCAGAACACTCCAGAAATATTCTTTTGAATCTTTATTCATTCATTCATTCAGTTGGTCATTTAATTTTAATGAGCCGACTTAATGTGGCAGCCATTTTAGGAGACGAGGGACACACAAAGCCACATTGTTCTACCATCAAAGGGTTTATCGTAGAGGCAAGACAGAAAGGTGACGATATGCATCCAATGTGATGAAGCTAAAAGCAGCTGCAAGAACAGGGTCTCCGAACTCACTGGGGAGTGCATGGAAGTGGGTAGGGAGAGTACTTGGTAATAAAGGCAGAAAACTCTGTTTCACCATGCTGGCCTCCAGTGTGAAGTTCTTTCTCTGAAAGTTGGCAATCTCCCCAAGTGCACAAATACAGATGTTTGCTTGTTTCCAACTCCTGAACCGGAGAGCCACCAGCTCAGAGGCATCATCACGGGACAGCCTCCTGCAGTTTTCATGGATCGTGCCTTATGAATAATGGAAACTTTCAAGAATGATTTTGGTTTAAGATCAGGGATAAGCCCTTTTTGTGGGGCTGTGTATGTCAGCACTCTGCCCTGGTAAATTATCTGCAGACAGCATAGTCTATCAAAATGAGCACACCGCTGTTCATTTTTTCCTCCCTGCCATGCTCTTTATTAACTGCCATCCATTATTTTAAAAACATTTCTGGAATCAAAGGTAAGATGAAAGAGAGAAACAAAAGGGTGATAAGAGATAAATGCACCACAAATCTAGATTGCATGTGCCAGTGAGATAGGGCAGATGTCTGGGGAAAAATGCAGATTCTTCCAGAACAGCAGGAATAGTCATTGAATTGCATGGCTCCAGGAGGTTCAAGAAAGACAAGGTTTAAGGACATTGACAGTTATAGTCGGGGGGTGTTCTCATGGGGAAATGATGTATCAAGCAGACCAGTTAACCATATGATCCCTCATTTCTGGAACAGTGACATTACGTGAATTTTTGTCCACCCCCATGCTCACTTAAAAGCATACTAGGTATGATATTAATATATCATACAAGTATATTATTACTTTTGATACATGTGTAACATTTTTTGAAATACCTAGAGATACCCTAAGGTTCTTTTGTTGTTGTTGTTGTTGTTGTTCTAACATTAGGATATATTTTTTTTAACTTTATAGTTTATTGTCAGGTTGGTTTCCATATAACACCCAGTGCTCTTCCCCACAAGTGTCCTCCACCATGACCATCACTCCCCTTCCCCTTTCCCCCTCCCCCTTCCGCCCTCAGTTTGTTTTCAGTATTCAAGAGTCTCTCGTGCTTTGTCTCCCTCCCTCTCCCTAACTCTTTTTCCTCCTTCCCTTCCCCATGGTCCTCTGTTAGGTTTCTCCTGTTAGACCTATGAGTGAAAACATATGGTATCTGTCCTTCTCTGCCTGACTTATTTCACTTAGCATGACACCCTCGAGGTCCATCCACATTGCTACGAATGGCCAGATTTCATTTTTTCTCATGGCCATGTAGTATTCCATTGTATAGATGAACCACATCTTCCTAATCCATTCATCAGTTGATGGCCATTTAGGCTCTTTCCATGATTTGGCTATTGTTGAAAGTGCCGCTACGAACATTGGGGTACATGTGCCCCTATGCATCAGCATTTTCGTATCCCTTGGGTAAATCCCCAGCAGTGCTATTGCTGCCCTAAGGTTCTTAAAAACAGAGTAGAAATCACTGGCTTGAATAAAAATGACTTCATATAAAGAAACTGATGGCCCCCCTGATACCATTCATTTGGCATCTAATTACCCTTCCTTGAAGCACCTCACAGCACTCCTGTCACCCTGTGTTATTACTGGAATCCTGAGTTGTTATTTTACATTGTCACTCTGTGACAAAGCAAAGGTATGTGTTGTTGCCTTGGAGTGACTGCACTCCTTCCCCCCCCTCCTCAACACATGTTTGTGCATACTGTCTACAGCATGAGGTGTTAGTGTTTTCAACAAAATAACACATTAGTGGGACTCCATAAAAACGAAGTAAAGAAGACAAAAATGTCAACCACCCAAGAAAAACAAAGCAACATAGTTTCAAAGAATCCAGACAAAGTGTTGCTCTAAAGACATCCTCAAGGAATACCCAGAAGGAGCCTGTCTGTTCTGCATCCAAAGAATCAGAAGTACCTTCAAGGTGAACATTCCCCCTTAGTGGCAATGGCAGTAGTTAGCTGGTTTGTGCCAACACAGTTGCAAAGCAAACACTTAAATAGGAATTAGCATCCAATTCAAACCACCTTCCCAGTGCTGCCTCCTCATTTCATAATGTCATGGAGCAATTACCAATAGTTGCAGTTCTGAAACCAGTCTGAGACCCAGGCCTCTGCAATTTACAACATATCAGGGATCTTTGTCAACATTAATTTTCTCCATCCTAATTTACATGTTTTCTTTCACACTACAAAAGGATCTAAGTTTACGATTTACATGGAGAGCACGACTGCATTTCAGGACTAGACGCAAAAAAGATTACACTCTTAATGTGGATGATAAATTCGCATCCTTGTTAAAGTAGAATATTTTAGCCATGACAAATGGCAAGATGGGAGAACATGCTCACTGAAACTTGGATGCCCGGAATTAAGTAATTGGCAGCATTAGCAAGCAGCCCAGTCATGCAAACCCTGAAAAACAATGGATCAAGGGTTCATTGATTATGTGTGTCTCTCACACATTAAAATCACTTGGGTAGCCTTTAAACTACCTATGTCCCAGGCTCAGTCCCAGAGATTCAGATTCAATTAATTTTGGGTGGGTCCACACATATTTTTAAAAGCTTCCCAGGAGATTCTAATGTGCCCAGCATTAAGAGCCACTGGCTATGAAATATACTTAGCATATTGCCAAGCGTATGATCAATAAGACAGAAACTAAAATAAAATCAGTGATTTATTAATTCACTGATTCATTAAAGAGATACTTATTGAGTATTCACTATGTGACAGGCATTGTTCTCTGCTCCAGTGCTACAAGGCAAAAGAAGTTGCAAACTAAACACCCTTTCTCAAGGAGCCCAGTATCTAGTGAACTACAATGATACTAGTTACATCTGGGATGTCCCCTGCCATGTTAGAGCAAACACAAAGGTCAAGATTTCCCTGCTCCAACTTCTAACTAAGGATAACTACCTCCAGATCACTTTACAACTTGAAGAACATGTGGATCATCATGATATCTGGTTACCAGCTATTTAGAGCACACTTAGCTAAGGAAAGCATTTTTAAAATCCTCATTTTACATTACAAAAAAGTGAGGTTCACAATGGCTTTTCAGTAAATGACAGATAGCTCTTTTCCCTCTTTGCCTTTACAATCAGAAGACCTGAATTTCAGTTGTTTCGACCTCTTAAGATGTATCAGACAAGTTCTTAAAAATTTTTATTTACTCCTTATAGTAACCCGATTGACAGAATTACTATCATCCCCAATATGATATGGAAATCAAGGTTCAAAGACATAAGGTGATATAGGTAAGCTAATTATTTGTTCTCTATCATTTTAATTTGGGATATAGGTTTTCTAATTTAGTGGCCATAAAACCAGGTTACTACCTGCAAAACCAGAGTGAGTTTGCCTCCCTCTGTCTACCTCTAATCAGCTAGCAACAAGCTGTGATGGAGACATGTGAGAGGAAAAAAATCTAGAATAAGGGTATTAATATCTTCTCATTAGCCTTCCAAAATGTATGAGGACATGTGCTTTGAGCAAGGTAGATATTGGGGGCAACAATTCTTAGAAATATGGAACATATTCAAGATATCAGAGCTATCTTGATAATCAGAGTCTATCTAATACACACTTTCTTCTTATAAATGAGGAGCCTGAAACTCTATGAAATAAAATGATTTGGCTAGGATCACACAATTAGTGGCGGTGCTAAGATAAGAACACAAGGTGTGTCCATACCAACTTTCAAACATGCACGAGACATACTATTTACTTTTCACAGGAATAACTAAAGTAGTGATAAATCTCTAACAGATTTAATATTTTGATGTATTTGCAAAAGTCTGAGGAAAATCTAAGGTGATGAAGCTTATTCAATTTTCACTTAGAATTTCTAACATTTCCAAAAACTACTCTGGAAGGTAAGAGTTAAATTTAAAAATTGTTTACCCAAGGGATACA
>CM053561.1:60534640-60603727 GCA_028646485.1 Cryptoprocta ferox
TTTTTTTTTTCTGTTTTTTTTTCAAAGTTCATTTATTTATTTTGAGAAAGAGACAGCACAAGTGGGGGAGGGGCAGAGAGAGAGGGAGACAGAAGATCTCAAGCAGGCTCTGCACCGTCAGTGCAGAACCTGCCATGGGGCTTGAACTCATGAAACCGTGAGATCATGCATGACCTGAGCCAAAACTAAGAATCGGATGCTTAACTGCCTGAGCCATGCAGGTGCCCCTAAGCTCTGTTCTTTTGAATACACACTTTTATCACCATCTAATTGGACTGCATTTGAATGTTAGCTATTCTTTTCTACCTCCTAAAAAACTGCAAGTCATCTTTGCAGTATGACGCAGAAGGCTAACTATTCTTAAATGCAGATTCATTACTGAAAATCTCATCTCCCCTCTTTGCTAACTTTCAGTTTGGTCTTCCAAAGTGTCCATTGTGACATGGGCACTTCACCAAGCTCTCTCCTTCCTGTGTCCACTTGGGTCCTGAGTGGTAGTTGGTGGCCACTAGTTACATGATTTTCTGAGGCAAAACAAAAGGACTAGTACTAACTCACAACCCCAGAATCCTATGCCCAGAAAAGAGCAAAAAACTGAGATGAAATGCAATGAGAAGATACTCAAGTCTACAATAGGACCCAAGTTTGGGTGAGCCCATCTGAGAGCAGGCGTTCTCTCAGCCCTGGTACAATTTTCAGTGGCTTGAAATCAACATCTTCAGCCATCGAGAAAAGAACGAAGTATGAAAATACTATTGATAGAGGGAACTTACACTTAATGAGCCCTACTATACATCTGCAGTTTCAAAACTATTTTTTCTCACAGAAAACGTACATGAGACATACTTGTGGGGAATTAGGTTTTCATGGACACTGGGAAGCTGGAAGCAGAGCTATTGTTCAGGGATTTAGTGAACCCTGATTTCCTGCACAGACCAGATGTGGCCTTGATGATGACAGGTTTGGCATTAGCCCTGGAGAAAAATGAAAACTTAAAAGGAAGCATCAAATACAAAGATTGTTCTTGAATATAATATAAGCCTCAACTCTAAAAGCATCATCAAAATTCAAGATACCAGACTTCTCAAACATGGCAGCAGACCATCCTTCATAGACAAAATCACTAACAGTTCTTTGTGACCATCCTGCTTTTGATCAATTTCTGCCTTTGGTTAAATACCAATAAATAAAAACTCAGTCCAATCTTAAATTAGCATATCTGTGTTCCTTTAAATATGAAATGCTGCAGGTTATCAGCCCCATGTATCAGATGAGGGAAATGGGGACTCAAGAGGGTAATTACACATCTCAGTCTATCTTTTCCACAGGATAAAGAATCCGTAAGAAAGGAAGGGTAGCATTGTTTCCAGTGGGTACAGGGACTCTGGGGTGACATAAAGTGTCAAATCAGCAAAGAAAGCTGGCCCAGGAACTAGAGGGAAGAGGATCCAAAATGCACACTCTAAATCTGCTCTAGGTGATGAAATCTGTTTCAGGGGTTTTTCACACCCCACATCCACCAGCTTGATGTGTGCCACTATGAGCTAGATTGGTACCTGTACCTTGACCTTTGCCCAGCTACAATGGGTCTTTGGAATAAGAGAAATCACTCTAAGTTTCAGTTTGAATATATCCTGCAGAGCTGTATCTGAAAAAGATGAGGAACACAGATGGATTAGTACCCAAGAGCAAAGGGGGCAAACTGACTTAACCTAGCCTGCCATGCTTGCTAGTGAAACTGAAATCATTAGAAGTGTCATGGAGGCAGCACCCCTAGCTGTTCAATGCTGGCTGAAGTCTGGACAGTAGCGAACTCCAGGTGCACCCCCTCCCCAGTCCCAAGTGCTTCCTGGTGATTGGGGGAACAAGTGTATCATGTTGGCTTCAAACAAGCCAATGTTAAGTAAGAAGGGCCTTTCTGAATATGAGTCTTCCAGTTTTGTAGATACTCTAAAACTGACCCAATTATTTTAGAGTAGTAGATACAGGCAGAGTCCACAAATTCCTATGCCATCTCAGCATCAGAGCATTAGGTTCTTTGCAGAGCTGCCAAGAAGGGGAAATTAAAGGCCAGACCTCTATCAAGAATTCAGCAGTAACCACAATCACTGGATGTCAGCAAAACTCTGATTGCTAAGGCCACTGAAGACTGGGACCCATGGCCACCTGGTTAAAAGTATAGTAACCATGTTATAACATTCATTTAAGTTTTGAAGAGACAGGTTGTTGGCTGTTTCTGCCACCCAACAAGAGGAAATGCCCCAAGCAATGGAGAAGGAGGAGGGTGGTTTAAATTCTGACACTTCTTTGAGATCAGAAGTGATGGATCCCCAACTGGGAGAAGGGAATAATAAATCAAGAAAGGATGATTTAGGAAGTTGAGAAATGACAATAAAAGTAAGAAAACAAATTTCAGAATAATTACCTTTCAAGTTCTAAGGGTTTTCAGATGAAAATCTCCTTGCCCTACCAAAGAAAAGAATTTATGCATCAACTTATAATAGACATGGCTAATCCAAGTCCCCAATTTATTTCCAAGCGTACGTATCTGGTATAATGCAGCAAGTATAACTTTCCCGATTAATGTGGTTTAGAGTTGGGGATGGAGAAGATGGACTTCTATCAAGCCATCTTTGTTTCTTTCAAACTCAAAGAGTTAAAGCTAAGTTCACACTGGCCTGACTCAATGTTCTTATTTGAAAGGGACGATGAAGCAGGACACTCAAAGATAAATTCTTTTCAAAAAGCTCTTTTAAGTCTTGCTCCCCAGAAATGCTGGCAGAAATAAATATACATTTTTCAAAAAGAAAAAAAAAGTCCTGCGCCTTTCATGAATTGATTGCATCTCCTGCTTCTGCAAGCTAAGAAGTCATAATCCTCTGCAATCACACATTGTTTGAAGCCAATAAACCAAAGGTGATGACCTTGCTAATACATCCCAGCAGGAGGAAGAAATAAAGCCGTGCTGAGGAATAACTCTTCGGCACACCATTTCCCTTTGGAAAGGGGAGAATGGAACGGAAAGCGCCCCAGCTTGATTTATGGATGAACAGTATTTCGGGAAACCTCACCTGAAATAAGAAAAAGGGTTTTTCTGAAGTTCTCCAGTAATGCTGCTTTCATTCCTCATTGCCCTGTGTGTCATTTCCAGGACACACAGGGCAAACCCCTACCCCTGGATACCAGCTTCATTGAGATGTACAACTCCCCTAGCCTCTGCGCCCAGTGAGGTCCATCTATCATGATGTCCCATGTCCCTCTACCTAGAGTTAATTCTCTGATGACAGCACAGCCCTCGGGATCAGGAATTCCCATGGACTCAACATACATTTGTTTTAAACAACTCTCTAAAGCTAACAGAAGGACAAGCAACTAGGAGACACAGATGGAAATAAATTCAACTTCCTTTTAGAACCATACCAGCTTCTGACACTCATGGAGAAATCACCATAGCCATGCAACATAACAGTGTCAATCTACAGGCTAAACTCAAATTAATATTTGTCACTTCCTTCCTGTGCAATGTCAATAAGTGACAGCAAGAACTGACATTTAAATTCAATGACAGAGGGTAGTTAACCTTTGATTACCTACGATACATGGTACCAGACAAGCTTTGCATTAATTAATTGAGTCCATAGATTTTTTTTTTAAATCTCCTTTCCCCAGTACATTTTTCCTGGTGCTCCTTTTTACTGAACAGGCCAAGAACTATCCTTGGCATCAGGGATACAAAAGTGCGTAAGATAGCAGGTGACCTTCAAAATATTCCCAGTAAGGGAAGTAAATATACAGAAAGTATTTACAATTCAAAGTAATGCACTTTAAAAGGAAAATGTGTCTAACAGTAAGAATTAGCGCAGGAGTAGTAATTCATTCTCTGTATGAAGGAGGGGGTCTGGGAAGGAATCACATAAAAGAGTCCCTATGAGGTTCAAAGCCTGGGCCCTAAACCAGAAAGCCTGATCCAGATCTCTTCTCTACTGCTTAATACCCCTGTGACCCTGGGGACAAGTTTCCTCATCTATAAAATGGGTACAATAATAGTACCAACTCATAGGGTTCCTGGAAGAATTAATTTAGTTGATATGTATAAAGCACTTTTAAGAGAAGTCCATGGCACATTGTAAATAGCCAGTATAAATAGCTATTGTTTTTATTTACTAGATAAGTAAAATACAGGAGAAAAGACATTTCAAGCAAAGATGACCACAGAAGTATACAATCCAATGTTTCTGTTTCTTTGTTTTGCATCATTTACTGTGTGCTCAGTAGATGATACACATTTAACATAAATGTGACCTTAATCCTCTGAGATATATACTATTACAGCCTCTTTTTTTCTGATGAGGAAATGGAGCAGAGATGAAGAAAGCTCCCTAGCACCTCAGAGTTAGTAAGTGGACAGAGCCTAGATTCATGCCCAGGCAGTTCAACATCCAAGCTCAAGTGCTGACCTGTTTGTGGACCGGCCTTCCAAGAGTCAATGTTGTTTGGCAGAACCTACATGGAGTTTACCATGGTGGTAACATGTAATGACCTTCCTTTATTTATGTATTAAAATTTGTTTAATGTTTATTTATTTTTGAGAGATAGAGACAGAGAGAGAGACAGACAGAACACAAGTATGGGAGGGGCAGAGATGGAGACTCAGAATCCAAAGCAGGCTCCAGGCTCTGAGCTGTCAGTACAGTGCCCGACGCGGGGCTTGAACCCACAAGCCATCAGATCATGACCTGAGAGCCAAAGTTGGTGCTTAACTGATTGAACCACCCAGGTACCCCGTGATCTTCCTTTATTGAGAATTCTAATAAGTGGAGTGATCAAACTCAAGGAATATGGTTATTGAGAAGAGAGAGGTAGGAGAAGCCAAAGGCAGCATCAATTGAGAATCCAGAAGAATAAAGTCCCAAAACTAGACTTTTAAAAATAAAAGGAAAAAATCATTGGCATGGGCCCCAGGGGAAATTTTGGGAAGAAAAAAGTGACCAGAAAGAACTCAACATCACTTCAGAGTGACATCTGGGCTGGTCTGTCTCTGTCTCTCTTTATTTCTCTCTCTCAAACATATGACAATGACTACCAGATGTGGTTAATAGATAAGTCTTAGGTCTTGAACGTAAGACCTGCCTGGAGAAAAGCTACCATAACCAGACTAGAGGATGCTGCCTAGTGTTCCCCAAAGATATGAAGGTAAGTTGTCACTCATGAATACCTAGGAACCTGGGGCACCTGACAAGCAGATCCAGTTGTTCCATAAGCATGCAGAAAAATAGCAGCTCGGTCTCCAACAGAGTAGAGTGGGTTTCTTAACAGCAGCTATAATAAAAGGCTTTTCTGATAAACTCCACCTGTTCCAATCAGTTCCTTTTCACCAACTCCCCTGGGGGGCTAGATATATTCTACGTTTAATATTATAAAAAGTCACACGCCTCTGGATATTATTTCCTAAGTGTTCTTTAGGCTTTTAAACATGCTTGGATTGGGGGTCCTGCTGTTTCATTGTTTGCCTTACCCCAACTCCAAGCTTCACTTTCTTCTCTATTTAGCACAGACCCCCTCATCTGCTACTGCAACCTCCCCTCAGCTCTCACACCCTGTTGTCCTTCTTCAGCACCTCTCAGGAATCGCATAACCAACTACCTTCTTGAGTATTATACAAGGCTCACGGCAGTGAAAGCACAGCCACACTGACCCCAGTCACTAGCCTCAGCTGGGATCTGAGCATGCCCAGTACTGTACCTGCAGGCTCTGAGAAGTCCCACATCCTGACTCCACAGCAGCTCCTCCAAATGACTGATCCCTTTCTCCAGCCTGTTTCCATTCCCCATAAAGCCAAATGTCAGGAACTGTCTCAACTCCTGGTCTTCCGGGAAAGCTGATCTATGTGTGTCCCACTCTGGCTTCCCTGTTTGGTGAGAGAAATGCTCCCTCTGTGCTCACCCCTCAGCCCATCCTGATCTATGTGGCTGGATAGTCCCCCATAGAAGTTCCCAACACATACCCTCTCTGCCACACAATCTCCTACCAGTTTTATTCACTCTGAGGTTTTCCTGCATTTTCAACATCTTATTTATTCCCCCATAAAACATGGTTAGGGTTGCCCTCTCTTTAGGAAAGGAAGGTATTCCTTTAGTCTATGACCTCAAATCATATTCCTTCATTTCCCTTCCCAGTTGCTCTCTTGGAAGAGTTGTCTCCATACCCTTTTCTCATTAACCAGTTGCAGGTGCTCCGTAGACATCCGTGGAGCAAATATTGCAGTAATACCCTCACCATGCACTGCACTATGAAAGAAAACAGCAGGGAGTCATTGTAGAAATGGCTCTTCTTCACACCTTCTCACTCATCCTTGGTCCTGTTTGTTTTCAGTGTATAAGATCTATTGGAATCATCACCCCCGCCAACCATATCCCATACTCCATTTCTTCATGCTCCCCCACCAAAAAAAAAAAAAAAAAAAAAAAAAAAAAAGCTCCTTTTCATCTCTTACTTTACTGCCTACTCTTCTCATGGTCAACAGTCTTGCTCTTTTTCAACTGAATCTTCAACATGACACAAAGGTCATTTTTTCCCCCTAAAATTCACATTTCATCAAGTCTTTCCCTTGCTCCAAACTTTCAATGATGCATTACTTCCTCTGGGATAAATGTCAGAATATCTAACACAGATGAATTTGAACTCGCCCATTACTATTTTTCCAAAATCATCTACAAATACTCCATCCACACACAGACTATATTGTGATCTTGTGTAGTCTCCTTAAGACGCCATGTTATCAGCAGGTAAGGGTGCCTAGAATACAGTACACACTCAATAAATAAATAATTAGCCCTCTGACTGGCTTGATTCCTACTCGTTCATCAAAAGTTAGGTCAGGTATCCTCTCATCCATGAAGCTTTCCTTCCCTAACCCAGACCATGTTCTGGTGCCTCTATCATGGTACTTGACACATTAATCTCTCATTTATTTATCTGTCTCTCCCACTGGACTGTGAGTTGCTTAAGGGCAACAATCAGATTTTATTCATATATGGATTCACACCATTTAGCATCATTCCAGGTGTGTACTTATTTATACATTCAGTTAATTTGACAAATCTCACTGGAACGTCAATGTGCCAGGCACTTTCCTGAGCATTTGAGGTAAAACAGAAAAGTAAAATAGACAAGGTCTCTGCCCTTAGGACGCTTATACTCATTCTAGTGGTGGGCATGAGACAAAAGACAAGTAATAAATAAAATCATTACAGATCAGGACATGTACAATGAGTGAAATAAATAAAGAGCTATGGTGGACAAAAACAAGGGTCCTCTTTAAAATAAGGAGGATATAAATGCCTTTATAAAGTAAGGTGGTATTCAGGCTGAGACCTGAAAAAATGAGACCAAATCATGTTGACCGAATCATGAGACTGTATGTCTCATGATAACTGAATTATGTATCTTCTGAACATCTTTGTGCCCAGTACACAGTTCTTTACTCAAAGACGGTGTAGTAAAGTGGGGATTGACATTCTAAGTACTTCCTGAATCTCTAACTAGTTTTGACATTGGAATGTTAGTTGCTCCATTTTCTCTAGTAAAGTTTTCTTATGTCTTGGGCTCATATTGATGAAGTTACTAGAACATCAGGGCAATGAATACTTTTGCATGTATCTCATCTATTGCTTGCTAAAGAGAGAAATGGGGAACTCTGCAGAGAGCCAACCAACCATTGGTGCAAATGAGGCAAACAAGGAGTGCAGAGGTACAACCAGACCCTGACTCTCACAGAGCCCTCAGGAAGGTCTGCAGTCTGTAGGCAGAATATAGCCAGATGCTCATAGAAACAGACTTCATATGGGGATACAAGAACGTTTTGTCAGAGTTGAGGGGGCTACCTGTCAGGGTGCTCTATGGACATAACTGGGTTCCCGCACTTGAATCTGGGCTTTTCACTCTCGGCGCTATGTTCTTACTTTTTAGAATGCACATGATGGCATCTCATGAGACCATGCAGTACATATTCAAAACAGTATCTTCTACATGGAGGGCATTAGGGTAAAAGTTTAGGATATAAACAATTATAAGACACAGATCTGGCTTTCAGAAACCCTAAACCATTTCTTAATGTACTGCTTCTAACGAAAAAACCATTTAATGATATTTAATATGTGTCAAGCTCTGTTTGGTGTCAAACAAACAAAAATAACTAAGACCTGGCCATAGCCTTTGAGTTTGGAAAGAGGCCAGTGTGGAAATAGACAAACATAGACACTAACTCATGCATAACTTTTGCACTGAATTTGCCACACTTCTGAAATCACCTGCTGAGTGTCTGCCCTTCACTAGATTTGCAGTTTTTGCAGGGAAGAAACAATTTCTTACCTGTTCCTTTCCTGCCAGTATCTGCCTCGCCCAGTGCCTGGCACAGAATAGGGGGATAGATATTATGCGCTAAACTAAACCAAATGAATATATATCTAATAACCATCCTAAGATAAAGATACATAACACACTATGGGATTGCTGAGTAAGCAACAATTTCCTTTTGCTTGAGGGCAAGGCAGGTGGGAACAGGCAGCCTACAGTCCTACAGAGCAATAAATATATGAAAAAGTGTTTAGCATCACTGGTGGTCAGAGAAATACCCATTAAACTACATGGATACTAAGACACCATTTCTACTGAAAAGACTAGCAAAATTTTAAATGGAATTAAATTAAAGAAAATTTAAATTCAACTTTTAAATTGAAAATACCCAGTGCTGGCGAAATTATTGGGAAGTACGTAATTTATTGCTGCTGTTTGGTATGCGAATTGTTCCCATCTTTTAGAAAGTCATGTCAGTTATCTATTCACATTCTATATGCATATACCTTTTTAAGTTTATTTATTTACTTTGAGAGGGAGAGAGAGAGAGATCGAGCGAGAGAGCAGTGGCGGGGCAGCGAGAGAGAGAGAGAGAGAGAGAAAGAGAGAGAGAGAGAGAGAGAGAGAGAAAAGAGAGAGGGGGAGAGAGAGAGAGAGAGAAAGAGAGAGAGAGAGAGAGAGAGAGAGAGAGAGAATCCCAGGCAGTCTCCACACCATTGGTGCAAAGCCTGACGTGGGGCTTGATACCATGAACCATGAGATCATGACCTGGACTGAAACCAAGAGTCACATGCTTACCCGACTGAGCCACACAGGCACAACACCCCAGTATATGAATATACTTTTGAAACAACAATATCACCTTTACGGCTGTCGAGTACTTTACAGCCAGAAAACTACCACAACATAAGGACCTGATGACAGATCTGCTTGTGGAAGCACTACATGTAATAGCAAATACTGTGAAAATGAGCTACAGATCCATTAAAAGGGTAATAGGAGGTTCCGGAGCTACTTCCAGACTGCATGATGCTGGGCTTTACTTAACTCACCATGCCTCCCCTCTCTCATCTGCAAACCTGGGACACTAGCAGTGCCTATTTTACAGTGTTGGTAGGTGGGTAAACAGCACTGAGAACATATTTTGGCATACATGAAACAATGCATAAGCTAATTAGAAATAGTTGTTTAATCCAGCATACAACCTCCACATCTTTTGATGCTTACAAACCTGACTTTTGTTTTTCTCTAGAAAACAATCTAGATAGTATTCATGTATTCATCTAGACAGACACCCATGACTCACTGTTAAGTAAAACAAACAGGTTATCAGAGTCCTGTGGATAGTTACTTATATTCTTAAACAAACAAAAATGTGATCCTGATAAATATATATATATATATGACCCAACTAAAGAAAAAAATATGTATATATATATACATATATATATAAAAATATATAATATATTTTTTTCTTTAGTTGGGTCATCATGGTATGGACAGGATCACCAAAATCTCTCAGCATCACCAGCCTTAGGAAAGTTAGATCTGTGTGGGGAATAAGAGACTATTAACATTTTTACTGGTCTCTGCATTGTTTGGCTTATTATAATGAGCATATATTACTTTTTTTAAATAATAGTAAGGTTTAATGCATTAAGCTTAAAACTCCAGCAGCCACTGCAACTCTACATGACACAAATATGGGAAAGGGAGTGGCATTTAGAAAGCTTAAAGGAATCTCGAATCTAAAGTGGCTTCTGATCTTGCTGGGGAGCAAGGCTCTCTCCCTGGGTCCCCTGGAAAGGCACTCAACATTTGCCTGCACAGGGCTGAGTGACGTCATCAGAGCTGCGTGACACGAAGAGTCCTCCTGTGAGGAAATTACCACACTCTAGCTTGATTCGTTTTCTTTCTTTCCTTCCTTCTTTCTTTTTTTAAATCTTTATCTTTTTTAGGGTGGGTCTCCCTATTTTATATCCTTATTTTTGTAGTTGAAAGGATTTTGTAGCAAAACATCTTTCAAAGCAGAGACTGACAATGTGTGCCAACCTGCCCCCTGCTCTTGCCCTGGATGAGGGGTGGGAAGGCCAGACACACTCAGCTAAGGGGGCTCAACCACAGGGCTGGCAGGGTCACAGACTTCAGGCCAGCTTCTCTCAGCCTGGACCCCAGGTGCTCTCCAGAGAGTGCCGCTGGCCACACACAGACGCTGCCCCAAGGCACTCCATGGCTATTCTCTCCTCAGACTCCTTGATAGTTGGGATAGGGAAGCCTCTCTTGATAGTTGCGGTGTAAATACCCAAGAAGAAACAAAGATGCTCCTGTGATGAGGAGACAGGACTGGCTCCCAGAGTGGAATCAAACAGAAAGCCTAACCACTGTCCCTGCCTTAACCCCATGCACCTTGTCCCCCAAAAGCAGGGATTGCTTCTTGAAAAGTACATCATTTGAAGATGTGCTCGGATGCTGGCTTGTGTTTCACCTGAATCTGAACTGGGATACTGGACTTGAAGAGAAGTCATCCATGTCAGCTGACCCCTAGGACGGAGGCATTGCAGGCTGTGTGTCCCTTGAAGAGTATCCTTTCAGCTGCTTCCAGAATTACCTACTTTCTCAGCAGCTAAGCTTTCTCAGCAGCTAAGCCTCTCTCAGCAAAGTGCTGATTACCCTAGCACAAGAGAGAAAACCGAGGAACATATTTATTCTCAGAGATACTGTATCTAGATTTTGACATTTTATTTATCTCTACCTTTAAGTTTATCTTGTGCCAATATGGTAAAACCACCAGCTCTACCAAATCTCAAAGCTTAATCCACTGTAAAGCAGAGAATATTCTAAGGTGTAGTTAATTGTTCTGTGTCAGATCATCCCCCTTTCCTCTCAGTTTGACTCCCTGAGTGAACAGCAACACAAAACAAAACAAAATCAACAACTTGCTCCAAGACTAAGGTGTAATCAATGCCAAGACCATCTGGGAGCAAAAGCTCATTAATTTAGTAGAGCAGCGTCTCACCCTGTCATCCAGAGCTTGTTGATCCAGCAAGGTGTAAAGCCCTAGGACATCACTACAAGGTCAGCTGCCTCTTGGCCTCTTTTCTGTCCTGATACCCCAAGGCATTTACAACTTGACCCCTTCTCACTGTTCAGAGAGAAAAAGTTGTAAAGATTAAGGGCTCACTTGAAAAGTGCATGGATCTGTTTGTTGGACAAGAACCCATTTCCCTGTTGCCCAGTACTTTTCTGGAATAGCTAATAAGCTGCTCAGAATGTCACAGTGCTTTGAAAACCATATTTGTTTCATATATTTATTATTAAAATTTTGTTTTCTTATTTGCTTATGTACAAAAAGAGCCACCAGAAGGCAGACAGGACTCCAGAAGACAGGTAAGCAGTGAAACGATTGAAGTTTATTAACTAATACCCTCATAAGTGTATGCACTATCATTTACTAATTGTATGACCTTGAATACATCATAAAAATGAATTAAGAGGATGTAATAATGCACTTAATATCATGTCTGATGCATAGTGACCACTCAATAAAAGTTAGTTTTTGTTATTGTTGTCATTATCACCATTATCACCAGCATCACTGCCATTATCATTAAACCATAAAGGTGCTGAGTTTAAGGAAATAAAGTCTAGTTAAGAAGAAAAAATGTACACATGAGCAAAGAAGCAACACTTTACTCATGTCTTTATTACAACACTTATGGTTGTATGGCAGTTTGTCTATTTACACTAAATTTATCTTTTTCTGGGTCTGGCAGTTTTAGGGGGCTGCTTAAGTACCTGATTCAATACAATTACAGAAGGCCAGGTACACACAAGTGCATTTATCTGTCATGTGAACTATCCACAGAAATTTGCCCCCTCTAGACAATGAACACCTGAAGGACAGTCAGACAGAGCTTATGTACCATTGATCCATGTACTCAAACACGTTCCTCTCCCTGGACCAGAACAATCTAAGACCAAAAGAAGTTACTCAATACATCTTTGTGGAACAAATGAATAAGAAAGAATATGGAATCATAAATTTCACTGGTCCGTTCAAAAACAGGCACTTAGTGAGCATCATTTATGGGTTGAGTAAAGCACTCTGGGCTATGGACGTAATGAGAATACCTAAAGCCTGGTGTCTTCCCAGCATCCACCCCTCCTCCCCAATTTTTGGCAGATTTTCTGAGAAGAAAGTAGGAGCTGATGTAGGGAAAAATGAGTCCACACCTAGCACTAGTTCCTTAAGCAAGGCTGACCCACACCTCTCCATCTCTTCTTTTATATTAACACCCCCAAAGAGATTCCCTAAAGACCAAACATGGGCATCGTGAGGCACCCAAAAATGCACGCCCTACCAAAGCGTTTATGAAGCATTCTAAATATCTTTTTTCTTCCTCCTTGCCTCTTTTCTAAATTATATTTTCATTAAGGCATGGATTATTTTATCAAAGTATTAAAATGACAGTTCTAATGCTATAGAGTACTGATAGAGTGTACATGGCACATGACTAAGGTGGGTATATCAGAAAAGTAAATATATGTGGGTATATGTGTAGACGTGTGTGTATGTATGTATGTATATTTATGTGTGTGTATATGTATATATCCTCCATTGAGATTGAGGGATTTGATTGAAGATAAGATTGAAGGGTCAGCAGATCGTTCCTGCCACACTTTCCTAAGCTTAAGCCCATGGAGGTTGCTCCTTCAGAAGAAAGCCCTGGTATTATTGGATGTCATTTTTATTTTACTAACCTTTTCCCCTAAGGTGAGAAAGAACCATTCTCCTTCGGCTGGTCTAAGTGCTCTGTGAGAGGGAAATGGGCGCAGTGAACCTGAGATTTGGCAGTCTAGGGCTAGCATCCCCCAGGCATGCCCTTCCCACAGCTCCGGTTGAGACTTATGGCTGCTAATAGCCTCTGTCCCACTGAGACAGAATTGCATATCTTTTAATTTTCTAATATGCCGACAACACTTTATACAGCACATGCACTGAGGAATAAGAGCTGGCTTTCACTTTCATGTATGTACATGCATTAGAGAAATCTATCAGGGATGCATAAGCTTACTCAGAGTCACAGAGAGCCTGGTGAAGGCGTACTGCATTCAAACAATAGAGCAAGTGTCAGCTCCTTAATGCATTAACAGAATTGTACTTTTTGAGGCTCCTTCCACAATTCCCACACTTTAATTTAGTGACATAATTTCCTTGGGACAGAAACTCTGCATAATTGACCTTCCACTTGGAGGAGGAGTTCAATAATCTAAACACCTCACAGCAAACACAAGAACAGGATTCTATCCTTTTCGTTGGCCTGCTGGGGTTTTCCTAAAGCACACAACAATTTATTTTGGGGCTTCTTATACACAGTGTGAGCCTAATGGAAAATAGTCATCAGGTTAAAATAAAATTCAATGAACAATCCTTTTATGCAGTAGATTCCCTTAGCGTGTATAATCCATGACCCTCCTCTGTGTGACAACTGCATTCCCCTACAGGGGCAGGCCCTACGACCAAACTGTTACTATGTAAAGTAACCTCCTCTCCCCCGCCCCCGGCCCTGAACCCCGACCAGTCACAGTTCACTTTAGCAGGGATGGACCCCTGGCACGAAGGGCATATTGGAATCCTTCTCCCTAGACTTGAGCCCTGAGACTGAGAACCAGCAGCTGACAGGTGATAAAATTCCCCACTGGTCTTTCATGGAGGAAACCCGCTAGCTTGTGTCTGCCTGAGCCTACTCCCAGCATCTCTGTTATTAGTATAACCCAGCCCCCTTTACCTGTGCACACAAGTGCATGTGGTCAGCGATGGCTGATCAGAAGTGATATCCACCATATTTAAGCCATCGTTACACTAGGGCACTGACCAATCAGACTCCGGGCTGGACGTCAACCCCATGATCACAGAATATTATCCCTGAGGTCATCTCCATCCTCTCCCAGGCCCAGGGACTGTCACAAGATCCAGGCCCAACCGATCAGAGCCAGTGCTCTCCTGTTGGATTGGGTGTGGACACGTGACATAGGCTGGCAAAGACCCCATCACGATTAGATCAAGAAAGCAGATTTTCAGAAACAAACAGAAACAACAGAACATATAGTCCCCAAGAACAAAAGGAGAGAATAGCTGCCTGTATTTCTGAGGACGTTTCTGTCCCTAGTTTCAGCCCAACTGCACATTTGTGCTGGTGTTCAATGAGTTTGTGTAACCCTAAAGGATCTATGGCACTCCCATGGAAAAGAATTTCCTGCACACTCTTACACATGTGAGGCACACTGTGAATCCCAGAGATAAAGGCATGTATGCAAGTGAGTGTGGGTGCACACCTGCGTGCTGGTGAGCTGAGGGCCAGGAAGGGAAGCAGTGCAGAATCTATACTGGAAGGTACCATGGGCACTGCAAACCCAGAGGTGAGGTTGATCCCCTCTTCAGAGACACCTCCATTCTTTCACTGCTGCTCCAATGAGCTCAAAGATCAGTGAAAACTGAGGGGAACCCAAATGCATCAAGACAACCTGATGAACAGTTTAGCAAAAAGACCTGTGACCAAAACAAACTTAGAAGGAAGGATCTTGCCTGCCTGGAGATAAACCCCAACCCATGACTAAGGGAAACAGCAAAAAAGAGGAGTCAATGAGAACACATAACCAAAACTCTTCCCTTGGAAAAGGTGGAGAGGGACAGCAGTCTTGGGCATGATGCTTAAGTAACACAGTAATCAATCATTAGCTCACTTTGTCTACATACCTCCAAAGTGAGCTCTCAGTGATGCTCCCCAGGTTATAGTCATAGAGCTTCGTCAAAATGAGAATCACCTGAAGGCAAAAGAAGAAATCATGGTTAGTCTCAAACAATTACAATCTCAGAGACAGGAAATGGCCCAAGGGAGGACTTAGGATTCCGTTAATGGGTGCTTAACATAATTGAAAGAATTGTTACAACATCGCTTACACTGACTGGGGAAGGGTTTGCCAGTGCCTTCCTTTAAACTGAGCAGACCTGATCCCCTCCCCAATTCTCTCCCTCTATCCTGCAGGAGGAGTTACTTGCCCATCCAGGCATTCCTTACCCTAATGGGCTTAAGGCTTTCAGGGAAGACTAGCAGGGCTGTCAAATGCGCACCCTGCAAGGGAGGCACCGAGCAGATGGTCAGGAGAGAGTAAGGTCAGTGTTGTAGCTCCCAGAACTAGTAGCTGTACCACACTGGGCGGGATGCTTAGCTTCTCTGAACCTCAATATTCCTGACTATTAAAGAAATGGGGCCAGTAATGCTATCATCCAGAAAGGGTTCCTGTGCGGAGTTAAATTAGGTAATACATGCTAATTATTCTTCAATTTGCATGGGGTTCTTAAATGTCAGTTCCTTCCCTGTCTTCTGCTTTGTAGGTTTGGCTTTATTGATTTCTCCTAATTCTCCACAATTTCTGGGAAAGCCACTAGATGGAATCAACACTTTCACAAGATCTCAGCAAGAACATTCTAACAAGAGCATATTTGTGTTCTGTGGGGTCCTGAAGCTTACAGGATTTGGGGAACCCTCCGTAAGGAACAGAATACAAATATATGAATTCAGACATAGGGCCGGTCCCAGGAAAGGGTCTCTGCAGTTGAGGGACACTGACACTTCAGCTTCATTAGCTGATTTGAGCCCAGTGCTGCTGTCCACATCACTCAGAGGAACCCCAACTATTTAGTTCTTTCAGAATTCATTAACCATTAATTAGGAACCCAGAATTTCCCCCTGATGCCTGAGGAGAACATAAATACAGATGAAGCCTGCTGGTCTGGGATCCAGTTAGGAAACAACAAGCTCACCAAAGAAAACCTAGGTTGACAGAGAGCTGATCTACCCTGCTTCCGTCCCACTGACACTCATCATGGCAGCTTGAGAAGGCTGCTTCTCCAGGCATCTGCAGTGATGTCAAGGGTCCCCTGGGTACCTAAAGTGCATGAGCACCAGGACACCTGGGAAGATTCAACGGAACAGTGTGTTCCTAACCTGTGAGTTCCCAGCTCTTATTTGTTCTTCTTACATAAGGACAAGAACTGAATAGGTCTGATCCGTTTTCTGTTGAGATTTCTATTTCCCTCCTGATTCTCATAACCTAGAACATTTGGCCCAGTCCTGCTGTTTCCAACTCAGCAGAAAAATGTTGACATCGATTTCCAGGATTTTCCCTGAAGGCCAAGGGATCAGTTCTAGTCACAGTGAGCACAGAATATTCTAACCTTGAATTCCAAGGCAGAAAGCTGCCAAGGAGTGCTGAATCCTTCCAAGTTCCACTCTGCTAGCACAGGGCTTGATTTACTGAAGACACAAGCATCAATGAGCAGATTCCCAACACTGCTTTCACAGCAAGCAAACTGGAACTCTACAACCTGAGGTTTGTTTCAAGTTCAAGGGAAGCAAGAAATATGGTAACTCAAAGATGGGAAAAGATCTCAGGACTCATGCTTTAAGGCCACCACCCCTGTCCTAAAGCACATCACAGACTTCCTTCAATGAACTGTTCAAAACTTGCTTCTTTTATTTTTTTTTAATTTTTTAAGTTTATTTATTTATTTTGAGAGAGAGAGAGAGAGAGAGAGAGAGAGAGAGAGAGAGAACAAGCAGAAGCAGGGGATGGGCAGAAAGAGAGGGAGAGAGAGAAAGTCCCAAGCAAGCTCCACACCATCAGCATGGAGCCCGACCTGGATCTCAGACCCCACAAACCATGAGCCAAAACCAAGAGCCAGGAGATTAACCAACTGAGCCACCCAGGCGCCCCTCAAAACTTGCTTCTCTAGCAAAATGTGAGCATGTGTGAAGTACTGGGCAACCTACAGTTACATCAGATGGTGCACCTGTGGTGGGGGCATATGCTTAACAGGTCTGCGTGCCAATTAAGTCGCTCTAAGTGCTAAATTTCAATCACCACCATTCCAGGAATGCTGATCAGTGGCAGCAGGGTGGCTGTTTGTTGGAAGACACAGGGTGACGTTGCCACTCCACCTCAGTACGATTTTACCTAAGAGGCTTATGAATCCCCCACCAAGAAAATGGGGGTGTGGGCATAAAGCACTTCCCATAGTTGCTCTCTTGCTACAATACAGCAGTAAACCAAATAATGAAGTTCAGCTGGGCACAGGCTGCATCTTTCATCCATCAGATGGGGGAATTCAGAGAGGCCCTGGAGAAGGACCCTTTTAACTCAGCAGGTAATGGTGTGGAGACACAGACACAGACACAGACACAGACACAGACACACACACACACACACACACACACACACACACACTGTTTAAGCAATTCACAGGCAGGTGGGCAGGGAGGTAAAAATCCACTCCCTGACTCTTGAGGGGCTAGTAAAAACGAAAATGCCACTGATACACTCAGGCAGTTTATCAATACTGCAGAAGAGGTGTCCTTTCTGGCATTCCAAAGTATATCTGCTTGAATCAATCTCATCTTTTCTGTTTTGAGAATGAGAGCCAGAAAGAAGGGGGAACTGCTAACCTTTAGTTGTCTCTCCAATCGATTCCTTGCAATCTCTCTCTTCCTCTTTTTGTTTCCCTTCATGGTCTATGTGCATTATTTACCTCCATATTTACCCCCATATTCCTGGATAGTGATCCGTCATTATGTTAGATATGGTTTGTTGGGTTTTTGTTTTTCTGTTCTGGTTAATTAGCAATACTATTTAATAGAATTAGTACGTGTTAAAGGGCCCACAGCCTAAACTACCAGTATGAGATGAGAAAAAGGGGAAAATGCAATTTCCTGCCTCTTCTGGTCCCATTGTCTAATATTTTTTTGTGCATTTTTCAAATGTTAAAAGAAAAAAAACAGTGAAAATTTTTCATCAAGTGAAATGTTATATGTACTTAAAAATACATAAATAGTCATTTATTTTTATTCATTCAGTAAACAACTTTCATATATAGATTTAATTCTGAGCCCAACTGTGCAGCTTTTAATTATAAATCTAATCAATGAGAGCAAGACTGTTCTGATGGATACACATACAAAATGGAATGCTCATCAGCAGCTCATTTCTTTCTAAATCTTGTTTTTATTGTATAGTACCAAAATATCCCTGATTCAAAACAATAAGTGATGACCATATGGTGAAGGCTTTTCTTAGGTTCCTCTTTAAATCTTAGGATATTTTCTTTAAATGGCTATAATCCAACTATCAGTGGCTTAACAACCTCTACCTACGCTTTGCTGGGATCTCAGCACCCAGTTATTTCTAGGACTTCCCACAGTGGCACACTGAAGGATTCCCCAACCGGTCTAGAAGCCATCTGTCCTGTTCTGCTGTGGCTCCTTACTGCCATATTCATTGC
The DNA here is from genome assembly GCA_028646485.1 of Cryptoprocta ferox. NCBI lineage: Eukaryota > Metazoa > Chordata > Mammalia > Carnivora > Eupleridae > Cryptoprocta > Cryptoprocta ferox. Next base: position 60,553,335 of record CM053561.1, read on the forward strand.
TTACAGGGCTACTGGGGGAAACTTCACATTGCCCCTATGTATCAAGAGCATGTTGAAGCCAACCCACCAAACTGTTATATTCAAATCATCCATTCCCTAGAAGGTTTAACAGTGGTGGGAGTGGATATTCCTGTAGTGTTCCTGACCTTAGGGGAAAGCTGTAAGTTTTTCCCCATTGAGGATATTAGCTGCGGCCTTTCATATACGGCCTTTATGATGTTGACATATGTTCCTTCTATCCCTACTTTCTTGAAGGTTTTTATCAGGAAAGGATGCTGTATTTTGTCAAATGCTTTTTCTGCATCTACTGAAACAATCATATGGTTCTTATCCTTTCTTGTATTAATGTGGTATATCACGTTGATTGATTCGGGAATATTGAACCAGCCCTGCAGCCCAAGAATACATTCCACTTGATCATGGCGAATAATTTTTTCAATGTACTGTCATGGGAGGGTGCCAGAAACAATGCCAGGGTCTGTGCAGGGATCATGGGCTTCCTCCCAGGACTGAGCTAAATTTATACTATCTGAGCTCACCAAACTACTCCCTCTTTTCCCACAGTCTTCAAAGAAAGCTCCTACTGAATAATTCCGCCAACTCAACACCTCCAGTTCTCACCCATCCCTCTGTACATTGGTGCCAGTAAACCATCACATTAAAAAATGTGGTATATAGACACGTACACATATACATAATAGAATATTATTAGGCAATTAAAAATAAAATCCTGCCATTTCTGCCAACACAGATGAAACAGGAGGGCATTTTGCCAGGTGAAATAAGTCAGACAGAGAAAATAGTATATGGTATCACTTATATGCAGAATATAAAATAAGCAAACAAAAACTGATTTCATAGAAACAGAATAGAATGGCAGCTATTAGAAGCCAGGAGGGGAGGGGAGATGAGGAGATCCAAGTCAAGAGTCCAAACTTTCAGTCTTAAGAAGTTCTGAGGCACTAGGGGTGCCTGAGTGGCTCAGTCAGTTAAGCATCCAACTTCGGCTCAGGTCATGATCTCACAGTTCATGAGTTCAATCCCCACATCGGACTCTGTTCTGACAGCTGAGAGCCTGCTTTGGATTCTCTGTCTCCCTCTCTCATTGCCCCTCATCTGTGCTCTATCTCTCAAAAATAAAGAAATAAAACTTAAAAAAAAAAGACATTCTGAGGCTCTAATTACAACAGGGTGACTATAATTATACAATATCCTATACTTGAAAGTTACTGAGAGTAGATCTTAAGCATTCTCACCAAAAAAAGAGAGTTAACTATGCAAGGTGATGGATATGTTAATTTCCTTGATCTTAGCAATCATTACACAATGCATATGTATACTAAAGCATCACACTGTGTACTTTAAATATACACAATTCTATTTGTCAATTATTCCTCATCACAATGGACCTTGGGGGAGGAAAATGTGAATCTGCCCCTCCGCTCATCTAACCCCATCTTTCCTCTGCACTGGGTTACAAAACAAGAACATTCCTAGAGATAAACAGAAACACTAGTATGTGGATGGCTAATAACAGTGTTCTACTGAAAAACCAGCAAAACCCAGTAAAACATATTTTGTTGCAGCAAAATGTCAGGGCAAGCCTTATTTCCAGGTGTGCATTCCACTGTCTTAACATGGCAGGAGCCTAAGTTTACACATTGGCAGTCTCCAGTATGCCAAATAGTTGGGAATATGACACCTTTGAATGTGACAGCATGTTTTTTTATTTAACCAAAAAAATATAATTTAGAAATGAAAGCCCACACATTTAATGACCCCCTAAAATACCTTCCTGGTAACCTGATTCTACACAATATATTTTTGAAAACATCTGTATTAATGACTAGACTAATGTTTATTCCACATTTCCCAAGTAGAAGGATAGGAATTCTCCATTTCTTTTCCTAGGGAAGAAACAGTGTACGAAACCTTTCCCTTGCTAACTTAAAACAGTGTATCCCAGAAGGTGGATGGAAGACTGGGGGCATCAATGCATCTCCCATTCCCCTGACTCCCTAAGAAGAATGTAAATACTCCCCCTGTAAGTGGTCTCTCCTAGTTCTTTAGCCAAAGAATAGACTAGCACCTTGATAGAGGGATACTGAGAATCTCTTGAAGGAGGAGCTGGTCCAGCAAGCTTACTATTCTTCTTAAACAATGAATTTAAGTCAGGGGGCTGTGGGAGAACTTATGGACATTTAGGGAGATGTGAGTTCTACCAGAACCCTTGCCCCTGGCCACTGCTCTTTACCTCATCTCATCTTCATCTCTGGCAAATCTTAGAAAAGCAAGACATGTCCCTTCATTTTTCAATTATTAATGATTTGCATTCCTTTTGTTTTTGTTTTTTCTGTATCCAATTGTAGAAGTGGATTCTAATCCCAAGGAAAACAGAAGTGTGGCCTTGGCCTCCTTGACAGTGAGCAGTTTGGATTATACGTTCCTAAAGTCTCTTTCATTCCTGAAGGTATATAGTTCCAATTCTGAATAATGTAGATGGTGACATAGGTCCTAGACTATAAAATGAGGCATTTTCTTTTGTATTTCTCTTGATTCCTAGTGCTTCAGGGCTGGCCTAGGCAGGTCTTTCTGTCATTGTAACATATGCAGAGGTTCCACAGAACTCAACCATCCACTACTCATAATTCCACCTACCTGGGCTGGGCCACAGTCTCGCTTGGGTGAGCAATGGCAAAGGCACACTGAAGACGCCAGCAGGGTAGGTCAGGGGCAAAAGCTTGCTACCTCCATCCTTTCCCCACCAACTTCTAGCATGCCCTGGTGTTTCCTCATTGTTCTATCTCAGATGGCCACCTCTCTTCTTACTACAGCTGCTTGCCAGAGACCATTTGGTTGGATATTTTTAAAGATGTGTAGAGATGTGATATGGGGACAAAAAATTAGAAGGTTTGAAGAGATCTGGAGCAATCTTTCAGGGGATGGAATATAAAGAGGGGTGTTCAATAGCCAGAAATCTGTTGTCTTTTGGGTTGTTTTCCTTACACTCCAGTTTTAGAGAAAAAGAGGTAAACTTACAGCAGTAGTTTTCCTAAAAATATGCATATTCCAGATTGTGTCTTTGGCTCAGAAAGCATTTATTCAACTTTCTAACTAAACAGAAGTTCTAATTCTTTTGAGTAGCCATGAATTCTTTAAGAATTTGATCTAATAAAATCTATGAGCATAAAACAATGAATATAACTTTAATGATATCACTGATCTCCCGAATCCTAGGGGGGTCATGAAAGCAAGGATAAGAACCTTTTATAATTCCCAGAAAATGAGAGCTTTCTTCAGAAGAAAGAACTTTCAGCTTTAAAATTCTACACATTTAATTCAATAAACATTTGTTAAGCCTTCTTAAGAGGCAAGGATAAAAAAAAAATATGTGCTGTGAGGACACAAAGGGAGAATGAGACTCAGTACCAGTCCCTGGAAGCTCACAGTCAAGTAAAGAGGCAGAGTTGTATAGAGGTGGTTACACCAAGGAAGAAAAAGGTATGCAGCAGGAGAAAAGTGGTTAAGTCTCTTAGAGTGAAAGAAAGAAAAGTATACTCAGGTAAAGACTCTTACAAAAGAAAACAGTCAAGACAAATCCCAGATGATGTGTATGATTCTGATGGAGACGAAAGGCTACAGAGCTGGTATTCTAAGGGAAGGGAGCATGAGGACAGAGGTCCAGATGTGTGAGAGCTCATAGAGGAGTTGGAAGAGAGCAAGTCCTTGGATTTTGCTAAGGGTTAAATTATGAGTGAGGATATACAGAATATCAGAATAGACAGATACATCTGGCTATTCTGTGGAGGCCTTAATTAAGGATGATGCTATGCTCTGCCAAAAACAAATAAATGAGCAAACAAAAACTTTGGAATCAAAGACTTTGAGTCTTGGTTTAGCCACCATATCTGTTAGAATGTCTTTGGCAGCAAGCAACAGAATACTAAAAATAACTCAAATAATAAGGGATATATTGTCTCATATAACAAGAGGTCCACAGTTTATGTATTTCCAGGACTAATGTAGCCTCACAATTCCATCAAATAGCCACACGATGTACCTGTTTCCTCTCTGATAGCGTCAATACTTAGTGTGGGTGCCCTCATTTACAAGGCAGCCATAATGCTTCTTTGCAGCATATGACCCAGTCACACTCAGTAAAGAAAAGAAGGACCTCTGGTGTACATCTGCTTTTGCTTTGCTTTGTTTGGGTTTTAACTTAGAAAGGAAACTTTCCCAAAAGCCCTCTGAGCAAAATCTCTGCAGTCTCAATGACCAGGATTTAGCCACATGTCCACATCATGGCTTCAGTGAAAGCTGGGAAAACAAGGAGGATAGAGGTCCGGGGATGGACTTGCTATTTTCTATGGTAAGAGATGGGTTCTGCCAGTAACGAAAAAGTGGGTAGAGGCTGCTGAGTAACAACTAGTAGTGTCTGTCACTTAAATACTGAACAGACTCATTTAAAGCAAACATTAAAAAAAGGAAAATAATGTTATCTCTCTCCTTAGTTTCTTAGAAATGGAAGAAGCAAACAACAGAAGTAGACAAATTCTGTGAAAATATTAAAGTACTCTGCAAATGTTAAGTAGTTGCTATTATTAATAACATCTAACATTCACTGGACTTGTAGTCTATGTGCCAAATTTCATTATTAAGGGTATTTCAAGTAATTCCCTCTCACCTCTCTCTCTGTCTCTCTCTTTGTCTCTCTCTCTCTCTTCTTATGAGGAAACTGAGGCACACAGTGGCTAAGTGATTTCAATTATTTAGCTGGTAAGTGGTGGACAAGTTTATCTCACATTATATATAGACTCTTACCCGTGCTTCATTATCCTCATGGTATGTTATCCTAATTGAGTGTTTCTGTAACTAAAGGTAAGACAGAACTGGTGAAGGGCCCTCACTTTCTGTCCAATTCAAAAGTATTGGAGACCTGTTATCCTTTGGATGTGTTACTGGCCACAGCCCCCTCCTTTACTCTTCCTTCTTTCAGACATCTCTGGAATATTTTTTTTTCCTCATACAAGACAAACTCAAATTTTAATTCTTCACTGACTTTAGATCCATGGCATTTCCATTTGCTGTTTTTAATTTATTTTTAAAAACTTTTGAACCTTGGTGAAATTCATTGTTAGGAGATGATCCTTCTATTTCGATCACAGGAATTGGTGGCCTCCAGATGAGGGTTCCAGACAATGAATGCCTGCACATCTAACTGCAGATTTCAACAGAACAGCTTATAGTACCTTCATTTTCAGAAGTTTTAAATGAATGTGTAATTGCGCTCCATTTGAGTCATCAAAGGGAGGAGAAGTCAATAATAGCTAAATCATAGTAAGAGACCCCAGAGGACAGTTGAAAGATTAGTATAATGGCACACACAGCAACCATACACAAGCATCTGAAGTCATCAGACAGAGGTAATCGAGAACACACAAATGCAATTTGAAAAGAAAACCGGTAGAAAAGGGGATGAATTTGGGCTGTGGGACCAGCCAGAAAGCAATCAGTAAATATTTGCCCCTGGAGAGTCCTTAATTTTTTTAATTTTTTTTTTTTTTGAGAGACAGAGAGAGACAGAGCACAAGTGGGGGAAGGATAGAGAGAGAGGGAGACACAGAATCTGAAACAGGCTCCAGGCTCTGAGATGTCAGCACAGACCCCATGCAGGGCTCAAACCCACGAACCACGAGATCATGACCTGAGCCGAAGTCAGATGCTTAACCAACTGAGACACCGAGGTGCCCCAACCCCTGGAGAGTCCTTAATCCCAGATGGCCTTCATATTTTCTAAGAGACCGCACTAAATTAGGTGCTTCAAGATTTGAAGCAAATCTTGAAAATAGAACCTGTTCTTCTATTCTCCAAGGTGAGGGACACTATCAACTCCAAAAAGAAAAGAAAATACTCTCTCCAAAATCTATTAATCTCACAATGCTCACATGTCAGTCCTACATATCCTTGTTTCTTCTACTCCTCCTCTTCTTTTTCAATAAAAAAAGAGGATTTGGGGACCTGGGTGGCTCAGTCTATTGAGCATCTGACTCTGGATTTCAGCTCCAGTCATGATCCCAGGGTCGTGGGGTTGTGGGATCAAGCTCTGTTTTGGGCTCCATGCTGAGTGTGGAACCTGCTCTCTCTCTCTCTCTGCCCCTCTCTCCTGCTCACTTTCTCTCTCTCTCTATGTCTTAAAAAATAAAAGGATAATTCCCAAAGCATATATCCATATCTAGTGGATAATATTAACCATTTCATATTCTCTTTCCTCTGTTTAAATTATTCTGCCCTAAATTATACTCTATTTTAATCATCTGCATTAACACCAGGGGAACTATAGAGATGCTAAATTAAATGATCTATTTTCCCCCAAGAAAAGAGCCTGATACCAGTACTAGTGTTAAGTCTCAAAGAGTACCAAGATAAAGTGTACAATATATGAGGAAAATGCATATTCAAGGCAAGCCCTCTCTATATAGGGAGAGTAACATAGAAAAATTAAACAGACTTGGAAAGACCTAAAGGTAGAGCTTCAAGACATAAAAACAAACGGGGCTAGGGAGTAGGGGAAGAGAAGCAGGCAATTCAGTGCATTGTTTGGAGAGACACAGTTCAAGGAAAACATACAGAATAACCTGTGCAAGCCAACTGTTTCATAAAGAAACAAACTATTTACCATATTCTCCTCATTCTCCTCCATTATTTCTTAGAAAGGAATGGACAGACCATCCTCCCTTGACTTAATCCCTATTTGAATTAGGTCACTTGGCACAAATAAGGAGCTGTAAAATGGTAAGAAGACATTTCCTGCAATATCTTCTTTCTAGAAATCTAAAAAACAAAGAGAGGAAACCTCTACATTTCACTAAAAGGGGAACAACCTGAGTTTGGCAGGAGAGAGAGAAGGGAGGGGATCATACACTGATCTGAGGAATACAAACCTCCAAGCTCTCAAATCATTCTCTGTCTGAATTAGAGACACTATCTAAATATTAAACTCTCCCTGTGTGAGAACCCACACATAAAATGAACACACCATTAAGCAGCAAACTGTGTGTTAATGATGAGGGGCTCTTCTGTTCTTATGGTTCCTGATATTAAGCTTCAATACAAAGACATGATCCAAGTCATTGCTTTTCCACTTCTGCATCTTGGTTTTTATGTTGTTACTCATGGGTCTGAAGAGGTTAACTCAATTTTAAAAAATATGATTTTTAAAGGTTAACATAACATACTAACAGGAAGCTAATAAATAGAGATAGGCATCTTATGATGATCTAAGTGTCAGAAGATGAACCTCAATAAAAATGAAATTAAAAAATGAGAATACAGGCTTTGATTTTTTTTCACATTCTTTTCTCCTTTCCCATATAGTGAAACTAACAAAAGCAATAAGAATAAAAAATCAGAGACAGTTAATATGGTAAGTTCAAATATTTAGCTTTACCATGGGAAAGTCTTAAGATGAACCAGGGAGGAAGAGAAACATTTTACAGTCTTCAATAAAATAAATAAATAAGCAATAACAACTGACCTCTGTTAATAGATCTTTTGTTTGCCTTTGTGAGTTTTAAGGTGTGATGGGACACAATTTGCCTAAGAGGAGATTCAAAACTTAAAAAAGCTGGCTTGAAAGTGAAATTTAAATAGCATCTGGAAATCCCAAGTAAAACGTATTAATAAGTAATAAAGCATTCTGTTGGAAGTAAAAATACTATGGAAGTTAAGTGATTCTCATGCATTTCTTGTAATTTATCACAGAACCAAAATGCTTCCATAAGATTCCCGTTTTAATCCTCTCCAATGGAATCTGGATGATTGGTGGGCGGTTATAAAAATATTTAGCATTTTGTCACTCTTTTAAAGGAAACTTATGACCAAATTAATAAGGACTGCAAAAATCATGTAACTCTAACCACCTTGTCTGACAAATGGTAGAGGAAGAATCTGTTCTTGGATCAGGAGCTTCTGAGAGTCAGGAATAATCTTAACATACCATATGCTGACTCGGTGCATGAGGCAGGTGCTCCCATGAACAGAAGGACTGGAGGGGGCCAGTTCTGACATGGAGGAGAGTCACAAGGAGTCAACTGAGGGGGGTGCCTGGGTGGCTCAGCCGGTTAAGCATCCGACTTTGGCTCAGATCATGATCTTACCACCAGTGAGTTTGCACCCCACTTGGGCTCTGCGCTGACAGCTCAGAGCCCAGAACGTGCTTCAGATTCTGTGTCTCCCTCTCTCTCTGCCCCTCCCCCACTCACATTCATATTCTCTCTCTCTCTCTCTCTCTCTCAAAAATAAATAAACATTAGAAAAAAAAAAAAAAAGAAGTCAACTGAGGAATGTCACCAGTTAGGATCAGGCCTAGACACACAGGTTTTGTGTGGATGAGAGTCATACAATTTGAAGGCCTCTCTTCAAGAAACAGAATACAAAATTATGAATAAAACGAGGTTTAACAGTGAATGCTTATTAGAATGACAAATTAGATCATAGCAAATTTCCAGTGTCTTGGAAATCTGCACACTTTTTTTTTCTTAGATACCTTTAGGCAGTTTTGGCAGAAATGAGAAAATAGAAATGTTTTCTGATTGCAATGTGGTTTTCCCTCTGGGCCTGAAACAATCGATGATTCCCCCCCAAACACCCAGCTTCCACAGGAGCCCATGCCTGTGAAGATTCTGAATCTTGACTTTCATTAGATTCACTATAAGGCCACCTTTGAGTGGGATTCCACATGAGATGCTTATTAATTCTTTTCAATGCTGCTATCCATGTCAGCAGTCCTGGGCTGTTAATCTGGAGACATGGACATAAGCCTGAGATCTGTGACACTGAGGTCTTTAGTCTCCTCCATATTTATAGTACACATTTGTAAGGTCTCTTCCCATTATAGAACCATCCACTGCCAAATACCTTCAGCGTTGCCAGGCTTAGTAAATGCTACTGTTAGTGCTCAAGCTAGAGTGCTGAGTCTTCCTTGACTCCATCTCCCTGTCTTCTCCCCAAACCTAATCAGCCACTAAGCCCTAAAACCCTATGTCATTAACCTCAGCTCTACTGCTCTGGCCCTACTCCAATGCCTCTGACAATGCTCCCACCCTCTCACCTCGCTTCCCTCAAGCCACCCTCTACACTGCTACCACTATAATCTTTTTTTTTTAATAGCAATGTTTTTTCTTTCCCACTCTCCAAAATATCTGTGTGGCCTCCCATTTGATCTTAAAGTTTAAATTAAATAATCTGATCTACAATGCCAAGTAGAACATGGCTCCTACATGCACTTTCAAGTCACTACCTTTCCAACGCTCCTTTATTCTCACAGCTGCATGTGAACCCAGACATAATGTTCTCCTGCTGACCTAAAGAATTTCAATAGTTGTTAGTGGTCTAACTGACTGTAGTTACGTTGGTAATGGACTTTTCCAGGCATAAACAACACATTCCAGTTATGTGGGCAATTATTGCAGAAAGCATCTAGAAAAGTGGGATTAAAAAAAATCTGAGTAATTGTAACACAAAGGCAATGCTATTTCATGAAATTGTTATCTTATGGATGATATTCCAAACACTTTGGATTCCTCTTGGAAGTTAGGCTGATTAAAGGATTGAATGCTACAGATAATTCAATGCTGTATATGTATCTCTTTTGAGAGGGCTGGGTGGTTTTAAAATATGCCTATGAACCAATCCAAAGGTTTACTGATTTTTCTTTGCTATCATTCAAAAGTGTTAGCTTTCATGCAAGATACCCAAAAGCTGGCCAGGAACTGAAGAGATCTACTTCCCATTGTGTAAGTGTCTTCTAGCTAGAAATGGGCAGCCCTGGATACATACAAGTAACATCAGGGTATGTACTTGGATTCAAAATCTGAATTCCAGGTCTTTAAACTACTTCCTAAATACTCAAAACTGCTTCTACTGTACAATGGGACAAAGCCAAATCAAGTATGGTGGCAGGTTGAAGTCCTAAAGTTAGAAATTGAGAAGGCTGGATTCTATTTACAAAGCCAATTTTAATTCCTTGTACGAGCTTAGTCAAGTTAACTCTCCCCCCCCATCTCCATTTCCTATTGAATAAGATTGATAACCTTAGAATTCCATTTCTAACTAGATTATTATCACCAGTTTACTTTATGGAGTAGTTTTAAAAAACTGCCACTCTGTTAAGCATTTTGAATAATATAATCTATGTACCTTCTTTAACTATCCTAGAAAGAAGCCAATACTTTTGTTTGTTTGTTTGCCATTTTCAGATGGCAGAGGAGAGTTTAAGGAATTTGCCCAACACCAGCTAGCACGTAAGTGGGAAGTTGGTATTTGAACTCAAATAAACTTAGGTCAGAGCTCAGGTGCTTAACCACCATGCTACATGGCCTCTTTGGAGAGGGAAAGATAAGAGCTTCAGAAAGTTTCAAAGAGTATACTTGTTGCTTTTAATCAGCCTGATCCTAAGCTTGCCCTTTCCTTCCTTCCTTCCTTCCTTCCTTCCTTCCTTCCTCTTTCTTTCTTTTCTCCCTCCTTCCCTCCCTTCCTCTCTCTTTCTCTTTCTTTCTTTCTTTCTTTCTTTCTGTCACCTATTCAATTGTTTTTCTAGGCACTGACCACAATTCATATTTGTTCTTCTAAGTGCTACTGAGAATACAAACAGAGAAAACAAATACCTACACTCACTGTACGTAACAGCTGAGGAGAGACTCACAGAGCTGAATGCTGTGGAAACTAAGTACTGTGGGAATAAGGAGAAAGGAGCAATCCCTAGCTAGATACAAATGGGATCTTTTCAAGTTCTTACAAGCCAGGTGCTTTACACACAGTATGTCATTTAATTCATTTCGCAATGCTGGGGGATTCTCACACAGGAGATGGGACGGCCTGGGGCTTGGGTCACACATAGGTAAGCTTAGATCTTCTTGTCTTCTGATCTGGAGCAAAGGCTTGAAGGATGGGCTGAGTTCATTTTTCTACCCTTCTGAGCTGAGGGATCAATCTTTGCGTCACTCTTGCTGAGACCTCTGTGGATGCCACAGGCCAGAGAGCCACATCTTTCCTCATCCACCAGCAGGTATAAAACATGGAAGGGTCATGTTCAGAGAAGGTGAGAGAAACTTATCAAGCATCTACAGCAAGACTATCTATCCCCCCCCCCCCCCCCGCTAATGAAGAATCCCGAAAGTCACTCCAATGCCCCCACAGCAAACACAAGAAAAAAGGCTTCAGTAAAGAAAGATAAGAAAGACTAGGGGAAAAAATGGTATCTCTATTCCATGTGGGAAATCAGTTGCAAAAATGGATAAGTATGTCACTGCTCCTTCTCTCAATTTTTAATCCTTTAATCCTAACTCAAGACACTAGTGAAATTTAGAAACCCCACACCCTGTCTGCTCTAGGAAATGCAAATCTCCCAGGAAAGAACCCAGTGCCTGGCCCTGTGACAGGCAATGGGCCACAGGGAATCACCCTGTGTGGAGAAAAGGAGGCATGCTGCTTAAATTGCTGAACAGGAGGGTGAAGGCCTCTCTGGGGCCAGTCATGGGGGAACATCTACCAGAACTCACTGCCTGGCTGCTGTAGGAGGCTAGAGGAAACAACAACAACAACAACAACAGCAACTATTTTCTTGAAAATGGAACCTCTTCTTTAGATTTCCTATTTTTTTCCTTTAAACTGTCCAAGATTAATGTGGCAAAAATAAAATGCCCCACAGGCTGCTTATTTTGACGCTTACTACAGCACATAAAAGTGAAGAATTAGCATGGAATGAATAATTTATTTAGTGCTTTACTGTTGTTTTAAACAAATCACTTCCATGAACAATGTGTATTCAAGCAATAAATCACTGTTTAGCACTCTGTCGTGAGGAAAAGATACCACTTGGCAGAATTATTGAATGGCAGTGCCTGGCGGGGAAGCAAGCACAATAAAGATAAAGGTGATGTCCTTGCATTTTGTTTGGGATTTCATTTAGATCTGAAGGAGGCTGCATTTGAGTGAGATTCAGTAAGGAGACCCTTCCTTTTATTCATGAGGTTTAAATGAGCACCTACTTTTGCTAATGCATCATCTGATGCCATGACTAGCAGGGCCATAACTTATTATCACATCAGAGCTATTATTTTATTAATGCAACAACTGTGGGCCAAGCACAAAACTTCAGTGTCTGGAATACACTACTGATATAAAAACAATGAGTTCTATATCCTTGAGTCGATCACTACTGGGGGCCTTCAGACCATTTTATAAGTACAATGTCATAAGCATTAAGATAGTGGTGCATAACAAATGCTCTGGGGATTTGCCTGGTAGGACAATGGGAATCTGAAAAGATTTCTCAGAGGCAGTTGCACTGTATCCAGAACTTGGTCTAGTCAAGGGGCTAGAAAAAGGGAAAAACATACACTGCAAGTCATGTGGGACCAGAGGAATGCAAGCCTGAAGTTCACATGCCTTCTGGGAGGAAAGGGAGTGTTTGGATGTGGTACAACTCAAGTGAGGGAGGAGAAAAAAATCAGAGAAGGGAGGCACGGCAAGAGGTTTAAAGAGGTATAAGCAGGGATGCAGGATGACCCTTCACGGACCCTTAGGAGATGCTGTGCCTTCAAGATAAGTTGTCCTAAAAGACCAGAATCTGAAACCAGGGTTAGTAGCGAGGCAAGGCTACTGAGTCTGCTCTTTACCGGTCTTGCTAATTAATTATCAAATTTGTCTGCGCTGGAACCACAGCAAAGGAAACTGGTTCAGGTCACAAGAATGACTCCGGTTTGGGGGCACCTGGGTAGCTCAGTCGGGTAAGCGTCTGGCTCTTGATTTTGGCTCAGGTCATGATCTCATAGTTCATGAGAGTAAGCCTGTTTGGGATTTTTCCTCTCACCCTTTCTCTCTGGTCCTCCCCCACTCACACATGCACCCTCTCTCTCAAAATAAATAAACTTAAAAAGAATGACTCTGGTTCTCAGTCAAATCAGAAAGTGGAACTGCTCTATTGCCTCAACTTTATGAAGTTCTCAGAATGAAATCATAACTTGAGTTTGGGTTGGGGAAAGAAACAAAACAGTTCCCACCGGGCTAAACTAGCTCCGATTACAAATTTTGAAATGTCTTTTCTTTAAAAGAAAATCAATGTCACAAACATAATGACCTGAGGCCTGACACTTAAAGCTGAGATGCCTGTAGCTTTGCATTACTTCTGGCAAGTGGTGACAATTAGTACAGGCTGATAATTCCTGTCACTCACAATATAGAGGGCTGAGGGCTTGCTGTTTACACATCCAGAGGTAGAGCAGAAGCCTTCTATCCCATGAACTTCATCTCATTTCCCTCTGGCTTAAATAGTAATAATTAATAACATGTCACCCTTAAGGAGTTTAGAAGTATTCCCCAGCCTGACTGTGAGTGGTTCAAGAAAGAATAAATTTTCAGCCTCTTTTAGATAGTTTCAACTTTGCCAAAAATTTGCTGAAAGCTGAAAACAACACTTCTGGCCACTGGGGTGAAGGTGACAGGCATGGAGAAATGTCACGAATTTGATGCTTCTTGTCACCTTAATGATATTTGCTGCCTTTTTAAAAAAACTATCTTGGTGTCAGCATTTTATCAAGCTCAGAGAAAACTCAAAATGTTGTTGGCTACCAGCCAACCAAAAACATTTCACCCTCAGGAAGAAACTAATCAATGAACAACTCTCTATTGAATGTTCACTGTGTTCAAGCCAGAGCTAGTAGACCCTATGGGAGACAAAGGGATATAAAATGTAATTTCCACCACCCAGGAATTTATGATCTAGGCAGAATCTGATTATCAGTCCCTTATTTAGAAACACTCAAAGTTCCCTTGCCCCAATAGGATTAAATTAATTCCCTCTTCGTCCACGGGACATCCAAGGTCCATTCTATACCGCACCCATCTTCTTTCCAGTTTTATCTGTTGCCACTTCTTACAATCCTGCCTTCCCAACTGTCCTGCTATTCTTTGAACCACCAACCTGAATTTTCAAGCTTCTGGGGATTTCTCAATTTCCAATACCCAGCTCAGATGCCATCTCCTCCATGAAGCCATCCCAGTCTCTAGGCAGAGTCTGTGCCTTCACCTGTGATTCTTTAGTGTAGTGTGTTTCTACTATGGCTGAAGCACATCACTTTTGTTACTTCTTACCAAGCACATCACTTTCGTTACTTCTTACCTGTCTCTTCCATTAGGTTGTCATCGAGTTGTTGAATGTTTTAATAATATTTCTTGTGTGAAGATGGAATAGGACATAAAAGAACCCCTAGTATATGGTCAATGATTACACAATGTACAGACATGTCTGTGTAAAAATGTGAGACAACTGGGAATGAAGGAAATTATTTATATGTGCAAGCCAACTACCATCCCTGACGCACAGTAGATTCTCAATAATAATTAGCTCGATTAGAACTAAGTGTCTGTTGAATGCGATAATTCAAAGAATGACGGGCTGTAAATTATGCTGGTGGCAGCACATTCTCAAAAGTTCAGAGTTTGGGTGAGCACGGCATATTTGCGGTTAATTATTTAAACCAGGCTGATCACAGATTACAGTGATGCTTGAAAAAGATGACTGTAAAGATAAACTAAGGTAATTTTTGGGTGGTCTCTAATGCCAGGTTGAGAAATCTCTAGAACTGTGTGTGTGTGTGTGTGTGTGTGTGTGTGTACTTGGTGAAATATGGAGCACAATTTAAGATTCTGAGCACAGAGGTGACACGCAATACTGAAGATACAAAGATGTATTTTAAATCCGACACCTATGTAAGAAATGGATTAGCAGGTACTATCAAACTTTTTCCTAAAGAACATGACAGTAAATATTTCAGACGTGCGAACCACAAAGTGTTTGTCACAAATACTCAAATCTGCAATTGTATCATGGAAGCAACCATAGACAATTTGTCGACAAATGGGTGTGGCTGTGTTCCAAAACCCTTTACAAAACAAGGTGATGAACCATGTTTGGCCCTAAGACTGTAGTTTGCTAAATCCTGGATTAGATCAATAAGTGTCTGAAAGTTAAAAAGACATTTAGGAGTATTGAAACCCACTGGTGTAAAAATTTGGAGGGTTGTACCAGGGTGGTAGGAGTAGAAATGGGAAGAAGAGAACAAAAGGAAGAGAGATTATGGGGTGCTGGCGGGGGGAAAGGGGAGTAACTGGATCCTGTATGGAAAAAAAACAAGGAATAATCTAACGTAGTAACTCTTTAAAGTTTTGGAAAAAAGAGGACTAGAGACATCTTTGACAGGACAGGGTCACCTATGTTAAGCATCTGGGAAAAGCTCTCCTATGAAGTTTGGAAGACAGCAATTTGAAAAGATGCATATATGGCGAACTAGAGATTTGAGATAATCAAAGAATTCTACAGAATTGCGATGCTAGGGGGCACCTAGAGATGACTTAGTCCTAATTTGCCATTTATAATGTAGCAGGGTAGGTAGCATTTCCATTATAGATCATTAAACAGGTGATGGTCAAACCATGGCAGCCCCAAATCATGGTTTGTTTGCCCTACAGAATATTGGCCCTCAGCAATTTTTAAAACAAAGTGGATCAAATCACCAGTATTTAAAAATCAGGAATTTATATACTGAACTGGAATTCTCACTTCTTTTGGAAAGAAAAATCAGAAAAACTAGCAATATCAGGTTCATATCCCCACATATCATAAGTAGCCCACAGGACGCAGCAGTGGCTCCCCCTTAGAAAACATGGGCTCTCCTTTCACTGGAGCAAACTCCATGATATTACTCACAGATACCACTGATGCAGCACTAGCATGCATGTGAGTTTGTGACCTCTGATATCAGTGTCCGAGTTTTGGAACTGCCAGGCTGGTACCCTGGTTCTCCCACCTTCTTTTCAGAGGTAACCTAACTTCTGTGAGTTCCAGTTTCTTCATCATGGAGGTATGAAATAATTTCAGCTCCTCAGAGGATCTCAGAGGATTATTACAGGATTAGCTGAAATATTCTATGTAAAGCACTGACACACAGCAGTCCATCGAATGTTAAATAATTGTGTTTTATATCATGAGGGGAAATTGAAACCCAGAGAAGTCACATGAACTGTCCAAGTCCACGCTCAGGTGGTGACAGAACCAGTAACAAAATTCATGTCTCATGACTTCAGGGCTACTTCCAATATTCTGGGGGTATTCTACCACAAACACAATTGGAAAGTTTGAAAAATCTAACAAAGGTGTTCCCCGAATCAAGAAGTAAAAGAACAAAGAACAAGTCCGATATGATGATGGGCCAATACGATGAACCATACCCATGGGTAATATCCAAATGCAATATACTAGAACAAACCTATACTACTTGTGTGTTTGTAACTTCCCTTTTATCCCAAAGTCACATAAAAGAAGTCTAAACATTTATCCTTCCATTTGTGACAGAGTAAAAACCAACCCACATCTCATATCAAAGTTTGGTGACTTTTAGCTGCATCCTATCCTGAAGAACAACTGTCAGTAGAAAGACTGGTGAAAATACCCTGATCTACTTTGTAATGCTTATGAATTCTAAGTCCCTGTCTGTTTCAAAAGTGGAGGAGAAAAAGTGCTAAGTCAACCAACTTCGGCTAATTAGTTCTTTCTATTTGGTGACTGTAAATCAATGACAAGCAAACTTCTAATACTTTCACCCTGGCTGAGAAGTTTGCTGCCACTCACCATCCATCACTTCTGCCCGTAAGTGGCCTTGCTGAGCTCTTTCTAAATAGCATCCAGTTCTCCACTTATATGCACCCCCTCTTATCTGCAGTCTATAAGAAAATATGCTGGTGGCAGCTGTTTGTAATAAGCTGAAGACTTTGTGAGACCAACTATAATGCAAAGGTCATATTTTCTACGCTGTTTATAGATTGTGATTTGTAAGGTTATAATGTCACATGCTGTCAATAATTCAAGGTGGAGAATAACAACTGTTAATAGGTCATCAATTCTTCATTCTTCTCCTTCAATGCTCATTCTCTTGAGAGATTTAATTTATTTCATTGAAACATGATTCCTTGAACTTTGAACTAAAGGTTTCATTTGTTTATTAGGAAAAAAAAACAGGGTAGAACATGGTAAATAATTCCTTAAGTTTCAAGGGATTCGAACCAATCAAAAGACCACAGCTCAGATAGCAGATATTCATCAAGTCAGTTTTCCAGGAACCCAATGGTTCAGAAGATGTGTTTATGTTGTCAATACCTAAGAGGCTTAACACCCATCCTTCCCCTAATCAATCAAAAAATAAAATAAAATAGGAGGCAAATGTTGCCAAAATTCACCAAATACTAGAAGCTAATACTTCTAGCTAATACTAGAAGCTAAATGCTTCAGTGGGGAGAATAACTAAATCTGAATTCTAGTGAGATTGGGAGTTCAGAGATTACTATACCTGTTTTTTAGGGGGAGGATATAAACTTCTTTGAGTATCTGATAAAACCTATGGTTACTAGATACACGACTTCCGATCAACCATGGCTATGAACACAATTCTGGGGCAACTTTCTAAAGCTCATTTATTTAAAGTCTAGGTAAAGAACATCATGACATCAGTGTTACAGAGATGCAGATGATCTTTCTCACAGAACGAATGTGCTTCCACAATAGAGGATAGAGTCCAATGATGTCATCACTTCTCCAGGGTACTTATAACCTCAGAGGATTTGAAAGAATAATGGCTCTTTCATCTTTGAGAATTCTATCCCTGCCCCTAACTTTAGACTGAGGCATATAAAAAAGGCAGTGTTCAGAAAAACAACCAGTTATCCAAAGAGAAGACAGGTAGTACAGGACTTGGCATTTAACGGCCTATTTGTTTTGTTGTTTGTTGGTTTTTCCTGTCACCTCCTCTCTGTAAATGCGTTCTGAACTGCTTGATTCTTCTGTGTCCCTTAGAGTTTGAAACTCTCATGGATATCCTGTGACAAGCTAAGAAACATTCACTGAGGGTTACTGAGTTTCTGATCTCAAGACCCATTCAAATCTATTGGCTTTCATCATTTGTGTGGAGTTCCAAATCCCAAGTCTGCAAGAGTCAGGCATCAATACATTAGCTGAAGCATGGTAATTATTTATCTAAGGATTTTGGTACCTGGAAATGGTCAGGTATAATTAAAAGTTATAGAACATAGTCTTGCATTAGACTGTGTGTAAGAGGCTAAATGGGATTATTTAACCACAAGAAAGGCTATCACTGAAGTCTGATTAAGGAAAATGCAATCTTTAGATTCAACCATGACTTAATGCCTAAGATTCTCACTGTGCTGTACTGACTTATAAGAATAACATTAATATATATAAAACACTAGGGGGAATACATATATATATATATGAAGCTAAATAAATATTGATATGGAGGAATTGCTAACAAAATTGTGCTTCTGTCTTCCAAGCTAAGGATCGTGCTTTTTCAACATACTGTATATTCATTAGCCAAGACAGCTAGGCTTGAAATTTCACAGTATGTTAGTCCATGGAATGTGGAAATGTAAACAGAGGACTGTGCCCAGTTTCAAGGATGAGAAAACTAATTTAGATTTTAAAGTGGGGGGAGGAGGGGGACTTCTCTTCCATCAAACTATTGCCATTTCATTTCAGTAATCTATCAGAAGTCACGGTTAAGCAAAATATCTTTCCAAGGTACTCAGTTGTGCTTTCGATTTTGCTCTCAGTCCCTTGAAGAGATCAGTATCACAGGTAAAAGATACAAACAGGATAATCAAATATTCTAGAAAAGACAAACTTTGGCTGGCTGGTTGTAGCTTCCCAGAATTTTATTTATTAAAGAGAGAGAGAGAGAGAGAGAGAGAGAGAGAGAGAGAGAGAGAGAGAGCGCACAGGGAAGGGGCAGAGGGAGAAGGAGAGAGAGATCCCACGACACTGGGATCATGACCTGAGTCCAAATCAAGAGTCAGACACTCAACCGACGGAACCACTCAGGCACACCCAGAACTTCGTTTTAATATTATTGGAATATTATCAGAATTTGGTTAAAATTTACCCATTAATATGTTGTTCCCACAGTGTTCACTTTTTTAGGATATAAAACAACCAAATAAAGAACATTTGATTATTCCTGAAGGTAGTCTATGGAGAATTCTTTGATATCATAGACCTTATTCTATTTATCTGACACCACGAGTGCCTACCTTCCTGGCACAGGATTATTATGACTATTGGTCAAATGAATGAAATACCAAAGGTGTTACTAAAAACAACACTCAAACTTGTGCTGACTTTTAAATAGCTCTTTTGACAATATACAGTTTATTGCCTAACTCAGAATGATTATATATACAGATACATCCTGATATTATTTTCTTATATAATCTATCCAACAATTAGCGGGCAACTCAATGCATAGAATTCTGGAAATCAAAGACACAGTTCTTCTCTTTCTTTACGACAATGGGGGCCTTACCAAAAACAGCATTGCTTTTTTTTTTCTGTCATGTAATAATCGAATATGGTCAACCATTCAAGTAAAAAGTGCTTCCCGCCTCCCAAGGATTTATTACCTTTTATTCACTACTAGAGTTCCGTGAGCAACACTCCCCATGGTCTTCGCAACCAGATTGTGACAATATTAGTAGCCATTTTTATAAACTGTACCACTGGTAAACATTTATGTAAGTTCATACAGTGCATTGCCATCTCTGTGTTTGACTTTACCACAAACTTCTAGATTGAAAAATTCAATACAAAACAGAAGTAATAGCAAAATAGAAGCCTGAGTCACCTAGACAGCAGCCATTATGAAGAATATCCCAGTAGGAGAATCAATGGCAAAATTCTTATTACCTCTAAGTTGTCCTAGGTCCTAACGGCAACTTGTAAAAGTCACATCTAACTTTCATGCATAGGGTGATAATAATTAAGAAAGATGACAATTTTTAAGGCCAGTTGTTAAAAAGTTTTAAGTGCAAAAGCTAATAACTTTTACCAATTTCTGTGTTAATAGAAATTATCAATGTATTTTATATATCAGAGGAACTGAAGTGGAATAAGAGACCATATATTAAAACAGGCTGATACGTTCTAATCAATTATAAAAAAAGACCCCTAAAACAAGTCCCACCAAAGCATTATCTCAATAATTTAAAGGTGAGATTTTTAAGAGGATGGAATGATCATTTATAGCTGAGAGTGATTAGTTTATTTTTTAATCAGTTTAGAAATATTTCCAGCGACACAAGCTTATTTACTAACACGTAAATTGCCTAACCAATGTCTCAATTGCAACCAGGTCTCCTTGCAAAGCTTCAGGCATAGCTAAACCAATATTAACTCTACAGAAATGAACACAGTGATCGCCATTCATAATCCTAAGAATTACTGTTCTCACCATCATTCATGTGGTACTAAAAGACATGGAAGTGAATTTTATCTTTACAGGCACATACTTATAAACCTATTTCAGAGATGCCTTCAATCCCAAAACCTCACAGACACACAAATCACAATGAAAACATTAGCAAATGTGAACCACCTTCTCACAGAGTTGCTTAAAAACACGGACCAGCAACATTTCAGAGGTTTGTTTTCCATGCTTGTCTTCCAAAGCTTTGTAAAGTGGAAACCTGTCTTTCAAGTGGAAACACTGTATGAAATATTTTAAAAATCAAGGTGAAATGATCAGAGGCCTCTGATTTAAAATTAAAAAATTAGTTTTTCTCTCTCAAAAAATATACCCTTATGTATAGGCATAGAACAGTCAGAATCATGTATACTCAAAGGCACTCTAAATGCCTGGAGAGAAGAAAGAAAAGAAGGAGGTGAGCATTTACAGAGAGCCTTTCATGAGGCCTTATGTCAAGTCAGTGCCCCTCCTATAATCTCATCTGAGCATCACACAGCTTTATGGGGTTTCTATGGTTACTGACAATATCACAGATGAGGAAATGTGACATAGGGTGCCCCTCTCTCCACGGGTTCAGTCATTTACCATCAGAGCCAGAATTCAAATTCTGGCCTAACTGTACACAGACCTAGCATGTTCCTTCCACATCCTTGTGTTCTGCTGGTAATAATAATGTAACAATTAAATGCTTCTTAAGAACCAACTCCATATTACATGGCAACCTTGTCCAAAATGAATTTTGAAACACAACGTTTTTCTGTAGCTTGGCTATGATATAGCTAACTGTGGCTTCCTCTGTATCTATCCTACTTGGGGTTTGCTGGGCTTCTTAGATATTTAAATGTCTTAATCAAATTTTGGGATTTTTGTTAGTATATATATTTTTTTTCTCACAGGTCACCAAAGGTCTATTTTTTAAAAAAATTTTAGAGGAGAGGTTTTTGTGATTTTGTTTGTTTTTACTTTGATCTTCAGGTTAGATAATTCCTATTGATATATATTCAAGTTTATGAATCTTTCCTTATGCTCTGTCCAATCTCTTCATCTAATAAATGTTTTCATTTTATACAGTATTTTTTCCCTTTGGCTCTTTTTTTGATAGTTGTCATTTTTATTCTAAGACCTCCATCTATTTTTTCAGTATGACCACCTTTTATCTTAAGTCCTTGAACATATTTATAAAAGCAACTTTAAAGTCTTTGCTATTAATTCTAACAACTAGGACATTTTCAGATAGGTTTCTCTTGACAACATTTTCCCTTGACCATAAGTGACATTTTCCACTTTCTTTGTATGACTAGTAACTTTTTATTGTTCAGTGAACATCATGGATGCTATATTGAAAGGAATTAGATTGTGTTACCCTCTTATAAAGACTTTCTTTATTCCTCCTAATAGGAGGTTAAAAAATTACTAACCAATCACCTGGAGATTGTGGAAGCTTAACTTTATACTTTATCAGCATGAGGCCGTTTAGATTTTCCCTTAGGCTTCTGGAAAATTCCTTCATTCTCATACATAGTCTTTATCCCTAGGGTGTGTTCCTTCTGTGTTTGAATGGAAGGCTCAAGGTATTTACTCCTTGGACAGAATACAAACTATTAACTGTTCCCCTTTAAATAAGCAGCAGGTGACACCCTGTTTTATCTGTTTTCATCTCAAAACTGTTTCTGTCCACTGGCTCCTTAGAATCCAGCAATCAGCACATATTTGATACAGATTTTGAGGCTCCCACCACTGTAGCTTCTTCATTTCAGAGGCATTATCACAGTCATTAGCCTCTTCGGATGCCCCAAACTTCAACCACTGACAACCTGAAGGTAGCAGCCCTCTCCCTGAGGTTGACCCAGGCTGTGCCATTTGAATGGGGGGTGTTCTCAGGGGAAAACACAGGTATCATCCAGTTTGGTTCCTTCCTTTCCCCAGTTAAATCTCCTTCAGTCTGCCTGTTTTTGATCCCTCTCCAATGTCTTCAAGTAACTTTTTTTTTGTTTTCTCTTCAGAGTTTATAATTATTATCTGTAGAAGACCTAGTCCACTAGCTGCTACCCCTCTAACACCCTAGGGCTTCTCCTCAAAAACAAACAAACAAACACAAAACAAAACAAAAAACCCAAAACTCTGTCGTTTACAGACAGAGTTTCCTTTTTTAACTCAATTTTCAAACAACGTTTGGAAGACAACAACAATGATGGTGATTACAAAATCAGTTGCTTGCTTGTGTTCTAGAATGCTTTCCATTCTTTTCTGATTTTGTTCAAGGTGGATTCCTGGGCCACCTTGAAAAAATGGTAAAAACAAAAATATACTAAACAGAGAAACAGAGAAAAGCTATTTCATCAGACTCATCCTCCTTTCTTCTCACCCTATTACAGAGGAATATGGGAAGCCATCAATCTGCCATTTCTTTCCATGCTCAGTGAGTTTGCTGTAACGTGTCAAATTAAGTCATCAAAAGAAGCAATGGGAAAGGCAAAAGTGGACCTCTATCTCACATGTCAACTTTGAAAAGCACCTTTATTCTATAAAATGTGAGTCACACCATACCCACATTCACATGGGGCAAAGGGATCAATCTACCTACTCCCAAGATCTAAAATAGGGGTGTGTTTAAAATTATTGTTTGTTCAGAGAGGTACCAGAGGAAAGGCAGTATCCATATCTCAGCTTACAAGAAGAGTGGTAGTTGAAAAATATATTATGCTCTGCTTACAGCTCACTAAGTTAAGGCCACTTAGTTCCAACATACAGCTAGAGGGGTGATAATTATACCAGCCCCTCATCTCAACTTCTGTGTATCCAAGAAAATCTGTCTGCTTCTGGAAAGAAACTCATTTCTAGGGAGCCACTGGGTTAAAAAAGTGGGTAACCATTTTAATTGCTTTTAAAGAATCCTCTGCAAGAGGGCAGTCTTCTAAGTGTAAAGTAGGGCAGCTCTAGGAAGCTTTTGACTACTTTTCCAGAATTATACATTCACATGATGCTTAGGTATCAGTAGAGTAGAAAAATGCATTAATATTTAACAGTCATATAGCAGTATAAATGCTTGCAATGCTCTATAATAAATAAAATCAGGTCTCAAAATGTGCCTTTTTAACACAATTGTAACACAGAAATATCTTCAGACTTTGTAATAACCTCCCAGGGGAGACAGCCAGGAGTCCCATTGCATAAAACTATAGTATACTGAGCAAAGTGGAGGAGACTATTCTATAAAACACAATCTTGTACTGATGAGACAAGGATCAAATGTCCCTAGGAGGGGCTTTTTTGCCTCTAATTTAAATGATGTTAGAATATTGCAAGTGCCTTCCCTAAAACTCCCCTTCAGGCTGTCTATCTCCCTTGGCAGCACCCTCATTCTGTCAAGTTCACTAATAGTAAGCAATAACCTTGATGTATGGAGAGTTAACTCTCTCTTACTTCCTTTCTCCACTACCCATCTTCAAGCCTCATCTATTCCTTGTCTCCATCAGCAGGGCATTGCTGACACTTTAAAGTTCACCCATGATGTAATTTCTCTAGCATAGCCCCTCCCTATGATCCACCACCACTACCCTCTCTTAACAGCAAAGGACTCTCAAGTTGAACAACCAGTACTGAGTATGCCTCTGTTGATACCCATTCTAAGTCAGAACTTCTCTTTATGTGCACATACTTTCTAAATTCAGCTTCATCTAAGTTGCTCTTAATATTGAAGGTCATTTATTGAACATGTACAAAAAATGGTCACCTTGTAAAAAATTCTCTTGCAATGAAGACATCTCTGAAATAGCACATAGCTTCCTTTTTAGGATCACCTGCTCAGAAGCCAGCAGTTAGGAGGAGGGCGTCTCCTTAGGTCCCGTCAAACCTACCACATCTTATTCAGTCAAGACCTGACTGCAGCAAATGTTCACCCTACTCTGAAAACTGAAATCCCTCTCACAGCTTTGAGAGTCTACAACACATTTCAACTTGTTCTTTCTTCCAAATGAATGCTGCTACCAATGTCATAGTATATGGTAGCACAGATTGCAAGGGCAAATGGAGACCAAAATAATTGTGATTAAGAATAACAGCAGGGCACCTGGGGGGCTCAGTTGGTTAAGCTTCTGACTTTGGCTCAGGTCATGATCTCGCAGTCCGTGGGTTCAAGCCCCACATAGGGTTCTGTGCTGACAGCTCAGAGCCTGAAGTCTGCTTTGGATTCTGTGTCTCCCTCTCTCTTTGCCCTTCCCCTGCTCACACTCTGTCTCTCTCTCTCTCTCCCAAAAATAAATAAACATTAAAAAAAAGAATAACAGGCTTGGGGTACCTGGGTGGCTAAGTTGGTTAAGAGTCCAACCCTTGGTTTCAGCTCAGGTCATGATCTCACAGCTTCATGGGTTCAAGCTCCGCAATGGGTTCTGTGCTGGCAGACTAGAGCCTGCTTGGAATTCTCTCTCCTTCTCTCTTTGCCTCTCCTCCACTCATGAGTGTGTGTGTGTGTGTGTGTGTGTGTGTTTATTACAATAATAAACTTTACATGTGCATTGGTGGTATAGTGGTGAGCATAGCTGCCTTCCAATAATAAATAAACTTTACAAAAAGAATAACAGGATTTAAGGAAATTGGAGAGAACATAAGCCTTTATTTTCCACTTTCCATTCCTACCTATATTCTATTCTTTCCACATGCACACATATAGTTAATGCAATGGGTCTATGATAAGAGACTGAGTAAATTGACTCCTTAAAAAAACAGACAAAAGTAACATAATAAAAAATGCAAAAATGATTGTAATTCTATCAAAAGAGTTTATAATTTAAAGGGATTTACAGACATCTCTTTTCCTGGAGGCAAATTACCCTTCTGCAAAATGAATAATGACCTTTTAACTTGCACTTTCCATGGTTATAATTGTTGACACAATAAGTTTGCTTAAAGGGAGTCTCATCCACAGCCCATGAGCACTTGGAGGTCAGTTATTCTAAATCATGTTTAAAAGAAAGCTGTCCCTTTTGCACCCGCTCAGTACTCCATGAGCCTAACTAATCTGACTTATGTTTAGCCATTTGTCAAATACCAGGTACAGCACAGAACTTTATGTTCTGTTGCCTTTGACTTACGTTTTCTATTTGACATGTAAGGCCCTTGGGATACAAGAGAGCTTTCCACCCAAACCGATGCCTACTCAGCATGTGTTCTAGAAGCAAGAGTGTTATTTCAGCTTTCTCGTTTCCTGGTTACAGAACTCAAATGGCTCAATAATTCTCCCCACAGAGATGTGTTTGACAAGCTGGACGGAGGGATGGCACCCTCGTTCTGTCCTTTCCATTCCTCAAGTATATGAAATCAAACCCTGAAACAACGGGAGCACGGTTAGCTGGATTTAACAGGCAAACTCAGGCTGAAATGTTGGAAAGTGCACAAATCTTAATTGTAGTGGGCAATTCTAACTTGAAAATTGATTTTCTCTGAACAGATCTCTGTGTGAGTCCTCAACATATGCCTGCCAGCTTTACTGACAAAAGTAGTTATGCATTTTGGAATACAGTCAACAGAATCAAGGGAAGGTGAATCCATGATTTTCAGCCTTGAACATCACTAATAATTATCTGTCTTTGATTAAAAAATCATTACCTTGGGAGCAGAGCTGGATCTTAACTCTCATGCAGGCTACAGAAAATACTAGAAGGGGGAAAGGAGAAAGGATACACAGGGACAAAGAGAATGGAAGAAGTAGAGCAAGAGCAAGAGCAAGGGAGAGACAAGAAGAGACAAAGCACGAAACGGGGGTTGTATAAAGTTACTTTTGCATTTTCCGTTTGTAACTTCATTTTAAAAGTATGCAAACGTCTCATTAATTTCTACATTTAGAACCTGATTCTGATGGTAAAAGTAAATTAGTCTTTTGGGTCTTTTTATCTCCACTTCTGCCAGTGACAGATCTGAAAGAGATGAGATATTTTATGCAATTAAATATCGCATGTTATCCTGTGACTCTGTGAATACTGTCTCAATAACCTAGTGTGAAGAAAGGTACAGGGAATAAAAAGGTGAAGACTTAGCAATCAACACAGGATTACAATAGATAGGCTGCTGAATGCTTATCTGTAATGTACTTCTTGGTACATCTCTCAAGAACTAGAGTCTGCAGGGGCTTAAAAGCACAGGCATGGACAAAGGAGCCTCCGGCTTCTGTATAGCCTTCCTCAACATTCCTGGTGCTCACATTTCCTTTCCTACATGATAACGAGGAGCTGGAGTGGTCTTCTGTATAGGCTCAAACCAGGAAAATAGAGGCCAATTTTGGACTTACTAGCAACGGATTATAATCAAGTGAAAAGTATCATACACTTACCCCAGTTTTACCAAGATGAGAAAACTATAAAGTGGTTTCTAATAATGTGTATCACAGACTCTTCCACTAGGCTTTGCTGTCGACTCTAAGATCCCGCTTATTTCTCACAGCACTTTCACATCAGGTCAAGATACTACTCACAGGGCCAACATTCTAAACACTTCAGTTCCCCACCTGGGGCAAGAAACTCTTTCCCTGCATGGACACTCACAGCAGACTGCTCACTTGCTTCAGTTTATGACACCAACTTCATGTGAAGCTCCACTGGCATTTTTTTTTAAGTTTATTTATTTATTCTGAGAGAGACAGAGACAGTGCAAGTAGGAGTGGGGCACAGAGAGGGAGATAGAGTCCCAAGCAGATTCTGCACCGCCAGCACAGAGCCCAAAGCAGGGCTCGAATTCACGAAACTGTAAGATCATGACCCCAGCCAAAACCAAGAGCTTGACGCTTAACTGACTGAGCCACCCAGGAGCCCCATACATTTTTAATCAATATATCCCTCAAGGCATCCTTCTTAGTATTTGCCATGTCCATTTTACAGATGAGAAAATTGAGTCTCAAGGAATATAAGATCTAACTTTCAATGGCATAAGGGCAATGACAGAGGCTGAAGTCTGAACAAGAATGTTTGGTTTCTAGCAGAGTATATAAGATTTACCTTTTTAAACAAATCATTTCTTCAAACTAAAAACTAGATATTTTTGTTGTTGTTGTTCATTCTGTAATAAAAAGGACAGCCAGTCTGGCATGTATCATGCCCCATTGTTCACATTTGAAACTATCAGCACTTTATTTGAATGTGCTTTATATGAGAAAAAAAGGCTCTTTTGGAAGCTAATAATCAACCAAGTAAATTTTATTCATCCAAGGATATGACAGGAAGAAGGGGAAATAAGATATACAGAAGGGGAAATTAGAAACAAACATACTGTTAATTCATGATTCTGATAAGAAAAATAAACCTACTTTGCTATTAATATAGGCCTATTAAAACTCTAATTAAATCTAGTCCCAATGAGTTTCAGGGAATCTGCATGGTATTGAAATTCTTCTACCTACAGAATTGATTTTTTTGAGGTTAGCTTTTTATGCAAAATGACCACAGCATGACAATAATCCTTAGGAAATAGGCTGAACGTCTTAAAAAAGAGAACTCGGAGAAAAATAATATAATCAGGTATCCATTTGCCTACCAGTATGCTACTATTCAGCGTATAATTCCATTCTAAGCAATCAGGGAATAAAAAAAATAGGACTGTATGATATAAATAGCAAATAAAAATTAGAGAGATACAGTTATAGCAATTGACCCTAGTTAAGCAAACAGATACTTTGGGAAAAAAATTCCAAAACAATTTTTTTCTTGAAAATGCTATCAATATAAATGGTGATTTTGATTTTATTTTTAGCAGCTTATTAAAACTATTTTGGACAGAAGTCTATGCCACTGAGCTGTTTTTGCCCTGAAGTACAAGTAATAGTTCAGATCCAATTTAAATTTTGCTAGCAAACGTGCTATTTAGCATCATTTGAATGTGAAAATACTAGTGAAGGTTTAACATCTCAGGATATAACACTCTGAAATGGTGCTGGATATTTTTGAGGAGAAGGGTAAGAGGAAGAGGCAATAACTCATCGGTAGCAATCTGGCTAGGAGCTGACAGACACCGCAGAGGCAGGCACCAAGACGTGTTTTGCCTCCTCTACACCTCTGGAGCCCAGAAAGCGAAGTAAACCTACCAGTCCATCTTGCAAAAATCAAATGGAAACCTTGTCAGTAGAATGGCTATTAGTAATTCCTGGAAGAAGGGATCAAATACACGTGGGAAGGGTTAAAAAATGAGATCAGAATAACAGAGACTAGAAAAGCAGCCTTAGGAATGAATTAAGAATTTGAATTGGGGGCGCCTGGGTGGCTCAGTCGGTTGGGCGTCCGACTTTGGCTCAGGTCATGATCTCACGGTTCGTGGGTTTGAGCCCCGCATCCGGGCTCTGTGCTGACAGCTCAGAGCCTGAGGCCTGCTTCGGATTCTGTGCCTCCCTCTCCCTCTCTCTGCCCCTCCCCTGATCACACACACCCTCTCTCTGTCTCTGAAAAATTAATAAAATCTTTAAAAAAAAATAATTTGAATTGGTACTGAATCTTGGAGTTATACATCAGTTGGCGGTGGGGGGGGGTGTGTATGCAGAAAAACTAATGGGATCCGTTCAACTAGTTGTAATTTTGTGTTACAGTCTGGCAAGGATTACTATAGAGGGAGCTAACATCAGGTTACCCTCTAGATTGGGAAGGAGTAGGGAGTAAAAAGGCTGTGCAGGCACGAAACGTAGCCTTTGCTTTACCCGGTGAGGTATGTTAATAAAAGTTACCTCAAATGTTGCTTTTCTAGAGCATTAGAGGGCTCTTTTTTTATGAAGTGATGGCTACATGGAAAGTTGGGTACATCTTGTCCCCAACACACCTGTCATGGTAGACATAAAACTTATGGCTGTACTGGTCACAAGCAGCAACAATGGGAACACAGCGCTTTAGAAATAATTTTCCATAATCAGTAAAATCACGATTCTCATACAGATACAAAAAGAACAATGGGTTAAACATTTCTTTGACTCATAATGAAGGAATCCACTAGATGTTATAACCGGTCAAAATGACGTCCAATAAAGCACCAATTTACGGAGATTACAAGAATACTGAAAGGAATGTGTAAATTCAGGCAGAACTCCCTTCTGGTGGGGCTGGGGGTATCAACGGACCTCCACACGTCAGAACAGAATTTGCCTGTCTGTAGACAAAAAATGATTTTCAGTGTGGCTATCATGTCTTCAATTTTAAAATCAGAATCAGATTAACTACCAGAAGGGTGTGCTATAGACTACGTAAAGTTTTCTAACTGAGGCACGAATCTTTCACAAAAGTGAATTATTTGTGGGGCGCCTGAGTGGCTCAGTCAGTGAA
Organism: Cryptoprocta ferox; assembly: GCA_028646485.1. NCBI lineage: Eukaryota > Metazoa > Chordata > Mammalia > Carnivora > Eupleridae > Cryptoprocta > Cryptoprocta ferox. The sequence continues at coordinate 60,582,991 of CM053561.1, forward strand.
GCGTCCGACCGGCTCAGGTGATGATCTTGTGGTTCATTAGTTTGAGCCCTGCATCGGGCTCTGTGACAGCTCAGAGCCTGGAGCCTGCTTCGGATTCTGTATCTCCCTCTTTCTCTGCCCTCCCCCTGCTCGCTCTCTCTCTCTCTCTCTCTCGAAAATAAATAAAAATTATTTTTTTTAAAAAAAAACAGTGAATTATTTGAGCTACAACTGGAAACTCAGGATCCTAGGAAATCAGTGTGAATTCCACATTAAGCCACATGTATAACTTCTCTCAGGCATTACCACAACCACCACCTGCCTTTTCTTTGTATCAAGAAATCAGAAGCATATTGTTTCAAGAGTTACAATTTTCCCATTTGCAAATGAGGCGTCCCAATGATATAAGAGCAGACAGGCAATGATCATTCCGGATGATTTGACCAGAGCATGTCACCTACATAACGTGATTGGTGCCGATACTCTTTGGGGAAATGTAAAGAACTTAAATTCGATGTCTCTAACACTCAGGGAAGCTTGCCCAGTGTCTACATGACAGTAATAAAGGAATATCTATGATATTTTCTAAAAATGAAAAGAAATATATTTAAAATCACAAGTGAAGCATATGGGACTCCATTTCCATTGCTATATTTTTCTTGGATTTTCTTTTCATTTAGGGAAAAGGAAAGAGTGGGAGGAATGCATAAAATCCTTTTCACATTCTTTTTCCTTCATAAAGCTGCACCAGTAGAGGTTGGTGCCTTTAAGGTGTTGGATACAGTGTTGTAACCACAGAGCTGGTACCACATAAAATAATCCTCTGATACTTTTTCACAGTAATTTTAACTGGGCAAGAGTTGTGCATTATTTACCGTCATCCTTGGCCCAGTCCCTGGCACACGTAGGTAGGTACCAGGTATGTTACAAATGACTCGAGAACTCAGCTTTCACCTTGTTCTGCCTTCATTCTGAGCACTCACTGTGTGCCCACCCTCACCTCTGTTTCCCAGGCCTATTCCTGATGGTCACGGCTTCTGAGTTTGACTCATTCTCCCACACTTCCAGCTTTGCCATGTTCTTAGAACTTCTCTGCTGGCAAACATTCTCTGAATCTGACCCAGTGCTTTTTGCTCTTTGACTCTAGCTGGACTCTACTCTCATAGATATGCTGCCACAGCCCCCAGTAAAACACCTAACCCAGTTCATGTGATGTCCGAGCACTTTCCTCTCGTGCAAACAGGGACACATTCCAAGTCATCTGAAGATCAATTATAACCAACACAAAGAGATTTCCCGTGTTCAGAAAACCTCCCAAAGGGCATCAAATGTCAGAGAAATGTGTCCTACTCTACTGAAGGTTTTCCCTAAATGTTTACATAAAAGCTTGAGAGTATGATTTGGGCATTCTTTGCACTAAAACAACAACAACAAAAAAAAACACCAAAAAACAAACAAAAAACATAAGCAGATTTGAAACCTTGCTTCCATTTGGTGATCTACGTGTCTCCCCCACGCTGAACAGCATCCCTTCTTAGCTCTCCAATTCCCTTATTCACAGCTTGCATGGGTGGGGAAAGGAGAGAGAAAGGACTCTGCATTGGAGACCATTTTTTCTGGTCACTTTTCAGAATTCAGCAGATACTTAGTGTCTGCTTTTAATTTAGGAGAAGATTTCCACTGAATGCAACCTATGAGTAGCCTTGCAAACATAAGCAAGAGAAGCCTCATGTACAAAACGTCCCTGTATTGATCATGTCAAGCCCCACAACTTCATAAGCACACATTCATGCATGTTCATATTATCCACTGAGTTCACATGACTGTTAGTCTTTCGTTAAAATGTGCCTGAGCCACGGGGCATAGAACTTTTGGGGCAGAGTAGCAGCTACAAGAAACAGCTCAGGATCTGAAAACCTATGTGCCCGCAGCGTTAGCTTCACAGCGGGCTGGTCTAGTTACCTGAGCTACCAGGGTCATTCTCGTTGGCCTTTCTTGTCATCAGGATTCCCAACCTTGAGCTTCTTTTCTGTCTTTAATGTTCAATTAAGACACACATTTTGTTTTTGCAAGGACACCTGGGTAGGGGAGGGGTAAAGGAACATTCAAGCACAATTTCATCTCAGACTCCTTTTATTTTTAAAAGTGCACTTTAATATGACAGCCAGTCTTAAACTACTTTTAAAGGCTGATAACTTGACCTGGAATAAAAAATAAGCTGTATTAGATACCTTCGGATACAATGTTAAAGTGAAATGGCCATTATCTTTTTTACATGAAGAGAAGGGCAGGGTGCCATCTTCTTTCATTTCTCCAGTAAATCAAATTGAATTATTCATTAGCACTAGATGTTTCCAAACCCCCTCCCTCTACACACATACCATTACCTCATTTTAAACAAGGAGCGATTTCATCTCTTTTGAAAGTAACCTCCCTTATGCATGGAGCTCCTAAAGTTTTGGACCCTGCAAAAATTCATCTCTGTGGTTAGTAAAGCTAACAGTGTCTAGAGTAGACTCGGACAGTAAAGACAATTAATGAGGAATTAAAAGTAGCTCCTCGCCCTGTTTTCAGTTCTCCCATTTGTCACTGACTATCCAACTTCAATGTTGAAAAATTCTAGGGATCTGATGTTGGCAAGGAATGACTCTAAGTAAAATCTTAAGAAGTAACTAGTAACAAAATCTCTGAAGTGCCTCAAATGATGGCAGGTCCCTCATTTGATCAAATGAAGCAGATTCTCAAAAGCCTTCCCAAGAGCCTGAGTTCAATGACAGCCTTAGATTCACACTCTCCAGGTTTAATAGAAACAAACAAGTAATGCCCAGCACCTTTAGACCACTAAATATATACTTATATGCACACACATCCCATGTGCGCGTGCACACACACACACATCATATACATATAACATTGTTAAACACACATGCTGATACATATCTACCCACACACATCCATCATACCAACAAACTGCCAAACACATAGAATGATACATACCTCCCCACACATACCCTCCCAATCCCATCATACACATATACACTGCAAAATGTACACATGAACACCACCATCACCACCAAACACACTGATATACACCTCCCCACACACATCCCATCACACACACACACACACACACACAACCACCCACACAGACATACCATCAAACATACATGCAGCCATACATACACACACACACACATACACATACACATGCGTGCATTTGCATACCACCACCACTACCAAACACACACACTGAACAGACAATTTTCTTCCCTAACATCAGATCTCCAGGCACGAGGGTCTATATTTCAGATGGAATCCCATCTCTGGCCCACTACTCTGATCATTTTGCATCTGCTGTGTCCTGTTTCATTAAGAGGAGCTCATCAGAGCCACATCACACACTGAAGATGCATTGTTTCTATTACCATTTATAGCACCATTTGTTTCATTTAAAAAAGTGTGCTTAGTCCCTGGCCTTAAATTACACAGCAGAAACAGGATTCCAGAGTACAGGGCACATATTTATTCTCCCATCTCTGCACTTTGTCAGAAGAGAAATCACCTCGACTTGACTTCTAAGACAAACTATTTCCATTTGCACCAGCAGAAACTCGGCTCTTTCAAACAATAACTTAGCTTCAGGGACTTCTGAGCCATTCTTTTTTCCAGATCAGGCAGTAGCCTCAAGAATACACCTCCTTAATTCAGGCCTTACAAATTCAGCCAAGGGCTGAGCTTACATTTTACTTATGCATGATGAAAATGGGATTTCTCAAGTGTAACAATAGGGGAAATTGTATTATCTTAACCACTGACACCAGAATTCCTCTTAGATTTGGATCCTGGGTATTTTGTTTTGTTTTGTTTTGTTTTCTGTTTTGTTGTGTTCTATTTGTTTTGGTTTAAAAAGATCTCAGCAGATGATGGCTGGTGGGGACATTTGGAGTTTCTGGGAGCAATATAAAGGGGTAGATGAGGAGGGGAGATGTGTGGAGGAGAAGGAACAGAGAAATCAAACCCAGGTCATGATGGAAACCTGTGCTCCTGGATCCCTCCTTTCTCTGCTCTCTCTGCCAAATCCTCAGTTAAGTCCACAGAACTCATAAGGATTTGAAATCAGTGTTTTGTTTTGTTTTGCTTTGTTTTTTAAAGGTTGTTATTGAAAAAAATCAGAGAAAGACTTGTATTTCCAAGTCCACAGGAAGTAGGTGCCTAAGTGGTCCTGAGAACACACTCCTACTTTCTCCCTGGACTAGCAAAAACCTCAGAGAGGTCATTTACTGTAGGAGTCAATTTTACCTCAAAACTTGAACTTCAGTAAGCCTAAAGTGAATACCTAGCTTACCCAATGTGAGTATTTAAATTAGATTATACACTGGGGTGTCTGGGTGGCTCATTCAGTTGGGGCATCCGACTTCGGCTCAGGTCATGATCTTGTGGTCTGTGAATTTGAGCCCCGTATCAAGCTCTGTGATGACATCTCAGAGCCTGGAGTCTGCTTCAGATTCTGTGTCTCCCTTGCTGTCTGCCCCCCACCCCAACTCGCACTCGGTCTCTCTCTCTTTCTTAAAAATAAATAAATACAAATTAAAAAAAAATAAATTAGATTATACAGGTAACATTGAGCAAATACATATAAATTAGTAAATGATACTCCTAGTTTTAAGGCATTATTCTCAGTAATGCATTTGTTTCAGGGACCTATAGCATAAATGACAGTCCCTGTCCTCAGGGGGTATTATGATCTAGTTGGGGGGGATAAGATAAGGACACAAGTAATTACACAGATCCTCCTCAACTTATGGTGGGATTTTGTCCCAATAAATCCATTGTAAATTGAATGTATCCTAAGTCAACAGTGCATTTAAGACACATAACTTACCAAATGTCATAGCTTAGCCTAGCCTACCTTAAACATGCTCAGAATACTGACATTAGCCTCATGTTAGACAAAATCTTCCAACAGAAGCCCATTTTATAATACAGTGTTAACTACCTCATTGAATTCCTTGAAACTTGCAGTAAGTGTGAAGGACAGAATGGCTGCACAGGCACAGGAAGGTTGTGGGTATGTGGGCTGTTTACCCTGGTGGTCACGTGGCTATTGGAGCTGTGGCTGCCACGCCCAGCATCAGCAGCAAGGATCCCCCAGTGCATTGCTGGCGCTGGGACAGATCCAAATTCCAAGTACAGGTTCTACTGAATGCGTACTGCTTGCACCCATCACAGAGTTGAACAACTGTAAATTGGGGACAGTCTGCAATCTGAGACAGAATATGACATCCAGTGGGAACACGAACCCAGAAGGATCAATGCCACTTTAGGGGAGAGGAGGAAAGGAAGATGTCAGAGAACAAGAAGAGAGGATGTAATTTGTATGGACAAAAACAATGGGAAATGGGGGAGAGGTTATTTGATTAGTTTCTTACATAATTACCTCAACATTGCTCACATTTAAAAGTAGAAAAAATGTCTTACTTCTACAAGGTAAGTCACTCTGGAGTGACTAGCTCATTGTCTTGAACATAGTAGTGCCTTAAAATAATGTTGAAGCTTAGGCTGAGCCTGATCATAAATATAAGCAGAGATACAGAAAGGAGCTAGGTGAAGACCAGAAATGTCAAAAGTCCAGGTGGTCTAGAATTTAAATGTGTAAGGGGGAAAAGTGCAAGAGAAATGAGGTTATGTAGACAGGGACCAAGTGTGGAGGTATCTAAATGGCATTTCACTGTTTTTGTAGGCAATGGGGAGTGTGGTGGGAGGCTTCTGGGTGAGGGAAATACAACTGAGAGCACATTTCGTCAGTCTAGATAAAAGCAAAGCTCTAGAGGGTCAAGCTGGGCTTGGGATACACTGGAATGAACAGAAATGAGACACTGTGAGAGACAGAATTTGGCTGTTTGTAAGCTGGGACTGGCTTCAAGTCAGCTTTGCAACTATTAATTGAGCATCCAGTGTGGGCCCTGGCTGAGACAGTTAAATTTGGGTCTAAAAGAGTTCATGCCAAACTGTTATTAGTGGTTATATTTCAGATTTGACTCGAAAGAGAGGGTATTTATTAACTTTTGTCTTCAGATTTCTTTTCCTTTGACTTTTTATAGTAGTGATGTGTCACTTTTATGATTTGGGATGGAAAAAAATTCCAAGAATATATAAATTTTTAAAAAAGGAGTTACACAGCAAATGAATCCAGCAAAAGACTAGTAGATTTGTATGCCAAATCAGGAAAAAGAATTGCCCTGAGCAAATTGAAAATCATCTTTATCTCATCATTAAAGTAGGCACAGGAGCATTACCACAAAGGTGTTAAGCTACTAGTTTGTGGTTTTGAACATAGCCCCAAGTAATAAAGCCGTGTTTCAATTTAAAATGTTACATTTTTCATGCATCTCATTAAGCCAAACTAATATCTCTCTCAATAATTCTGAATTAGTAAAGTCAAACTATATTGGAGCTAAAAAATAATTATGAAGCAAGTGAACTTTCCCAGCCTCCTTTAATTACTCTGTCAGACCAGGGCCCTGGGAAGCTCCTACCTGAGACTAATTTAGGAAGCTTTGAGAAACAGTTTCTCTTTTGGGCTACTGAATGCTCTGCCCCCTCCCCCCACCCCATGCAACTCCTTGCAGCTCACAGAAGCGCATGCTCCAGCCGACACGGTAGCTAATGAGTCCTCATTTCTGTAGCTGCAAAAACCCGGGAGCATTTGAGAAAACACTGTGTAACTCTCCTGAATATGCTATATCACGTGAATTACATGCACGCTAGAGTTGCCTACACATGAACTAAAGTAATTACGCCTGGCATTTCTAGGCCGCATTCTGTACAGAGAAACTCATCTGTATCTATCAAGAGCTCAATCACTTAGGTTCCACTATTTTCTCTTCGTAACATTATGTCTGATTTTAAATCCTAGGAGAAATAACATGGATTATTCTTAAACATAACTGTAAAGGTTCCACATGCCTCTGTCCCAGTATTTGCTGACATGGATCACTCAGCATAGGGGTTGTTACTGAGATTTAGTTAGGAGACTGGCATTTTGACAGAAATCAGAGTAGGGATGTATTGCTCAGTCCACCCATTACTACAAAAAGTAGTTCTACAAAAGGCACCTATGTGCATAAAGTGCCCCTTACATTCTTCCAGTGGGGTAGCAATATAAGAACATGTATATCTATGTAAAGCTGAAGTGTATATGCAAGTAGAAATATAAATATTTGTCTATTAATCTACCTACCTACCTATTGATGAATTTGTTTCCTTAATCTACTATTAATTTTTAAATAAATATCCAAGGGAGGGTATTAGATCTGATGCTTTTGTGGTGGCTTTTCCATATCTAAAATTCTTGCTATAAAAATGTGCCAGCACAGTGCACTGCACTCTGCAGGGTCAAAGACATTATCTGCAATATCTGTGCAATGCTGGATGGAGCTTCTGACCAGCTGTGTAGGATGGAGGCCGTGTCATAGAGAAGATCCTACCTTTGGCTCAGGACCATGGTATCTCTCATTACATAATTAATATGGCCCTGAAATTTTGGGAGGAAGGTAGGAAGGGAGAGGACATAGGGAGAGGGAAGGAGGGAAATATGACAACAGAAATGCAATTAAAAGGTAACCCATGGGGTGCCTGGGTGGTTCAGTAGGTTGAGTGTCCCACTCTTGATTTCGAGTCAGGTCATGATCCCAAGGTTGTGGGATTGAGCTCCATGTCGGGCTCTGTGCTGAACACAGAGCCAGCTTGAGATTCTCTCTCTCTCTCTCTCTCTCTCTCTCTCTGTCCCTTCCTCCCTCCATCCTTCCCTCCACCACTCTCCCTCTACCACTTTCCCATGCTCATGTGCTCTTTCTCTAAAGCAGAAATACAATAACATAAAAGGCAACCCACATAACTGCAGTTAATAATCCCGTATTGTAGACTGGAAAGTTGCTAAAAGTAGATCTTAAGCATTCTCACCACACACACACACACACACACACACACACACAAAGAATTAACTATGTGAGGTTATAGATGTGTTAATTATCTTGATCTTGGCAATCATTCTACAATAATTATGTATAGCAAATCATCACACTGTACACTTTTGTATATGCAATTACATTTGTCAAAAAAAGATGGAATGTGATTCAATTATACCTTCTATTCCTTAATCTATTTTAAATGCGTAATTTACCAATAAGTTTCCATTATAAATACATACATAAGTATTTTAGCATAATCCCCACAGCATGTTTTACTGTACGAATAGATCTTAATTTCTTTAAATAATTTTAAAAAGATTGTCACTGAATGATTTACCTTGTGATACTTTCAATATGATCAAGTCTATTTTATAGAAAACTGCATAAAAAGAAAAAGTTCACAGAGATATTCTTAAAGCCTCCTCCCAAAATAAATTAAAATTTTTTAAATCCATGCCATATTCCTTTTTTAAAGCAGACAACCCTACTGTTCTTGTATGTAATCACTTCCCATATATAAGCTTGGATTTTTAAACAGGCTGCTACAATCATTCTCCAGTTTCGTTCTTCAGTTAATTTCTAATTACTCTTCACTATTCAGTTCAAGGGTCTGTTCTTCTGGAAAGTTCCCCTTAGACTCCTCCTCTATAGGCCCATACTGTGGGTTACAGGCAGAGTAGGAAAAATATGGAATATATCTCTTCCATTATAGTTGAGGTGTTCGTAAGAGATGGAATAGATAAATCCCCATGAATATGCTGGTATATGTGTGTGGGAGGAAGAGAGAGAGAGAGAGAGAGAGAGAGAGAGAGAGAGAGAAAGTAATAATATAATGCAAACTTCAAGAAAAGAATGTATCTATATCTCGAAAAAAAATCCTAGAATGTTTATGGCTATTACTAGAAAATCACAGATATAGCAAATAATTCTAAGAAAATTATTGAAATATGGTCAAAGATATGCATGTAGGAGTTCATCACAGCATTATTTATAATAGGAAAAAAACCAGCTGAACACCAGACTTTGAAAATGAGGTTATTAAATTATAGAAATTTTATATAATGTGACAATATAAATGTAGAAAATTATGATTTCCTGAAAGGTATGTCATGAATAAAAGCTGAGTATAGAATTTTGACTGAAATATGGAGGAATTTTAAAAACCCAAAACATTATAATCTCCAAATTGTACTTTCTTTTTTTCTATATGACTACATACATATGTAAGCATAGTTACTTCTTGCTGAAATTCTAGGTAATTGTTTCCCTTTTTGTACTTTTCTGTACTTTACATATTTCCTGTAATAAGATTATTTTGCTGTGGTAATCAGAGAAAAAAAATGTAATAGGGTGAGATTATAAAAATAAAGATGAATGGCAAAATTGGCAATCATCCTGAGATACCTTCTGACATTATAAATAAAGGAAGCCACAGGTCCCCCTTTTTAACCTATCTGTTAATACCTGATGATAATTGCCTGAATGAAGACCTAGAATTCCTAAGAATCAATAAATAGTCCAGCTTGTGTATTATTATATTGAAAATCCTATCAATTGTCCATCCTTGATTGTGTGGTAATTTGTTTTGGCTGGGGTGTGTAATCTCAGGCTGGATCTGCCTGCTCCCCCTCACCCCCGCCGCTTTATCTGTCCTGATTGGACTGTGTATCTATTAGAATGCATATCACAGCGAGTTTTAATTACTTACTTCTGTATCTCCTATCAGGTTTTCAGTTCACTGAGTACTGTGAACTTTCATTCATGTACTCGACACTTATTGACAACTTATCTCACAAACCCTGTTCTAGGTCGTGGTGATAGACCAGTGGAGTGGAAAAGAGACAGTAAAGTCTAACTTATGTCCTTTTGTCTCTGTATCCCAGCTCACCCTGTCCTTAGCACCTAAGAGATATTCAACAGGCTTTTGTTAAATGTATGTATGAATGAATGAATGAATGAATGAATGAATATAAATTAACTCAGAGAAACAAAAGAACAGACAGCACAGTGACACACTATATAAGCAATAAAGAAACTGGAAACCCAGGAGGATGACAAATAGAACTCAGAAGAATATCTTTGAAGAAAGAAAAAGAATAGACTTTGAAAGAAGAGTACAAGAAAATATGTTTCAAATTATTTTTGAGAGAATCCCAGATTCTTCTATTATTCTCATCCCTTTTAAAGCTCCATTTTCAGTATTTTTACTGATTATAATAAAAAAAAAACCCTCGTTTGCTCAAATGTGTTCTATAGCAAATACTAATGTTCCAGAGGCAATCGAAGTTGTTCATTTTTCATCCAGGTTAAACCATGTCTCTGTGTTAACCTCAGTCTAAAACTTCTCCTGTCATCCCGTGTAATTATTTGGAATTTCTTGTAAAGATTCATCGACTCTCAACGTGGTAATTCTATATGGTGATTAGGGATGGTCACAAATGCTTTCACACTGCTCCCGAGAAGGAGGGTCCTTGGCTCATCCCTGTGAATCTGTGTAGGTCTCTGACAGCTTTGAATAGAAAAGAATATAGCAGAAGTGATACTGTGCCAGCTTCCAGACTATGTCTTTACAAACTGTCAGCTTCCATTTCCTGTCTCTTGAACCACTCTCTTTTGAAACCCAGCCTGCATGCTAAGAGGAAGCCCATGAAACCCTACAGAGAAGCCCCAACAAAGAAAGAAGGCCCCCGGCTGAGTGTCGAGGTGCCAGTGATAACCACCTTGCCAGTCAGTAAGCCAGCCATCTTGAAGATGGGTTCTCCAGCCTCAGTTGAGCCTCATCAGTTGATACTGCGTGGCAATGCTGCTGTCGAGCCATGCCCAAACTGTAGATCCATAACCAAGATAACTAATGTTAGCGTTTGAGGCCATAATGTTTTAGAGCAGTCTGTGACTCAGAAATAGCTAAGTAGAATGTCCTACATAACTTTTTAAAAAAGACTTTAAGGGGTGCCTGGGTGGCTCAGTCGGTTAAGCATCCGACTTTGGCTCAGGTCATGATCTCACAGTTCATGGATTCGAGCCCCACATTGGGCTCTGTGCTGACAGCTCAGAGCCTGGAGCCTGCTTTGGATTCTGTGTCTCCCTCTCTCTCTGCCCCTACCCTGCTCATGGTCTGTCTCTCTGTCTCTCAAAAATAAATAAACATTAAAAACATTTAAAAAAAAGATTTTAAAAATCAAACCTGTGCTGGTCCATTACACATGAGTACACTAAAGTGAATGAACTACTTCAGCACATCTGTTCCACATCCAGTTGAGTACCAGTCAAGGCTCAGCCCCTAGTCATGATTGTTTGCTAAGTGTGCAATAGCAAGTGAATACACAGTTGGTTGCTGAACAATGTAGAGTTAGGGGCGCTGATCCCCATGCAGTCAAATATCCATGTATAACTTTTGATTCCCCCGAAACTTAACTACTAGTAGCCTATTACTGACTGGAAACTTTACCCATAAGATAAACAGTTGGTTAACACATATTTTTGTATGTTCTATTAAATACTGTATTCGTACAATAAACTAAGCTAAAGGGAACAATGTTATTAAGAAAATCATAAGAAACAGAAAATACATTGACAATGCTGTATGGTAAAAATTCCACATATAAGTGGACGTGTGCAGTTCTAACCCAAGCTGTTCAAAGGTCAACTATACAACATATTCTTATAGAATTTCAGTGTTTTAGGTCTTCCCATGATAACTATTATAAAATTTTTGTATGTTGTGTAAATTTCAATAGCATTGCATTTATTTACTGCGGGGTAAATAATTATATTAGAAATGTATCATTATATGTATGAATAATTTTAAAGTATATTTCTTATTTATTTTAATTGAAAGAGAGAGTGCAGGGGAGGGGCAGACAGACGGAAAGAGAGAATCCCTCTGTGCTGACAGCACAGAGCCTGACACAGGGCTTGATCTCAGGAAGCATGAGATTATGACCTGAGCTTAAATCAAGAGTCAGATGCTTAACTGACAGAGCTACCCAGTCACCCCTGGATCATTCTTTTTTTAATTAGAATTGACTGTGATGACAATGATCATTGATCAAAATGCGATATCAGTTTATATAACATTATACGATTCTTCAACTAGTGCTAATGACAATCTCAATAGTTCATAAAACAGCAGTGTCCCCAATATTTTTCATAAAGTCATTCATAAAAGGACAGTATAATATGCATTTATCATTGGTTTCACTTTTTAAGGTGATAGATGTCCAAACCTCAATGGGATTTATGCAGTGCAATTTTGCAAAACAGTGTTTCACCCAAGTCCCAAGGTCATTTTTATATGAAGTAAAAATCTACATCCTAGGTTCTCTCAGAGTCCACTACACATGTAAATGTTATTGAAGACATGAGTGCAAAGAAAATTCAAGCATGTTGATGAAAACATGTCCAATATAAATTGCTTTATGACCTAAAAAGGAGGTGTGTCCACAACAGACAAAAAGTGGATTCATGCCTGACCATGACATTGCAGTATGTAGTTTGAAGAACAGGTCATGTTAATAAAACACCATCAGAGATATAATTTGTGAATGGAGTACAGAGATAGAGTTAAGAAAGGGAATTCCACACACAGGATAAATCTGCCCATGGGTAAGGTATATGGGATTTGTGAGAGTCCAGCTGTAAATGAAAATGGTCCCTGTAGACCTCTCTCCATTTCACATATTCAGGTAAGTTGTGAGCAAGCAAGGAGATATCAGGAAGATGTCCTATTTGATTATTCTACGTTTATATGACAGAAACTCTTAAGGGTCTGTTATCTGTTTTTTAAACATACAATCCAGTATGGCAAAAATGTAGTTCCATCCATATAGATGCTGAGAAAACAGTAGGAAAATCTATAAAATTGCCATGGCCCTTGCAAAAGCTACTCCCTTAACATGTTCAAGCAGTCTTTGTATCTTGCATGGGCTAGCAGTGCTTTGTAAGATGTCAACGTCTATCAACACGGTGTCAGATAATGCATTGTATACTGTTCACTAAATTACAGACATCTTAAAATTATTCGGGCAGTAGGTTCCAATTTTTTATTTTTTCCCTGAAGTTCGTCAGCTCCTCTGATCAATGTAAGGGGCAAGGATGAATATTTCAAGTAGACAAGAAATCCCTAATTTTTGCTTGTTTCTCTCAAACACAGAATATGGTTCCAACAAGATTCTTGTGAATCTTGTTGAAGTTTTTAGTAAGCAGAACACACTCAATTTGGCAATGCAGGGCATAATGTTATTGAGCTTATCACTATGGGCAAAGGGACTGGAGTGAAATAGAAATTTAAAGTTTGTAGTGAGCATGTGTTTTGAAGTGTTGAGTCACTGAGAAACTCAACAAAATACCTACAATTAAAACAAATGATTGAAAATGTCGCAATCTCATAATACACACAGCAGGATTTTGCAACAAACATAAAGATTTTAAGCTTACTGAGGAAAACAATTTTTTATTTAACCTTTAAATTGGGATTTTACCTTGGCAGATATAATTATTAAATGATGGTAGTGATTCAAGGCATTCATTGAATTCAACTAGAAAGAAGATATGAGGGAAACAGAAGTATATCTTGAACTTGAGATTTGAGCTGTTGAAAAATTGTTATGAGCTAGTGTATTCCCACTTCTGGAAAACCACAGTAGCATAAATAATCACAGCATCGAACATATTTTTTTCTTTTTTTTTTCTTTTTTCTTTCTTCTTTTTTTTTTAATTTGAGAAAGAGAGAGTGCATGTGAAATGCATAAGCAGGGGAAAGGGGCAGAGAGAGAGAGAGAGAGAGAGAGAGAGAATCTTAAGCAGTCTCCATGCTCAGTGCAGAGACTGACACAGGACTTGATCCCACAACCCTGGGATTACGACTGGAGCCCAAATCAAGAGTCAGATGTTCAACTGACTGAGCCACCCAGGCACCCCAACATTGAACATATTTCTAAAAGTAGTAATAGTCATCCATAACATCTGTTTTCAAATTTTTGTTCACCTAAATAACCTTAATGTTTAAAGTTTCAGATTTTATAAGTGCATGTAAATCTTAACTGATAGTCAAATGAAATACTATTTCATTTTTTTATAGGCTAAAGGAGATTTCACAAAAAACTTCATTTATAAAATGGGTTCCCAGTTAAATAAGTCTGAAAATCCACCGAGCCAGAAACATTCAAATAGCTGCTCTGCAGGACAGAATATAAAAGAAAACTCCAGCCACACTTGGCCATGCTCCACTGATCTGAGGCCTAGTTACCTGCTCACAAGGCAGAGTATTTTTTCCCCCAGTTTTCTCTGAATGACTCTTGAAAAGAAAATGCCATTCAGTTACACATCCTGCATTGGTGAGCATTCATCACTCAGCTCATGTCTCCTGCAGATGTGTTTATCCACAGCTCGGGGATGTCAAGTACCCTGGTGTCAGCTTCTATCAGGCTCTTCCCTTACCACCAAGCACAAATCTTGGAAAATCAGCCTGGCCCAAGAAAGTTTAGTAGGAAAAGATGGAATCATTAAGTTAACCTCAGGGAGGTTATTTAGGGAGGGCTCATGTCTCTGAATAAGTCAGAGGTCCCTTCTCTTTCCTAAGGCAGAGCTCAAAGTTCTGGTGGCCACAGTGGGCCACAGCAGTGTCTGTGGGCAGCACTGTCCTGCATCTTTTTTTTTTCCTGCTGTATGGAACATGTCTTGCAGATAATGTTTTAGTTTCTCTCACATCAGAGCTTTCAAATCAGATGTTCCCACCAGAGACAGATACACCATGATTTTTCTCATGCTCCTACCAAAAATGCCTAAGTCAACTGAACAATATGAGGCTGAGTCTTGTTATTCTGTGACACGCTATTAGACTGTCCAGGATGACAAAGTTGAGTCCTGCATGCTGGGCCTGGATGGAGGAAAGAGGGCATGGCAGGAGAAAAAATAATCCTGCCCTCATCACCCAGTAATCCTGACAGGTACCCCATGAATAGAAGCTCCCTGTAGTCACCTCTCCACCTTCTTGGCTGTGGACAAAATGAAGTCCACTTTTTTGATTGGTATTAGTTCTATTCTCCCTTTCACAGATCAGCATCCACAGTGGGAAAAACTTGCAATTCTTAATTCTCAAGCCAGTTTCAGTCCTTATTCAAATGCCACCTCCTGCAGGAAGAACATGCTCATTGGAAGTCTGAGAGAGAAAAGAGACCAAATGCACCAAGAGCAAGCAGATTACAAGAAACAAGACCTTCCCCATAAAAAAGAAACACACATTCTCGTTTTCTTTGTAGAAATCCATGTAAGGCTCAGACAATTGCTCTTTCTCTCCTGCAAATGCATATCCTTTCTTCTGTCCTGTGAGACACCTGATGGTCCCTCCTTTGGATGCTACATGGATTCTCATCCAATGTTCAGGGGTGCAAGTTACCTGGCAGTCAGCCACAGCCTCCCACAGAATTCCAATTCTATGGAGATCTTGAAGTCTCCACCTCTTAGAAACCTGGTACATGGAGGTGTTTAAATATTTATTAGAAATTACAATAGAATACAGCAGAGAACACAACAGAATGTTCTATCTTTCTTCTACAAAGCTCCCACTTGGTTATTTTTGACTTCCCTAAACACCAAAATCTGGGGCGCCTGGGTGGCTCAGTTGGTTAAGCATCTGACTTCGGCTCAGGTCATGATCTCGCAGTCCGTAGGTTCAAGCCCCACGCTGGGTTCTGTGCTGATAGCTCAGAGCCTGGAGTCTGCTTGAGATTCTGGGTCTCCCTCTTGCTCTCTGGCCCTCCCCCCACTCATGCTCTGTCTCACTCTCTCTCAAAAATAAGTAATAAAACAAAAAAAATTTTTTAAATTTAAAAAAATAAAAATAAACACCAAAAGTCATTGCACAGGGGGTTCTCTCTCCCCAGTCTCCTTCAGTGCATGACACAGAGGACCAGCTAATTTACCACACTTGGGATATTTTTAGGTTAGAAGGCACTGGATTGAAAAGGTGAATTTGTTCAAACACTGATTTCACTATTTTATCTTTACAATAACTAGCAGGCTAATGAGATGATCATTTCTAAAAGTGGGGGGAGGGAATCACCACAAATGTTTACTATTTCAAACTCTTTTTTGGCAACATTTAACTTCAGAAGCAGAGGAACAAACAGACACCACATGGATCTGGCCAGGAAACAGGGTTTGGATTTCATGAATTGCTACACAATGTTGCCTAAAACTGAAATGGAGTTGTTGACTTGGCTTCGATTGTGCACCTGCCTTCCATACTGCATGCTGTTGTCTAACTTCGGGGAATAACCTTCATTATCAATCTGGTTTCATCTCTCCCACTCCCTTGCCAACTTTTTGGCTGAACATGCAAATGTTCATACCAGTAGCTGTTTGTAGAACTGTAGTCTAGTGTTAGGATTAAAAGTCAAAGTCTTGACATTGGACAAGTTTGGGGGGAAAAACCCAAGCAGGGACACTAACAGCTCATAGGATTGTTGGGAGAAATAATGAAGATGATGATGATGTTAAACATACTAAATATTTAATAATAATAAATAATAACAAAGCTAGTACCATATTTATTTGGCTCTCACTCCCCTAAGCATGTAATGTATATTAACTTGCTTTCACAGTAACTGTGAGAAAGACAGTATCATTATCCCTATTTTACATGTGATGACTAAGGCACAGAGAAGTTAAGCAACCTGCACAAAGAGATGAAGTTACTTGCCTAGGGTCACACAGATAATTGTAGAAGAAATCAAAATTTGAATCTAACCATCTTATTTCCAAAATTCATGTAGTCAACTACTATTTTATACACGCAAACCAAATGACCATTAACAGAATGACTGCTAACTCACCATGCCCCTTTCTCCTTCATCCTTGTATTAATGTTATACTTCACCAAAGCTACTCTGTTACTCATCATGTTTATGTTTTTTTTTTTTATTTATAACTTTCAACATGCACTCCCTATGCTCTTCTGTCTCCCTACTTCCCTAACTCCTATCAGATTGCAAGGATGCATGGCAAATTACAACCTCCAGTAAGAAGGTTGCACCTGCCACTTCTGGCTGAGATGCTCCTGCCTCTTCTAGAGTCATGTCTCTGTTCATGTCTCTGCGATTATCTGTTGAGGTGTCCAATTTATAAATTCTTCCTTTATGTGGCCACTGAAAAGCAGTGGAAGAACCTTCCCTTCCATATCCCAGGGGCTTGAGGAGTATCTGGCACGTGGTAGGTAGCTAGTTAATGTTGAACTAATGAACAAAAAGAAGTCTAGGTACTGCCCCCAGCTCTTGGCAGGCTCCCTTGGCAATACTACACTGTATCTGCCTTGAGTAGGTTTGGAGGAAGTTTGGAGGCAAGGAATCAAACTTGTAGGAAACACCGCATAACTTGTGTGACATTTAACCCAGAGCCCAGGCCTTGTTGAAATTCAGTAAGAAGCTCTGCAGAAGTTCAAGTAAATGGCATGAAACTGGCCAGAAACTCCACAGAGCACTGAGATGGAACCTGTCACCCAGAGGAGGGGAATTAGTTCTGAGGTAACTGTGAATCACAAGTAGCCTGCAGGAGACTCACTCTGACTTTGAAGGGGCTAATAAGAGGCCCTTTCCCAAACAGTGTTTCACTGCCAGCCTCCCCTTCCTGCACTGGCACCCGGACTAACATCAATAACGGGCTGTCTGCGTATTTACATGTTGTAATTAAGCCTAGGGGAAACCTGAAGAGCTCTTTAGGATTATTTATTAGAATGCAGAACCTACCTCAGTTTGCAGTCTCCCTTTGGTCAGTGACTGGAAGACAGAATTAAATAAAACATGGAGTCTGCAATGACACTGTAAATTCCCTCTAGGTCTCCTCCTGCCGACATGCCTGACCTCCTCACACTACAAGGAGGTAAGTCCATATTGCTGAAGATTTTGTTTCTAACGAGCTTATTGGGGCTAAAAGGTCTGTAAAAATGTGTAACCCATGTAACTCTTGACTCCTGCTCTTGGTGATTCAGAATCTCTAGATTCCACAAAGAAGGCCCACTTAGTTATTTCCTATCATCCTTCACGGGGGGAAGCTCAAATGTGTACATTGAAGGAAGGAAGGAAGGAAGGAAGGAAGGAAGGAAGGAAAGGAAGGAGGGAGGGGGAAAGGAGGAAAGGAGGGTAGAAGGAAGGAAGGAAGTTAGGAAGGAGGGGAGAGAAGGAAGGAAGGGAGGGAGGGACAAAGGAGGGAGGTAAGAGAAAAGGGGGGTTAAGTGAAGGAAGAAGGAAACATTTCCATCATGTGGCATCCACTTCCGTGTCCTTTCTCTGGCTTTTGCTGAGTGCTGCTGGGCACTGGCCCTCTTATGCGTCCCACTGTTCATTTCAGTGGGTACTTCATAGCTGTGAAATGCTTCTAAGTGTCAAAGTTTAGAAAGTTTTCTGTGGCAAACTGAGAGACTAGGGAATGCAAAAATGCTTCTTTCTGTCTTAGGGTCACATTCCAAGGGCTGCTGAAGTCCAGTTCACTTTCTTTCTGAAACCTTGTAACACTGCTTCTCAAAGTGCGGGGCCTGGACCAGCAGCACCTACACAGTACAGAAACTTGTTATAAGTACAAATGATCTGGCCCTATGCCAATGGTGACAGCAAAAAAAAAAAAAAAAAAAAACAATAAGGTTGGAACCCAGTAGTCTGTGTTTTAACAAGCCTCCCAAATAATTGTAATGCACATTCAATTTTGAGAACTTATTTTTTACAGCATTTCTATGGTGGAAAAAAAAAAGTTTCATTTTCTTTCTAACTTGCTTCTTCACTCCCTGTGGTATGCAGATATGAATTCCTACCAGAAGAAATAGCCAGTGTGGTCAGAATCATCCTTCCCCTACAAATGCTGCAGCGATATATTGCTGGATTAAAATCCCATGTTTAAGATTAGGATGCGGTTCTTTCCAGAAGGCTCCTCAGATTCTCATGTACGCCACGTGACTTTCTAGGGCTGCTACACCCTTTTGCTAGACTGTCCTATACATGTCTAAACCACATGTCGAGAGGGATTAGCTGAAAAAAGAAACCTTCCATTCGTTCAACTCACTCTACAAGGATTCGTGGAGTATCTGCTCTGTGCACGGTACTAGTCTTCCCTCAGGAAGAGCACCAGCACAGACAATACAGACGACCCTTAATCATAAATACATTGAGATGGTGTTTCAGAAAGTGACAAGTGTTACTGTCATCACACACACACACACACACACACACACACACAAATATAATAGGGCAAGTGGGGTAGAAGTCATAAGTTTAACTACAGTCAGGTTTCATTGAGAAAGTGGTGTTTAAACAAGATCTGGAAGAAGGTGAGAGAGTTGAGCATGCCAGTATCTGGGGGAAAAGCATTCTAGGCCTAGTGTACAGCAAGTGCAAAGGTTCAGAAGCAGACGTACTCCTGACTTGAATACGGACACTTCTCCTGGAATCAAAATATGGAGAACTGACAGGCCATATTTTAAATAATATGTAAACTTTGAAATAATTTTAAAATAATAACTATAATAATACAGTAACATATAATACATGGCCCACTGGTCTCTGAATGAACTACGGTCTTAAACAATGAGGACCGGTGTTTGGCATGGGATCTTCCCTATTATCTCCTTACAAACAAGCACATGAGTTAAGAGTTTCATTTCTATCATTTCTGATGACAAATTTGTAAAGGTCTCAAAGAAATCACTTTGGGCTAGAAAATACCTAAGTCAAAATAGAACATTAACAGTTGATTACAAAATAATACAAAGACACAATTGGCCAAGAGGATCCAAGAATATCATAAATAGCAAGGAAAATTTAGAGGACTTACACTACTAGGTAGTGGTAGTGTACCACTAATGCTACTAGATATTAGGATTTTCTATAAATATGTAAAAATTAAACAGTGTGAAAGGATAAATCAACAGAAAAGAACAGACAATTCAGACACTGTCTCACAGTGATAGAATTTGACTGATAACAATGGTGCAGTGTGGAACCATGGGGAAAAGATGGTCTTTTCAATAAATGATGCTGGGTCAACTGGATATATCCATATGAAAAAATAAATAAATCCTGAACCTTAACTTGTATCATACACAGTAATCAATTCTTGGTGGATTGTAGATCTAAATGTGAAAGGCAACACAAGAAAAGTTATAGAAGATAATCTAAGAGAATATCTCTCTGACCTTGGGGTAGACAAGAGATTTCTTAAACAGGACACATAAAGCACTAACCAGAAAGGCAAGGAATGGTAAATTGACTATTTTAAAATGAGAAACTTCTACTCATCAAAAGAAACCATTAACAGAGTAAAAAGGGAAACAAGATGTCAAGTGGGAGAATATAGTTGCAACATATATAATTGGTAAAGGACTTGTATCTAGAATGTACCTATAAGGACTCCTTCAATCAATAGGAAAGATTACCTAACAGTAAAAAAAAATAAATAAAAGGGCATAAACAAGGAGTTCACAAAAGAAGAGAGCTAGGTAGCTAATGATCATTTAAAAAATTCTTAACTTTCAGCGGGCAAGATGGCGGAGAAGCAGGGAGGTCTGTAATCCGCACACGACCATATGGATTAAACTGAGAGGACTGAAGTGATAAAACTTGGATTTGCAAGTGGGGGAAAGAAGAAACAGACGCCAGAAAGAAGACAACCTCAAAGATGCCTGAATGAGTGACTGTGATCTGGGAAATTAGGGGACGGGCGGGTCCCGGTGGCGCAGGGGGAAGGAGGCCCGGAGCCCAACACAGGGAGAGCGTGCTGTGCCCTGGAGAGACCAGGGGAAGAGA
>CM053561.1:60604227-60967732 GCA_028646485.1 Cryptoprocta ferox
TGTTATATGGAAACCAACCTGACAATAAACTCTAAAGTTAAAAAAATAAAAATTAAATAAAAAAAATTCTTAACTTTAATATTCTTGAGGAAAATGCAAATAAAAGCTGTAATGATACACCTGAGAATAGCCACTAGAATAGTTAAGATCGGAAAGACATGACTATAGGTACTGTTGGTACAAAGTGGAGCCCCTGGAACTGTCCTACATCACCAGTAGGGATATGAGGATTAGTTCAGTTACTCTGGAAAACTCTTTGGCAGTATTAAAAGTCAACAGTGCAAGGGGTACGTGGGTGGCTCAGGTTGTTGAGCTGCCCACTTTGGCTCAGGTCATGATCTCGTGGCTCGTGAGTTCAAGCCCTGTGTCTGTCTCTGCTGACAGCTTAGATCCTGCTTCGAATTCTGTGTCTTCCTCTCTCTCTTGACCCTCCCCTATTCATGATCTCTCTCACTCTCTCTCTCTCTCTCTCAAAAATAAAATAAATAATAAAAATATTTTTTAATTCTTTTTTAAAAAAGTAAAGAGCTTACTCTATAACCCAGAAATTCCACTGCTAGATATATCCAACAAAAATTCTTTTGATTCCAAAATACAGGTGCCAGAACGTCCATTTCAGCAAGCAACCGAGAACTAGACACAATCCATATGTCCATAAACAGTGAAACTGATAAATTAATGGATAAAGGTAATAGAATACTATAATCAGTGAAATGAGAAAACCGCTGCTACATGAAACAAACAGGAATAAATCTTAGATAGAATCACAATTATGATTTCAAGAAACCAGACATGGAATAACATGAGTGGCTAATTCCGTTTACAAAAAGAACAAGCACAGGCAAAATCTAAAAGAACGTACTGAATTAGAAGTCAGTAGAGTGGTGAGTTTTGAGGAGAAAGGCAGGGATGGACCTGGGTTCCTGGAATGCTGGTAATGTTCTGTCTGTTCACAGGGGTGATATTTGTATATGCACATTCCTTTTGTGATAATTCATTGAGCAGTGATTTCGTGATTTGTACATTTTTATCTGTATATGTTATATTTTAATAAGAAAATATATTTTCAAAATTGAAAAAAAATATATACGTTCAGGACAAAGGAGTTTGGTGGAAAGAACACCAAACCAAGTGCTGGGAGTTCCAGGTTTGAGCCCTAGCTCTGTTCCTGAATAGCTGTATAATTTGGGGTAACTCATTTCACCATCTGAACCCTGGTTTTTGCACCTGTGAAGGAAATCCCTGCCCATTTCACAGGGTAGGGGTAAATATTAAGTGAGATAATAATTGTGAACTGCTCTGTAAACTCTTAAGCATCACATAAATATATGATGCAGACTAGTGGGGAAATTGTAGATATAGAATGTAGCTTTAGATGATAAATATAAACTTTCAAGAAACAAATTTTGTGGCTTTTCTTTTTTTAAAGTTTTATTTAAAACCTAGTTAACATATAGTATAATAATGTTCCCAGGAATAGAATTCAGTGATTCATCATTTACATATAACACTCAGTGCTCATCCCAACAAGTGCCCTCCTTAGTGTCCATCACCCATTTAGCCCATCCCGCAACCCAACACCCTGCCAGCAACCCTCGAGTATTTAAGAATCTCTCTTATGGTTTGCCTCCCTCTCTGTTTTTATCTTATTTTTCCTTCCCTTCCCCTATGTACATCTATTTTGTTCCTTAAATTCCACATATGAGTGAAATCCTATGATATTTGTCTTTCTCTGACTGACTTATTTTGCTTAGCTTTTGCTTAGGAACATTCTAGCTCCATCCATGTTGTTGTAAATGGAAAGATTCCATTCTTTTTGATAACCAAGTAATATTCCATTTTACACATGCACGCACGTGCGCGCGCACACACACACACACACACACTGCATCCTCTTTATTCATTCATCAGTTGATGGACATTTGGGCTCTTTCCATAATTTGGCTATTGTTGTAGGACTGCTATAAACATTGGGGTGCATATGTCCCTTTGAATCAGCATTTTTGTATCCTGTGGATAATACCTAGTAGTGCAATTGCTGGGGCTCAGAGTAGCTCTATTTTTAATTTTTTGAGGAACCTCCATACTTCAATAAACAAACTTTGCAAACATCGGATTTGTCACTATAACTACCGGTTGCAGATTATTATTATTGTTGTTGCTGTTTTAACATTTGAGCATTTTGCAACCTTTAGCTCAAATCCTTCATGGCAACAACTGAGTCAAGGTGAAAAATAGCTGTTCCTCCTTCAATGACCATATATCCTCAGGCTTACCACTGTCTCCACCATTCATTTTTATTGCTAAACTGGTTATTATAGGAATATGAGTTTGTGAACCACAAAACATATTATTATAAAGATTGTTTTTCCGCTTGTCCAAATCAGAAAAGGCAATTGGTTTGCATCATTCCACAGTGAATTAGGGTTCAATCAGTGTCTGCTGACAGGGAGCTCGTTCACTCTGCCAGGCCCTTTTCTTGTGCTACATGCTTCAGTCTCTGCATGCTCCTTCTAGAAGTCATCCTTTTTAAAGCCCTAACAGCCTAAGTGGGGAATGTGCCATTCAATCAAAAGGTATCAATGGAATTTCTTGAATGCCAAAGGCAAGTGCAGACGGGCTGTGCATTCTGTCCCAACAGCAGGTACCTGTCAGACGTGCACCACATGTGCTGTGCTATATGCCAAGTCCACTGGGGTGTGACTCTGCCCTCTTGGAACTTATGGTCTACCCAGGGAGGCAGCTCCAAAACAGGAATCTGTCAGATGGACAAGGAAAGTAAATGCCAGAACAGGAGCTACACACCGGGTGAGTGCTCTGGGGTTCCAAGAAGGAGCAATCACTGTGAACCACAGAAAATCCAAGAAGGCTTTTTAGATGTAATGCAGTCATTGAGGATATGGACCCAAAATTCAATAAGCCAAGACCATTCTGCTCCCTCTTCCTAGGGAGAGTCGGCCCATGTCCCTATGGTGATGACCACTGAGTTGAAGTCAGTTTGGGATGAGTGCTTTTATCTCAAATTATCCAAGTCACTCTACCCAGACAAGAATGACTAAAAGGAGGCATAAATAGAACAAATGCCTTTACCTTTTATGCTAACTAAATGTGCAGCCTCTAATCTCAGAATTTCACTAATGGGCTTTAAAAAAAACCCTTTTGGTTAGAATTACATGTAGTAAATGGACTGTAGTATGGAATTAGAATAACCCCCAAATGACTTGGCTTATAAGATTTTGTTCAAAACTGATGCACAGATGTGTTGCCTTGATTATCTGTCCTCTGCAATGCTGGGGGTGGGGAGAAAGGAGGATGGGGAGGGGGAATGTCTGATAGCCACATGTTTGAGACATTTAACTTTTATTCCTCTAGACGTTGGCATATACTAAAGACGCTAAACAACTCTTCAGTGAGGAAACCTCTTTAGGTTTCATATTCCTACAACTTTTTGTGATTAACGTCATAAATTAACATGGATAGAACCAATGTTCTTCAAAGGCACGTTAAGGAAATTCTGTTCCAGGGTTTATTTTTGTACCTAATCCCTAGGACAGCAGAGAACACAAACACATTGAATCAATGTGTCATATTTCTGTGTCCTACATATTTAGAGACAAACCTCTCTATTGGATTTTGGAAGCTATGCAAAATTTCATACTTTTGATTGGGTGGTTGATTCAGAGAAAGCAATTTTAAGATGTTTTGAATAAAAGAGGGCAGTAATCCCTAACCTTTCCAGGAAAAAGACTCCTGTTCCTCCAACCCCAGGGAACTAAATTCCCAACTAAATCTACCTTATCCCTCTCTGCATATATAAGATATCCACACTTACAAGATAAGGGACTTTCACTTGGGTAACTAAGCTTTCTTTTCCATTAAAAGTAAAAAGGGAGGATCATGCGAATATTTATTAAGTGCCTACTGTGTGCCCAATGTCTTGCTTACAAAATCTCAACTAAATATCACAATAATTAAAGAAACTAGAAATGGGGAAACAAATCCAGAGCATGTCTAAAGCTACTAGAATAGCAGTCTAGATTAAAGTTGAGGGTTGTGTCCATGCGTATACACACACGTGTGTGTGATTCAACTAGTCAGGAGAACAACATAGCAGTGGGGTCAGACTTCAGGATCCCCAAAATCACTCGTTAAAATGAAGATTCCAGGGGTGCCTGGGTGGCTCAGCTGGTTAAGTGTCTGACCCTTGATTTTATCTCAGGTCTTGATCTAATGGTTTGTGGGATCGAGCCCTGCATCAGGCTTGGTGCTCAGAGCCTGCTTGGGATTCTCTCTCTCCCTCTCTCTCTCTCTGCTCTTCCCATGCTCACTTGTTCTCTCTCTCTCTCTCTCTCTATATATATATATATATATATAATATCTCTCTCTCTCTCTCTCTATATATATATATATAATATATATATATTATATATATATATTAAAAGGCAGATGCCTAAGCCCCACCCTCAACATTCTGATTCAGGATGCAGGGAGAGAGGAGGCAAAACACCCCAAGTGGTTCCTCTCAAGTTCAGCAGACCACATGTGAGACACTTTTCATCAAAGTGAGAGACTAGTAAAGAGAGGGTTGGCCTCTAAAATCAGAGGTCTGGGTTTGAAGCCCGATATGGCACAGTCGCAGAGAGGTTAGGTGGCTTGTGCAAGTTCACAGTGAAGTATGCCCTCAGGAAAATGAAGGTAGCAGTAACTACTTGCAGTGTTAGTGTGAGAGTTGTATTAGATGATGGCTGTCAATTAGTGCATCTAGAGCATGGCATACTTCTAGCCACCATCTACTGAGCTCCACCACTGGCTGCAAGCTAGGCACCTCACCCTCTCCAGGTCAGGACAATGCCCAGGTCTCCTATATCAATACCACAATCTTGCCCACACACAATGGTTCCAAGAAATGTTGGCCTTCCTGCCCGAAGGGAGGTAATCAAAGACCCTCCCACTAATAAAACCCTTTCCATCATTTTTGGCCACTCCCTGTCTCCGAACTAACTTTCTGGGTTTTAAACTGGTTGCATTCATTGTAGCATGTCCACATCTAGGCAATATCTACTTTTCCTTCTCCCACCATGGGGCAAATATAACTTTAGTAACATATGTTAGAGGGAACAGGGTACAAAAGACATATAGCATGGTTGGGACATGAGAAGTTTTATATTCTCAGAAAAACAGTAACACATAAATTGAAACTTACATTTCAGAATAGTATATGATTATATAGCAATATACAGTAGAGACTAGAATGCCTAGTAAGGCTCAAAACATGGAGAAACCAATCTGTTCTAACATGAGGAGAAAAAACCTCAAAGAAATCTTGGAACCTGAGTTGGGCCAAGATGGTTGGAAGGGGTTTGTTGTCATTTGGAAAATTCTGAATACTTAAAATGAGAAGAAAATATTGTAATGCCTTCTCAAAGCTTTCAAAAGTGTGGTCAGAGGATCAGCACATCAGTTTCACCTGAAGGTTAAAAATACAGAACTCTATGCCCAACCACAGATTTCTCTGATCAGAACGTGAGATTTTTTTTTATATTTATTTTTTTTTATTTTATTTATTTATTCTGAGAAGGACAGAAACAGTGTGAGCAGGGAAGGGGCAGAGAGAGAGAGGGAGAGAGAGGATTCCAAGGAGGCTCTGCACTGTCAGCACAGAGCCCGACGCAGGGCTCAAACCCACGAACCATGAAATCATGACCTGAACCAATACCAACAGTCGGACACTCAACCATCTGAGCCACCCAGGCACCCCATCAGTATCTGCATTTTAACAAGATCTTGAAGTGACGTCAGTGCATTAAGTTTTGAGAGGTTCAAGTATAATAAGCACCCAAGTATCCACCACCCAGGTTCAACAGTTACCCGGGTCAACAGTTACCCATAGACTGTCTTATTTAATGTCTACCTCAGTCCACTTTTTTCACCTTCCTCTTGGATTATTTTAAAGGCAACCCAATATGCACTATTATTTCATTGGTAATGGTTTCACAGGGTGCATCTTTAAAAAGGCATGGTCTCTTACAAAGAATAATAATGGTGAGACATTTATAACTGCAAGACATTTACCACATCTAAAAATATAGTAATTCCTGAATATCATTAAATACTCTAGGAGCATCTGAATAGGTAAGGAAGAAGAAAGATATTCTATTTTGGAAGAATCTGCAGAGATTAACCTAGCCTGCTGGAAGCTGAGGGGTAGTTTTCTCAGTCCTGGAGAGTTAGGAAGCTGAATAATGCCCACAAAAGTACCTGATGCAATGCACAGTATTGCCACTACTAATATAAGTTATGTCAAATGACTTTTGCCAGGTGTTGTATAAGAAGTCACAAAACCAGAACCTTACAAAAAAGTAAGGAGGGGTACACTGTTATAAATGGCTTGCCAAGAAAAGTAAAACAGATTGGAAATGTTACAACTAAAAAAAAAAAAAAAAGAAATTATAACACCCTGACTGAAAATTCTAGATAAAACACAGAGATTTAGAACTATCATCATGGTAGAGTCTGTCTAAAAGAAGGGATCAAACCCAAGAAATGCCAGCTTGGGTCCAGATAGTTCTTGAAGGCTCAAGCAGACCCCAGATATGTTGCTAAGACTTTTAGGCAGACTTAAAACCTTAGGGAGCTTCCAAGGGTTGTACCCTTCAACTGAAGCACGTGACTGAAGTTACAGTAGAAGGCCTCATGATGAAATGAATGGTCGTGAACTATGTGGGGAGTTGGGTGAAAGAAAGGTGTGACAGGATTAAGTTTTATAATGCTGAGTGTATTTGAATATAAAGAAGGTGAAGAAAATCAGATCACTGGAAACAAGACCCAAATCAAAACCAACTGACTATAGAATATAACAAAGTGGTTAATTTCTGTGTCTCGAGAGTACTCCCAGGGGGAATCTCAAAACCAAGGTGCATTTCAGGAAGGTAAATTCAGTCAGGGGAAGGTGAATTGCTGGAGTACCCTAGATGTCAGACTGAGGAGCTGGAACTTAATCCCCCAGAGGCCAGTGGAGTCTTTGATGGGATAAAAACAGCCCTTCAGGAAGGTGCATCTAACAACAGCAGTAAGGAAGCGGGAGATCCTAGAAGTAGGAGGGCCTTCTGAGGGATTGCTGAAATAACCCTGGCGTGAAGAGATAAGCCCTAGAATGGCTGAAGGTCAGCTGAAAGTCAGCCTTGAAAATTATGTCAGCCTCTCTTCACACAACTTACAAGCCCTCCCCTCTCCCATCCAGGACCCTGTGGCTGCCAACCCAAAAACCCACCATCTGCCACAGGGATGTGACCACCCACATTAAAAGGAAATCTCCAGCATCGTGGCAAAGAATAAATGACACTAAATCTCTACAGTCTTTCAAATGGATTGGAGATAAACTTCATTTACACACTGAAATGTTTCTGAAAAGTTTAACAAGATGGACAAAAATGCAATTTAATGAAATTTCTCTCATAATATTTTTCAGATGACTCGAGGAATGCATTTATTTGGACGAGCAACAGATTTGTTTAGAGGGGGTGCCCTGGTTAAAGCTTGAAGCAGAGGCTACCCCTGAAATATATATATTTTTTCCCCAGATAGGAAGAGAGACAGACAGAAAGAAAAAAGAAGTGGGAGGGTAGGGAGGGAAAGGAAGGACTCAGAAAAGAGAAAAGAGAAGCTCAAGCACGGTGGTGAGCGGCAGTGCCCTGTGTGATGTGACACCTCCCCAGGACCCTTCACATTGGCAGCAAAGTCACCAAACACAAAAGACAATTGATGTGCATGGACCTGTACACTTCTGGGTAGAAACCAATTAAAGAGCTGAGTGTCAGCAGACTGGAATTCTAGCTTATATGTGCAATTAAATTTCTGTAAGTCAAATGTGAGAGCATGTCTTAAAGGAATCTCTAATGACTCCTTTAACAATATGAATATCTCATGCCCCAGTTTCTCTGCTTGGCAATTAAGGTGCCTATCAGGTCTTCTTATTCTGGGGTGTTCTTATGACTCCTCCCTGAAGGCATGGCAAGCCAAGAGGAAGCCTGGTTAGATGATTTGTAAAATATTTACTGTTTAAAATAGGGCTGTGGGTGGGGGCAGGGGAGGGAGATCTGGAAGCCTTCCAGGATCTGACTGAGTGATGTGCCTCCTCTCACCTGGATAATGATGTTGTCAGGGGCTGACTGAGGAATGAACAGGGTGATGGTGTCTCTCTCTCTCTCTTCCACACTAATGTCCCCACCCGAGCATCCATTTTCTCATTTACGATCTCCTTGACACTGACTCTATTTACATGGCATTGGGATTAATCAGGCAGGAGTTTTTTAGCTGCAGGAATCAGGCAATCCGTGTAACTCAGCATGGCAGCGTGACATTATCACCAGCTAAGCAATATTCTTTCTGTATGATCATCATCTCCAGGGAACTTGCTGTGTGATAGGACTTCAGGTGCTGAAGTCATAAACCATTACACTCATCTCTGAGCAGCTGTATGACACTTTCCTCAAGGACAGCCACGAGAGCCACATGGTGGATCCTGCCTGATTTATTAGCAGGACTGGCAAGGGTGCCGCAGAAGTTTCAGTCACCCACTGCTGCAGGGGAAGGTTCCCATCCTCAACTCCTCTGGAAGGTCCTTGTATACAGAATTACCTGAGCCCCAAATGTACCCCACTGGCTCCGTGGCAAATGGATTTCTGTCAAGGTTCTGAAACTGTTGCATCACAATTCTTTGTCCACCTGTCGGTCCTCCCTCACCCAGTGAGAATGTGAACACTGTGATGGAAAGAACAGGCATGTATTTGTATCCTCAGATCTCCATGTAGTGTCTGGTACTAAGTTCTCAAACTATGTTTGGTGAGTGAATAAAAGAATGAATAAATGAGTTTTAGTGAATGAGATAAAGGTTATTTTACTGAAGAAAACAGCAAGTTGGGATTGAATTTGTTTCTCTTTTTAAAATTTATCCCCCATAAATTAAATTAACTGGCCAGTTTTGATGGGGAGGAAGGTGTTTTCTAGATCAACGAACTCCTACCAGGTGGATCGAGGGCACCTGTATCTTTACCTGGTAAAACTATTCAGTTCAAAAGGAATTTCAAGACTTAGGCTAACAGATCTTAGATGGTGGCATTAATGTTTTCTCATCTGACTATCCTTAATGTTGAATTTCCCGTCCTCTCCTCATGTGAAACAGCAGACAAGGAACAGAAAAAAAAATGCAGTGCAGATTCGGGCACCATCTGTACCACTTCCTAGCTCTGTAATTTTGGCAATGTGTCGATCATCTTGGAGGCTCAGTTTTCTTATCTGCCCTTAGTGTAAAAGGTCTAACATAGCAGGTGCTCCTTAAGTCGAAGAAAACGTTGTTAATCTGTGTTCTAGAAATTAGCAATACCTGGTTTGTGTGAATAGTTGGCTATGTTAACTAAATCCTCAGGAAAGCCTTTACACTCAACTAAGCATTGTTATAGAAAATGGCCGACCAACAACCAACTGTGGGAAATGGGACTTTGAACTCTAGTAACCATGTGGTACATGTGCTGATGTACCTCCAAGATTCTCGCCTCCAAGCAATTCTTTTTCTGTCTCTCCCACTTCTCTTCACTGCAGGGAACATAACAGATTACATATGCTCACTTCTAAATCAAAGAAGCACATGTGTGACCTTTGCCAAGTCACTTAACCTCCCTTGGCTTCTCTTTGCTATTGTTAAAATGAATCAGTTGGACCAGAGAATCTCTAAAGTCATTCCAGCTCAATGGTCTGTGATTCTAGGAAATGAACACTCACAGTCGCTAGATAACAAATCAAGAAGTCAGCCCAGTTAAAGATATTAAGCCAAATGAAGCCCTATAATTTTCTTAACTTTGCTCTAATGGGAAGAAGATTAATATATATTAAGCCCATAGGATGTACAGACACTGTGCTAGATGTTCTCATAGGGGATTTCAATCAATTGTTTTACTTCATTAAAGCAAATCCCCTCAGGCAAGCCTGAAATTTAATTTTGTTTTTATAAGAGAATGTTGGATCATTCACTGGCAAATTGACATCTTTGTGTAATAATACTGGGAGACTACCATAAATGCATTTGCATCCTGGTCAATACTCCATTTCAATAGTCAGGAGGATGGGTTTATGGGTTTGGGAGCACATTAGTCAGGAAAAGTCTCACTAAATCTACCTACTCACCTGGGCACCCACAGCCTCCTTACCATACACTATTCACTCAAGCATTCAGCCCTCAAAAATCAGTCTGCATCTCCCTTTCCCTACGATTCCCCCAAACCACATGCATAGTAGTGATAAACATGCATAGTAAATGTTAGCTCACTCACTCCCAATAAAGCCCCATGATTGAAAGGAGAGTCTCTCCATTTTAAGCCTATTTCCTAAATGCTCAATGGGTCATTCAATTAATCCAATAAATATGAATTGGCCTCTTTTTTGTGTGTCCGACCAGAACTAGGTATTCGGGATATGGGATAAGGTAAAGGAAGTATGCTATTGATTGACAGACATTGCAGTTAAGGTGGGAGGGGCAGACATTACTCAAATACAAACATACACAGCTGCATGCATGCAAACCCATTGTCTCTGTCCATTCTTTTTTTTAAAAATTTTTTATGTTATTTTTGAGAGAGAGAGTACACACGTGCATGCGCATGAGTGGAGGAGGGGCAGAGAGAGGGAGACACAGAACGCAAAGCCAATTCCAGGCTCTGAGCTGTCAGCACAGAGTCTGACGTGGGGCTGGAACTCATGAGCTGTGACATCATGACCTGAGCGGAAGTTGGACGCTTAACCGACTGAGCCACCCAGGTGCCCCTGTCTCTGTCCCACTCTTATCCAGGTTCTAAGCTGGCAGGTAGGCTCTTTGTTCTTGTATCAGAGACTTAACTAGTGTTGAAAACATGAGGTACATTCTAGGCAGAGTGAACAGCTTGGGTGACATCTCTAAAGCAGGAAGGAACATCATGGCAATGGAGGAGTCAATAGAAGGAAGTTGTGTTTGGAGTGCAGCTAGTAGAAAATAGAGGCATGTAAGATGAGCTTGGGAAAAATATGCAGGTCCGGAGAGAATTATCGCAGCATACAAAAGCTTACAGATTCTAAAATTATTTTAACCATTTTGCCACTTGAAAAAAATGAAGGACATCAAGACTGGTCTACTCTATGTTGCTTCTTTTAGTCAGATCTCTTTTGTTGGTCAAATACCAGTTCCCACATGGATTACTTAGTACCAGGTGAACTCAGACAAGTCTAATAACAGCATTATTAATAATAATGGCAATCATTTACTGAGAATGCCCAAAGACCTGGGCTAAGTACTCTACCTACATCACACGGTACTTTATCCTCCTCTCTACACCATGAGGTAGGCATTATTTTGATCCCAAAGTCACAAATAAGAAAACAGGGTTAAATATCTTATTTGGAGTCCTACAATTGTTACTAAGTAATGGAACCACACCTAAATCCAAAATCTGTACATTCCAAACTCCACTGTGCTTTTGTCTATGTCTTCTTTGTGTGTCAGTTCTCCACACCCACAGCTCTGCTACGCAAAGAGAAATCACAAATATAATAGGAATTGATATATATTAAGACCCTTTTAAATCCCAATTCATGGAAGTCAAACAGCAACTTTAATTACTCAGTATTCTTCTTTGCTTGGAGAGATAATGAAAGATTGAGGTGAAAGCCTATTCATGGCCAAACTCAATTTTGAACAGAAACAAAATTCTGCTCAATTAACATAATAATCATTTTAAGGGCAAAACTCATTTTTACATTAAACTGAAAGCATATAAAAATATAGAAAAAGAGAAATGGACAAAAGAGAGAAAGATAATATAAGAGAAGAGAAAGCTTGGCTGATACAAAACTAAGGAGAAGGCAGAGAATCATAAACACAAAAAGGGAGCAAGAGAAATGGGAGTAGGAGAAGGGCCATGATGTGGAGATACACAAGAGGCACTGAATCTTGTAAGTATTCTGTGCAATTCACCTGAATCTCAGAATCTCACCTCTCATGGCTGTCCTTTGAGAAACAATTAGAAGGCTAACTACTGCTTACGGTTCTTAAACTGTTCTTTCCTGAGAAACTGGCTTGTTTCCCAATGGGAAGGCTTAGTTTAGCTGGGGGGCATCGTCACCTAGGCTGAGGCAGATATCTTCAACACATGAAATCACACACAAAGTTAGAAGTTTCCCACCTTTGGCTGAATATACTGATAGAACAAACTCTCCTTTCCCTTAGGCATGTCAATAGTTTGTCCTTTCATTCATTGCGAAGCTACCTCATTTGGTTTCATTAAAAAGTAACTTTTCAGTGATCCTTCCCAACCCCTGCCAGTTTTTTTTTCCATTTCTAACACAATTTTTCTAGCCCTGGCCTATAATACTCATCAAATTAGCAATCCGAAAGCAATTGATCATGTCCAGAGTCATTTTAGGAATCAATGCCTATGGCTTGGAGGCACAGAGTAATATAATTTGGCAAGCTGCCTTGAATGACTTTATTTCCATTCTTATTGAAAATGATTGACTTTTTTGGAAGGTTTCTGTGATGTTGGTAGGAAAGAAGAACTTTGCATTAACAGCCTCAAAATGTGAATGACACCCAATCTCCATTTAGCCCTGGCTTTCAGGTAATTATGTTTAACTACTTAGAAGCCACTCTCTGGGCTTTTCTCTGACACTTGAAAGCAACTCTGTGTTCCACACTAGTCTCAGCATCTCCTCTCTTTCTTTCTGGTTCCCTTTCTCAATGTTTCTGCACTAGGCCCCTCTGTAGTTCAGCTCTCCAAAGCCAGAAATCTGGAATAACTCTGAGAAGTCATTCTTCCTCACATATTATTTGATCCTGTTCAGAATCTCAGACTTATGCACAATCCAATGGTGCCAACAGAGGGAAAGGAGAGCCCCTCAGAATCAGTGGTAGGCTTTGTGATCCTTTGACAGACCCAACAGCAGAGCCTCACTGCTTTTCTGTGGGACAGAGACTCTGAAGGATTGCATTTTGAACTAAAGCTGTTACCCAGAGCTGCATTCCAGACCCATAAATACACATAAGACACACAGACATATATCTATTAGTGTAAGGACTCTTGTGGTTGCAGCAGTTAACAGACACCAGATGGAACTAGATTAAGCAAAAAAGAGAAAATAAAGGGAAAGTGATTACATGCATAAAGAGGCATAGCATGGACTAAAAGCCTTGGGGCTGATTTATCTAAACATAGTAAATATAGACATAGTAAACACTAATGTCTATGTGCCAAGAACTATGCTAAGCTCTTACTTCAAGTAATTAGTAAACAATTATGCAACAATCCACTAAGGTAGGGAATCCCTCATTTTACAGACAGAAGACCTAAAGGTGAACAAGATTAAATACTCCTATAAACAGTCTAAAGAAATCTTCTAGAGATTAGCAGTTGTTTCTTCCCTCCTTGAGGTATAGGAAGTTTTTGCTGTTTCTTTTTTTAAATCCTTCCCCCATCTTCCTTCTCTTCTGAGTTCTGTTTTCAACAGTACAAGTGGGTTTTCTGTTTCCAGAAGAACTTTTCAGCCATGTGGAGTAAAGGAGCCTGGAGCTGGTAAGCCTCCCAGATAATGAAATACAGAGTTAGGAAAAGCAGCTGCATGTGGAACATTAATCACTCCTGATGCTCTGGGAGAAGTGAGATACAATTCTAAGTCAGTTAATCCCCTAGCTCACTGGTAGTGGGCTGGAGAAACTGTTAATCAGCATGATAAACACATTTGGAAAGAGAGTTCCACAGGACAGCTTGGAGAGACTAGAGATAGGCAGATCAATTCAACAGGAAAATCTCTTATTTGTCACATCTGGAAGCACTCTGGCTAAGTCTTAATTAGATTGTGTAGTAAAGAAGGTCTCATAAACAAAACTGGTGAGAAGGAGCAAGGAAGGAGCTCAAGGTGGTTGAGTCAATGCGCCCAGTTGGCCTTGCTCCAAGGATCAGAGACAAGTCAAGAGTGAGGAGCCCAGAGGCCGTTTGAGGAAGTGTGGGTGGGAGGCATTCAGGAGGGGCTATCTCTCCTTTCCTTTGTACTTCAGGGTAAAACAACACTCATGATTCTAATGGAGAAAACCAAACCTCTCTCCAGCTCCATTCACAACCTACAGAATGGAAGACATACCTGTCTTTCTGACAGGGTCAGGTTAGTAAGAACTTGACTCCTCTCTTTTTTTTTTCCCCCTCCCAGAATACTATTCACAATGTTCTCCCATAAACATCATGTTTTACCTTTTAATATATAGTGAGTTATCTATTTACTCATTTTTATTAAGTACATAAAAATGCTAACCTGACTTCTGAATGACTTGAATAAACTCAATATAATCCTCATCATATTAAAGGAAAATCAGCCAAAAGTTGAAAGATTTAGCTATTCTGTGTAATTAAGAACACAAATATATGCACACTTTCAACTGGGCATCTACAACATTAAAAAAAGCAGCTTAGGATATTTATTATGACCTTTATACTCCTGCCAATCTCTACATTAAATGAATGCACATGGCCACCAGACACCCTACATCTTTACACGTGTGGAGAATGAGATCCTGCTCCAGTGTTACTGTCAGGCATCTTATTTAAATAATTTTTTAAATTTATTTATTTTGAGAGATATATAGAGAGCGCACGCTGGGGAGGGTCAGAGAGAGAGAGAGGGAGACGGAATCCCATGCAGGCTCTGCATAGTCAGCATGGAGCTGGACATGGGGCTCGAACTCATGAAACTGTGAGATTGTGACCTGAGCCAAAAACAAGAGTTGGAGGGACTGAACCACCCAGGTGCCCCTTACTGTAAGGCATCTTAGAGCATCTTTCTTCAGTGAATTCCTCCAGAAAAAAAATAATCTTGACACATGACATTGTGCAGGGTTACTCTTTGCAGGAAAAGAATCAGGGTGGTTTGCTTCCCACCAAGAATGTCTCTTTCCAGTGATTTTTTTTTAAAAAAAAAACAAAAACCTTCAAATTGAATCCAGTGACCTAGAGCCCCACCTTTCGGCCAAGTCCATAGCAGCAGAACCATGCCCTGGTAGACGAATGGAGTGAAAGCCTCACATGTATTATTAGTAACAGAATAATTGTTAATCAGGATACTAGACACAGTGCTTCATCATTGCCAGGGAGGTTTTCCACTGGTGACACACAGGGCTCACTGAGTGATTGCAAACATCACCCATAATTTGGGCTTTTCTGCCTCTAACTAGTTTTTGCCTGTCAATGGTAAATTTCATATCTCAATCCAAAGTTATTTCACATTTAAGAATCATTAAATCTTGGGGCACCTGGGTGGCTCCGTTGGTTAAGTGTCCGACTTCGGCTCAGTTCATGATCTTATGGTTCGTGAGTTCAATCCCTGCATCAGGCTCTGCTGACAGCTCGCTCTCTCTCAAAAATACATAAATAAACATTAAAAAAAGAAAAAAAATCATTAAATCTCTAGTGTGTTTCAGAACAGACTAACAGTTAAAGGGATATATAGCACTTCTAGAACTCTGGCCCTCTTAGTTCTTTGCCTGTATGGCTTCAGTTAAGCCTCACAAACTTCCTATGAAATCAACATTATTATTGCTATCCTCATTTTATATTTTATATCTCAATGTCATATTTATTGTAATGGCAGAATCAGGATTTGAATGCAGACAGTGTGATTCCTGAGCATGTAAGTTTATACTGTGCCAAAATGGTATACCTGTTAGGGATAAACTGACATTAAAAGCTTGTCCCACATGCATATTTTTTGTTTAATTTAGTCAGCATAAAAGGAAAGTGTTTAATGCTTTGGTAATAAGAAATTATGGGTTTTTGCTTTCTTCATTTCAGACATCGCTTAGAGGGAGTATTTGTGAGGTACACATGGGAAACTTTGAACTAGTGCCAGTATACTTCATGTTCAGACACACACACACACACACACACACACACATACACACACAACTGAGGAAGGAGTTATTGATACTTCTATAAGTGAACTTTAATTCTTAGCCCATCACACCTGTAGGTGACCTCATCAATTTATTCAGGTTGCTTGGCCTAGAGATTCATTGTTGCCCTCTGACCTCGTTCCATATGACTGTGCATAATGGTGATTTCAACGCAAGCAAGAACTACAACTGTTCTAGGCGGCCATAGCTTCAGATCTAAGACTCAAGACCTCCTTAGGTCACGCTTCCTCCTTTTCTGCATCTACTGAATATCCCCTGTTGAAATATCTAGACTCATGCGAACCAACTCACATTTGGGTGAAGAAAAATCTCTTAGGAAAAGTTCAAGTTCTAAAATATTTAATTGGATGTTAGAGATACCCTTCCTTATTGTGCAGGGCTCCATGTAAGAAGGCTCCACTTCTGCTAGCTTTTTATCTGGTCATTTATGTTTTTTAAAATGAGAAACCAAAGAAATGAAGCTGATCTTTCCAGGTTCGGTGGTTGTGATACGCTCCCATGGTGACACAAGTTATGTAATTAACTTTAGTGCATGAGGGCATGCTCCACCTGGAAAGGAGGAAGGAGTCATTGTGCTCATCTCAGGACTGTATACAACCCGGGTGTTAGCTGGGTAACAATTAAACAACCATAATATGTTTGCATTTTCTATCTGGCTTCTGGACCTAAAAAGCATGAATGCATATTGACATATTTTATAAATGAGTTATGAGAGTAAGGAAACCCAGTGTCTTTCTCAGGTAAAATCATTTCCAGGCCAAATCGTGGGGAAACTTGGTGTAATTCTCAAAATATTGAATATTATATTGTTATTCCAGCAAACAACTTGTCTAATTCTTTTAACATTCCTTTGAGGTAAACACCAGAAAAGGATCATTAGTCCCCACTGCTTCAGCTGGAGAGGCTAATCAGAGAAACTTGTTCACCAAGTCCCAAATCAAATTTTAAAAGAAGGAACTTCTTTGCACTTAGTTTTGAGGACACTTTATTCGTGTGCTCATTCTCCCACTTAGCTAGTTATGGCCAGATGTCACCAAACAAAGCTACAGAGGAAAGAAGCCATTTGTTAAAGAGTACCAAATCCGGAACTCAGAAGCTTCTCGCAATGGAAAAAAAAAAAAAAAAATCAAATTTCTCCTAAAGCTGTAGAAAATGTGTAGGGGGAAAAAAAGTTAGGGAAAGGAAAGCAACTGTTTAGCAAGGTAGTGTAATGAATCCTAGAATCAAACAAAAGAGAGCTGCACAATAACAATGGTCCCGGGGGCTGCTGAAATTCTCTTTGCTTCTAACTGGTAAAATGGGGGTGAGGGTGAAAGTATAAGCTCCCTGAGAGAGGTGGGCAGGTGGTGTGGATTAAGTGACATAATGCATATTTAACAGTGCCCAGTGCATGACACACATTTCTAGAGCAATAAAGTTTATAATTGTTAGCACATTTGTCAGAAATGGGACATAAACTTGCGTGACAGACACTGACTACTATGCTCCAAATAAATATTCACCATCTACAGGAGGAGAGTCGGCCTCCCACTGGCTGAGTCTATTAAGACATTTATGGTATTTGACGGTCTTCCTTCTAATCTCTGCCAAGAGGGCAACAGTGATTGGTTCTTCTTTTGCAGACCTTAAGATATCCAGGAAAAAAGACCAATATTAAAACATTATAGGTCCAGAATGTTAAAAGAAAATGTTAAAGACATGTCACAAGAGTTTATGCCAAAGCAAAGAGGAGTCATTTATAAAATCAAAACAGAGACCAACTACCAAACACAATTATGCTAAGCAATGTGAAGGTAATCCAAAAAGCCTAAAACAAAACATGTGCCAGACCTCTTTATAAAGAGACTGCAGATTCTGGCCTTCTATATGCTGCTTTCTCATCTGTTCTATAGAAACTTTGAAAATTTCAAGGTACCAAGAATATTTTAATATTCTCTAGTATGAGCCAAAGTATCTTAAATTTATCTGGTTTGATTATTTCCTGGTTCTCAAAATAACTGAGCTCAGCTCATTCTGTCTGGAAGAGTTGGAAGCAGCCTGCCTTCCTTCCTCTCTGGATCTCCTCTGGGTTCAGCTGGGAGGCATGGGGTGCCTTTTTGACTCAGCAGATACCAATTAACCACCTCCTAAGAGCTCAGCAGTTTATCTCCTTTTTAAAACGACCAATCTTCCACCACTGCAATCTATGGTAAATAAGCTAAACATCTGATCACAATAATTGGAGGTTAAATAAACACATTTCTTCAGAAAATTAAGGAAAATCAGGCTACTTAATACCAACTGACTCCAGCCAGGAAGCCAGCGACAAAGTGATAAAACTTAGATCCTTCAGGAATTCCTAGGTCACTGTCATCACCACATAAACCATGTTGTACAACAGCCAATGACTCCACTGTTCTCCACATGCCCTACTCTATGAAATGTGTGTTGCTTTAACCAATGTTAAATGTCCCCACCATTCCCCACCCCAATTTTTCTCCTTGCCATGTTAATTTTCTCTGGGTTGCTCTCAGATCAGTAAGGACCTTAGTAGCAATTTTCTGTTATTGACTTTGTGTTTCACTCTACTTGTCATTATGCCAGATAATAACTGCAGAAACACTGTACGGGATCCAAATCACATATACGGAACACAGGGATAGAACATTTGGGAATTTTCTCCTTAACATATGTGGCCCAAGACTCGGGGTCAGATTTCTTCCCTGACCAGTTGGGATGGCCCAAGAAATATACCCTCTAACTTTAGAACACAAAGTTCATCTTTAGTTTATCAAGACAATACAAACATCATTCTAAACTTAGCCAAATGACTACAACTTTTTGAGCTGCACATATTCTTCTATAAAGCAATCGCACTAATACTAGCCTCATCACATAGACATGGGTAACCCTATCAGGGCTGTTGTAAGGATTAAATGAGAATACTTGAAAGAGTACTTGACAAAGAAGGAGTATTCGATAAGGATTTGCTACAAGCAGCAGCAACCATTATCTTAACTTGAAGAACTAATCAGATTGGTGAAATTTTTAGAGAGGTTAAGTGGCACTCATCAAAGGTGGAAAGCTCATAGCTTTTGCCACAGCAGATCTACCTCCTGACATCTATTCTAGAGAAATAATCTCATATGTAGCCCAAGGGGTATGTGAAATGCCATTGATATGATCTGTTACTTGTTAAGACAAATACAACTCACATAACTTAAATGTCCACTATTGGTAAAATTCTTTTGTGTTTGGTAAAATTCTTAAATAATGAATATTCTATTTGCACAATGTAATACACAACAGTAGAAAAGACTAAGAAGAATCTACATGAATTCACGCGCACACAAACATCTGTAAAATGTCTTGCTAAGGGGGAGGAAAAAAGCACGTTCAGGGCAAATTCATAGTTTGACATAATTTGTATTTATGGGGAAAAACAGTAAAATGCAGCATATTTTACAACATATATTCCTATCTGATGATTCCTATCATCCAGGAGCACATGGCCCTGTCTAATGCAAAGAGAGGCAGCCATAGACCTCTGGTTAATGCCATTGGGAAAGAGGGTCTCTCCCTCTGCTGTGGCTTAAGCATTTCTTGACTGTTGGCTATCTTTGCCACCTTCTGGAGGATCCTGGCCAAGGACAAAACATACTTAGAGAAATGTCCAGATGAAAGCCGGGAAGGAAGATCTGATGGCTAAAGCACCAGGCTCCAAGGGGGCTTGAAGGTAGGGATGCCTTTTGATGTAGTTATAGAAGTGGAAACCCCCTCCGCTCTGCAGTCAGTGGGGTCCCATTTGTGTTATTCACTTGCAAATGAAATACACTCAGGCTTCCAGCTCATTTCTCCTTCCTTTACACCAATGGTTTTTAAATATTTTTTAGTCCTACATTCAAATAGAATTTTACATAAAAGCCCACTAAATCCAGCTATGCACTGAAAAGTAAGGAGGAATGAGATCACAGACCTCAGAACCCTTAGCCAGCAGGGATGGGGCACTGCATTTCAAACAGCGCTTTCAGAGTACATATCTATGTTTCCCTAGACAAGCCAATTAACCTTCCAGTGCCTCAATTTCTTTATCACAAATGGGAATAATAATATGTTCCTACCTACCTTTTAGGTTTTGATAAAACAGAAAAGAACAGCTCTTAAGGCATTTTACAAAAATGTACAGCTTTTTAAAATTAAAATCCTTGTTCCGGTTTCGAATCTGAGTCCATAACAAAGGTTCATTAACCTTAAAATGCACCATATCAAGCAAAGAGATGATAGCCTTCAAAACTTCACAATGCTATCCACCCTCAAGTACAGCAAACTCTTAAGCACATCCTCTGTAACTATGCATGGAACCACCACACTAAATAAACTGTGCTGACAAACCAGTTAGCCACAGATCTCCTGTTGTGCTTTAGAGCTTATACCAATAGATTTCATTCTGCCTTTGCGTCTGGTGTAATCATTTCTGGCACTGTACTGGGGAAAATTATCCAGGAACTCAACAAAAACAAGAACTATGAACCAGAGTAATAATCATGAATAACTCTCTTCTGGCAGGAAAGGGCCTGATACTGAATTCTAAAACAGACTCACATAATCTAGACTTCTAAAGAACCTTGGAAATCATCTAGAGACATCCTGGCAAATAAGTGTTCCCTCTTGTGCTAACTAAGATTTCCTCATAGTATTTTTCAAGGCCATCCTAGGAGAGAGTGAATGGGCTACAATTGATTGGGAATATCTGCCTGTGGCATGGTAAGGGAGAGTTGCAGCTCTCAGGCTGTGTGTATCGGTCAGTTCACACTTCCGCTGGGCCAGTGGGGAGATGATGACTGACCATTATACAGTGATGCAGCTGTGGTAGGCAAGAACTCCATATTACAGATTCTGCAGCATTCCCAAAATACATGTGTTAAAATATTTGTGATGGGGCGCCTGGGTGGCTCAGTGGGTTGAGTGGCCAGCTCTTGATTTTGGCTCAGGTCATGATACAAGGGTCCTGGGATTGAGCCCCAAATTGAGCTCCACTCCGGACATGGAGCCTGCTTAAATATTCTCTCTCTCCTTGCCCCTCTCCTTCACTTGTGTGAACATGCTCTCTCTCTCTCTCTCTCTCTCAAATTAAAAAAAATGAGCTAGATTTCCCAACTATTTTCCCCAAAACACCAGGCTTCTTTTTTTAAATACATTTTTAATGTTTATTTATTTTTGAGAGAGAGAGAGAACGAGTAGGGGAGGAGCAGAGAGAGGGAAACACAAGATCTGAAGCAGGCTCCAGGCTCTGCGCTGTCAGCACAAAGTCTGATGAGGGGCTCCAACTCACATACCATTAGATCATGACCTGAGACAAAGTTGGATGCTTAAACTACTAAGCCACTCAGGGACCCCTCAAAGACCCCAGGCTTCTAATTCATTCCTCTTTGTCATTGGTCATCCTTCACATCAAGAATTGAGTTAAGCAAAGAGAAAAAAAAAAGAAACTACAGGACAATCTGATTTGATAATAGGAAAAAATTTTTCCAGGGAAATGCTGAGACCTGTGGATTCTCAATCATTAAAATCTAGTCCAGGCAAAGCTCTGGAAGCATCTAAGAAGAAGGAAAAAATCCTTTTCTTATACCCCCAGGAAGGAGGACATAAGAATGGGTAGTATCATAGGTCCTTATGGTCACAAGTTTTTATTCAACCTGCATGTTTGATTTCGGCGAATGTCTTAGAACACTGACTTTGTTGTTTGAAAGGTACATGTTCTCTTTTGCCAGATGAAACAGAGGGAAACTGAAGGGATCCCATGAAGGATTGTTTTCCTCCTTTTCCTGCTTCTGTTCTTATAAAGACCTACACTCTACCTTACACATGCCTTGTAGGACAGCTAATGTATGTCTTCCTTGTAAAGGGCAAGGAATTAACGATTTCCTTGGAGTCTTCCAGCACAGTGGATAACATTTAAGGAGTGGCTGGGTGAAGTTGTCATGAATGTTTTCATAGACCAGTGACTCACCAAGACCCCTGGCTCCAGGGTATAGGTGACTTATGGAGGACACCTAAACACTCTGGATGCCTAAGAAGACATTCATGGAACCATAGTCCTCAGTAAAAACCACAGCCTCTGAGCAAAGATAGAGACTCATTCTTCTTTCCTTTCTGAGTCTCCCAGAAACTCTGTAGCTGTATTCTCTCTTTGTCTTCAATAAACTCTGCTCTCACTTCCTCTCAGTTTGTATTTGATTTCTATCCTGCATAAGGCCAAGGACTCTCCTGATTGGTCCTTGAGAGACCCTCTGGATCACTGGACCCAGCCTGCCTGCATCAAAATGATGCTCTTTCCATAAAGACATAAAGGTAATAGGAAATAGCTGTATCAAAATTATAGGAAGATCAGCTGTCCAAATACATAAAGCAATCAAGTCTTTCTTTCTTTAAAATCATTAACAAGTTATGGGGTGCCTGGGTGGTTCTGAGTGGCCAACTCCTGATTTCAGGTCAGGTCATGATGCCAGGGACGTGGGATCAAGCCCCATGTTGGGATCCATGCTCAGAATGGACCCTGCTTAAAATTTTCTCTCTCTCTCTCTCTCTCTCTCTGCCCCTCTCCCCTGTGCTAAGTTTAAATAAATAAATAAATAAATAAATAAATAAATAAATAAATTCATTAACAAGATAATAAGCCTTTTTTGCACTCCTTGTGCTAGTCTTGTTCCCTTCCTTCCATGGCCCCAAAACTTCCTAAATATGTATTTTCTCCATTGTCCATGGTCTTCAGGCCATACTCCTCCCTGCCAAGATCTGGTCCAATATTATCCCTCCAGCCTCATGTTTCACACCTAGCCACGTTCTGTCCTTGCCCTTCCACAGCAAACTGCCTCTGAGGCTTACCAGAGCTGGCTATTATATTTTTAGTTGTAGGATTTGATGTTAACTGTATTTCCACCTACTAGAATAAAATGCTCCATAATCTTGTGTCTTTGGTTCAGTAAATATTCAATGAATTGAACTAAACTATCCCTCCAAAAGTCCTGCTAGCTTCTGTCTCTGGGCTGTGATAATCCTGTATGCATTCAGTTTTCAGTTCCACAAAGAAAGGAGTGCATAGCTTATCCTTTTTCATATTCTCTCAGTTAGGCACTCACTTTTTGCCACATCAGCTTACCCACTTTTGCTCACACCAACAACAGATCACACAGTGTTGGTTCCTTTCTAGTTTTGCTCTTCTCCCTCTTGCTGGAGAAAAACAGAACAAAACAAAACAAAAACAAAAACGTATTATGGAGAACTGTGTATAATGAAGTCTTGTAATGAAGTCAGGAGAGGCTTCATTTTTAACTTGTTTGCTTTAAATATTTTTCTGGTGATTTTCACCTCTCTTCCTAATCTCAATCTTATCTATTCCAATACATGCCTGGCTTTTTTTTTTTTCATTTAAAAAAGAAAGAAAGCAATCAAGATATCCTTTCCTGTCTAACATTAGCTAGATGCTGTATTTAGTCTTAAGGATTTAAATAAAGAAACAAACAAATCATACACATACAGAAAACAAACATAAATAAGAAATGCACCCTGCTTTTAAGAAATAGCCATTGTAATTTGTAAAAATAATAAGAAATAGGCTCTGCTCTCAAGAAACAAACATTCTAACTTGTAAGGGTAAAGTCACAGTTAAATAAAATAACATGCCATAGGTGGTATATCAGATATGTGGGCAGGGCACAAAGAAAGGAGAGGCTTTTATACCAATGGGTCAAGCTCAGGAGAAAAGATGGCACTTGGTAGGGGTCTTTGGAAAGGCAAAGGAAACACAGGTCTTGGAAAGAAGGGGATTTTAACCCAAAGAGAAGGCTGAGCATTTGAGTAACTTCAGGTACTTCAGCATGGCTGGAGAATGAGATGCCAGGCTTTGAACGCTGTCAGACCATGTGAGGAAGGACAGTCAGTGCTGAGTTAAGAGTTGGGCTTTATCCTATAATGGAGAACCACTAGAGGGAAGGAACCCAAACATTTTTGTTGGGACAGTGGCTACAAGCCCATGTGTGCATGACATTTTCATGCTTCGTACACTGGGACTCTGGTCCAAAATATCTCATTCTATTCAACAAGGCCTAAGAAATTGAAAGTCCGTTTAAAGGGGCCTAGTTAACTGCCCCTCATGATTTTTC
Source organism: Cryptoprocta ferox (assembly GCA_028646485.1). Taxonomy (NCBI): domain Eukaryota; kingdom Metazoa; phylum Chordata; class Mammalia; order Carnivora; family Eupleridae; genus Cryptoprocta; species Cryptoprocta ferox. The sequence goes on from CM053561.1 coordinate 60,628,348, forward strand.
AAGTAAGTATTCTGAAGCTGGTGGTTCTTGTGGAAGCGCTCTATTTTTCCCAGATTCACTGCAAATAGAGATTATAGCTGCCACTACTGGCCAGAATGAAAAGGTCAGTAAAATGCATCTGACCTTTCCCCATGTTCCTACTGGAGAACTGGGAGATATTTTCAAAGTATGCAATATCTGACTTGAAGTCCATATTTGTAGAGTCTCATGGGGCATGGACAACTTTGGGCCCAGCCATGCATACTGGTTTTCAATTCGGCTTATCATCCATTGTCCACAGGAAGGAAGAAGGACCAACCTACTCAGGAGGCAAAGTACACAGAGTACCTAAGGCTCGTATTAGTTTTAGCAGACCAGAGCAATGTTTTAATTTATTTCAAAATCAGAAGAAAAAAATAAATTGTAGCTCAAATACAATGTTCAAACAAGTAACATCTATTTGCCTTTATATCAACTTGGTAATAAAATATGATTTTTAATACATTTTTATAGAGAAACGGGCTCCAAAGGCAAAGTGACTGAAGCCCATAAAAGTCTGCACGCAGCCCAGAAAGAGAGGATGAGAAAACTCAAGAGGATGAAAAAGTCTTTACAGTAAGCACTGACATGCATCCTAAAAGTATGCCAGGGGGCGTGAAAGGAAACATATTTATTATTCCAACAGGAAACAAAGAAACTGAAAAGAGGAAGGACTTTGATTCCAAGGAAGAAATCATTTGGATTTCTAAATTCCTGTATTAATTGCTGGGATTTTAAAATCCTTCCAGAAAATGCAATCTTTAATTAGGACCAGTCTCCCTTGAGGCCGCACAACACTTCGGACAACCATTTAGAGAACAAGTTTCAAGAAAGAGCATTCATCCAGGAAGGCTCAGTATCTGTCAAGCAGCCCATAGACCATGATGGTGGCTGCATATTTGAATTTCATAAGATTTCTGGAAAAGGCCCATCTGGCAGTCGCTTTTATTTTAGATAGAACCCAGATGTCAGCAGAACAAGTAATTAAAAGCCAAAATCAAAACTATTGTAGGTAATGTCAATAAACTTACATGATATTTTGCAAATCCTCTACTCTCAGCTTGTCTATATTCTTATTTTATTACTGGAGCTCTGATTAAGCCACATTTCTGTCTGAAACTTCATTATTAAGAACTGTCTGCATTTGACATCATGAAAATGTGTTATTCTGATAATCAGAAAAAATATTTTAAAATATATATATTTTTTAAGTTGCTCTTATATTCAAATTTCTCATGCTGGCATCCAAAATCCTTCAAAATTTGGCCACAAGGAAACTTGATACTTGTCTTTCAATGGTACCCAACTATGTCACTGCGCTATAGCCAAAATGGGTCATTCATTACTTCAGTGCATTGCCAATACTTTCCCAATGTCATGTCCTTGCTTATGTTGTTCTCTGTGAATGGAGCGCTATCTCCTACACCCCTATTCTTGGTCTTTTCTCTTTTCCAAAGCCCTCTGACACTGTGCTGAACCTCTCTTATTGGCTTGATTTTTTTCAACATTGTTTCAACTATGATTCCCTATCTCCATCATGACACTGAAAGTGTGTTACATGGAATGGGCTATTAGCACAAAGCACTTCATCAAACTGGTGTGCAGACATACCCAGGAAACTCTTCAGTAACAATACAAATAACTTTAGCATATCATCTCCCTGTCTTTCCACCTTTTCTGCCTTACTTTCCTTCACAGCACTTAACACTGATTGAAACAGCACACCATGCATTTATGTGTTGTCTTTCAATGAGGGGTAAGCACCACAAAAGCAGGAGCCTGTTGTTCTGTTCACTGTTGTGTCTCCAGGGCCTAAGACTTCGCCTGGGGTGGACTAGTTATAGAGTAAATTGTTTTTTAAATGAACTGATTAACTGATAGGGACTCAGAAATAAATATTTTAGGGGGTATGTGAAGATGGAAAGTGTTTCATGACCTTTGGAATTGAGTGATATCGTCTATGTAAGTTTAGTTAAACACAAGTTTTCATACCCATTTAGAACATAGGTGAGAGAGTGTTTGTGACAGAGTAGAAAAGCAATCTGTATTAGGTCTAAATGAAAAGCCATAGAAGGGACATAACCAGCAAACAGGACAGGTTTTATGGAGAAGGTACTCTGACAAAGCCACACAAGGCCACATTTAATAACAGTAACAGAGATTCTGTGTTTGAAAAGCCTGTATTAAGGACTCTTTAAAAAGGAAAAAAAAGCAACAGAAATCATCAACCCAATGAAGATTACATACTTTCAGTATTTTAGAAGTCTGACATTGAACCTGTGGGTCACAGAGCCACATTCATACAGAGAAAAACAGATGGGATGATAAACTGCACCAACTTCCAGTATTTATAAGACGAGGGCACTAATAGCTTGGGGACCTATGATGCCACTAGTTGGCAGAGCAAAGGGATCCTGAGTTGCAAACTGTGCAGACACCTGCTGAGTGTTTACTGGTGTCAGGGACTCTGTTAGGCACTAAGTGAACGATACAGAATGAAATATATAGTGTTCATACAGAATTTACAATCAACACTCCCAATGGACTGTCCTCTCCTTGAGCCCTTCCTGGCACATAGAAAACAGGACCTACTGGGTATGAAAAAGAGGCATTAAAAAGGCAAGGTGGCATAGCTCAGAGAGGAGCAGGGGATAAACACTCAAGGGCAGGTGATAAGCTCAGCTGGTTGAACCCAAAACTACAGTCATCTAAGAAGACACTGTCTATTTCACTTCTGGCTTAAAACCTATAGTAAGTAAATGCTAAGCCATACTCATTTTTACATGTCTGTTAATAGGAAACCCCATCATCTAACGTAAGAAAACTTTCCCCCTTTGTTTTTCACTAAGCATTGAAGTTTATCTTTAATGTATTATTCAGGTTGGGCAATGATTAATTAATCAGAACCCTTTTGTACTGGGAGAATAGAACTAGGCTGTTGGCTAAATAACACCAGATGCTCCAAGTTAGATTCTGTCAAGAGGATGACAGTGTCAGACATTATTGTTAATTATGCAGTAAAAATTACAAGAGTCTAGAAATGAATCTGGATTTTTAGGAAGAAGATTTTTCCAGTACTTTTGGCAGATGCAGGAGGATGCCGATGTTCCAGCTCTGACTAATGGTTTGTATGAAGAGGGAATAATCAATCAACATATGCAATATGCCTCAGCTTAGGATTCTGGCTTCAAGCCCGTTTAATAAAGGATACTGGTATATGAAATTGTGTTTGTTGTTGTATAAAGTACGCATGTACATCCCAAGAGTTTCAGGAAACCTGGCCCATTAACACATGCTCCTGTGGGAAGAGGCCTAAGCAACCAGAATCTTTACGTTTTAAAAACTAGCCTAAGGGAGAGATTTTGTCAAAACAAATATATTTGTTAATTAATTTCCCTGAATCTGAGATATTGGTAGATTTGGCCCAAGAGCTGATGCTTACCTATAAGGGTCATATATTTTCTTTTATTCTGAAACTTGCTATCCAGGGCTGACAGGCTTTCAGAGAAAATGGTCACTTTTAAACACTTGACAGAGCAAATCCAATGTGAGATATGAATCAATCAAATAAGAACAGGAGTATAGGCTTCAGCCATAAGGAAAATTCCTTTCTCACAATCAGAGGAGGTTGATTCCTGTGAGAAGAAGAATCTAACACATTGCTTTCTGATTTTGAAGGACGTATTTTGATTGCAGGGCAGTTCAATAGAAACCCCAGTGATAAAAATGCCACTCCATTTAGGCTTTATTTCTGGAATCTTCTAGTCCTGCTGAATAAAAGGAGGCATGAAATGCTTTTATTGGAACCTCTCCTCAAAACTGAATTCTGGATATCTTGTCAGCAGTTGAACCAAAGTTCCTGTGTGTATCCAAGAAATGGATGGGTTGCTCAAGTCCATTCTTGCAATAGAGGAAATGTGCCCAGGAGTCTTCTTTGTACAACCTCAAGCACCACTCAGATTTACCTAAGGAAATTATCTTAAATTATTTTAAATTTAATAATGTAATGGTTTTAAAATAATGTAAATAAAGGTGAGAGAGCAAAATCTCTCTACTTGTGCCAAAGAAGAGGGTGAATTTTGCCATCACTCAGGTATCCTCCTTCCCTCCACATTTCTACAACAATCTCAGTGAGTAGTACTAATTCATTCACATAACCTTCCAATCCTTTAGTCATTGAATCATTTAAACTATACTATGTGACAGGTTCCGTGTGAAATAAAGGCTCTTTTGTTCTCTCCTCCCTGCCACAAAGAACCACTGATCACCTATTATGGGTCAGTTTTAGGTACTAGGTATATGGGCAGGGAGTGAGAAAACCAAAGGCACCATTCTCAAGGAGCTTGTAGCATCATGAATGGCAGCACACAGGTGAGTGAAATAATAATCAAAAAATTTTCAGGGTGCCTCGGTGGATCAGTCGGTTAAGTGTCCAACTTCAGCTCAGGTCATGATCTCACCATTCATGAGTCTGAGCTCGATGTTGGGCTCTGTGCTGACAGCTCAGAGCCTGCTTCGGATTCTGTGTCTCCCTCTCTCTCTGCCCCTCTCCCACTCATGCTCTCTCTCCATTCCTCAAAAATGAATAAACATTTTTAAAATTTTAGAAAAGAAATTTTCACACTTTGACTAGTCTTACATTATCAGGATGACAAAACAGAGCACAATGAGAGAGAGTACTTGAAAACCTTTCCAAGGAGCTGGGACTTTTCCAGCCATGAAAATATCTGGGGGATGGCATGTGTAACAGCAATTGCCCAAGCCCTGAGCTGCAAGCCATTCTGGCATGTTGAAGGTAGAGAAAGTTCAGCATGTGGCTAGAGTACTGAAAAGGAACTTACAAGAAGCTCATGGTACAGTGCCAAGGCTCTAATGCATTTCTAGTTGTTAATATCATTAAATACATAATGAAAGCTATAGACACTTTCCCCAGAAAAACACCCAGCCATGCTCACAGGCACACACCAAATATTTGGTAACTATGCCAGAGTGTTTGTGGGTATTTTAAAGCCTCTCTATATATTTACTGGAGACTCATGGAGTCTTGATATAGAAAAAAGAACAATTTTCGGGGCTATGATGCTGCGCTTAAAATTTGATTCAACCAATCTGTATTGAGCTACATATGCATACCAAACATTTTCAGATATGTAATTATTTTAACATTTATGAAAAGAGCTAAGAATCCCATCGATGCAGTAAGTTGTTCAAAACCTGCTTATCCATGAAAGGGCTGGAATTTGAACCCAATTATTTTGACACTAATCCTCTGTCTTGCCAGCATTCTCCCCCTGATTTAGAGACTAAGGAAATTGTGGCCACAGACTTTTCAATGACATAAGTCACCTCTGTGCTCTGCCTCACTTTGGTCTTATGGACTACTGATATTGCATAAAATTGCTTTACAAAGTCACCGTAAACGGACTTTCAGTTCTAACTCCTGCCTGGCTTGGAACCTTTTTTATTCATGGTTCAATTGTTGCTTCCAACACCTACGAATTTAGTATCATCTGCAGGTTTCATTAGCAAGCTGCTTATCACAGCTCTTCCAGGCCCTTAATAGAGCTGTTAAATACCTCTGGTCCTGACCCACCCCTGCAGACACCTGCTGGTCACAGGACAGACTCATTTATCATTTCTCAGCAGTTGGGAATCTATGGACAACCTCAGACATGAGGATGACATTTTAGTCCAAATCAAGGATCATTTTCAAATTTCAAGATCTGTCCAATCAGTTACTTCTCAGTTAATCAAGCCCAAGGGGTAGGACTTATTGCTTCTAAGGAAAGTGACCATATAAATTAGCAATGAGCAGGGGTGCCTACATGGCTCAGTTAGTCAAGCGTCAGACTTCGGTTTAGGTAATGATCTCATGGCTTGTGATTTCGACTCCTGGGTTGGGCTCTGTGCTGACAGCTCAGAGCCTGGAGCCTGCTTTGGATTCTGTGTCTCCCTCTCTCTTTGCCCCTAGCCTGCTCGTTCATTCTCTCTCTCTCTCTCTCTCTCTCTCTCTCTCTCTCTCTCTCTCTCTCTCTCTTTCTCTCTCTCTCAAAAATAAATAAACATTGAAAATTAAATTAACGATGAACCAAGATGTTTTTGAAAGGGGTACCGTGAATAATTACCCAGAACCACAGATGTACATGGAAACCCTCCAGGACAACTTTTGTGGATGTATGCTCACTAAGTCTCTATATCTTCAGATTCAAGTACCATTTACTGAGCACCCACTACTGGCAAGTATAAACACACCTAAAGATATGGATAGACAGACAGACAGATATCACCTCCATAAAGGATAATGTAGGGACATACATGGAATTCTAGCCTCTGCAATCACAGAAGAACTTTTCAAAACAACAATGACAGAAATCCTGAATCTGCCCTAGCCTCCTGTGCATTTGTTTGTCTACGCTTGTCCCCATGAATTATTTTCTGGCCAATTGTCAACTTCTACCCTACAATGGAATATTATTCATCAAATTTTGTGGATTATATTCTAGTAAAATAGGCCTATTTTAGAATATTAGTGATAGGAAAAAGCCTGAATTCCATAATTGCAGAAAATGATTTTTTCCCAATTGAACTCTACAGTTTCCAACAGTTTCCCAATTGAACTCATCACAAACAAAGGAACTCAGCATTTTTACTGAAAGCCATGCGGCTCACTATTGTTTAAGAACATAATCAGTACAAAGCAGGAGTCAACTACTATGTAGGTGTGGTGAAATCATGAGGCAATGACACATCTAACTTGAGAGTACATTTTCTCTGTGTACTTAACAGCCTACAGACAAAACCCATTGCTTTTTCTCACTTAAAACCACTCAATCATTCACTCAGATGCTTAAGAAACTCTGTCCCAAGCCAAATTCTCATATTTAAACTCTTTAATTTTGATTTCCACTAGCAGAGTCCTGATGCATTACTCTCTTCAAATATGTACCCCCCCACTTAAATTTTAAAATGCATACTTCCAGGGAAATCCACTTTACACATTTATGATTTACGATGTATCATATTAAAATAAGAACAGCTTTTATCAGGTTTTTGCCATTACTGAAAGCCTTTAAAGATCTTTGCTTCTAAGAAAATGCAGATCACATTTTACCACAGGTAAATGAAGTTGGACAGGCAAAGGTGAAGTACACAGTTGAATATGAACCGCATAGTGAGCCAGATAGGAATATTTATCCTTCACCATCTGTGTATTTTTTTCCCATGAATCAGAAAAAAACACTTTTAGTCAAGTGACTCCAACTGGAAAAGAAGATTGACTTGCAACTTTGAAGAGCCATGATATTTAAAAATACACTTGGATAGTGACAGAAAGTCCTCCTACTGAGTTCTCTGAAAATCCAAAAATCTGCCTGGAGCGAAAAAGAAGAGATACATCAGAAAATTCAGAAGTTGAATGGGTTTCAGTGAAAACAAAACTAAGCAAAAATCCTGGTGTCTCATAAAGATTCTGGTGTCTTCCTGTCACATGTAGGTGTCTGCAATTCCTTCAATCAGTCCTGCTGCATACAACGTGTCTACGTTTATGATATGCACACACCTGTTTGGCAAAGAGCAGTTCTACACAGAGTCCCTGCGGTGTGCAATCACCATTCAGATCAGTAGTTCTCAACCCTTGCTGCACTTTAGAAGCCCTTGAGGGAATAAAAAATGACATTACTGGCACCTGCCCCAAACAGATTCCAATTTAATTGGTCAGAAGCGGGGCTTGGCTATCAGAAATTTTAAAGCTCCCTAGGTGACTTTGATATACATAAGGCATTGAAGACCTCTCAATGAGCTGGTATTTATTTTGAAATACGTCAACAAATGATTCCAGAAGGATACGCGATATGGTGCAGAGAGAGGAAATGGGAAGTAGAAACTTCACAACAGGTAAGAGGCAAGTGGAAAAGTGAACAACTTACATATTTTTTTAACTTCAGTATCTTCACTGTGATGGGTGGTGAGGATACAGTGATGAGTAGATCCAGCCAAGGGCCCTGATAGAGAACTCTTACTGTGATGACGTTTGAAACATAAAAGGTGTGTGGTACTGTGAAAGTGTGTAATGGGAGGCTGTGGCTGAGAAATACCCTGAGGAAGTTTCAGTTGAGGTCTAAAGAGGAGAACAAATGGGTGAGGTGGAGAGGGGATGATTCCAGACAGAGAGATCAGCGTGTATACCTTATCTGTGCAACAGAAATAGTGGGGAACATTCAGTGGACAGAAAGAAGGAAAGTCTGGCTGGAACTGGGTGCAAGAGGGAGATTTTAACTGAGAGTCAAGGAAAACCAGGGAAGTGTCACATTCACAGCCTTGCTATAAGACTAACATGACAACTCAGGGCATGGGGTGCAATGGTTTGGCTAAAATGCCGAGAATTCTACTCCCTCAGACATTTATTAATCAATGGCCAAGTGGCAACCTCAGAGCAGGAGCTATGCACTGGACAGAGTGTGTGGGGGGTTGCCAAACTCAATCTCAACACTAGGAAGTACTATCCGACTTGAGCAAATTATTTACCAACTCTTCACTTTACCTGCAAAATGTAATAAAGAGTAGATTCTCCTCCTAGTGCCTTCTAAAAAAAGACCAAGTGAGACCACACTTGTTGAGCCCCTGTCACAACATGCCCAATAAGAGCTACTCTTTTTTTTTTTAAATAAATGTTTATTTATGTATTTGAGAGGGGAGAAGGGCAGAGAGAGCGAGAGAGAATCCCAACCAGGCTCCAAACTGTCAGTGCAGATCCTGATGTGGTGTTTGATCTCAAGAACCAAGAGATCATAACCTGACCCAGAAAATGAAGAGTCGAACACTTATCCAACAGAGCCACCCAGGCACCCCAGTGTTAACCATTCTTATTAAGATTCACAGAACCTACCATGTAGTCAGAGGCCAGATGTGAACACAGCTACCTTGGATCCAAAAGAGAATGCACTGAGGACCACGGAGGAGCCAAAATAAAATGCACAGAGGTAAAGGGAATTGATTCTGAATCACTGGACCAGAGAAGACTTTGTGGGGAGGGAAGATGTCAGAGGGAAACCTTGAAGAACAAAGAGTATCATCTTCCTGTTTCCCTCTGGTTTATTTCACCCATACCACCAGTTCTTTCATCCCTGTTACCTGCTATGTTCTAAACAAGAGCAAAGCACTAGAATCCTTTCATGTGAAGCCAGGATGCAGGATAGAAGCAGAGATATGGCCCAGGGGAAAGAGAGATGGACATAAAGGAATAGTTGGTAAGTTCAATTTATACAGCAGGATTTAATATGGAAGAGTGCTTGAGACATGTCCAAAGATTTCTTACATTACTTGCAATGAAGATGACTCTAATTGATACATTTTTATAACTTATAAAAATAATTAAAATAAAACTTCTTTTAAATGTTTGTTTCCTTTTGAAAGAGAGAGAGAATAAGTGGGGGAAGCTCAGAGACAGAGGAGACACAGAACCTGAAGCAGGCTCCAGGCTCTGAGCTGTCAGCACAGAGCCCAATGCAGTGCTCGAACCCACAAAAGATGAGATCATGACCTGACTGAGCCACCCAGGTGCCTCCCAAAAATAACACTTTGTAATATCAGTGTCCACCTTAGATTTTTACACTCCACCAGTGGGCAGGGAATATTGCTATAATCGTGTAAGCGCTGTTTTAAGTGCGCTCTGCACAATCTGACTTGGTGACGACCTTGTTTGTTAATACACAAAGTTCTGTGTTTGTTTGTTTGTTTTTTCCTACTGGACAGTAGCAATGACAGTTTGATTCAAAGGGAAGAGTTGCCCATTGGGGTGATAGGAGACAGGGAAAATAATGCAGCTAGACATTTCTAATTAACATCTGGAGGTGCCTCGTGGTTGCTTCAGAAATAGAGAAGATATCAGGACATGCCTGGCACCAGTCTGCTGAGAATGCCACCTGCTTCAGCATAGGCCATGTCAGGACAGAAACAAGGAGAAATATTCTGTTCAAAGGAGTTGCTATCGGTCCCAATCCATAACTCCCTTTTCTCTTCTGAAGACTGAAGTCGACCGTGAGGGATTACTTTAAGAGATTACTCTTCTTTACACACCCTCTTTTGACAATTTAAGCTCCAGCCATGGAGAAACAAAGCTATTTAATTTCAGAAACCAGTAGTTTCTTTATGACATTTGGCAGAAAAGAATGTTAGAAGTTGTGGAACTAGCTCCTTATAGACATTGGTTGTTACAGAGTACAGATGTCTGGGGGGCTTTAATCACGACAAACAGCCCATCAACCATTATAAAAAATGTGCTCGGAAATGGGAAAGAACCTCATAAAAGAGCCTAGATGAAGCGATGTACTTGTATGGTTCAGTGAGCTGAGCAATGGGCCAAGACTCAAGAGACTCCAAACCGCCACCATGTCCTGGAAAAACAAGTCACTTACCAGACTCTGCTCTCTTGCCTCATTGGGAAAGCACAGGGCACGACCACTGTCCCACCTTGCAAGGCACATGGGAGGAGGGCTATGGCCCATCAGTCTGTGAGACACAGATAAAATGTCCTGCCTCTGCCACTGAGCTTTTCATTTTAATCATTTTCTGCCAATTACTGGGAAATAGAACGATGTGCCCTGTATTCTAGTGGCTCAGAAACTTGAGTTTACAGAAGGAAATGACTCATGAGGGCAGGAGAAAACAATCTCCAATAATAAGCTCCACATATAACCACTGATAGCTAATTCAAAGATTTATAGAAAGCAGAATATTATTTCTCTTTTTCATCTAACTCATTTATAAATGACAAAGGGCAAGAGGGCAAGAAATAAAAGAAATAAGTTGTTCCAATTGGCTAATGCACTGGTGAAATTTACTCTTTCCTTACCCAAATTTTTTTCCAGGCCAGAGAGAAAACACTGGAGCTCTATCTCCAATCTTACTGTGGTCTTAGAATGAATATTTATGGCCCCATCATATAGGGGAGGTTCATGTAAGTCAGAAGCCACAGTAAACAGATATACCCATAAATGAGATATTATAAGTTGTTTATTGTAATTTCCTATTTATGTCTTTTCTGTTTACCCCTCTTTAACCATATGTTGGGTGGCTTTCTTATCACTTCATGCTCAAAAACTTTAACTATAAGCTCCAGCACCCAACCTTCTCTTCCCCCATCCTCACCATTTGACCACTGACCTCTCTCTGTTCTAAATGTCATCATTAAGACTCCAAAGAACATGACACACAGAGAAGTGGGGGGGAAAAAAACACCACTAGAATCAAAGGACATGTAAAGGAAGAGATCCCCATTGTTTATTCCCAAATAATCAGTGTATAACCACTTTATGAAACAGATGTATCCCCGTAGATTAAAAAATAACCCCTAAAATGAGTTTCTTGAACACAGATCTCAACCTGAAGTGATCATTATTATAAATCCAGCCAGTGTTTTCTTCCTTACACACACATAAACACAACTCACTAAGTTCAATTATTAGAAAACACAATCAGTTAAGAAAATGGTCCATCCTTCATATAATAGGCATTATAAAGCATTATCTGTCTCTGATTCTTGGGAGTTAAAGCCTTAAGTCATAGGCTCACCTTTCCCAATCCACACCTCCTGCAAAAGGGTCCAACTGCACTCTACTCCTGAACCCACACAATGTAATTTTTTCTCATGTTTAATTAGAGTCAGGTGTAGAATTTCTGCCCATGAGCTGTGGCTGTCTTTCCTTTACTTTGTCTCCCTCTCTTCCTCCCTCCCTCTAGAAATCCAGGTTCTTACAATGTCTGATAAACCTAAGTGTCAGTATCTTATTTGGCCCATAGATTCCACCATTTAACAAGGGCAATAAGAGAAAAATGTATTAAATTTTAGATGACATTTGTCCTCAAATTCTGTATAGTCAAATTTAAGATTACATACTAATAGAAGTATACTACAATCAACATATTAAACTAATTCTTCTGCCAGCTCCCTTCTTCAAAGATAGCTGTGTCCTCACCTAGTAGAAGAGGTAAGGGAGCTTACTGGAGCCTCTTTAATAAGGGCACTAATCCCATCCATGAGGGGCCACCCTCACAACCTAATCACCTCTCAAAAGACTCACCTCCAAATACCATCACTTTTGAGATTAGGTTTCAATATATGAATTATGAGGAGACAAAAATATTCAGGCTACAGCACCTTAAGTGAAAGACACCCATTTGATTTGCAGAACATTTTTGTTGTTTGTCAATGGAAAAAGAGTAGAATCTTTTGCAATGCAGCTATGTTGTTCAACATGCAGCATTTGTTCAACACATGACAGAGAAATAGGGATTTCCAGTTAATAGATATTCTGGCTAATAGAGGATTTTCACTTAAATAGTCAACACAATTGTCATTCAAAAATACAGCATATGTTAGATTAAGAAACAATAAAATTATCTTGACTGCAATTTTATTTGGTGATTCAGAGAGCACCCCAGGTTGTTTGATGGTCCTATGTCAAGGAACAAGGACTCCCAATTCAGAACACTTGAGTTTGAATCCCAGCCCTGCTCCTTACCGGCCTGGTCTTGAGCAAGTGGCTCACCATTTCAGGGCTTCAGTTTCCTTATGAGTAAATGGGGATAATAATAATACCTCACAGGGAGATAAATTCATAGATAGAGTTACGTATGACACCTGGGAACCAGAAAACAAACCTTAGCAGTCACACATGTTAGTAATTACAAATATTAAACATCTTTACATCAAAGTGTGGGTTGACACAGAATTTTGATTCATAATTACAACTGCCTAAGATTTTATTCTCAAGTAGTACAATTTAAAGCACTACAAATCTGAGTTTGTTTGATATCAAAATGGGATCAAAGTAAACACAATTTTTTCAACTTTGCAGAAAAAAATAGGGAAATCACCAACTATAAAAGCACATTGCTAATAGTGGTGTCTTGGGTTTTTTTTCATGTGCTGAAACTCCTCCTTGTCATGCATCTGTGACAGAAAACCAATAAGCCATTTTTATGTTTTCATTGATCTGAATTTGTTTCCTATGACTAATGTCTGTATAAAAATTCCTTAGCATAATCTAAATCATCTCTAACACAGGACATAAAACCTGTCTTTGTTGTTTTCTCATCGGAGCCTAGGGTTATAGGCAGGCCAGCCAATAAGGTCAAAACAAGGGACTTCACTCCACATAGCTGGCTCCTATGATGAGGCCAAAAGCAAATCCCACGCACATATTATAAAGACACTCTTTCAGCAAAAGTGACAAATGTGAACAGTCTAGTTTTGCTGAAACTGTGACTTGATATGGCTATAGTTTCCCACACGATCTTATTTTTCAGTGTTTTCTCTTCCAAGATAAGGACCTTCAAACAAAAGCAATTATTTTGCTATGTTTTACACTGTTTAAAGGCATTATCTCTGGTTGAGACAAAGCCTTTATGCTGCCTGATAAGTGCTCAGATGGTAGAAGAGATGTTCAAATTCCCAGTAAAATAAGAAGCTCAGATTTCCCATGAGGTCATAAATGACAATGAAAGGAAAAGTCTCAGAAACACTGTGGATGTCAGATTCAAGGACCTGTGGTCCTGCTGTTGTAAAGAATCCAAGGGATTCTGTATAAAGGATGGGCCTGTTTAGTGCTTTGACTATGAGCTTTATTATGAAAGGAACTTTGGAGCAGTCAGAGATGAGATAATAATGGATTCTGTAAAATGAAAGGGACCTCAGAAGTCCATCTGGCCCACCCTCCTGCCATCAAGCAGGCTTACGCTCCACAAGCCCAGACAATGGAGATAATACTTTATTTCAAGTTTTTGGAGGCAAAAAAAAAAAAAGTAAATTAAAAAAAAAACAGGGGCGCCTGGGTAGCTCAGTCGGTTAAGCGTCCAACTTCAGCTCAGGTCATGATCTTGCGGTTTGTGGGTTCAAGCCCCTCATCGGGCTCTGTGCTGACAGCTCCGAGCCTGGAGTCTGTTTCAGATTCTGTGTCTCCCTCTTTCTCTGCCCCTCTCCTGCTCACGCTCTGTCTCTCATAAATATTAAAAAAAATTTTTTAAATAAAAAAAATAAAAAAAAAAACAAAAAGAAAACCCTCAGTAATCTACTCAGACTCTAGAGTAGATGTTCTTCATCTACTTCTACTATACTTCATCTATTTGTCATTTCCTTCTGTAAACTCAATACTTCATCTATTTCATTCTACTGAATGAAATAAAATTCAATTATGAAGTATATTAAAGTGCAAGAGATTTGATATTTGATTATCATAAGGGTCAAAGAATGTTTCTGACAAACACTGTGATCTTTAATTTATCATTTTTCCTCATACACAGAATCCTTACCAGTAACAGAACACAGCTCTACTGTAGCTAAAAGTCCCCTGACAGACCTTGTCATACACACACACTGACGCACAATCACATAGGAACACACAGTCAACGCAGTATTAAAATGTACAGAGCAGGATAGAAATGGCAACAAGGATTTAGAAAGTCTGAGCTCTACCCATCTTCTGTGCTTTTACCTATTGGATTCTCAGTAATTTATAACCCATCCAACTTCATTTTTTTTTCTCATCTGTAAAACTTGGATAATGGTACTGAAGAGGGTTCTTGTGAGGTTAAAATTAATTCGTGGATATGAAAGGCCTTCAAAGATTATAAAGTGTACACTGAAGTAAGTTTCTGTGCTGTAATTTTTATGGTTGTGTACTTAGTGAGGTCTCAGATGTTTCAACCCTGCAAATGGAGGCTGCCAGACCTCCTCGGCCCTCTGTCCTCACACAGGGTGGTTCCTGCCTTCTGTGCCCTGGCATGCTTTCAGCCCTGGAGCACCCCCTTTTGATCAAAGGCATCCCTTGCGTGATCATGAAAGGAGCTGCCCAATTCAATATCTGTGCCAGCAACTCTTTTTCTTTACTCTGTCATAAATGCGACCACAAGTCCCACAATCTTCCCCTCTCTTTGGACATCTCCAATTATGCTTACTCTTAGACAATATTTTTAGACGAAAAGAAGTCACTGAATATAACTTAGTTCATTATTCTTCATTTCCTTGTATTATGGTTGTCTTTCTAGATTTTTGAGTGGCTTAAAAATCATATTTTAGTTAATTTTCTATAATCAGTAGACCCTTAACCAATGCCTTAAAAATGCTCGATAAGTGGATACTGAATGTAGTACACACATTTCCAAGTATACCTTCTATTTCTCTTCCCAAGTTAACTCAAGAAAATTTATCTGGTCTCTATTCCGCCTAGATACATCTAAGAGTAAAAAATAACAGTAATCATGCCTGACAAGTATAAGAGCTATGCTAGTGATGTATTCCACCAAGAAAAAGACAACTTTAAGGAAAATTACATATAAAAATGAATCAGTTCAGACTCTCTACCAAGTAATTTAATGATACTCACCACAAAGTTTTACTATGTGTAATAGCCTTACTCAGGGAAATATGTATACAAATAATCAAATGACAAAAGAAATCATATTCAAAAACATCCATAATGGATGCTTATCATATGGAAAATAAATAAGTAAATTCCCAAGCAAATATCACTAGAATATCATAACAAAAGACTACATACCTACTTAAAACGCTTACTTCCAGCTTATAAAAGGCAAATAATATGACTTTAAGACTATTTACCATATTTTTTGTAGTAAAACTGCTAATAAAGACACCGTCCACTGAGTTTTTCAACACCCCTTATGTAAAGGCCAATGCAATACATTTCATTTAGATTGAAGTACAACAGAAAAAACGATTTGAGAAACCAATATGCTTGCCCTCGTAAGATAGTAAAAGCTTCATAATTCACTGCTTTCCTTTTTGCCTTTTTGTGGGCAGTTCAGAGCAAAATCCAGCCTCCAAAGCAATAGCTTCCTTAACCTAGGTTCTGGTATAAGTATTCTATCATCCCTTTAGTAATTTGGTTGTTTTATTTCATCTGTATAACTTATTATTTCATTTTATCTATCATATCATGTAAGATACCTTAAAATTATTTTGGAAATAAGTAGGGGATAGTATATACATGAATGAATAATTGCAAATTGCAAATATTCTTATTGTAATGCAACAGAGAAATACATTAACAGAATAAGGTTTAGTCAATAATAAATGTGAAACAATTATTAGAAGCTAATCTGACTGGATAGTAATATTATAGCTAACTTTTACTGAGTTTTTACTCTGTATCAGACATTGTGAAATATACTTCACATTTTATTATATTAAGGAATTCTCACAACAACCCTCTAAAGTAGGTATAAGCAGCCCCCAGTTCCTCATCTATTGATGAGGACACTGAGGCACAAAGAAGTTAAGTAATCTGTCCAAAATCACACAGCTTGCAGGATGCATACATAATTTTACATGCATTGTTATTTTCTTAACTTAGAAGAACTTATTATATTTATAACAATAAGAGTCATAAAAGGAATGCAACATTGAATTTAATTTCTTTTGAAGTTGATGGAAAAATCAAGTCATCCCTTCCACCGTCACCCTATTTTTATCAATATTAACATTTTAAAATTTATTAAAACCTCTATAGTATTGCTTTCTATTATTTCAATCACACTATTGCAGAATGAGTGAAGCAGGTGAAGTTAACTTGAGGCACATCTGGGTTATAATTAGAGCTAACTAAAACCACCGTCTTCATTAAAATACTCATAAAAACAGAAGGAGATGTTAAAACACCACAGGAAGCTAAAATTATGCATAACCTTCCTGCCATAGTTCAGAATAAGTAATCCAGCCTAGCTGGGACATGAGGTCTGAATTTCAGGGTCAAGAAGATAGAAGTTAGTTGTTCAAACACTCCACAGAGACTGCCACAAAACGAAATGTGGCCATTCTATAAGCACATGGGGTTGGATGTGCAGATAACTTGGATTCATGCCAAGCCTGTATCATTTCCTTTCTCCTTAGTTAGTGCCTCTTCTGTTTCTAGTTCCCAAGAATTCAACAAGGTCAGGGATAATGCACCTTGAAATGTGAAGTCAGTGGTAAGGATGTGTGAAGACCTAAGAGCTTTACTGTGCTTCGGTGTGGTGCTGGTTTTTTATTTTTGCTTTTGTTGTTTCAAATAATTCTTTCTGGTCAAGGGGAAAATTCCACAGAGTTCATTTCAAATTATACAGGAATAAATATGATTCCATAAAATCATACATTCAGACAGTGGAAGTGGATGACCTTTCCTTGAATGACTGCTAGACACTAGGAAGTGGCCTAGAAGGAATGTGTGTATGTAATTATTCTCACATATCTTTGCATATATGTGTATGTGTTTATTTCTGCATGTTTACATATATTTTTATACATGTTTATGTAAATGTGTGTGGGTATATGATGAAATCCATCAACATATTAGGAGTTATTTCTTATCAGTGGAGGAATGGGAGCTTTAGTGTTCTTTATATAATTCTCTATTTTCATGTTTTCTAAAATGAGTAGGTAGTAGTTTTATTATAAAACTGTATATAAAAATTTTTGAATAAAATCATGATACTTGCACACTATTATCATTTCTATGAGAGGAGAACATTCCTACATGACAAACGGCTGAAAGTTCTGTAGAACCAACCATTTAAGACCATTTAAAAGCTGGTGGGTTATTGGGGCACCTAGGTGGGCTCAATTGGTTGAGCACACGGCTTGGGCTGCTCAGGTCATGATCTCACAGTTCTTGAGTTTAAGCCCCACGTTGGGCTCTGTGCTGACTCAGAGCCCGGAGCCTGCTTCAGATTCTGTGTCTCCCTCTATCTCTTCCCCTGCCCCATTCATGCTCTGTCTCTCTCTCTCTCTCTCTCTCTCTCTCTCTCTCTCAAAAATAAACAAACATTAAAAAAATTTTTTTAAGAAAAAAAAAGCTGGTGGTTTTTCAATTCTAGTTAATAAAAAGTAACCATGTGTACCATATGCAATCAACTCCCAAATACTAAGCTGTGTGACACTCATAGATGTTTAACATGATTTACTTTCCATTTGATAATCTGAAAGGCAATCCAAAATCCCATGGTGCCTCATGGTCATAACAATAAAAATAAATCCTCATCGACCATGAGTCTTTATAAAGTAAGCCTGGCTATAAGTTTTCATTTTTGCATTATTTTTTTAAATGTTTTTTTTAATATTTGAGAGACAGAGAGACAGCGTGAGCAGGGAAGGGTCAGAGAGAGAAGGAGATACAGAATCCGAAGACAGGCTCCAGGCTCTGAGCTAGCTGTCAGCACAGAGCCTGACGCAGGGCTCAAACCCACAAACCACGAGATCATGACCTGAGCTGAAGCCAGACGCTCAACCGACTGAGCCACCCAAGCACCCCTCATTTTTGCATTCTTAATGAAAGGAACTTAGCTTCATATGTTTATGACTCCACACATTATGAACATATGAATACAGATGGTAAGATTTTTATATCAATCCGTATCTTTCTCATGCCACAGCCAAGTACCTACATGAATTTGCAACTTCTTCCTCAGTCATCCACATTCCCAATTAAAGATGGAAACTCAATGGGATCATGCAAAAGTTAATGACAAGAATTCATTAGTTGCAATGAAATCTGAGTCAATTTTACAATACTTGAAATAAATGAAGGGGAAGAACAGTAAAGAAACCAGGCTTAAAACGTTCAGTAGAGTTCAGAACTTGCTAAACCTCACAGAGCTGAAAGACATTTATCCAACAATCTTCACTGTGTCCTCACTTTACCTCACTCCCTCCACTAACTAATAGTGTTTATTCACAAATGCTTACAGCTCTTTTAGGCAGCTACTGGTGGCTTTAAATCCCGCCACCAAGTAGTTCAACTTACTTCTAACACTTAAACAATTGCCTTGGCTAATAATGGAAAAGACTGAATAACCTACCAGCAGCTGGGCCTACCACCTTAGAATCCTAAAACTGGAAGAGCCATTAAAAGTTATTTATACTTATCTGTCCTACCCCTATCTACCATCAATTGAAACATTTGTCTTGATTGATTTTAGACCTCCAAAAGCCTGTTGCTCAAAGCTATGCTTTTTGTACCTGAGGAAGAAGAACAGTGAGCAGAAGCAGATCTACTCTGGCTCACGGTTACCAGTTGTTCCCAAGGAAACAGTGCTCAGGGCAACAAGTGATAACCGGTCAAGTGACCCTTCTCTGAAGCCTTCTCTCCAGCCTGCCTCCTATCAAGCTCCAGTTAATGTAAACAGCCTGCTGCACCCTGACTTGCACTTCATATACTGGAATTTTATTAATACTTAATCTCTTTGAAGGTATGTTTATTGACAATCTATCCAGAAGCAGAATCTACCTTCCTGATCCTGCCTGTCCCTCAGCAGACATAAATTCTTTCCTCTTCTCTTGCTGACAACAATCTCCTATTGCTGATGCACTGTGTTATAATTTTTGTGTAATTATACCATCTCTGTAAGCTCTGTTCACAAGACTTTATTACACATCTCCCATGGTCTTGGTACAGCTTAAAGAAAGTAGTAATTCTATAGTGCTATTTTTGCAAGTAGCTTCCATCCACCTTCAAGACAATCATGAAGTGTCATTTACTGTGATTCCCATTTAACAGAAGAAGAAAATGAGTCTCAGGTTCTTCATAAGAACACCATCTAAATAGCAGGAAAGCAGAGTGCTAAATCCAAAAAAAGGCAGCACCACTTTGTTTTGAAATGTTAGAAATGTCTGTAATTTCAATGAATATTCCCTTCCCTGACCAATACCATAAATCCTAAGAGGTTCTGCATACATTCAGCATTCCTAACTAGCATGTTCTGACTCTAACCCATAAGAATGTAGCAAAAGACAGTAATAAAAAGACCAATGATTAACACTTAGTGAGTGCTTCAAGCTTCTAACACATAATCTCATTTAAACTTATCAGAAACTCTATAGATAGGTACAATTATTTCCCTCATTTTACCAGTAAAAGAAAACTGAGGCTGAAGCTCAAACCTAGTAAATTAGAGAGGCAAGATTCAAATCCAACCTGTTTGATTTTTGGACCCAAAACTTAGCCATCACCTTCTTGTTATAATGGAAACAATTTTCTTAACCTTCATAAAAAAATTTCTCAGTCCTCAGGAGCCTGCACCTTTGAAAACAAGTGGAAATGTTCATGGCCATTAATATTTTTATGACTTTCTCCCTCTGAGTCGTAAAGTTACATCAAATAAATCTAGATGGTTGATTTTCTTATTCTGTCTGAAACTGAGAGGGCATTCATAGCTCAGAGTCTGTCCCTAGGGTTCCACGCATCATGAGCACTCTCTACTGCCATTTAGGCATGCAATAGCTCCTACATGGTACTCTAGACTTGGCTCTGTACTCTTGGTTCCAAGAGCCTCAAATCCCTTCAGGCAGAAAACTATGAGCTGCTACTGTGCTCCTCATTCTTCAATAACTTTACCAAATAAAAATGCTTTTGAGTGAAATGAGAACGTGTATGCAAACCACCACAAAGAAATCTGTAAATACTCCCTAAGATCTTTAGTCTTCATTTTCAAAGACAATAGCCATCTGAAAGTGAAGGGCCAGCCATCTGCTACAAGGTTCCCCAAATGAATCTATTGGCCAGACACTGGAGACCCAAGACTAGACAGAAATGAAGTTCAATGATCAAAAGCCATTTAGTTAATGCTGCTTAGGCCTTACCTCACAAGATTCAAAATGCCTACTTTATTATAATAAATTTAATCATCTCTATCATTATTTTCTGAACACTATTGATAATTTTCTAGGTAAGAAACTCAAAACAGGACTGGCTCCTTCCCAACTATATAAGTAGAGGGGAAGGGGAAATGACAGATGTTGACTTGTTGACTCTGAGATACTGACCTGAGCTGAAGTTAGACGCTTAACCGACTGAACCACTCAGTGCCCCTCTTAGTATAATTTTTGTATCCATATATCAGTAAGATTTATGGTATGCCACATGCTTTTTAGGCATAGCAGGTATGAAATCTGGCCCATGAATGCAGCTTTTTAGGAACTATTAGTTCCTTTATTTTATATAAGATTTAATTCATCATTATAAGATGTATGTCACATGGTGCCTAAAAGCCACTGGAATCACACCGACTAGGTTCAAATGCCTGTTCTCTCAATTATTAGCTGTGTTACCCTGGAAAACTCATGCTACCTCTGTGGTCCTTACTCAGTTTCCTCATTAGTACAATGGAGATAATAAAGAGCACCTACTTCAAAGAGTTATTGTAAGGATTTAAAAAAAAATATGTGTAAAGTGCTTAGAAAGTGTCTGGCACAGGGCACCTGGGCTCAGTTGGTTAAGCGTCCAACTCTTGATTTCAGCTCAGGTCATGATCTCATGGTTTGTGAGATGGAGCCTCACATCAGGCTCTGCACTGACAGGGTGGAGCCTGCTTGGGATTTTCTCTTTCCCTCTTTCTCTGCCCCTTTCCTGCTATCTCTCTCACTCTCTCTAAATAAATAAACCTTAAAAAAAATGTCTGGCACATTTAGAGCACTACCTTAAGTGTTGGCTATGACGACAGTGATGCTAATCATGACATTTCTGAGCCCCTATCCCACAAAGCTGTCAAGAGAAAAAAGGGGGGAGAAAAAGAAGTAAAGCAAGCTTTTTGCTGCCTCTATTCTAAGCATAGTCCCAAATGATTTTGCTGGCTCTCTTAAGACCCCATCTCTCGTTTCCTCTCCAAGGTCTCCCCACCATCACAAGGCTATTGCTGAGAAACGTAACAAGGACTTCCTTGCTTTATGGTGACTGTATTCCACCTCCTCTCCCCAGAGTGGAGGACTCTCTCTCTAATCTCTAATCTGTTCTGGAGAAGCCTGTTGCCACAAATCGTGAATCCACTCTGGGCATGGGCTTTTGGAAAAGAAGGCCTGGAAGATCTGTAAAGCACACCTATCGTTTTTCCTACCAATTTCCTCACTGAGAGAATTGAGCAGCAAGTACACCGTCTGCTTGAATTTGGTGCTTGAAGCAGGTACAAGGTACCAAGGAGAGACAAGAGTTTAATTTATCCTAAAAACATTATCAAGCCACATGTGCATTTCACCTTTTAAATCTTATGATAAATCATAAAGAACTGGTTACTTAAGTGGTTAGTATTTTCTGAAAAGGTCACACAGGTAACTAGTAAGTATTTGAACAGGCATTACTTTACACACAAACAAGTCGGACTCTTAAATTTGAGGTGTTTTTTTTTTCCTCCTTAGTTCACTATGATCTTTGGCGCGGTGGGGATGGGGAGTAAGTGGGCATTATCCATGTACAACAATAATTAATTATATATGAAACCTAGTTGGTGAGAGAACACACTGCTAGCAGATTCCCTATAGTTCCTAAGGCACATACTTGCTATTTTGTTGGTGGTGGTGGTGTTGTTGCTGTTGTTGCCCTCAACTGTCCTTCTGATTACAAATGGAGTTCTCAATCTAAAGTGTGTCCTTGACTTTGGGTTGACACTGTAGGTGTAGCTATTGATGAATAAGCACTTCAGAGGAGCCCAATATTGTCCCGCTGAGGAGATCTTCCAACCTGAGCGTGGGGATCATACCCAGGGAAGGGGATGTGGTCACAAAGCTCAAGATACACACGCTGACTCCACCTGCAGCTCTACCACCTTTGTGTGCCCAGAATTCTATTGCAGATTAAATTTTAAAATCATATGCCTATCCCTAAAAATCTCTTTTGAATTAGACAAATTAAGCAGTCTTTATTTGAAAGACAAAGGGGTATACAATTCAAACAATGTCTTATGCAATGTTCTTGTTCAATGCAAAAGATTGATTTTTATCAATTCTTTTTCACTTTTTTTAATGAGATATAATTTGCACACCCTGAAATTCATCATTTTAAAGCATGCAATTCGGTAAGTTTTACTATATTCACAGAGTTGTGCAGCCCTCACCACTATCTAATTCCAGAATCCTTCCTTTCATCGCTCTGCAAGAAACCCTTGTCAGTCACTCCTCTCTCTCCCCTCCCCCAAGCCACTTACTTTGTTTCTACTCTCTATAGCCTGGCCTATTCTGGAGATTTCCATAAAATTGTATAGAATAAGGCCTTTTCTGGGTTCTCTCACTTAGCATGTTTTAAGGTTCATCCAATTTGTAGAATGTGTCAGTACTTTATCCCTTTTTATGGCTGAATAATTTTCCAAAATACGCTACGGATAAACTACATTTTCTTTATCCATTCATCAGTTGACTGACACTTGGGTTGTTTCCACATTTTGGCTAGTAGGAGTAATGCTGTTGTGAATATTCAGGTACAGTTTTGTTTGTTTTTTTTTTTTCTCATGTGAATATTTTCTTGGGTATACACCTACGAGTGGAATTGCTGGGTCATATGGTCAGTCTACACTTAACTTACTGAGGAACTGCCAGACTGTTTTCCTCAACAGCTGCACCATTTTACAATCCCACTTAAATGCCTCTTTCTTCACTTGGAGAGAATAAGAATTACTAAAAAATGAGAGAGCAGAATTGCAGAATTTAAAAAGCAGTTTTGAGCACTTATCCTCCATTGAAAGCATCTTTTCCCAGACTTCCTACTGTGCTCAGATATGGTGGATGTGAAATCAGTCTCAAGAAAGACAATTTACATTCCCCTCATCATTTTTAAAAATCTCACTTTTCAAATCCACTCTATCAACTCTCACAGGGCGTGAGTAATACAGAAAAATAATGCATGGTTTGTAGTGATTGTATAGATTGTTGGGAAATTCTCAAGACAAAAATCATTATTACTTATTTAATGATAATATTGTATATTTTGAAGCATTCTAATTCACATATACATTTATATATATGAATATGTATTTACACATACAAATGCATGTATTTATAAATGCATATATATTTATACTGTGAATATATGCTATATAAGGAGAGTGATATAAATTTTCCAATGATTTTAAGAAAAACTATATCAAACAAGAAAGTCTCATAAATGAGGCTTGCTATTGACCTAAGCCAAGTCACGAGGAAGGTTTTGTTTTTGTTTGTTTTTTTCTTCACTTGGCATCTACTACGTGTTAAGAGTGAATAATGCAAAAGATGCACAATGTAAACATTTGCTTTGGCTCTATCCACTCTGAGGTCAGGCACGCTGGAGTGACCAGCACAGGTCAGAATCACAGCCCATCTGGCTCAGAATCACACTGCCAAAAGAGGGAGCATGGACCTTGGCAGAGAGGAGGAGTGGCTCTTCCCAACATCAGCCTCAAGGGCAGGAAATATCCCACTAGATATTTTATGTAGTTATTTTTATTTATGTGCATTCCCAAAATAATTCGCAGGCTTCTTTTAAAAATTCATCTATAGTTTCTTTCCAAATAACCCCACTGCAACTGTGTTTCTTAAGTTTATATGGGTCAGGGCTCCATGAAAAACCTGCTGAAATGAAAAGCCTCTCCTTCAAAAAGTGTCCATGCATTCAATTTTTGCAAACCACTGCAGGAGATTATGTGAACCCCCTGCAACCTACGAACCTTCTTAGGGACACCCGCGTTTGGGTCATTTCACCTGTGTGGCAGTAGTTGTGGGCACAGAACATGCTCTGCAATTAAGGTTCCCATAAGAAAGTGAGACTTCCTTCAGAGAACCATCCCTCCAGATTCGTACACTTCCTTGTATCTAAGAACTATAGAGTACTTTGCAATCCACCGCCTAGGTGGCATTTGCCAACACAGGTGCACTGACCCACATGACATGTGCACTGACCCACATGGCAGCTGCCCCCTACCCCCACCGCCCCCAGCAGGCAGAAATCACACTGCTCAGCTAGATAGGCAGAATTTCTAAGAGCTCTGAGCTGGGTATAAAACTGTTAACATGTAACTGGCCATGTCTGAAGGGAACTTAAAGGTATAACGAGGTGATAACTGTAGAAAGCTGAGAGAAAGATGGAAAGAGGCTGGAAGTGTCAAAACCCAGAAAGTCTTACCTGAGAGAAGCCGGTACTACTTTGGCTCATGAGGCATCTCTAAGGTGCACGATGAGGTCAGTTCTTCAAATGTTGGAAAAATTGCAATTCAGTTCAGCTGCAGCTACAGGAAGGCAAGAACGCTGGCTGCTCAGGTGAGATGCTCAAGGTAAAGGGAAGACATGAAGTCCTGACCTCCTTTCCAACCTTGCCATTTTGCTCTAGCGCCCTCTAAGGGTGGAGCCGAACACAGAGCCCCAGGGAAAGTAGAAAGGCAGTTAGGGGAGTTTCAGCTTGTCCTTCCCAAAGCCCATGGAGCACAGAGGGTTGAGTTTGGAACTAATACTAAAAGGCAAGCAATATTCGGGTAATGAGAGCCTCCAGATTTTTTTAATTTCCAAATCAACAATTAAATAAGTTTCTATCTACTTAATCCATTCAGATGCCTTAGCATGCCCATCACATTACAACATGCATTAAGGACCTGCAAATCCCAGAGTGTGATTTAGTTAATCATTACTATTTCACTTCAAATCTATACCACAAAATTTTTTTCTCTTTATATATGTATATTAATAATATATATAATAGAGACACATATATAGATATATGTATAAAAAGAGAAAAAGAAAAGAGTGAGCACTTAATATTGCATAAAGAAAAAAATAAAATAAGAGCACATGCATTATTTGGATAAAGTCTAGAGATCTAGTATAATACTCATTTCTCTTTTTATGTTTATTTACTTGTTTGCAAGAGAGAGAACATGAGTAGGGGAGGGCAGAGAGAGATGGAAAGAGAGAATCCCAAGCAGAGTCCATGCTCATGTCAAGGCTCAATCCCATGAACTGTGAGATCATGACCTGAGCCAAAATCAAGAGTCAGACACTTAACCAAATGAGCCACCCAGGCACCCCTAAACCTCATTTCTAAACAAAACAAAACATAACAATAACAGCAAAAAGAAGCTAGTAAGACTAGGAAAGTTTGAATAATTACCCCAGAAGCCACATGCAGACCTGACCCTCAACCCTAGGCTTTTAACTACTCTATCTACACTACTATCCAAAGCCAGCAAGGGACACACAGATCTCTGTGTAAAAGGCCACTTCCCCAGTAGGGCGCTCAGTGTGATATTCAGAGACGTTGACACAAAGCCCCATTGTGCCCCAGTGCCGCAGGGTTATTAGAGTTCAGCGGGCTAGGACAGCACCAGGACACTCTGTCTGGTTGATGCCGGCTGTTCTCCCAATAAAGCCCATTCACTGTATGTTCTCAATTACTTTTAATTACAATGAGCTACTGCTTCAATTAATGTAGCACAGATATTCTTACATAATTCTTCCCTAAGGATACCACTTTAAACAGAGGAAAAGATTTGGAGAGATGGGATCAGCCAAGGTGGAAAGGCCATGAATAACAGGGTAAAGAGATGCCACTAATTTTCTAAGGACCAGTCACCTGACACTTACAGTTCTTCAAATATATGAAAAGTACAGCAAAACTGTAAGGAAAGTCTTCATAGGCATTCATTTGACACATTTATTCAATAAAAAAAATCTTTATCCAATGCCCATCATTTGCCAAACAGGGATGAATGAGGCATGACCACTACTATCTTCAAGGAGCTTACAATACAATTGAGGGTAGGGACATGAATTCAATTAAAACTACCATTTGTTAAGTACTAATAATGCTTGCCAGTCACTGTTGAAAGCATCAAACATACACTAAATCACCAAATACAACAACTTATAAGGCAGAGACTCTTAGTATCTCCATCTTACAGATAAGGAAACTGAAGCATAAAAATTTAAGCTATTTTGCCCAAGTCACATAGCCAATAAATAGTGGAAGCGACATTTAATTCCAAGCATTCTGACCCCAAGTCCTTTATGTTTTCCTGGGCCATACCGCCTCTTGTAATGACAACTGAGCTATGTAAGACATCAGTATAGAATTTTGGACACTTAGGAACTGGAGAAAGATCTTCTAAGTTGAGGGACCAGGGAAGATGGCATGCAGAAGATAACATTTAATCTGAGTTCAGGTATCTCTTCAAAAATATGCATTCTGTAAGTGTTTTCATCGATAACAGTAACTCACACTTACTGAGTGTTGATTGTTAGGCAGTAGATATTCAAGGCATAAATATCCCAAGATGTCGTAGTATATATCTGTAAATATCGCCCTGTTAAGTACATTCACCTGGAAGAAATCTTCAAAATAATCACTGGGGATTTATAAACTGGACAGTTCAACTTCATAATGAATCAGAATATATTAAATTTTACATGTTAAAATAGAGGGCTTGAAGCTCTGATACCAAAAATCAGTAACGGTGATTCCTCCATTAACTCCTATTTGAGAAAGCAGCATGGGTCAGCACAGTATGGAAGTAGGCAGGCTTTGCTTTGAATCTCAAAAATGATGGGGTGTAAGTGCCTTGATCTCTCTGGACCTCAGTTTACTCATCTGCAAAGTGGAGTCAATGCCTTCTTTAGAGTAAATGATCTTGGCACAGAGAACTGGATAAACATTATCACCCCATAGAAGACAGACTGTTATTAGGAAGATTGTCAGGGCACCTATGTGGCTCAGTGGGTTAAGCGTCTGACTTTGGCTCAGGTCATGATCTCACTGCTCGTCAGTACAAGCCCCGCATCAGGCTCTGTGCCAATGGCTCAGAGCCTGGAGCCTGCTTCAGATTCTATCTCCATCTCTCTACTCCCTCCCCTGCTCCTGCCCTCTTTCTCTCTCTCTCAAATATAAAATAAAACAGAATTTTTTTTAAAAAATTATGAAGATTGTCAGAAATCCCCAAGTTCACAAATATAGAACACTTCTTCAGATTTCTGAATTCCTCCATTCATGTCTCTAAAGTTACACCCTTCCTATGTATAGCTTTACACACAGTCTAGCATTTTACCTTTCAGTAAAGTTATTTTTGTTACACAGAGAGCAACGTTTGCCCCAACTGGAGAACTCTGTAAAATCTGTTCTTGAATCATTCCAGTTTCCATATAAATCACATGCCAGACATGTTCCTGTCAAGAATAGCCACAGTTGAATTCAGTTTTTCACTCCCTAATTGTCTCCACAATTTCTGTTTTCTGGCTAAGAATTCTTAGCTTCACATTCACTTTGTCATTGTCCCCAGCCACATCATCTGACTCTCTTCTGATGCCCCCTCTTTTTCTTTTTTTATAAAGAAATAAAGCTTTATTACTTCAAAAGGGTAAAGCCACCAGGAAGAAAAATTAAGGACGTAGCAAACAGCTGGCTTCACTGATTAACTAAATGACTTTCTGTACAGTGCCTGAAACTCAGATACTTGGACAAAATTAGTAGGGTGCCAAAAGTTTGTGACATTGTAATATCCAAGTCTGTTGTTAGGTTTTTGGCACTGCGTTTAGCAGGGCACCAGGACTCTGAGATACTCTGAAAAACTTAGGCTGGTGTGAAAAAATAGTAAGACAACCTTCATGGTTATTCACAGTGCACACTAGCAAGCATATTAAAGTCTCTGAAGTTCTACAGTCAAGAAATCTACTTAATATTGCATTAGCCTGCATATCCCAAACATATTTGACTATGGAGCCTTTTTAACATTTTTGTTAACACATATTAATATCCTACAGCATTGATATTCCTCGTAGCAATCTCTTCTAAACAATAAGCACAGTACCCCCAATGAATTAAAAACTAGCGGCACCCAGCATACTATCAATGTTTGAACAAGGTCTAACTCATTCATCCAACAAATATTTGCCAATAATTAATAATATATAAAGGCAAGTTGTTTATTCCCTTGGTTTAGTCTAAGCATAATCCACTCTCCTTTTCTGAGTCAACACTTAATGATGTTGTTGGAACTTTTGAGAAAGCAACCTCTAGCTATTTGTGATGAAAGAGAGGTCAATATTTTATTTTGGTTCCCACTGAGGTGAAGAACATGGTAAGGGAGACTCTGTGAGGTGTTCCCTGGAGTTTATTTTTCTGATTGTTCTGACTATGGTAGTTGCTATTCCACTCATATTCCCAAAACCATTTCTTATAATACTGTAGGTATCTGGGACATTGCTATGAATGAAAGATTTGCATCATGAGAGTAGTTGGTGTGTTTATCCAATATATTTAACTCCTTTGTGAAAAGTCTTCTGCTGTCGCACTCACACTTGACATGCATCCTTTATCTGTTATGCTTTTTCAAGATGAAAGCATCTTGTTGGCTATGTGCATCTGCTACTTCTAATAACTCTGCCTCTGAGGGATTTACCCTATTTTTTTTTCATTTCTAATCATGCTTTTCTTCCTTCACACTTTCAGTCTCCACTGACCTAGAGTTTCATGTGTTCCTGTTTCATTTTCCCCTCTGATGATTTATTCCCCTCACCCCCAACCCATGGTCTCTGGGGTCCTGCATGTGGTTTAGCTATGTTTCCAGTTTTTAAAATACTTAAACATTTAATTAGTTAATCAAACTCTCAAAACTGAAAACCATTTTTATAAACATTTTAGTTCAAATTAGGTAGCACAATGAATGTTACTTGTTGTATACATTCTAAATTCAGTCTCAAATGTTTAAAACATACGTACTTTAATTTCATACCATTCCTATAAACTGTTACTACTTAGCTACCAGTAGTTATTGTCAAATGTGTAAATTAACAGACATGACTTTATGTGGTAGTTTCTGGATGCTTCTATAAAAAGAAGGACAGGATAGGACTTAGGAAAACATATATGGAGATCTTTATTTTATGTATTCAGTTATTAATAACTGAGGTTGATTGAATATTTGCTATAAGCATTGTATTAAGCATTTAAGTGCCATCTCTTAATTCTCACAAAAATCTATTAGGTAGCTACCATTATCATATCCATTTTGTACTTAACAGAACCTAAATAAAGAAGAGTGGAATAACTGGGTCAAGGCCACATTGCTGTGTAACATAGAGCTAGGTCTCAAATTTGAATCACTGTCTCCAGAGCTTTCTCTCTTAACCAAGATGCCTTGATGCCTCTAGAGAATGATGATTTGCTCCCTATATGCTACCAATAGCAAGAGGAAAGGAAGAGGTTTAGATGAGAACACAGCAATGACAAGCGAAGGGAATATTTAGGAAGAGAAGTAGGGTGAGAATTTGGGATATCGGGAAGCTTGTTTTCACTGATTTTGCAATTCCAAACCACCATTTAATGCCTGGGAAACTGATGGTTCCCATCTGTTCAATGTAACTGCTATTCCTAGATCACCTAAAATCAATATAGAGTGTTATGTGAATAAAATGGAATTAGAAAAATTTAGAGGAAGCCCAATATTAGCAATATCAGTTTTGAAATGGCTTTCCTATGTGATGTACATTAAGTACTACGGTAAAATGCTTTGGGGAAGGGGTTATACCTCATTAATCCTATCAACAAAATCTTCCACTGTAACAATTTTAACTTTTCTGAGGAGAGGCCACACAGCTAGATAACTTACAGCCAGGTAAAGGGGGATTCTGCCCTGGAGTAGTAGAAGTGTTTAGGATTTAAAAAAAAAAAAAAAAGCTCATTCAATTCAAACCAGTTCTAGCTCAGCTTGCAGAGAATTCAAAACAAGATTAGAAACAAGAAGGTAATTTATCACCCAAGGGAGGGGAGCCTGTGTTTGACATTGAATTATGGGGTACAGACTTTGCATGTGAACTGTTTCTGTATAAAAGTCTTACCCAGATCCCAGACTAAAGTGTTCTCTGGCATTGAAAACAATTCCAAAACTAATGAATGCCTTAGGTCTAGACATACCTCTTCCACTCAACCTAGTTCCCAAGTATCCCCCCAGCACCTGATCTTCTTGCACAAGCTGCTCTCTGCATTTTTCTTCACCAACTGTGTTTAGGAAACTCTTCACAGATGAATGTACTGGTATAAATTGTTCTTTGTACTTGGTCATTCTTCCAGGACCTCCACTGAGACTGACCATCCCAAATTCCTCTCTTCTGAGCTTCCAAAGCAATAGCATCCCATATCTCACAATTTAGCACCAAACAATAGTAAGATGGTTTATTGTTTCATGGTAGTGGCATTTATGTATTATCTACAACAAACCTTAAATTCATTGAACACAAACGCCACATTTTACTGTACAGTATTCCTCATGAAATATATAAAAAGCACTCAAGAAGTTAACTGATTATAAATGGTGTGTAAGATCATAAGGGAATACTCTGAAGGTGATAACACCTCTCATTATATATAGGATTTTCACCATTCTTTGGGAGAATTCCATAGGTGTGCCAACACAGATTCTAGCTGGAATTGGGTCACCAGGATTAAGCCACTAAGAACTACACAACTTTTAAGTAGCCACATTCTATAACATTGGCCAGAATGGAGGGTTGGTTTTGATGCTTCATGTGATCTTAGCACTTAATCCCCCTGAAGGAGATATTGGGGAAGTAAATAATCATCACTACCTCCAACAGCCACCATTATTAAAGATTTTTTTGCTACATCTTTCACTGTGAAAAGAGTAAGGAAAGAAAAATATGCTAGATGCCAAGACATCAACTAATTAACCCTCCAAAGCAATTGTGCCCACCCCCACCCCTGATTCTGGAAAATGGATAATAAAAAATCAAGGCAAAAGACTCTCTAGACACAAACCAGGAAGGTCCTGTGTGAGAAACTCATTCCCTCTGACTAGCATCCTTGGTGGAGTGACAACTCAGTGGAAGTCAGCACAGATGTCACACAAACATTGCCAAGGGGTAGAACTCAGAGTTGCCACAAAACCTGGATTTACTGGCCAATAATGAAGGTATCTTGGATGGATCCCAGTGCCTGCCTTTGGCGGACTTACAATTTTCCTCCTGAGCTGCTCCCATCTAAAAGATTAATAAAATTAAAAGTATGATAAAAACAAAGAGAGATTTAGTTTTCAAATTGTAACATAATTATGCTCATGCAATCCAAATAATTCTCACCAGCCTGAAATTCCTCAGAGACCCAACTGAATATATTACAAACACTCCAGTCATAAAGACCATGTTTCCCAGCAATAAAATTGCTGCAATAAACATTTGGGTTCTTTTCCATTTTTAGAACCATTTTGAACAACCTGCTTTTAATGTATTTTATTAGCACCCTCAAAATCTTCCAATGAATGACAAAACCCCCAGTGGTTTTTTGAGTGGCTGACACTAAACAATAATGTTATTTTGCAGTGTGCAGTCTTGTCACTGCCAACTAAGAGCTTTTTCTCAGGTTCCCCAGCACTAAATCTCTCCCTCCGAGGTACCTTCTGCAATCTACAGGCACTAATAAAATGAGATGATCTCCCTTAAGCCCATGTCATTCCAGCATTAGCCAGAAGGGATTTTGAACACCAATAATGCTTCCAATCTAAAGACAACTCGCTTCCTTAGATCAAAAAAAAAAAAAAAAATGTATTCTTTGAGCAACTGCCCACAATCCTTTCTCCAAGTCCCTGTGTCTAAGCAACAACATACTTATTGATAAAGATTGTCTTCAATCAAACAGTGCATCGTTTTATAAAGAGCTTTGCACGTGAAGGACTTTTAGCAATTCTGTAAGCAAAGTGTTAAGAAATTACTACACTTCCATCAGAAGTGCTTTGCAAGGTAAGGGCTAAAAGTTGCCCCACTGCTAGAATAATTAGAAAAGCAAATTTTAACAAGTTCTCTTTATTCATGTTCAAAACATGATTGTAAAACAGTAAAAATAATATGCAATCTCCTAGAATAACTGTCGTCATCAGAAGAAACTGACTGATCTCAGTTTAAAAAATATAATATTTAAAATAGAATCTTGGAGAAAATTCAAAGGCATTGTTGGTCCCCAGGGTGCTATCATGCACCTAGAGCCTTCTCTTTATTCTCCCACTTCCATCTTTCCTGGTTACAGCTAATATACTCCTTACGAGACAGTGTGTTAAGCACATTACATTTATCATCTCATTTTAGTCTCACAACCTTATGAAGTATTATCAATATTCCCATTCAACAAATGAATCCACAGGGGTTCAGAGAGGTCCGTCAACCTGATCACAAAGCCAGTAAGTACTCCAGTCACAATTCAAAGTCTTTCTGATTATAGAACCTGTATGCCTAAGCACTTTGCTAAGCCACCTCATTAATCATTCCCTCTCTGTTCCACACGAGTCTGATCTTACCGTAACTTTACAACCCAGTGGATCACGCTAAAGTAAGGAAACATCTCCAGAAATAAGTCCCAGGTCAGAGTCACAGTCTCACCCCAAAGAAAATTATCTAAGTGGAAGGCAGCATATGTTTCTTCACAAGGAGTTTTGCAAAACTCATCGAAATAAAAAGTTGACTTGATTGCTTTTCCTATATTATGTGAATAGAATGTGAATTCAGGGACATGCCTACCACTGTATGAGACCACTGTAGCATTGAGCCACAACTTCTGCCACTTTGAGAGCTGTTCTCAGCTACCCCACCCCCCATCTGCCTCCTGTGGGTGAAACACTTGAGAATGCTGCTTTCTCTCTTTGCCTTCTGTGAAAATGGCATCCAGCCTCATTCAGAAAAAGTTAATCACATGCGATGCATTGCCTGTCCATGGATATCACTTAGTCTATTACTAGATTAGCAGAGTTTTAGACCCAGTAAATATATAAAGACGGAGAGAAAGAGAAAAAAATACCCAGAATATATGACGGGAAGAAAAACAGATTAAGATGGAACAATACGAAAACATCAAGAAACAAAAACCAAGAGCAATGCAACCACCATTGGCCCCTTTTGTGGGGCCATCTCATGGGTGACTAACATGACCCAGAAAACCAGTGAGAAGAAATCACAAAGTAAAACACTGCCACAAGCTACCTGGACCAACAGGAAAGCACTAGAAAAAAAAATCCTCTTGGTGTTTCAACTCCCAACAAATATACATGGCTTTGTTTCTGTGTCAGTGAAGAAAAAACTCAGTTTAAAACTAATAAGAAGAGATCCCACAAAGAGACAGCAGCACTTTCCCACTTGGCATGTTTGAAGCAACAGTGCAATTTCTAAATTGTCTAATTTGTTGTGAAACTGCACAGTTTTCCTTCATTTTAATTTCAGGCTTTGTTTGTTTTTTAATCACACCTGCACTTCCAGAAACTCTCAGAGCAAAGATTTTCCTGTCGTTAAAGCACGGTTTCCCAGCTGTCTGAACAGGGCCTCTGGCCTCAAGGGCTCTCAGGTGGAAATGAAATGGCCTCAAATGTTTGAAACTTTACTTTCACTACTCTTTAAAAAGAGCTTGTTTTATTTAACTTTTTTGTTGTTGTTAACATTTTTTAGGTATATAGTTTTTCTTTTTATTCATTTATTTTTTTAAGTTTATTTATTTATTTTTGAAAGAGAGAGAGAGCATGTGTGGCACAGAGAGAGGGAAAGAGAAAATCCCAGGCAGGCTCCACAGTGTCAGTGCTGAGCCCAATACAGGGCTCAAACTCACACACCGCGAGATCATGACCTGAGCCAAAATCAAGAGTCAGATGCTTAACCAACTGAGCCACTATGGAAACCCTCTTTTTCATTTTAGATACAGTTCTGTCCAAAAATGATGAGGTCTTTTATTACACAAAAAAGTAGTTGTGTTTTTTGTTGTTTGTTTTTCAGTACATAAGATCCTTAAAATCCAAGAACTGGATTTTCTGCTGTCAGAAGGTATCTATGGGAGATACTTAAATATTTAAAAGGAAAATTTTAAAGGAAACATTCATTCCCACTAAAGGGAGCTTGGAATTTTGGTGAGCATATTTGAAGAGAATATTTAAATCTAAAGCAACACCCTATCACGTAAAATCTTGGAGGACTGTTAATCTTATATATTTCAACACAGACTTCTGGTTTTGTTTCATTTTTTTTTTCATTAGACTTTCAAATGATTTCATTTCAGTTGTCAGTTTTATTTTTTTTTCATATTATTATTCCAATCCCATCTCACAGGCTTTTTAATTAACACCCTTCTTACCTACAACCCAGCCATTTAAAGTACAAGAGTGTCATGGGTCATACTTTTTTTTTATTCATACTCTCAGAAAGCTTAGTAGTGTTCATAACCATTTTGTGAATTCGTGTAATCCTTCAAACCAATTTCTTGCCCAATTCTAGGAAATGAGACACATTTTTAGAAGAATCCTAACTGATCCTTAGGCTGAAAAATGAGTTACAACTGCTTTAAAAGAAAGCCTTTCTTCTGGACAGAGTATCTACATCTTTATGAGAAAGAGGCGGAACCGGGGAGAGCTGCATATAAGCCTCTCACTGGGCACACAAGGAGGAATTGGGGCAACGTGGCATTCCATTTAGATTCTGACTGCAAAAGGATCTTACTGAGGGTTTGGACATGACACTAGCACTCCACCATGTGGCCTTTTGTCTTGCCATTAAGGGCCTAGTGTAAGGAAAAGTGATATACCTTCACATATTCTAGCTCAGGGTGCTTTTAAAAGTGTATACAACTAAAACTGTAAGGAGTAATTCCTAATGCTAATGTGAATTTCTATAGTGGGGGAAAGAGGTTGTAACTGAACAAGAGCTATATATATCTTCTTTTTATTGTCAGAAGCCAAATCTTCACTGAAGTCATATGAGCACAGATATCAGTATGTATATAAGCATATGTATGGAGAGAGAAGAGAGACAGAGACAAAGGGAGAAGAGACGGAGGAGGGGGGGAAGGAAAATATTACACTGAAATTTCTGTGAAATTTCTAAAAAATAGGACTTGGAAAACTAAAATGTCACTTTATCTGATAATGGTCAATAATAGTCTACAACAGAGTCATAAATGCAAGCTAATCAAACACACTCTTTGGCTTCTTAATCTAAAAAATAAATAGAAGTATTATAATGCATTCGTTCATGTATTTCTCAGCTAACTTCCTGCCCCATAATGAGACCAAGTGAATGCTACAAAACCACAAAGACAAATTATTCAAAAGAGTTTGTGAATTGATCTAAAAGGAATATAGCTTACAAAATTATTGAGGTTCTAATCTATGCCATTTCCTGAAAAATGCTGGGTCCATGTTTCATGTGATCCTGCTTACAAGCTTATTAAAACATTGATGAACCACCTCATATAAACTCAAGGGCATGCAGACTGTCAAAATCTCAGCTTCTGAAATTGTGTGCTCATCTCTCAACACCAGTATTGGGTCTTGATGAGAAGTTAGAGAAGCATGAAGCCCTCAGAACCTCTGTTTTATTGAAGAGATCTCTGGTTCCAGATACATGAAATCTTACAGGCACAGGAGGCAAGTTCTTTACCCTATTCATATTTGAACAGAGACAGGGAGAGACAGAGACATGTCACTCCAGGTTACGGTGACTCTAGGCTTTTGTAAATCATATCACAGATAACTCTGAAAACTACATTGTTGGCATTTTAAGAAAGCCTGATTTGTCCTTAGGTAATCATTTAAACACAACAAAACAAACAAAAGCTGGCCAGAACATCAACATATATCTGAGCTGACCCACCATGGGTCTCCTCAAATTGAAATGACTTATTATGCAGAGTTTTATTGTTAGTCTTCTCCAAATACATGTGAAATTTACTTCCAAAACACAGAAACATGATTAAAGCTCATTTTACAGTTTGTCCTTTATGGACAATTCATGTCGTGTTTTATTAAACTCTTCAATAATTTATTTACTATCAAAAAGCATCCTAATTAGAGACTACAGTACGGACATCATAATGTGACCATGGGGAAATGCGGGTGAGAAAAATGCCAGGGGCTCTTTTGAAGGAAAATAGGGCAAGTAAATCAAGTTCCCAAGTGCATTTGCTCCATTTCCCAACCCAGAAAATACCGAAGTTTGGGGACATCCAAACGTACATCATGCACTGAAGATGGGTCTCACAAATCCTCCTTGGCTGCACGTTGTAGAAGTATAAGCAGAATCCTTTTTAACAGCTATCCAATGTTTTTCTCAGGAGGGGTCGACGATGAGCATTTTGTTTTATGCCGAGGCAATTGCATTACAGACACTAGCTCTACATTTGACAATCACTCACGAAGCAACTGGAATTTGACAATAAAACAAACCAAGGCCTTTTCCCCATTACCAAACACATTTCTAAGCTGTATTGTTCAAAAGGAGAATGTGACTGAATAAAGAAGTTCAAAGCCTGGAAGTGACTTGGGGTTTAAAACACTTCTATAGGATGCAGTCAAAATAAAAATTTTCAAAGCTTGCTTTCACGGGGAAGAGAATTCAGGCACTGGAGAAGCATCTGAGTAATCTCAGAGAAGCACAATACCTAGAGGGCTCATTGCTTTCTAGAGACATATAATCTATTTAACAGCTTCACAATTCACACAGAAGTCCTAATCCATTGTACATTATAGCAAAACTTAGCCAATACTACGAAAAGTCCAATACGTGAATATACAGATGCAAAATTAATCCACTCTCAAATCTCCAATGTGAGTAGATGATGTATTTAAATAACACAGATGGGTTATTTTGAGGAGTGCGGAGGGGTGTCTAAACTCATTAAGAGACTACAGTGTGTTACAGCTAAAGAAGTTCATAGGGAATACCTTAGAATGTTGAGGTATTCTGAAATTTTTATCCTAGGGTTTTTTTTTTTATCTATTCAAATAATAAATTTATCGAATTAGAAATAATATGTCACAGGGGTGCCTAGGTGGCTCAGTTGGTTAAGTGTCTGACTTCAGCTCTGATTATAAGCTCATGGTCCATGAGTTCAAGCCCCGTGTCAGGCTCTGTGCTGCTTCAGATTCAGTGTCTCTCTTTCTCTCTCTCTGCCCCTCCCCAACTCATGCTCTGTCTCTTTCTGTCTCTCAAAAATGAACAAATGTTAAAAATTTTAAAAAAAGTAAGGTCAGAATGAAAAGATCATTAATTAGGAGTTAGGTACGTCTAGATTCAACATTTTGATTTTGTCACCCGTAGCAGTGTGACATTATGCACTAACCAACTACTGTTTTTGGTTTTTTTGTTCCTCACGTAAAAGAAATTATTCAAGTTATGTGTATATTTATATATTGTTATTGGGCTGATTGACTGACCTACTGGCATGGATTGGAAATAGAGCACAGGTAGCAGATCATGCTATTTAATTCCACCTAGAAAATAGCATCAGTAATAGAACAAGACAAAATTTGGATTTCATTTTTATTCCTCTGTGACTTCCTCTCTTGTACTTTAAGTCTTAGTCTTGTTCTTGGTAAGGACAAATCATTGTCCTCTATAAAATTTAAAAAGCTCACTGCATTTAACCTGCCACCATGTGTCTGGCTAGCCCTTAAAATTTGGGGCATTATCAATGGCTCAGGACAGCTTCACCCTTCCCCCTTTTTTTCCCCTAAAAAACATGGTACTCCAGAGTAGAACTACCTAATCTGGTTTTATTAAGCACCTTCATCCTTGTTATATGGGATCAGTTTTCCTGGAGAACATAATGTTTTTATTTCATAAATAAAAGGCAACATAGTATAATAGAAAGATCCTGAAAGACCTATGTAGATTGGTTCTATTACTTCCTATCTTAATACTAGGCAAAATTTTAATGTATCTGAATAGCTATTAAATTCTCTCTAGGGGCACCTGGGTGGCTCAGTCAGTTAAGTGTCTGACTTCGGCTC
The DNA here is from genome assembly GCA_028646485.1 of Cryptoprocta ferox. NCBI lineage: Eukaryota > Metazoa > Chordata > Mammalia > Carnivora > Eupleridae > Cryptoprocta > Cryptoprocta ferox. The sequence continues at coordinate 60,666,904 of CM053561.1, forward strand.
AGGTCATGATCTCACAGTTCATGGGTTTGAGCACTATGTCGGGCTCTTGCTGACAGCTCAGAGCCTGGAACCTGCTGTGTGTCTCCCTCTCTCTCTGACTCTCCCCTGCTAATGCTGTCTCTCTCTCTCTCTCTCTCTCAAAAATAAAAAAAATAATAAAAAAATAATGTAAAAAATTATCCCTAAATAATAATCTTTTAAATTATTGTAAACATTGAATTATATATACAGATATATATACACACACATATATATAACTATAACTCTATAACTGTATGTCAAGTCTAATTCCTAGAACCTGGCAGGTCTTTAAATCCATAGCAGTAATAATGATGAAGATAATGACATGTACAAAATATGGAAGATTACTAGAACCTTATACCGGCAGGGCCACCAAGGAGTCAAATGTTTAAAGAGTAAACATTTCATTTGTAATGAAACCATGGCAAAAATAAAATGAAGAGTGCAGGAGGGGAAAGATCAATATTAGTGAGACACTCCTGTTGTAGAAATCTTCCTTATAGCCCCTTACAGCCTCTATCTCTTTCTCTTTTGGTTCCTAGAGTTTCTCCGTTGCTATGGGTTGGGTAATTGACACACCAAACTCAATTTCTTTTATACAGACTGCACTGGTGATAGTTAAATTCATCTTTTTATCCATGAGTCTCAGGACTGGGAGACAAGCACATCACCTAGGAAACTCTATGATGGACAAGCCGCTTTTCCAGTGAGTCATCACACTGCATCTGGATGCAGTCTCTGGTAGAGACTTTGGGTTTTTCCTGGTTAGGTAGGGGATGGCTGGCACTCTGGTTACATGTGTAATTGCTGGATAGTTCTGAGCTGGGGTATCTTCAAGCCAAAGGGAAATAATATACATGGATGTGGGAGACCCAAAGATATAATGAAGCAGGCATGTTGGTCACTTGTCTGACACCTTTTCTCAGAAAGTCAGCTCTTAAGTCAGGACTAGGTGATCAGTAACCTTCTGCCTCTACTCCTCTGGGTAAAGTCATTTGTAATTCAGACGCAGTGTCTCCATCATGCCAGGGGCAGGTCTTAGAATAAAGTTCCTGAAAAATTTCTACTGCAGCCCCTGGAGTGAGTATGGCTCTTCCTTTCCCTGGAACCTTCTGGTTCAGCTCTTTCGTGGCTCACTGGAGGAAGATCTATATCCCTTCCAACTAATGCCCCCTTTATCTAAGCAAATTTGAGAAAATTATTATTAATGGTACTATAATTTATTACTGTTAACTAATATTAATTGTTGCTAGTAACCACTCTCAAATTGCAAGAGGAGTCTGACTCAGGATCCCAGGACATGAAAAAGGCACTCCAGGGGCACCTGGATGGCTCAGTTGGTTGAGCGTCCAACTTTGGGTCAGGTCATGATCTTGCAGTTTGTGAGTTTGAGCCCCACATCAGGCTCTGTGCTGACAGCTCAGAGCCTGGAGCCTGTTTTCGGATTCTGTGTCTCCCTGTCTCTGCCCCTTTCCCACTCATGCTCTGTCTCTGTCTCTCAAAGAATAAATAAACATTGAAAAATTAAAGAAAAAGAAAGAAAGAAAAAGTCACTCCAGAAGAACAGTCTGTATCAACCAAAGGCTAATCTTTAAAATATCAATAGGTATAATCACCTAAAATCACATCCCTATGTTTTTCATGTAAGTATATGACAAATCTTGTCCATTTTGGGGCATTTTATTTGGTAATTTTGTTTTGTTGGCATCCTTGTTAGTGTATAACAACAACAACAACAACAACAACAACAAAGAAAAAGTTTTCACAGAATAAACTAGTAAACAGTAAGTCTGATGTTACTTGATGTGAACTAAGAATGTTTATTGGGGTAGGGTGCCTGGATGACTAGGTGCATTGAGTATCCGACTTAATTTCAGCTCACGTCACGATCCCAGGGTTGTGGGATCAAGCCCCATGTGGGACTCTGCACTGATTGTAGAGCCTGCTTTAGTTTCTCTCTCTCTGTCTCTCTCCCTCTCTCTCCCACTGCTCCTCTCCCCCATTTGCAGGGTCGCTCGCGTGCGCACGCGCGCTCTTTCTCTCTCTCTCTCTCTCTCTCTCTCTCTCAAATATTTTATTTGAGAATTATTTTTTTAAAGAAAGAATGTTTATTGGGGTCATCAGTAAAAAGGATAGATGTTCTAGTTTTTGTGTGATTTCTACCCAGATAATACCAATACTGTATGTAGTCTATTATTCTGAGCTTCAAGGAAGACTAGTCTAAGCTAATCCAGGCACATGAAAATCTATCTTAACACATATTGAGTACCTCTGAAGATTGTGTGTGCGTCCTTCTCACTGCCTTGTCCCCATCACTAAGCACAGAGTCAAACCTTGAGCAAGGGCTCAAACTGGTTATTATATAATTAAGTTAATGAGTATAAGATGGAGGCAATGTTATCCATCACCTCTACATTGTGCCAAACCCTGTCTCTATCCACCTAAGGCACAGAACTCAGAAAAATGGCACAAAACTAACTTCAAGTTACTGTAAGTTTTTATAGCATCAAAATAAACTCACCAAAGTCTAACAGTACTTATTCCATCCATCTTTACAATTTTCTAAGATTGCTGAAGCTCTTTTCAGACTTAACATCCCGAACGGAAAACTAGGAAAAATGAATCATTCCTAGAATCACCAAATCCCTTAAGTCCATGTTTATTTCACTTCATAACTCAGCCAACAATGACACAGTGAAAAGAAGTGGAGAGCCCTGATGGATCCCACCCAGAGGGGCTCAGGACTTTCTCCAGGGTCAATAAGCCTTCTTGATCTCCAACCCTCTGACTCATGAGTCCTCGTAAGGGGAGAAGAGGATGGAGGAGTACCAAAAGCACTTTTCCCACCAGTGACACATCACAGTGTATCCACCCCTAGAGAGAACCCAGAGCCTAATCAGGCACTATGAGGAAGGAAGTAAAGGAGGAAAGAGAGTAGAATGGGAGGCATCAGCTTCCAGTGACCATGTAAGTAAGTTGGGGAGAAATTATGGGTTCCCCTGGTGTGACTAATTTTTTAGCGCTGTCCCCATAGGAAGAGTGAACAGTGTGGTTTTGATTTGTAATTTGGGCTGGGTCACTGCTTCACTGACTTGCCCTTTCTCCTATGTAAAATAATGGTGGTAGTGATAATGATGATGATGGTGATGATGAGGACTCATGACAACAATAATACTTTCTATCATCCAATACTTTTGATGGTTTTAAGAGAGAGTATGCAATTACCTTACACAATTTAAAGCTGTGGGTAGTTGTTATTCTTTTCCAACTGTGAGGAGCCAACACTAAACCTGGATGCTTAAAGGGTTTGGGAAATTTTGGACATGGGAGAGACGGTGAAATCATAAATACAAATAGCCTCATTGACCGTACTCTTAATGTGGACCAAAGCCTTTATTCTGATGAAGCAAGGTTCTGAAAAGGTTGGCCAGTGAGATACAGAACCCAAGTCTGTCTGACACACAAGCCAAGCTTTTCATCCTATGCATTCCTGCCCTTCACTATACCAAGAGATCACAGCTGAAATGATATGAGGAAACGCAGTCAGGAGAAACCCTAAATGTAGGATTGATGGGCCAAAAAATATGACCAGAAATCTATTCTACTATATGCATATGAGTACGTTTTTGTGCCATTTTTCTGAGCTCTGTGACTTAGGTGGATAGAGATGGGGTTTGGCAAGATGTAGAGGTGACAGATAGCATTGCCTCCATTTTATACACACACACACACACACACACACACACACACACACACACCACTCCAATCTGGTGAGTGGAAAGAAAGGAGAAGTAGCCAGCTCCTAAAAGAGAGCAATCATATGGGGAAAAAGCATCCCCTCTATAGGGTTTCTAGAGGAAGAAGCAAGGGATACCCAAGCCCTCTGGTATGGTGCAGCATGGGAAAACACCAATAAAAGCAGTAAATACAGCCATCCTTTACCACAGTTTGTCACACAAATCTTGCCCTGAAGCTGCCTAACACAACTCCTCTATTAATTCCATCCTGCCTGTACAATGTAGCTGTGAGGAGTCCCATCGGAGCTTTTCTCTGATAAATCCCATAATCCTCGCCACTCGTTTATGGGTCCCCAGCATTCATAATGCCAATGACTTAGGATTCAAAGTCAACCTTGCTCCACTTCCCTTTTTTATGGGATCAGCTTTCTGATGATGACAATCCATTGTTTCATCACGCAATGGAGTCCTGTAAACAGGAGGGGGATGTCTGAAGTTAAGATGAGACATCATTTTCCATTTCCAGCAGGATAACTCTTCTGATGGTTTCATATATGTGCCTCTGGTCTTCTGACAATCTGTAAACTCAGGGATGAATGGAACGTCTCTTTTAAAGTCATCTTTAACAATTTAAGCATAGGCATGGGCTTAAAATTCCAGAGACTGACTGACTTCATCTGCTGCTAATGTGCCAGGGGGAGAATAAGTCACTGAGACTCAATCACCTTTTGCAATAATGCATACTTCAGAGCCCCTTGCCTAAAATCTTTTGAATGGTGAAGATATAGTAACCACTGGAGACCCCCACCTTCTTCTAACAGCTAGACTCAGCTTCCTCAAAGCATAAATGGTCCATATGGCTGCCTATTTTCTTCAACTCATTTTACTTTTTTGGATGGTGAAGTGGGAAAACCTTAGGATCCCCCAATAGCCAAGTAGCTGCCATATGGTTTCATGACCCATCCCTCACTTTCTTATTATCCTGTCTTTGTGTGTAAGTGAACCCCTTCAGTCATGCCATCAGAATCCACAACTCTCTGAGCCTCACTGAATATGGGATCACCTACAAGACCCTGAGATGCCAGTAAATCCAAGAGAATTAGGTGATCAGCAGCAAGGATGATTTAAGAGTACTGAAAGTTGATTTATAAAGGAATATGAAAAGATATCCCAATTAAGCCAGCTATAAAGAGAGCACATGCAAACATCTGAAGTTCAGAGATGCTCCTACACAGAAGCACTGGAAGCCATGCCAAGCCCAACAGAAAACAATGTGAGCTCAGAGAAAAAGAGACTTTTTGACTGTCATCAGGTTTTAAGAGGCCAAGAACACTTCAAGAGTTGATGTTGCAACAAATGAAGTAAGCTACCTTTGCAGTGAAATGCCAGGATGTTAAACAAAGATTCTTCAGTTGATGGCTGTTTGTTTTTATGGAAATGAGTAGTGTTAAGTGTCAGTACTCTAGAAAGTAGGAACAGTACCAACTGTTTTTGCAGGATGAGAGTTATGGATGTAGTACAGGGCTCGGTACACACTAAGTGCTGAATGCACAACAGCCATTAGTGTTGACTCTTGATGATATCATCCTCCCACCCTGGGTATGAAAGGGCTGCAGTCCAATATGCCTGCTGGACAAATGGCTCCTAATATCTTTCATTCTCCCTACTGAGTCACCACTATTTTGGAACCAAACGTGTACTACATATCAGCAAAATGCTGGCTTGAGAACTAAGTTAAGGTGATGTGGGAGACCTATCACAATTTTCTTATTACAGCTTCTTTTCGCAGTAACCGTGAGATGCCAAATGCATGTTTTTGTAGCTTTCAACTTGAGAACCAAGTGTAGGGCTCAAGAAACAAAAGGCTCTATATTTTACTTCTAAGCACCTATACCAGACAAATCCAAGCATTGAAAGCTTTTTGGAAAACATCCCCAGATGCATGGGCTGAAAACAAGCCACGAAAAAGAAAAAAAAAGGAAAAGAAAGAAAGAACCCTAAATGCTCTGATTCCAACTTTGCTTTTTCAAGTTCAATGATAAAAGTAACCATGACAATAATGATGTCAGGTGACAGTTTGAGTTTTACGAGCTAGGCACTGTTTGTTGCGTTTCATGTCATTCCTTATAATCCTTTTAAAAGCCCCCATGAGGCTTAGGCTTTAGTGGAATTCTCCAAGATTCTACAGTTAGTCAGTACGTCAACTACCGCTTAGACCCAAGCAATCTGACAGCAGAGTCCGTGTGTGTGCATGTGTGTGTGTGCACGTGAGCACACGTGTGTGTGGTTTCTTTTGATTTTCTTTGTTTTGCACCATAATGCAGTACTGGCTCCCGAAATGTATGGGTGATTTCCACATACACATGCAACATCTGAGCACCTTCCTCATCTACATGCTGTGTACCTGGTCTGAACCAGCTGTCACTTGCTTCATTTTCTGAAATAAATTACTAAATGGAATTGCTTCCTTCTACACTCCTTCACTCCAATCTACTCTCAACTAGAGCAATTCTGTTAAAAAGTGAGCTCTTCATGTCACACTCCTTGTTTAAGGTCTTCCACTGGATCCCCACCCCCCTCAGGCTAAAAGCCATGTTCCCTACAATGGGCTGCAAGGCCTCACCCTGTCCACCTGTCACCACCTTTTCCTCCATAACCTCTCTGACCTCATTGCTTTCTATCTTCTCATTCACTTACCATTCCAGCTACTGTGTCTCCTTGCTCTTTCTTGAACACAGCATGGTCATTCTTGCCTCAGAAACTTTCCAACTGCCATTCCCTTGCCTAGACCACTGTCCCTCCAGATGCACGCACGGCTCATTCCCTGACCTCCTCAAGATATGTCAGCTTTCATCACTGCATTTAAAACTGCAGAAAGTTCTGCTTCTCCCAGATGTCATACCATTCTTGTTGCTTTCTTTTCTATTCATTAATTTATGTAGATTTTTATTAATTTTTTTATTTTTAAAATTTATTTATGTAAATTCAAGTTATTTAACATACCATGTAGTATTAGTGATTCATCACTTACATATAAGACCCAGTGCTCATCCCAACAAGTTCCCTACTTAATGCTCATCACCCGTTTAGCCCATCCTCTCAACCACTTCCCCTCTGGCAACCTTCAGTTTGTTCTCTTTATTTAAGAGTCTCTAATGGCTTGTGACTCAGTTGGTTAAGCATCTGACTTCAGTTCAGGTCATGATCTCGCAGTTCATGAGTCTGAGCCCCATATTAGACTCTCTCTGCCGTCAGTCCAGAGACTGCTTTGGATCCTCTGTCTTCCTCTCTCTCTCTCTGCCCCTTCCCTGCTTGCGCTCGCTTGCTCTCTCAATAAATAAACAAACAAACAAATAAATATTTTTAAAAATGATTCTCTTATGCATTTATTTTCTCCATAACATTGATGACCATATAACGTCCTTCATATTTTGCTTATGCATTATAAATTTTATATTTATTTTCTAGAATATCAACTCTATCAGGTCAGGAGAGTTTTGTTTCTTTTATTTTATGCTGCATTCTTAGCCCCCCCAAACAGCAATGCATGGCAAATATTTGTTGCAGAATGCACAATGCATAGTCTTACTATTCTAAGGGGTGTCTGTCAACTGTATAGGGAATCTTAACTCACTGGGAAATCTTTTTCTATTGAGTATTCTTCCAGAATGACATTAAGCAGCTCCTATCTCTTAATAAAGTTGCCTAATGTTTCTAAATATTACCTAAATTATATTCTTGTTTTATATTTTTTTACCCCTTAAGCAGTCCTTCTTCCTTAAGAATAGACCAGGAGGGTGAAACATATAGTTTCAAAATAGAGGGCAACAGTTACAGACTAGAGATATAATTTCATCATTCAACTCTAACTTCCAAAATATATCGTTTTTTTCTTCTAAAGCCATGACCTATACAAGCAATTTCAAGCCTGAAATCTTTGACTGGGAATATTTGGATGCAAGAAATAGAAAAGTGGCTTTTGTTTTTATTTTTATTTTTGTAAGTCTTCACATATCAGTGGTTGGTAGAATCAGAGAGTAGGGCAATCATTGAGTATAGAAAGATACAGGAGCAGTTTGCCAGTCAAAGAATTGAGAGAAGCATTTGAGCTGGAGGGAGTGACCTCAAGACTTAGAGAAGCAACAGAATTAGATTGAGGTATGGCCACTGACACAGTTGGCCCTGCCCCCTTTGGAGAGAAAGTATACAGTTGGTCAAACAGTAGAAGTCTCATAGACAGGTTTGATGATCTGTGGGTAGAAGGGACTCCATTTCTTTCTGGAAATAGGAGAAGGCAGCCTTTCAGTGTGTCTCACATCAAGGTGGCCCCATGGTGTAAAGAGATGTGGAAATTGCCCCTGACCTCATGTAGGACACAGATGTTTCCTAAGGACACTGGCTAGTCATCAGGCAAGAGGTGAAATGAACACAGAGAAGAATCAGGGTAGACAGTCCAAGCTAAGGATTAGATGGCAGTCACAGTCAGTCTTAGGTAAAAATGTCACATAAGTGAGCATGAAGATGGAGGCCTACTCCACCAGGGCAGTGACCTCAAAGTGTTAACACACAAAAGAAAACAGAACACAATTTATCTCATCAACTGCATCAGATTCAGAGTCAACATGAAAGACCAAGGGGTGACATTTATCAGTGGAAGTGTGTGAGAACAGGAGAGTACAGAATGAGTGATGCCTCCTCCCCACCTGATGATGTCCGTGCAGCCCTTGAACTCACGGTCCCTCTGAACCCAGGTGAAAGAGAAAGACAGACGATAAGTAAAAAACTCTGAAAGAGTAAGCATCTGTCTTCTCTAGAGGGTTGGCGAGTTGGATTTAACCTAAAAGAGACAGACCAAAACTGGAAGTGAGGGAGATAAATTCAAGTGGCATATGAGTATTCCTTCCTTAAGCAGAAATGTGTGCTGGTGAGCAAGCAATATTCAGTTATGGAGAAATAAAGTTATATTTCTACCTAGCTGAGTCACTGCGTATAAATTTTAAATTCACTCTATGTGTAAGGGCCAGTGATTTATCAGTGCTGAGTTTTACAGTAAAATAAAATTTTAGAAAGTTACCAAATGGCTAAGTAGATGGCAGAAATCATGAGGAATAAAAAAAAATAAAATAAAATAAAACTTACTCCTCATCCAAGGAAGTATGATAAAACTAATACAGCTAAAATGTTTTAAAGCCAAATATGAAAAACAGTATGTGCCCGGTTTACAATAAACCACTTAACCCCAACGTAGTTATTTCCAAATAGTGTGTGGGATTCAATATGCAAAAAAAGCCCAAGAATAAAAACACACTTCACAACTTACCCAGGAATTTCCCTCTTGTATTTATGAAACACTCACTGTCTCTATTCAACTAGAAACAACCATCTCCATTACAAAATATACTAAATTGTCACAGTTACTTATGTCTGCTAATAGACGAATTACATCTTATCCAGTGTCTGCAGTCACCTTCCATGTGGATAACATATGGCTAAGTTGTTATTGTACTGCAGAAGTAACAGACAACATTATGTTTTACCCCACTTAAGAAATGAGGAATAAGAACCTTAAGACTTTGTGCATTCCTTTAACAAATGTTAAGAAGTAGAAGGAATTGGCCACAAGGTAAGCCAGATGACTAGATTCAAATCCTATTTACCATATATTACTGGTATGACTTTCAGTTTCTTTAATGCCTCCATTTTCTCATATATAAGCAGTCAAATTGCTAAGGAACACAGAGCTTATGTATATAAATACCAAGCTTTAGAACACAGCTTGTCTTATTATATGCACTTTCTAAATATTTACTGGAGCACCCGGGTGGTTCAGTTGGTTGAGAAACTGACTCTTGATTTTGACTCAGGTCATTATCTTATAGTTTGCGAGTTTGAGCCCTGTACTGGGCTGTGTGCTGACACTGTGGAGCCTGCTTGGGATTCTCTCTCTCTCTCTCTCTCTCTCTCTCTCTTTCTCTCTTCCTCCCCCACTTACGCTCTCTCCCTCTCTCAAAATAAATAAACTTTAAAAAAATTTTAAATAATATAAAGATTTACTAAAATTATCAATATTTTTATTTATTTATTTAATATTTTTAAAGGAGTATTTTTTTTAATTTTTATTTTGTGTGTGAGAGACAAAGAGAGAGAGAGAAAGCAGGGGGGAGTCAGAGAGAGAGAGTGAGAGAGAGAGAGAGAGAGAGAGAGAGAGAGAGTCAGTCCCAGGTAGGGTCTGTGCCACCAGTGCACAACTTGATGTGGGGTTCAAACTCATAAGCCATGAAACCATGACCTGAGCTCAACCAACAGAGCCACCCAGGCACCACAATTATCAATATTTTGAAAGGCCCAATTCCTAACATTACCAACCAGAAACTCACTCTTAATTCAAGATTTTTTCCATGAACTCTCCACCCCCCAATTCTCAGTTAGATCTCCCATTTGATTTTCCCCATTCACTTTTCTATGCTATCCCAACACTAATTCTCACCAACCCTCATACTGTATTAAATAATTCATGCACTTTAAAGAAAATATCCTTTTTTGGTATTGAGATCTCTACTCAAAGATGAGGAGATACACACTACTGTCACTATATCTTCTTTGATAAATATAAAGTTCTGGAAAATGACTGGTCAGTGTTAAGATGTAGTCTTCAATCAAGAAACTGAATAAAACTCTGTGCTCGGAGGATACAATTCATAAACCTAGTCCAATAAAGTGTATCCTAGCACTTCATTTTAAACAAGTGAATCAGAAATGGAGAATTTAAATAATTCTCTGATTCTCTGGAATCAGAAACCTTTTATTTGATCCCTCTGTTACATGCTATTAGGCAAATCATTTCTTCATTCTGGGCCTCAAGTTCCCTATTTGTAAAATAAAGGCAAAATATTGGCTGGATAATTTTTATTTGTCCCTCCCGATTCTTTCCTACTCTCCTTCTTCATACTGTGTACCAAAGGATGCTTACATTTAGGGCTGTATCAAATAGGCCCCCTCTGGCTTCTGGTTGGGGAAAGGGGAGGAAGTGGCCGGAGTTTCAAGGGTGGAGAGAGAGACCAACGTTTTTATTCCTCTCTCCTTCCCATCTGCCTTTCTCCCAGGCCACTGATAAGCAGTGGCTCCATTCCTCTATCTGTGCTTACCACTCTCCTATTCTCTGCCTCTGCCACTGCTATGGCTCCCTCTCCATTCTGGTCACCATATTCTCTCCTTGTCTCTTCAGGCCTAGGGGTGATAGTTGCACACTCTTGTTAGTGTCTGTGTGCTTCCTCATTGCTGATTAGTTTCCTTTAAGTATGACAATAAGCCTTGAATTGTCCCTTCATTAAACACTTCTCTATTTCTATTTGAGAGGGCCATCTCTTTGCTTCCAGGATCAACTCATACAGAGAGAGACATCACTGAGACATTATAAAAATGATAGTAAACAAGTAAAAATGCTCCATTTTGTGCCTGTTGCATAGTTAGATGATCAATGAATATCTGCTCAATCCTACTGCGTAACAGCATTTTCTGCAAAGCACTATCATGATAGGATCTGTGCAGATCAGGTCCTGTGTCATATGCATACAATCATTAGGTAAGGTGCAGAGCAAACAACTTTTATAATATGTGTATTTTCTGGCTACTACCCAGGTGGTTCTTTATATTAAGTTATACAACTATTGGCAAGCAGTTATGACATCTCTTATTAGGCCTTTCTTTGCCAGCTTGTCTATATTTCTTTCCATATTTCCTCCCAAGTCAATCCACAGCAGGCCCTTAATACTATGGCTCTTCTCTGAATATGCAGAGTGGTACTCAGCAGACACCTAGGGACCCAGAAACAACTACCATTTTCCAGAAGCTCCTTGCTACATGAAAGAACTAGTCATTTTTCTGAATGAAGTGTGGTGAGCTCTTCCCATGGTCTAAATCAATATTTTTATGTTTTGTTGTTTTCCCCATGAGGTTTCTAGGCGATCTTTGTCTGTTATAAGAAAAAAAGGGGGAGGGACCTGACATATGAGTGAGTATCACATAGAAGGAGGTTTTTCCAATAAGAAAAGGTATTTTTCTCTGCTTGGGCTCACCCAACACCTTGTTCGTTCACATGATATCATTTTATAGGGAAGGAGGGAATTTAGCTAATGTCATGTGGCATAACTCCCAACACTTTTGGAGAACTTTTTCCTGGAATTGAAGTCAGTTCCTTGGAGATACCACTCTGAAGTTCCAGAATGACAACACTTAGATCTACTCTTGATAACCTTCACACACATATGTATACTTTCTTCCATGCAACCCTTGTGCATTACTCTTGGGAAGCACTTGTTAATATTCTTATTTTCCAAATAAGAAAACTAAACTGAGAAGTACGAAGTATTAGACCCAAGATCTCTAAGTACATGGCAGAGACAGGACTAGAATTCACATCTGCTGACACCAAATTTCATTCTTCTTCACTAACTATTCATGAAAGACCAACCAGATGCAAGGTACTGAATTAGGCCCCAGTATAAGACTTTGCAAAAAAAATAAATAAGATATAGTGTCCATTCCATTAAGGAAATTTTGATATAAAATGTTTTCTTCCTCTATTAACTACATGCACATAATGCATCTCTCTGTATTTCAACTTGGACTCAAACCCCATCGCCTCTTGAGGGAGGAGCTACCAGAAAATAGAAGAGGCCTGTATATTCACGTCCTAAAATATGACCCTTTCCATAAACAGGTCCAAACACTGAGCTCCCAACTAATAGTTTAACACTATTCTCTAAGTTAAGAACTAGTCTATGTGCCATGCACTATGACAACCACTTGCCACATGTGGCTATTTATATTTAAATTAAGTAAAGCTAAATTTAAACCTAGTTAAAAATTCAGTTTCTCAGTCATGCTAGTCACACTTAAAGAGCTCATAGCTACATGTGGCTAATACATGGCTACATGGCTGAACAGAGTAGTTATAGAACATTTCTATCATTGTGGAAAATTCTATCGAACAGTGCTAGTATGTATGTGAAATGCATTCTCCTTAAAACTGTTGAACCAAAGAACCATAGGATCATGTAATAAAAAGCCAAAAGGCCATTATAGATGAAAGTAAATTAATTCATTCATTTGTTCTGTATGGATTTAACAATCATGCATTAAGTGCCTACTATATGCCAGGCATTGTACTTGTAGTAGGAGATATAATTAGCAAAACAGATATGATTCCTGACCACATTTATCTTACAGACAATAAAATATGTAATTTCAAAAGAATGTGATTATTTACTGCTACCTCTAATTTTGTTGCAATCACAACAAATGACAATTCTCTCACAGTTATACATGCCAAGCAGAGCAAACATCTTTGTCTTCTGAGAGATTACAATCTTTCTGAGTCACGCCATACTAACTAAAGGGAAGTTTTCTTCCAGACGTTTTTGTGGGTTATTGTGGTTTGAGCTTAATTACAAGCACTTAGGTCTATTTACCTCACATAGATTCAAATATGAGTCTTTCAGACATGAGTCTTTCAGTCTTTGTAATCTGTAATAATAGGTAACTAAATAGTCTCTGAGGCAGGCTTGATGACAGAGTCAAAGCTATGTGCCTAGGGATATAAGAGAAGACAGCTTTGAGAATGTCAAAAAGAAAGCCTGAAAATCCGCCTTTGGTTGGGTTGGTTTAAGTCATCCTAGTTGGTAGGGGGGCATTTCTTATCTGTTCAAGCTGAACATTACTCAGAGGAATGAACACTAGTTTTAACCCACAACTTTGGTGTTTAGTAGGGTGGATCTTGATCACTCCCTCCTGAAACTGTTTTGAGATCTAACTCCTATAGAGGATTCAAAAGAAAGATCAAGAAAAGACCCACAGAAGAGCAAAAGTGTATCTACCAAGACTCTGTGACTTCAAAATTCTCCCTCCTTAAGAAAATACTCATTCTTTCTGCTGAGAAACAGTGAACATATATTCTTGAAAGCAATAACCTCAAATGTAAGAAAGTTAAATAAAATATTTCCAGAAGCTTGTCTTCAGGGACTAAATGTGCACATGCATGTGTGTATGTTTATGTTCAGGAAAAGCTGACTCCATTTTCTTTAAAATGAAAATAACTTGAATGTCTTTAAGCATGACATTCTCCAGGTAACGACGAGTCCCATCATACTCTATCAAATTATGATGACCTACTTTGTACATATATGTAACCACTCAGTCTCTTTAGTCTTTTGAATATGAAATTCTTAATTTACCATGACTCTATTTATTATCTTCTTTTATTCCCATGGAGTAGTCAATGTTTTCAACATGGATTGGACAACAAAGAAAAGGGGCTTTCCTTCATAGATCTTAAGAGATCATACATATCTTGTTCACCATTTTCCACTGATGACTAGCATAATGCATCACAGAATCTGTATTTGTTACATCTCTAAATACAGAATGAATGAATGAATGAATGGTTAATGGCAGCCATTGCATTTTAGACACTTGTCATTATTAAGGCTTCATTGTTTATTTTATCATTCTCTCAAACACTGTGGGTATGAGACAATGTAATGTTCATAAGGAAAAGCCTGTGGCCTTTCTCATGGAAACCAATCTCATGGCTCACCTCCCTGGGACTGGATCTGAGGAGACCTCTGAATTCTGGCAAGTCAGGGGATGGGAAAGGTGTTAGGTGGGGTTCTGGGCCCAGACAGCAGGAACAAGCAACTAGTACCAAGTGAAGCCTGGCTTCCAGCAGCAGCATGAAATCATAAGTGTTTCATACTTTTAACGGCATAACCTGTTTTGAGTTACACATAAAGAGGGAATCTAACTGGGATTTGTTAAAGGTATTTTATTTTGCTTCCTATATCTCACTGGGCATTTCATTAGTGTTTTACTTCTCTAAAAAAAAGCAAAGAAAGAAAAAGCCTTGAAAAAACAGAGGTGTCTGAGCATCTATCTATTGGATGCAAAGCTATGGACTGTGGTTTTTTGGACTACCTCAGCTTTTTCTACTCTGAAAACTGAATAGGCTAAAAATGCACACACAATTAGAGGGTCAAGTAAAGGATGAATATATATGTCCACTTATTTACACATATATGTACATACTTATACACACACACACACTGCAAAGAGTAATACAAATCTGTACATTTTCTGAGCTGAAAGATGTCCTGTGATCACTGTCATCATAATGCGTACCCTGCTGAGGAGTCACAAAAATTGCCTTAATATTGCCTCCAGATGCTTGCTATCAATGTTCCCTCTTCAGTGAAATAGCGCCAAAATGGTACAGAAGCACTTTCTGCCTATTGTATTCTTTCTGTCCCCATACCTCTCTCTTTCCATACTCTTGACTGGGCAGTTGTCCAAAGTCACAATGAGCTCAGGAGAATATGATCAGAAAGTATTGTGTAATTTTTATAATTCTTTAATCACTACACCTTGACACAGTTTCATAATTTAAACTTGGGCATTTTGATTTCACCTGATCATAAGCAGAAAGAGAATTGGGTCTGCTCTGTAATTAATCATTTCTGCATTGCATTTCCCACAAAACAATGTAAGAAACCAAGGAACAGGAACCATCCTAACCCAGACCTTGATGTGCAAATAATTGGCCTGGCTTGGCTTTTGTCATTGTAGAGGACAGTGGCCCTGACTAAGGTTTATTAATATATGCTCTCTAGACAGACACAGAACACTGTAAATCCTGCCCATCCTAAAGCCCCGGGAAATTCACAGAGCATGCCTCACTTTTCTGCTCATTCCTTTTCCCGACAGCTTCCTCTGCATAAACATTCTTTGTCCAAAAATGCTGGTTTTGATCTTCCTACTTTGAAATACCATAGAGTGCCTAAGGCTTGAAAACTACATGTTTCTTTGCTCTTGGTTCAATATGCTCAGTGGGAGAAATTTGTCATCGGAGTTGTTGCTGTTGGAGAAATATAGAAATCTCCTTTCCCCTCAGTCCCTGAAGCATCTGTTGCCTGGACTTCTGTTTGTATTAATGAAATATGCCATCTGCATTGTGTGGGCTTTTGCATTTCAGTAGGAAGCCGAGAAGGGAATCCCAAGGAGGAATCCATTAGCCATATAATGCCCCCTTTGTGCTCTTGCATGCATGACTCAAAGACCAAATCCTCCTGACCACCTGTGACCACTGCCACGGGCACTGTTTTAAAGCAGGGAAAACTCAGGTTCTAAACAGGCCATCATTTCACTGTGGACTCACAGTCCGCTTCTCTATTTGGAAATAAGGTATTGCAGATACAGTGTTTCCTCTACCTTAATGGGTAGAGCTTAGTTAGAACACTTTTTGACACAAATAACAGAAACCCAACTCGTTTAAGCTTCAACAACAAAGCAGATATATTGCCTATGCATCTGAGAATTTTAAGGGGAGAATCCTCAGGTCTGACTGCCTTCAAGTGCTCAAATGTTGCCAGGAATCAGCCTCTTACCTCTCAAATCAGCCTCCATTGCTGCTGGATTATACTCAAGCAAATTCTCATCAGGCTGCCATCCTTTTGTCCTGGGTTTATATCTGACCTGCCCAGCAACCCTATTATTCATTAGTTTCAGCAAAAATCTAGAAATTGAGTCTCTTTGGCTTGAAAGGTCTGGCCTTTGTCACCTCCCGTCTTTTGAACCACTGTTTCTGGCCAAGAGGGACGCTATGCCCTCATTGACAGACCAGAGTCTGTGTCCCTCAGGATCAGGTGTGTGGGATCTACTCTATGGTAACCACATGGGCTGCGAGTGGGGAAGGGGAAGGGACCATTGGGGTCACATTCCCAGAAGAAAGCATGTTTAAACAGGCCAAAAGCAAAAATTCCTACTCCAGAAAGGGAAGCCTGAAATGCATTCCAAGACTTGGCATTTTAGAAAATTACTTAACCTGATCATAGTATTGGCAGAGTCCTTTCCTCTGCTCACCACCCCTATCCCACTTTCCAAAATTCTCTGAAGAATGCAGAGAAACTCCTTTGGGATACACAGGTATTGCTCACCTTTTAAGGAGTCACATCAGGGTCTGGGTTTCAGAAAAGGACAGATTAGGAGTTAGTGACCAGACCTCAATAGGGAGCTGGCAAGTGTGAAACTATCTCAGGTGTTAGGAGAAAGAATCAGAAGGGCAGAACCAGAAGAACCAAGAATGGTCTGAAAGGCAGTGATGCACCACAAAGAACCAACGAGGAAAAGATCTGTTGGACAGAAAACTCAATTTTAGGTCTCAATAATTAACATATATTTTGAGAGTATAATAGTATTAATACTAGGAATCAAACCATTAATGTATGTTGACTGAATGCTATGGGTCAGTTACTGTGCTTAGCATACCTAGCCTAATGAGGAATCAAATTATGGGGGTGAACATAGGAGTGGCTCATATTAACCATCTGGAGGCTCAAGGAAGTGTAAGGGCAGAAGGGATACCTCAATTAAGATCTGGAGGACATGTCAAAGGCGGAGGGAGAGAGAGATTGATTTAGAAAGTGAACACAGTGTATACAAACCCCTTGTGATAGTTCTGAGAATGAAGAGATCAGGAAGGAAAGAGTACTTCTTCATGACCAAAGCACCACATGAGAAGGGCAGAAATTGGGGAGAAAAGAGTATAAAAAGTCCAGAAGGCTAAAAAGGCAAGGAGAAAAAAAAAGTCAAAAACATCAATAAGATATACTGGATTTGGACTTCTTTGGCCTCCAGGACTGATCAAAGCAAGAAATGGGGTTCTGCCTCTGCTGTTGGATGCAGATAATGAGAAGTTAGGATTAGGATCTCATTACGAAATATGCTCTCTCATTGCTGCGTACATTCAGATGATATAAATGAGATGCACTCTTAGGCTAGCTTTATGCTGAACAAATTCAACCATCACTCCACATTTGCAAGAGCAAGATGCCTTTCCTTAACAGTGAGTATGCAGTAGGTCAATCCAGCTACACAATGAGCATCTAATCTTGGTACTTCCCAAATCAAGCACAGTGCCCAGCATATCACAATCTCAATAACATCGGTTGAATGGATGCTATGGACAGATGAGTATAAAATGACTCTTATGGAATAAAGCCAGACCTGAGAACTATCTATTTACCCTGTACTCATTTAGCTACCAAAGAAGTGCCACTCTTCCACAAGCCATCCATCTAAATATTGGACGGCATTATAAGACAAAGCTGTTACAGCTCTTGAAGGAAATAGTTCCTGCAGAGTTGCAGAGTTCTAGGGGGAAAAAATCACACTCAGCTCTCAGTATCAGGAATAAGATGCCTCTCCTTAACCACATTTTTTAATCAAATGAACATTGTTAATCTTAAAAATACATGTGTATATTTTTTGTAGCTACTAGAAAGTTTGTAGTGAATGCGGGGAATAATGGATTAGTTGAACAGAACCATATCATATACAAATGCCCATGACAGATTTATTCTAGGACTTTATCATTTTCCTTCACTGACTTATTTAATATCCAAGGTCCTTTGATTTAAAAATTGTACCTATCTTATTCCTTAAGGTTGTAAGGGACTTTATAAAAATTTAGATAATGTGAAAGGATAAACAGATCAATGGGGACTACACTGATGAAGTGATAGCGAGGTAAACAATACCTATAAAGTAAGGTCTTTATGCCCTTGTCAACTTCTACTTCCTTTTAATTTTTGAAGATACCCACAATTTAATAACATTTTTCTCTTGTAATAATAACCATATACTGAGTACCCAAGTATCTTGATTGTTTCTAGGCACCATAAGGACACATAACTAGATGTGGGCAATGGGTAGTGACAAGAAGTGACATATATGGCTTCCAGATCAGAACAGTTAATTATAATGTGAGATCCTCCATGGCTTTCTTCCTCAGCCTCAAGACTCGTAAAGTTAGAGGTGGTGAACTCCTCAATGTCTGGGTCCCTGAGTGATAGTCACACAGACCAGAGCCCCCAGATGACTCACACTTGTCACATCATGTAAATAAGATACAAACATTTCCTGTTTTAAGCTTCTGATAATTCAAACTTGTTTGTTACTGTGGCATCAGCTACTCTGTCCTGACCACTATATACCCTAATGAAATGCAGCACACAGCCAGTAAAGTGAAAGCAGTAGACAAACCTCCAAAGAAGCTGAATCTGCTAGTACAGGAAGTGAGAAAATAAGGTAAAGTATCAAAATTTTATTGGGGGTTTTGAAGTATGTGTTCACAACTGTGCAAAAGAATTAGAGTTCAGAGATGAATAATCAAAGTTATTAAGATGGGCACAAACAAAAAAGAAATATTAGAGATGCTGTTATTATTTACCTACAGACTGTTGTGGCTTGGTACGTTTCTTATACTCAGGTGAGGCATACATCTGGTTTTAGAGAAAGGATATGGTTTCTATGAGGTTTTATTTGAATGGTCCCTAGCAGAAATCCAAACAAACCCATTAAGGGAATTATAAAGCAGACATACCTTACTATGTCTAAGGACTTGAGAAAGTTACACTGCCTTGCTTGGCCTTCATTTTGTTCTATTAATAACATGGAGAGAATTATGCCTGTCTTACAGCATTGTTGAGACAATCAAATTAAAAAGTCCAAATAAATCCTTTGCCAAAAACAGAACAAAGCAAAACCTCAAGAATTGCTAGAAGCCTCTTCAAACTTTTCATTTTGCATATTTAAAGTCTTATGCCCCGAGAGGTTAACCTAGTTGTCCAGGTCCCAAAGCTGGTCAGTAGAGCTAAGTAAAAAGTATGGATTCCTCATAGGTGCTGTGTACTTGTTATATTTCCTAAAGACCAAACAAGTAGATCTGTAACAAATCAAATTGAATTAAATTTTAGATAGGTAAAATAATATGAGTCTTGATCATCAAGACAACACAGTTGTAGAAAACTGAGGAAATCTGGAGAATGTCTGTGTATGGGGTTATCCATTGAGAGGCAAGACTGATCACACCTACCCTGAAACCTGTCACCCGGCAGAGCCCTTTATGGTCTTTTCCAGTTTATTCTGTCTACCTTTTCAGAGCACAAAGCATATGCGATCTAGGATAAATACCAGGTTTCTAATCATGGCCTGCTTTGTAACCTATCTCCTTGCCATCATTGTAATTAATTCCACTTCATACTGGCATCACCTCTGCAAGTGAATATATTTTGCATCAGAAATAAATAATTAGTTGAACTCTTTGCACGTGGGTGTTGGATGCTGACTACCTTGGATCACCATATATCATAAAACACATCACATATTGGTAGGTCATAAGGTATTCCTTATAGTGTTATACACATGGGAGGCACTTAATTTGCATTTTCTGAGTGAATAAATAAATGCATGAATAGAGAAACAAACTAATAAAAGAAACTCACCTGCCTGTAGCCAAGTGCCTGGGAGAGATGATTGTATAGTACTATATTATTCTATTCTCTGGTGGTAAGAGTCTGATTTAGACTGGCAGATTCAAAATAAGTAAGAGGCCATTCAGACTAAGCAAATCATAACAGTGATACTTATTAGTTTATAGAAAAAGACCAAAGACTGATAACATGGGTCACTTGAAATAGGGTCTAAAGCAAAGACCCAGCAAATTCACACCAGCAAGCAATCTCATAATGCAAAGGATAACCTAATAGATCTCTCCCACCTGTTATTTCTCTAAGGGAGGATTCTTTCCACGAAACCAGAGATGACTAACTTGAGAGGCAAAGCACGATTGCTTAAACCAGCCATGCATCACTGGCACCAAATTGCTACAACTGAAAATGCGAAAAGCAGGCTAACTGCATTCAAGAAAACCCATTTAATTTCCATAGAACATCCCTTCTTGTAACACGCTCCCTTGTAGGGAAGACCACAGTGTGAAAATCCCTAGGCTCCACATTTCAAGTCTCCAGCACAAAAAGCAGCAAGCATTGATTTATGCGGACGAGCAGAGGAAACCGGGGGTGTGATAACTTTGCTTAAGGGTCTGTACGAAGCAATGAAGAGGATAAAGAGCAAAATAACCAGCACTTTGAAAATGAAGTTCAAACCAGAAGGGAACATGGCATAGTGGAAATCACAAATGACTTTGGAGCCAGAGTATTTAAATTTATAATGCACCACTTACTGAGTATCTGCGTGTAGTCTCAGGCACGTTACTTCATTTCCCTGAGCTTCATTTTCCCTTTTCAACTGGGGACACTATCACCTGTTTCTCAGAATTGCCATGGACGACATGAGCTCATCCATAAATGTGTCGGGCATACAGTAGGAGCTCATAAAATAGAATTCCTTCCTGGCTATCCTCAGAGACATTCCTATGATTGCACAAAAACACGTGGAATGTTGAGATGACCCATAAAATGCCCAGATTTAAGTGGAGCAGGAGTTTAGAGCTAAGCTACCACAAGAACGTAAGGATTCTCCCTGCCCTCCATGAATTAGGCTTGCACAAGTGCAAAATCCATGCGATGATGTGTTGGGGCTGATGCCATCTGGCTTTTCAGGTGTTTCAAGAAAAGCACCACAGAGAAGCCTAGATGGTGGCTGTTATCACCATATTGTTAAATATATTAATAGTAATGTGGCTAACTGTGACTTAGCCACATTATAAAATGCCATCCTGTAGTAAAAATCACATGTTCTTTAAGTAACATCATGGCAATTGTCCACGAAATATCCTTTAGGGAAAAGACAGAACTACATAATAGTATATACAGGATGAAACTAGTTATTTTAAAAACAACACAAAATACATTTTTATTTCCTTGTATATGCATCTCCAGACACAACAAATATAAACTATCTTAAAAAAAATACATAGTGGTTCCCTTTGGCCAAAAAACCCGGTTTGGGAATAGACCACAGAACACCAATACTTTTATTATTTTTTTAAAAATCTTTTACAACAAAAATTTGCTCATGTATTTATTTTTATAATGAAACCCAGGAGAAAAGGAAATGAAGGCAAGCCCATCTCCACACAGACATGGGCTGGTGTATGGGCATCTGCCAAGAGGAGAAAGGCAACCACTAGATGCCTCCATGAATGCAGAGGTGACAGTCCACACTCAGTGCCAGCCTTGAGACGTGCTGTGGAGCCTGCTTCTGACCTCATCTACTCCAGAGGGCAGAAAGAGGTCATCTCGTAAGGGAAAATAGTTTCAAATTACATCCTAATTTCCAACTCTCTGTTCTCTCCCCTAAACCCAATGCAACCAATTGTCTGCCTTTCCTGACCTTGGTCAATCCTGATATTTCTTCCATGTTTGTTTTTTTCCTTCAAGTAAAATCATCAGAAGTCTGTTTTTCATTTTCTTCCCTCCCTTGTCCCCCATTCAGAATAAAAACTGCTGAGCAGAAAGTAACAGGGTTCTGGTCTAATGTCAGAGTTCTGCTTCTCTGATCAATAAACCAGGAAGGTAAAGGAGGAAGCTACTCAAATTAATTATACATAAAAATAGGACATTTGACTCTGTGTGTGTGTGTGTGCACGCGCGCGTGTGTCTGTGTGTTTGAGAGAGATTCTGAAGAAGGAAAGAACACAAGACCCTAATATTAAATGATGCACAAATGAATAGCTATAGTAGTGAACAAAAGTATTGATACTGACAGCCCAATAGCATGATGCTGCTTCAGGAAAACCTCAGTGTCTAAATGTCTATCATCTCTTTACAGGCTAAAAACAAAAACAGGAAAACTCCTGTCTCATGGTCTGAAGTGAGGCACCAATTTAACACTTGTCTTACAGCCTGAATTTACAGCTGGAGATAAGCTATGAATTGGGCATGAAGGGAAGCATAAGAGAAAACTCAAGTTGGAATAATGCTAAGTAAATCCTCAGTGTTGTTGATGTCATTTTAGACATTGTTAGAGAGGCACAGACAACATCAGTCATTTTGACAAGCCTCTTCTGTTCACTGTTACTGCTTTCCCTCACATTCAAGACAAGAAAATATACTGCTTTACATCCACAACTTCCCCTCTCTCTTTTTCACTTTTTTCAAAATTCTAAAAATTGTGGGGCAGAAACAAACTGACCAAAAAAAAAAAAAAAAAGAAAGAAAGAAAGAAAGAAAGAAAGAAAAAGAAAAAAAAGAAAAAAGAAAAAGAAGGTAAGAAAACAAGCAAACAAACTGAATGAGCCCCAAAGTGTTTAATTAGACCACTAAAGCATTTTCCAACTTAGAAGTGGGCACGTGGTAAAAGATTCTAAATGAAGTTGCATCTCCCCACTTAAAAGTAAAATGATTGGTCCTTACAATCACAGCTTTCCCATAAATGATCCCGAATGCTTAGAACAGATGAGATATTGTACATACAGTAATGACGCAACATGGCAGACAACCATACTTGTTCAATAACCAGTAAAAAAGAAACTAATATGGAATGGAACTATGTGATTATTAATTCTTGAAAGTAGGTTCAACTAGGGAATCTTGAAAGGAATAGATTAAAAGTCACAAGGCAAAACACTTCAATAGCAAGGAATATAAAAAAAAAAATGTCTAAACTCATTTTATACCCCAGCAACTAGCACATGAGACACACTCAATAAATATAATGTGTCGTAAATTAATGCCAAGATTATAAACAAATCTGGGGTCTCTCCAGAGTTCACGATGATATTATCACTAGATAATTTTTAGAATGCTTAACTCAAATGTGAGAATCGTCTTTTACCTCTAAGATATAGTTTTGTATTTAAATTTGGGTGCCCTGGAGACAGCAAATAAGAGTTAAAATCTGATTTACCATTTTATTAGCTGGGTGATGTGAGCACATTACCCTTTCAAAGACTGTTTCCTCATCTGCAAAATGGAGACAGCACTCACACATACCTATGATGGCCAGAGTGAAGATTATGTAATATAATGTGTGAAAGATGCTTTGCACCATGCTTTCAGTGTTAGTGTGCTTGTGAAACATTTATCACCATTGTTCTTATGGAGCAGAGCAGCCTCAAGAAGAGAGGAGATGTGTGCAGTGGTCCCAATAAGCATGGCATGTTCCAACCTAGAGTTCCCAACTCTGACCACTGTCTGCAATGGAGATAAGCCACTATTGCCTGTACCTAAGTCTTACTCCCTCTGCGCGTCTGATTCCAATGTTAGCATCAGGTATGGAAAGGTAAACCTGTCAAATAGCTAACATAAAACATAATCAGGGCTAGTCAGTTTTGAAATGTATGTTTTTGTCCCAAAGTGGTGACTATTCTTAAACTAGTTCTAAAGTATTCACACCTGAGTACAGAAGACTGAAAAGGAAGGGAAGTGTATAATTAACAGTGTCAACTCTCCTCTGGCTACTTTTTCTTGGGAAATAGTAGCCAGTTGGATCTGAGCACTGGTGGTCACCAGTGGTGGGAAGTACAAAACAAACAAAGAAAAAGGTAATCCAATCTAAGAATGGGTGATCTATCAACTTGCAAAGTTATGTTAGAGCAAAACCGAAAACTAATAAAAATTAAAATTAAATAAAATAGGAAAGAAAAAGATGCAAACCTGATAAACAACCAGTTAGGGTGTGTATAAAATGCGTTAACTTTTTTCTTTATAAAACTCACAGAGCAGACAGCAGTTCTCCAACCTGATCAAGGGAACTGTCAGCCTTTTGGCTAGCTGAATGCAACTGCTGAGAGCTGAATTTTCTCTCACTGTACATTCTTCTCAGCTCTCTCAAAACAAAAATGACCATTTTCTTTATTTCCAGAAAGGCCTGGAAGCTTCACCAATTTGCTTGGCCAGAAATTTGCAAGGATTATAGTGATATTTGGCCACTTCAACATGAAAATTGCTTTGGCTGTTCCACTGGAAGTCGGGACCAACTTCAAGATCCACCTTTACTTACAGTGCCTGCTCTCACTAGGAGGGCTACCTGAGAAACATTAGATTTGAAGAGCCTGCTTGTCTGGATCTCCCTCTTACCAATGACAGATAACCAATATTGAGCTTCATTCGAGCTCTCTAGATCAGCCTGATTTTATGTTACCAGTGTAATATCAATCAATTAGGAACTAATGACTAACCAGAATAAATCCATTCACCCAAAGTCCTCAGTATCACAATACAATTAAAATCGAGCTAGATTTCCTCCAAAATTAGTAATTAAGGGACCTATAGACACAAAGAATGACAAGGGAGCCAATATAAAAATTATCATTATGGGAAAATCTAGGTGTCTAATATGCAGATTCTAAGATTTTTGTGTGTTTTGTTTGTTTTTTGGTCTTTCCTGGTGTTTGTAGAATCATTTCACAAAATTATTTAACATAGCTTCTAGAAGGATCTGTAGAAAGCACAGAGCACTCTCTCTTAAATTTCTAGAAGAAAAAACCACAAGGGCTCTCAAGGATTAGGCGCTTTACCCACCACTGAACATTAGCAAAGTTGTACCTAAAATTCAGCATTCTTTGGAGGTGATTTTCTCCCTTTCCCAACAAACCTGCAATTTTGTGGCTCATTTCGCAAAGGACTTCGAGATACACATGATTTGTTTGTTTCTTAGAAATTGCTAGTAAACTATACACAAATGTGCTCTACACATGAGTCAGGAAGTTTCATTCATTCTCCTAGTCCCAAGAAGCAATATCTCAAACCCAGGCAATATCTTCCCATCTATATTCTGGAAACAAAGCAAGGGAGGGGTTGTAGATTCTGTGTCTTAGATACTCCTCATCTGTCTTCCTGGTGGTGGCTATATCATCTTTTTATACAGAAGAAATGGCTTAATGTGTTTGGATATGGGCTAAATCTCTGAAAATCTGGCAACTGGGCTGGGGGGCATGAGAGGGCTGGGAAGCTAATAATAATGGTGAATAAGGGGGAAAATAGGCTTTAAACTAACTTGAAAATCAGTGTTTCTTGGTCATAACAGGAAAACTAATTCAGTGCCACAGACATCTGGTTGCTTGTGTCTTAATTGAATCCCTCAATTGTGTGTTTCTTTTCTTTTCCCCCTCTCCACTAATAACTGAAGTTTAATGGGATTTTAACATTTCCAGCAAGGTGGCACATATCCCCAGCTCTCACAGAAAGGTAATTGACCAAGACTGTATTAGCCATCATTATGGGAAATGCTTCAGGTCCCAGAAGAAAGGCTACCAATGTTTCTAAATTGGAATGTTCTTCCTTCGTCCCTAAGGTGATTTGCCAATAAACTAACATATCAGCAAATGTCTATAACACATGATTAAACATGATCCAATCTGATTAAATAGCTATTTAAGGTCACATTTATCTCTGCTTGACTTTATTATCTCCTCTTTGACCTAATTGTCCCTTTTCTTTCCTTCTTGTATATGTCAAAGCTTTGGTAGAGTCTCTCGAGTCACACCATATTTCTCTTTATTTTAAGCTCACTTTAAGCCTGACCTCTTCCAAGGAAATCAAGGCTTACTTCACCCCATCTAAAACAAAACACAACAAAACAAAACAAACAACACACCTCCAATGTGCGCTTCTAAATTTAAAAACTGCAATTAGACACTTATATCATAACCCTAGAAGAAGCTGGTGTGCTAGGACTTTGAGGACACACGGTCAGCATCTTTGAAAATTTCCCTGTACCACTCAGAATACTACCATTCATAAATAAGAAAAACCTTAAGACAGATAGGTTTCCACTTTATTAAAATTCTTGGACTCTAGATTATAATCAAATTTTAATGGGAAACAAAAACTAATCTGACCTCCCATGACCTGTAAGAGAGAAGAACCTCTAAGAAAATTTGCATCCCAGTAATTTGATCTAAACCATTTTAAGCCTCTGGGATGAAATCAGAAATCTTCCTTAGAAACCATTCCCTGCACATGTGCCTGTCCCCATGTCTCCAGCCTCATTATGAAACACCAACGAGAGGGGACACAACAGTCCTGCTCATTGCTGGGGCACTTCTTTTGATGGATGAGAATTTTATCTCCTTTAATTGTGGGCATTTCCCTGTATCCCAGTTATGAGGAGGATCTGTGACCTCAACATAATTGTATTAATGAATCAATTCCAAGCAGAAGGGACACAGTCTGTCCATGACAGAATAGAGAGTCGAAAAGATTTGTTAGGAACTAATGAGCAAATTGGGAGAATACTTATAAGCACTCCCCTTGCCATAAATAGCAGCAGCAAGAGAACAGTGTACAATTCAGCGCCATGGGCAAGTAGCCTTTCCTTCCCCCACCCGCTCATTTGAGCCCAGCAGTGGTTAACATGATTTACAGATCTTTGGTGGCTTCAACAGCAAATGAGATGCCAACCTCAATCGTGTTCATGACAGGCTGATTATTCAGAGGAGATGTGTAATTGCAAAAAATGCCCATGGTACATTGGCTCTTCAAGAAAGCTTGCTGATAATGAGCCAGATCTTGCCAGGTAAGAGAAATTAACTGGTCCAGGATTCTATGTTGTCATATAGGGCATTTCTTTTCCTTACATTTCTTGGACCAATGAATGCACTTTCCTTATGTGCAGGTCCCTCTGCGTTCAGTGCCACACCTCAAATTCTAATTTGCCAGGATATATCTGCTTAACTCTGTATAGGTTCTGACCCCACCATTACTCTGATTTTCTTAGAAGACATGTTCTTTGTAGTCATTTCTATGTAACTGGTATGTCTTTTAGTTCATTTTCTTAAGTGTCTGTGCACCCTTTCTGGGGATATTTCCCACATGGCATAACTTTTCCTACTGTCTGGTTAATTTTCAAGGTAATAGAAAGATGGAATCATTTTCCCGAAGATAGCAGAGGCACTCAAACAACAGAACAACTTTGGATCATGTCTTCTTTATATACCCCTTGCCTTTCTGATTCTCTATCACTTCACTTATACTTCCTTCTTGTATGGAGTGATCTCCCCTCTGCCCTCATGCACGTCATGCTCGAATTCTACCTTTCCATATAGCTTGGTTCAAGGCCATGCCACCTTGCTTGATTTCTTCCAACTAGTAGGTTGGACCCACTTCTCCTTCCAGATCTGATGACACACTGTCTTATATAATAGGGAGCTGGGTGAATATGGCAATAAGATTGGTTTTGGAGTCAGGCACACCTGGATGTAAGTCTTGCCTCTCTCATTTACCAGTTGTGTAAACTTGGGCCAATAATATATCATCTTCGAACCTCTTCTCACAGCCTGATGCCAAAATTCCATCAAATGCAAAACCCACTCTTGAAGTGGAATTAGTGAATATTGACTAAAATAGCAATGCTTCAGATATAAAGACACCAGCAACAATAAAACATGGCCTTGAAAAAAACATATGTAACTAATCAGAGCTCGTTAATATTGTAAGGGAAGAATCAACATGAAAATTCAAGAATTCAGATATTGTTTATCTGATCCCCAACATTTCCTATATGTAATCCATTATAATTCCCTAAAGTATGAAATATTTTCCTACAGCTGTGTAAAATAGTGGTTAAAGAGAACTGACTTTCCTTTTATCCCATGTTGTAAATTAAAAGGCTCAATAAAAATGTACTTGGTGTCTTGAAAACAAAAAGAGTAACTTCAGGTGTTTCAAGGATTGCATAAAAGTAATTCTGCAAAACAGCTAGGAAAGTGACTGGAACTCAGCAGGTTTTCAACACATCTTCCTTTACTTTCTGTCGATGTTTCTACTAGATTGTAAGCTCTTCAGGGTAAGCAGAAAGTCTTACAAGTCTCTACGGGCATCAAAAAAAAAAATAAATTCCACCACACTTGTCTTCTGGTCAGGAGTGTTAATTCCTTCTTCCAGATAAACTTAGCTTACGTCACGCTCTCCATGAGGAAGAATGTACACACAAGCAATACGACCCTCAAATGTCCTCTGGGAGAGCTGGATCACGGGCTGACATTATGCTCCATTATCCTTTCACAGTTAGAGAAGCCTGCCTAAAGCAAGATTAAGTTTTCACTAGCAGGGACGAGGCAAATGGGCAGCATGGATAATATTTTGGAATCATCAGGCTTGTAAGTGGTTGACTCTATCTCTGCCATGTACCAGTTGTTTGGCTTTGGACAGGTTTCTGAGGCTCACTGAACCTCAGTATTCCTTCTGCAAAATGGAAGTAACAAGATTGCTTTTTGAGGATCAAATCTAATGACAAAATCCGTATAATGTGCTTAGCAAAAACAAGCAAACAGACAAAAACCCCAACCACAACATAGGGGATTACCTAATAATTGCCAGTATCATTTTTCCAAGACACATTTTCCTAGCTGGGATTTCATTAACTCTAACATCCCTTTAACTTGGAGATGGAGCATTTCCCCAAGGTTTCTCCTTGCCTCATAATGTGGATTAACATTAATTCTCTGGCATTTCTTCTTACTGCCCTTTAGCTATCATCTCAGTATTTGATCAAGTTTCCTGAGTTTTACTGCCAGGTGGTGCCACTATCTCTAGTGACTAGGCTCTGAGGAGGAACCCATTTCATTTGTGCCAACGTGTTCATTAGATGGTTGCTGAAAACATACTACATACATATCTAATGCCCCTTTAAACCAATAAATTATTTGCAAATGAGGATGCTCTTTTCCATCACCTCTCTCGAACATGAACTGTAAGGTACCAAGGCAATATCGGAAGTTTCAGTTCTGATTCAAGATGCCAGGAACAAGTCCAGCTGAGCAGGCTCCTTGAGCTGGTTGCTACTGACAGCAGACCGGGTAAAACTGTTCTGAAGTACCACATGCATGATAATAGCTGTCTAGATACAGCAAATAGATATAAGCAAATGAATGGTCTTAGAACTGTCTGCTGTCATTCATTTAAAAGAGAATCTCTCGGAGGCTGACTACCTTTGTTCAAAAATAAATTTATCTAGAATTTAGTTGCTGTGGGATGAAAGAACATGGAATAAATCCGTCAGGCTCAAGCAAGAGCTGCCATTTCCTTCAACGGTAAGAGAAATACAATGATTGGGCTCAACTGGACACTAGCATGAAAAGGAGGGAGGAAAAAGAATGTACAAACAACTCCTCTTATCAAAGACTCCACATGAGCCTGAATGATAACGCAACTGCCTTTGTTCATTAGGGAGAAACCAGATGGAGATGGATTAAAACTTATTAGCTAGGAAAATGTTTCATATAAACATGACTTAGATTTTTATATTTTATCCACTTTTGCCAACTTGCCGTTTAATTGAAAATGGGGAGTGTAGACTTGTCATCTTACATTCAAGAGTCCTCTCTGAACAAGCCCTCAAAGGGAGATCTTTAAGACCCTCTTCAACAGCTCTTCTAATTCTCCTTTCTCACTGCCCCTAATGACCTCTTTGATGCCTCAGCTGAAATCTCTTTTCTTTATTGCTTTTGGTTTCCCCATCACTAGCACTAGTGCTATTGTTGGGTTCTACATGAGAGACCATTGATCATTTTCTGAAGTTCACAAAAGATCTGCCCTGATCAAGTGGGAGTTTCTGTGGGTGTCAGTGTCAGTTTATTTATCGGAAATGGAATTATGTTGTTCTGAGTTACAGAGAAGATCCCATCCCCTAAGAACTACAGCAGACTTAATGATGTCTTCAGGTACATCCAAGAATTCTATATATTCTAGAGAAAAAAGGCCAAATGATCAAGGAAGAAGAGATGAGTTTCACAAACAACAAAGGAATGATGAAAAGGAATCAATGTTTTATGATCCTGAAACCAAGACTACATTGTGAGTCAAGAAAGTGCAAACATCCTCAGTAGAACCACCAACAGTGAGAAAATCTGGAAAACCTAGTCATTCAACAGCCCTTAGGGGCAGACTAAATTTTTCAAAAAGTGGAATGCTTCATCTTACAGCTGCTTTTCTTTGCAGAAGGAACAAGTTAACTGCTATGGAGTTACATACTGCACAGCCACAAATAATCAGCATTTCTTGAAATCAAGCTTGATATTTCAAATATCATTAAAATGGAAAATGCAGAAAGTTCTCCAGGCAGTGACAGAGTTAAATAACTTGAAGAGATAAATTGTAATTTAAATGATTAATCAAAAACCTTCCAAAGTCTTCCCAGAGGAATGGAGGCTGGGAACAATTTATTTAGAGTTGCAAGACTAAATCAACACCACAGTGGTGGCCTTGCATGGCTGAGAAGGCCTTCTGTGCAACACAGAACTGTGACATGATTATAAAAATACAACAATCTTAGGACCTGTCTGATATCAACGTCTACTCACAGTTTGGCCCGTACACAACGTAAAATTGAAAAGATTTATTTATGGACTTTGAGCCCTAGAGATTGTTTTTTTTTTTTTTTTCAAGCAGGTAGTGTTTTTGTTAATCCTGAAAGGGCTACTCTTTTTTATTGTGGTAAAATACACATAACATTTACCATTTTAAGGATTTTTAAGTGTGCAAATCAGTGGCATTGAATGCATTCTCGATGTTCTGTAACCATCACCGCTGTTTCCAGAAGGGTACTGTCATTCCAAACAGAAACCCTGGATCAATAACGCAGTAACTCCCCATTCCACCCCCCACACCAACGCCGGTAACCTCTGTTTCACTTTCTGTCTCTGTGGATTTGCCTATTCTACATACTTTTCAAGCCTTCCTTGTTGCAAACACCACACAGAGGTTTCTAGCCCCTGGGGACTTTCTCCTGCTCCTTATCCTACCTATTCCAATTACCAGCTATCTTGCACTGTGGTTCTTTATGCATGCCTGTCCACTGGTGTCAGTATGGCCATTATTATTGGCATGTCCTCCTCCCCTGGGCCTGTTACTAGACCTTTCATATCACATTGCAGTCTTATGTCCTGACTCAATTTCAGTTCCTCTGAGCCCCACCTCCCTGTCCTATACCTCATCTACCAACCACAAAGCCTTCCTCAAAAACTGGTGCTCCCCTTGGTGTGATTTCAAGCCCTCTCTTGGATGTTGTGGTACCTTAGAAAGGGCACCTCACTCTTCTTTCATTTAGAACATTTCTAGGCAGTGTCTATACTACACAAAGGACACCACCATGATAATCCTTTTTGACCGAGTTATCTCCCATCCATTTTGCAAACTGGGCAGCTAAGGTACACTCATAGATGAGAAAACCCCTCATCCTTGCCCACTCTCTCCTATTGCCTGTCCCCAGCTTCCTTCCAATACATGTGCTGTTGACCCAAAATAGAAAATCCATTTTCCATCAACGTTTCTTTCTTCAAGAAGAAAAAAGTAGTACAATAAAACCTCAAAAGTTAAACATCTGAGACTCCACTGAGCTGGAATTTATGATAATTCTCTTCTTCCTCACATTGAAAGACTTCTAATACTGGTCAGTCTCCCTCTCCCTGCCCCCATCCCTTCTCCTCCTCTTGTATTTCCCCTTCTCTCTTCAACATCCCCAACCCTCATCCACACCACCTCACCAGGGTCAAGTTTCTGTAAACTCCAGGAAACCCCATTATTTCTTCCTATAGCCAAGCTTTTCCCCATTTATGAGAAACTCTGCATTTTTCCTACCCAAATATACCTATCCATCCAGTGAGAACCCACAGTACTCTGCCAAGCCCCATGCCATTCTCTCTGTTCTCATTTCCCATGCTATATGCTCATTTTCCACAAGGTAGCATTTAATGTTTATATTAGCCAACATAACTCCTCAATCTCCTTCAAAACTGGAATTATATATTATTTACGTGATGTATCCAACGTGGTGCCTAGCAATCCTCAGCACACAGACAGTAGACAACAGATACTTGTTGCTTGATTGATAATTCAGTCACAGCTGGGCTGAAGCTTATCTCCTTACTGTCAATGAAATAAAGGGCTTGCTAAGCAAATTAATACTGTAAACAGAGAGAGTTTGGCCTACTTTAATGTGAAAATCAACACACTATTTTAAGCCCCACTTCCGTGGCTGCTTCCATTCAAAGAATCAATGTGCTGATTGTGATTATTGTCTGTTTGTTAAAGCATTAACAAGATTCACTAAGATTACCATCTTCAACAGCCCTGTTGTTACCCTAAGCGTGTAACCACCCTCCGGCTATTATTTCTCCTGTCACATATTTTAAGAATAAAATCTAGAAAAATGAGTCCTTGCACAGCTTACTTGGGCAAATGCGTGAAGTCTTGTTCTTGCTTTGAAAAAACAGTCACACTTTTGGAAGAGGCTTAGAGCTGCGTTGTTTTGTTTTACCCTTGTCAGGAATAGAAGATGTGTTTAAAGGAGCTGGAAATGTAGAGCACGGGATGGACTTCATGGGAAGAGTCCTTCCGCGCAGTCCTGCTGTTTTGTTCACACTCTTCTCTCTGCATCTCTTTGACTACTCCTGGCATATGAACACAGTCACAATTTTCAAAAATCTCTAATATCATGACTCCAAAAATTTGCTAGATTTTCTAGACCCAAAATGGTCTAAAAAGGAATAGAAATTCTCAATGGATCCCCTGATTTCAATTCAGGGTAACTAATTTTCTTCTCCTGTTGCTATCTCTGAGAAAACATGAACAGCTTACTCAAGAGCTTTCCATGTGTAATGGAAGGGCTGCTGAAAAGGACAGGATTCAGAACTACAGATTCCCACAACCTTTGCCACAAATCGCTAAAATTTCCATGTGAGTCATTGAGATTACTGCCCCTGTGCACTGCTGCTGCTCCTACTCCAAAAAATAATAAAGGAGTCAGAGGATCTTAGTGGCCCTGGGCAAAGTCACTGGCACACTTTCACTCTAATGGGAGGGAGGTGTGGGGTGGGACACAGTGGTGAGGAAGGAAGAAAGGAAAGTATGTGGGTACAATTCATTCCATAAAGGAATAGCTATCATTTCACTATAATATTTTATGACTTTTAGACTTTTTGCTATTAATTCCTACCAACCAGCCTTCCCTCCCTTATCTCTGACTGGAGTAGATCATTAGAGATTGACATCATGTCATTCTACCGTAGTTCCATTTTAGTTGGACAACAATGTGAGGGGTCGGGTGGAGTGGGACACAGAAAGGTCAGCAGGGATGGTCATTTTTATTCCCGTTACTCTTCCCTATAGAGAGCCCTGAAGGATTCTTTTTAATTTTTATGTTTATTTTTTATTGAGACAGAGAGAAACAGCATGAGCGGGGAAGGGACGCAGAGAGAGGGAGACACAGAATCCGAAGAAGGCTCCAGGCTCTGAGTTGTCAGCACAGAGCCCGACGCAGGGTTCGAACCCACGAACCATGAAATAATGACCTGAGCCGAAGTTGACGCTCAACCGACTGAGCCACCCAGGCACCCTGAGAGCCCTGAAGGATTTTAAGAGGAGTAACAAAATAAAATCTTTCAAAACCTGACTCTGGCTGCTCAGGTGTATGTCTTGGGCCATTTTTAGTTGATGACTTTGGCTTTGTCTACAATAAGGAACACACAACATGGCGGAAATTTGAAAAGGAGGAGAAATTCCTTTGGAAATCATACTCTTACTACTCCACATGTATATATGTACAATATATCTTTGATTGAGGGTCCTGTCTTATTTACCACTGTAAATCCTGTGCTGAACATAGAGCCTAACACATAGTAGGTGTTCCCTGAATAATTGTGAATTGATTTAAAATAGCAAAAAATGGGGCCATGAGAAAGAACTATTATACAATTGCAGACAAGTCTTTGTTATAGTAAATTTATTCTAAAGAAAGTAAGGTCTTGAGCCTCCTTTAATCATTGCATATCTCTCCTAGGACTTAGCACAATTATAAGATTATTTGTATTATTCATGTATGTTACTCTCTCTCCTGCTGGAATATGAATTCTAGAAGGCTGCAGATTATATCTACTCACTCAACCTGGCACTGAGTACAGTGCTTTGCACATAGTAGGAACAAAATTGAATGCACTGAAGTATAACTGTGGTTTATATTCTTTTCTAATTAAGTATTGAAAAGGTAATAGTGTCATACACACAGATCAGGTTTCCCTTTGACAAAGGAGAAAGATATCCCAGACAATTATGTGGCCAAACACAGCTTTGATTGTATAAAATGAACACAAGTCACTGGAGAAATCATGAAAGGGCACTGATCAAACTTCCCTCCCCACCTAACACCTGAAGCATAAGAAGGCTTCTTCTAAGAAGCTCAGAACGTGCATTGGGAGTTACCTAATGGCCCCAGCTATAAGTGCATCAGATTAATACTGTATTCTCCAGAAAGCAATAAATCCGACAATGTTGTAGAAGAAGCCAGAAAATTACAACGAAATGACATATATTAACACCCAGTAAAGTACCTGGCAGTCAGGAGACCCGCGTTACTTGATAGCCATTGTTGCATTTCTGTTTCTTTTTCAGGTATTGTTAAAAATCATGTGTCCTTTTGTAAAATGATCCCAGGTGATGTTTAGAACCAGAAACCAAAAGACAGATTAGATACGCTACACTAAAAGCAAAAAAGGAAGAGAATACAGATATTACACATGGTTGTTATAGCAACTGAAAGTGTATCCTGATCTCCTCATTTGCCCCCACTCTTTGCCACAGTCCTGTTTCTAGATAAATAATGTCTGGTTTTTCTTTTAAGTTGTTTATCATGATGGAAGTAAACTGTGGCCTCTGTTTAGTAGGAAAGACTCTGAAGTCTTAGGGGAAACTAGAAAAAGAAATAAAAAGGCTGAAAGGAATAGACAACTTCAGATTAAGAAGGCAGAAGCCAGAAATCTGTTTATGCAAAACTCATGAGGGCATTTTTTTTATAAGACTTTTCAGAGGAGTGGCTGGTGAACCCATATGCAAGGGAGAGTGCAAAGAATCGTGGCTTCTCTTCATGCAAATGAGAGAATAGAATACAAGCAATAAATCTTTATTTTTTCCTGATCATATCTAGGGTTCTACAGAGTCTTCAATGAAAACAGGATGCATTGAGTCCAGACTGAGTTCAAGCCATCAAAGCTTGAAAGCAATGGGTTTTGCTAGGCAAATCTGGGGCTCTAATTGTCAACATCAAGAGCATACAAAATATACTTCAGCACCATGCTGTGTGATCAGACCATTTTAGTTTTAGAGAATCACAAATGTTACTCTTAGAAGGTGGCTTGGAGACCTCAGAGTTTGGGGTGCAGATGAACCAACTGAGGCTCAGAGAGAGAATGCAACTTGTCCAAAGTCACAGCTAATAAGTGATGGGGCCAAAATGATAATAACTAACACAAGATCATAAGAGACTCTTAAATGTAGAGAACTGAGGGTTACTGGAGGGGTGTTGGGTAAGGGGATGGGCTAAATGGGCAATGGGCATTAAGGGATGAGCACTGAGTGTTATATGTAAGTGATCAATCACCAAAGTCTATTCCTATAATTATTATTACACTGTATGTTTACTAACTTGGATTTAAATTGTAAAAAATAATAAATGTAAAAAATTAAAAAGACCAATACAAGATGTTGAGATACAGCAGTCTGGGTTCTACACGCTTGGTATATTATCATTTAGCCACTGTGCTTGCCTTTATTATGATGTCTGTGTTATATATGAGCAAACAGGGACATGGGAAGGTTAATTGTCAGGCTCAAGATGACCCAACTAGTAAACAGGCATGTCAGGATTCAAGTTCATGCCATATGACCTCAGGGTTCATTTCTCTTAGCCTCTTTGCACCACTGCTTCTCCTGAGGAACTGCTATCTGCTAAGTCACGCAGCCATTTGTCCTTGCCCTGCACCCAAATAGAAACAGATGCGAGGTCAAGTTTCCAATAAAACACTAATATTCTCTTGGCCTTTCCATACTTCCAATAACCCAGCGCACACTGCCTGCTTCCCTATACTTCACTGAGCCTCCCCTTTCCCTTCTTCCCATTTGCAGAACAACTTTGGGAGAGCCAATCAATTCCATCTAACTCTATTCAGGAACAAACTCCCTTCAAATCA
Organism: Cryptoprocta ferox; assembly: GCA_028646485.1. Classification (NCBI taxonomy): domain Eukaryota; kingdom Metazoa; phylum Chordata; class Mammalia; order Carnivora; family Eupleridae; genus Cryptoprocta; species Cryptoprocta ferox. The sequence continues at coordinate 60,703,417 of CM053561.1, forward strand.
CTCCACTGGACATGTATAATGCCATGGTCTAGCCACCTCTATTAATAAAAATCCATCTTCAGTGTTCCATTTTGGAAAGTAAGTGTTTCCTCAACAGAATAATATAGGGGGTTGTGGTTTCATGGCTCCCGTTGTCTCCCACTAGGGAACCCCTGCATTCTGTACTTGCCAGCTAACCCCTCAGTCATCCTGGGAGCCAGGTGGAGGAGGAGAGGGCTGAGAGGTGGGAATGACAGAGAGGACAAAGCAGAGCTTGGCTGTTGCATGGGAAGTAGATTACATGGGTTCTGAGGGAATTCTGAACCCCACTGCACTGATCCCACTCAGTCCCTAGCCATTCTTGCCCCTAGAGGAGCCTGAATTTGCTTCCCATCCTGAATGTCAGCATATACCATTCATTCTGCCTGGACTGCATTCTCTCTAAGCCAAATTTCACTTTCTCAGAGAGTTTCTTCTACCCCACTAGGTTAGGTTAAACCTCCTCTATAAGTGCTTTCACAGAATGTTATCACAATTGTTGTAATATTTCCCTTTACAAGAATGTTCATGGCAGCAGTATTTGGCACCAAACTGCAAATTACTCAAGCACATATTATGAGGAGAATGGATAGATAAATGAGGGCTTATTCACACTGTGGAATACTATATAGGAACAAGAATGAACTACTGATATATTGAGTAATGTGGATGACTGTCACAAAAGCAGCCAGTTACAAAAAATGTATATACAGTATGGTTCCACTTATATCAAGTTCAAAAACAAGCAACATTATTTTTTTTACCTTTAATAGCAATATAGTGATTATCCATTTGATAGTGGCTAAGGGAGAGCACAATGGCATTTTTGGGTGACAATAATATTCTGTTTCTTGATCTAGTGTTGGTTACACAAGTGTACTATGTGATAATGTACCATTTATGATTTGTGTGTTATATCTCAAAAATTTTATATCAAGAAAAAAATCAATACTGTTCTGTATTTGATATCTTTCTCTACCTACTAAATTTTCATTTCCATAAGGTCAGGGGCCATGTGCATCCAGTTCATTACAGGACCTCAGGCCCCTATTTTATGTTGCTAGAATATAAAAATTTTTATTAATCTTTTTTTATTTACTTTTGAAAGAGAGAGATACAGAGTACAAGCAGGGGAGGAACAGAGAGAGAGGGAGACACAGATCCGAAGCAGGCTCCAGGCTCTGAGATGTCAGCACAGAGCCTGGCACGGTGCTCGAACCAAAGAACCATGAGATCATGACCTGAGCTGAAGTTAGGCAGTTAACCAACTGAGCCACCTAGGTGCCCACGTTCCTGGCATATAATAAGCTCTCTATATATCCTTGATGAGTGAGGTATTGAATAGATGGATAAATAGGTTCCCTTCCATTCTCATTATCATCAAAATATTCAAAGCTATAATCATCTCTCTGATCTTGATGTCTGAAAATCTTCAGGGCAAAATTCATAGTTGCTTTGTTACTCTTGAATCTCCTGTTCCTGGTATGATCCCTAGTGCATAGTAGGTGCTCAATCAATATTCTTTAAAATAAAACAATGAGGGCCGCCTGGGTGCCTCAGTCAATTAAGTGTCTGACTTTGGCTCAGGTCATGATCTCACAGTTCATGGGCTAAAGCCTCGCATCAGGCTCTGTGCTGAATGCTTGCTCAGAGCCTGGAGCCTGCTTCAGATTCTATGTCTCCTCTCTCTTCCTCTCCCCTGATCACACTCTCTCACTCTGTCTCTCAAAAATCAATAAATGTAAAAAATTTTTTTAAATAATAAAACAACGAATGCTTGACCTCCTAAACAATCTCCCCATCTCTAATTTTTTCTGAACTTCATGCTTAACCACTTTTATTTTAATGCAACTTTCTTTAGGTCACTTTTTATTTGTAGCATTTACCAGATCCCAAATGCCCCTGAAAGAAAGATAAACCTTAGCCTCCCAAGATCCACATTATCTTTGCAAAAGTTTTGCTTATTATTCTTCATGAGAATCCATCTTTCCACAGAGAATGTTATTTCCTCCTTCCCATCCTGCCCTGCCTGCCTCAATTCTCAGTAACCATATCTGCCTGTAAACTTTCAAGGTGGATGGTCTACACTACTCAAGGGACTTTTACTAGTCCCTTCTTTTAAGGTGAGCAGACAGAAATGTCAATTCATATTTACATTTTACTTCTCAAGTAGACTATGCACACTCTGAAAATAATGTACCTTTTTATTTAAATCTTAGAAATTACTTTTAGCAGTAAAGGTCCCCAGGACAATTTGACTCATTGTTCATGGGAACACTTCAACATGTGCAAAGCGCATCCTGAGATTTTAGAAGGCCTTCCATTTAAATCAAAGAACATATTTTTAGCAACAAACTTGTGCTGGGCTCCTGAAAAGTGCAAATCTTAATGCTTCTATTTGCTCCACACTTTGTGCTTTCCTTTAATACAGACCGACCCTGAAGAAGAGGCCAGATGAGAGTTCATTGCTGTAAGATTTAGTTCTAGAGCCAAAAGTATTCCTTCTCTAGACCTTCCACTCAGTTCCTTGTTTCAAGCCATATAAGATGTAGCTTTGCGTGAGAGAGAAATTCCTTTGGTGCCAAACACATGAGGGTAAACAAAATCCATCTCCCCTGGCAAAGTTTCTCCAATCTAATTTGTGTAATTACCTATCTCCCTAATGATGTGCTTGTTTACAGATTAAAGCTATGAATCTAAGCACAGAAATAAGATTAAATCTTATGAATTAAATTCTCATTTGCTTAAATCATATGGATATTGTTTCTTTCTTTAAAAGAAATTTCAGGTAAAAAGGAGAACATTTAAGTTGCTGCTTTTGGAAAGACACATACAAACAAAACTTTGAAAATTAGAAATCAAGCTGGTAACAGGCAGAGGTATACACTTAGTTTTAGCCTTGTTGATGTAAGATGAGCTTATTTGGAAAGTCTGGGGTTGTGTGTGGGGAAACCAAAACAAAATATAATTTCCATTTTGTTTATCTTTCTAAAATCTTTCCAAATAAATTAAGGACACCACCACCTAGACCCTGTGGCTTGCCCTTGAAATCAGTCGGTGTTTTTTTTTTTATTTTTTAATGTATGTTTGCTTGTTTGTTTATTTTTGAGAGAAAGAGAGACAGACCTGAGTGAGGGAGGGGAAGAGAGAGGGAGACACAGAATCTGAAGCAGGCTCCAGGTTCAGTGCTGTCAGCACAAAGCCCAATGCAGGGCTCGAACCCACAAACAGTGAGATCATGACCTGAGCTGAAGTTGGACACTTAACCGACTGAGCTGCTCAGGCACCCCCCTTTTTATTTATTTTAATTTTTTTTTAATGTTTAGAAATCAGTTGGGATTTAGCAGTGAACTCCTAGTAAATCCTAGGGAACACAAAGGAGAGAACAAGGAGAAAGGGAGAGAAGGAGAAAAGGAAAGACAGAAGGAAAAATGGAAAGTAGATCCTTAAAGGTACAGTCAGGCCCTACACATATACACCAAGATTTAGGAATTAACCAAGCCTGTATGCATGAGACTATTCTGTTGCCACATGGCTGCCATGATGCAAGCCACACTCCAGAAGACAAAATGTAACCAATCCGCATGGAATAGTCCTTCAGCAGGATATTTTTTAACCATTTCCAGTGATACCACAGTCCTTTCTGAGAAACGTGGAGTCACCAAGACATAATAATAATAGCCCAGACATAAAGCTACAAATAATAAGTGGTAGGTATTCAGAATCTCCACACAGCTAGCCAAACCCAAAGTGCTTCACCTATGGTCTGTCATTTGTCTCTCACAACACTTCCATGGGTTTGCCATTATCAGTCCCTCTGTCAAGAAACTGAGGTCTAAAATGCTTGAGTGATCTGTTCAAGGTCACCTGACTGGTAAAAAGTGGACCCGAGATATAAACGATTGTCTGTGGGCCTGTAGGGATTCTCTGAACTGCTGCATTCCGCTCCAGGATATAAACAAAGGTAATATTGAATCAGCCTTCAAATTAACCCAGTAGTAAAACAATCTCAGTCTTGATCTCATAGTCATTCTTGACTTTTACTTGCCTGACATTTGAAAAGAAAATAAGCCTATGGCTGTGTTGATCTGAACATGTACTAACTATCTCAAACTTCAGCAACTAAATTTCCTCATGAAATCTGTAAAGTAATGTTTGCTACCATCACAATTCTCTCACACATATGGGTTCCAGCAACACGGGTTTTCAAAGAAGACTTTAAAAGGGTGCTATGTTAAGAAGCTTACCACCTATGTTTTCTTCTAGCAGTTTTGTGGTTTCTGGTCTTACATTCAAGTCTTCAATCCATTTTGAGTTGATTTTGTAGTCCACATAGCAGGACACTTTCATTCTTTCGTACATGGCTGTCCAGTTTCCGCAAACCATTTATTGAAGAGACTGTCATTTCCCCTTCTTTATTCTTGCCTCCTTTGTCATAAATTAATTGACCATATTCCTGTTAGTTTATTTCTGAGCTCTGCATTCCATTCCATTGATCTATGTGTTTCTTTGTTTTTTTAATTTTTTTAAATGTTTTATTTATTTTTGAGAGAGAGAGAGAGAGAGCGAGCAGGGGAGGGTCAGAGAGAGAGGGAGACACAGAATCCGAAGACAGGCCCCAGGCTCTGTCAGCACAGAGCCCGACATGGGGCTCGAACCCACGAACCACAAGATCATGACCTGAGCCAAAGCCAGATGCTCAACCGAGCCACCCAGGTGCCCCATATGTGTTTGTTTTTATGCCTGTACTATGATATTTTAATTACTATAACTTTGTAATATACATGTATATTTTGAGCAGACTCCAAAATAAACACATGGGACCACATCAAGCTAAAAAGCTTCTGCACAGTGAAGAAAATCACCAACATAATTAAAAGGGCAACTTTCTGAATAGGAGAAGATATTTGCAAATCAGATATCTGTAAAGGGACAAATATCCAAAATATATAAATAACTCAAACAACTCAATAGCAATAACAACAGAAACCCATGCAATCAAAAATGGGCAGAGAATCCAAATACACATTTTTCCAAAGAAAACAGAGATGGCCAACAGACAGATGAAAAGATGTTCAATATCACTCATCATCAAGGAAATGCAAATCAAACCACAATGAGATATTACTTCATACCTGTCATAATGGCTTATAATCAAAAAGACAAGTGATAACAAGCACTGTTGGAAAGGTTGTAGAAAAAAAGGGAACCCTTGTAGACTACTGGTGGGAATGTAAATGGGTACAGCCACTGTGGAAAATAGTATGGAACTTCCTTAAAAATTTAAAAGTAGAACTATCATATTATTCAGTTATTCCACTTCTGAATATTTATCTAAAGAAAACAAAAATGCTAATTTGAAAATATATACACAACCCTAAGATAAATGCACCATTATTTACAATAGCCAATATATGGAAACAAACCTATGTGCCCATGACTGGATGAATGGATAAGGAAATTGTGAAACACACACACACACACACACACACACACACACACACACACACACAGTGGAATGTTATTTGGCCAGAAAAAAAAGAAAGAAAGCTTGTCATTTATGACAACATGGATAGACCTTCAGGGTATCATGCTAAGTGAAATAAGTCAAAGACAAATATCTAAGATTTCACTAACATGTGGAATCTAAAAAACAAACAAACAAAACAAAATTCGGAGACACAGAAAACCGATTGGTGGTTGTTGCAATGGAAAGGGATTTAGGGCTGGGTGAAAAGGTTAAAGGGAGTCCATTTTATTTAACAAATGGCAATTAGACTTCTTGTAGTAACACTCTGTAAGTAGTATATGCAAGTACCAAACTATTATGTTGTACACCTGAAACTAGTATAATAGTACATACCAAGTTTCCCTCAATAAATACATAAATAATAAAGATTTTTAAATGTGCTAGGTTAAAAGCTGTGAACATTCAAACTTCTAATTTCACGACATGCAATGTTACTGTCCGCAATGATTTCACACTATCATTGCTGTGGTTTGCTTCTTTGTGGTTGACTTTTAAGTGTTGAGTTTTCAAACTAATGAACACACATTTGTTCTTATTGGATCATATTGTCACAGATGGAGTTAACGCTCTGAATTTTCTCAGTGAATGCCTATAATGTTGCTTTTTAAGTGAAATCCATGCTACAACTGCTTTTAATAGGAAATTCTTCTGTTAGAAAAGTCTGCTGTCTCCTCAACCTTTGTGATACTAAAAAAAACATATATGCACATATATATGTATTCCTGCAACAAACTTTTTTCAATACATCTATAGGTACACCCTCTCAAAAGGTCTTTCAATGTCCCAGCAGCTAACATATATTGTACTTAGTTTGGACTGGCATTATGTGAAATGCTTTACATGCATGACCTCTTGTGAGACTCAGGTAAATCCGGTTAGGTGGATGCAGTATTAATTTCATTTTGTGGATTAAGAAACAGTCTTAGAGAAATTAAATGACCTACCCAATGTCGCCTAAGTAGGAAATGGCAGACCCAAGAATCCAAACCCAGTCTTTATCCTCCAAATAGACCATCAGTGTTTTGAACTCCGTGAAAAAACAAGAGCATCTACTCTGAAGTCCTTCACAGTATATGTAGTTCAGTTTCCACAGCCCTCAGATTTCTCATCTGTAAAATGAGGGCATCAGAAGGAATGCCCTCAGAGATCCTTCTTCTTCCTAAGGGACCCAACAGTTAATAACACTCAATTACCAAAATCAGACTGGTGGAAAATCAAGGAATGGAAGTGTCCAGCAAAATCCCCATGTGCACTCAAATTGAGCTCCTAAAAATCTGTACTGAGCATCTTTTGGTCAAACTTTCATCTTGGCCAGTTTTCCAGAGATGGACATCATGGAGGAGAGGGGCACACAGATTATTCAACATTAGAACAAATTAAAATTATTACTGTCTACTCTAGGTAAAAACATGAACTTCAACATTTCCTCTCTGAGTCAACTGTTACCACTGTTACAATTCTCCCAGCCAGAACAAACTGAAAAAGTATGTGGTGTGCTCAACAGGGATTCTTGGACTATTCTTCAAGAAGATGGTAGTTATATAATTCAGGCTTGCTTTGGGGCAGTGCTCTGATCATTAACTCAAAATTGCTCCTGGCTCTTCATCATGTAATGCAAAGAAGTTATTATTACTGTTTCTTGTCTGTGTGCATGCAGAAGTCCTAGGTAGTGTGGAATGGTGACAGACATTGGGCTGAGGAATCCCTTGGGCTCCTAGTTAAGAAGCTTAATTGGGTCTATTTTAGAGACTGGCTGTAGCAAAGAGGAGTTTTTGCCTTTGATCACAACTCCCCACATGCTTGGCTTCATGCTGAACTTAGGAGCTTCCCCAGTACAGTCCCAGTGGTGGGTCCTGCACTCAGGGAGCTATGCTGAGGCAGCAGCGTCATTTTCTGTCTTCAACACCATCTCATTGAATTCACTGAACACAGCACCACAAAAAATACCAGTGTTCACCTTCTTTAAAAATAGCCCCATTTCCCCCCCTACTTGCAACACAGTTCTTGCTAACCTCACACACTTAACTTAAATAAAGCTCCTTGATTCTAAGGATATGCAAAAGATGGTGGAGAGAAAGAGATAGGACACCTTATATTATCCCCTCCTGCTTTAGTCTTCCAAAGCTTTCCCATTCAGTTTTGGAAAAATGGATCCTGGGGTAGCCCTCTCATTTGCTGCCTCCCACGCCCAGTCTCCATTTTTCTGCGCTATTCAAATGCAGCAGAGGTTTGGGAGGAGGAAAGTTATTAAAATGTGAGTCCGGGCAATAAGGATTGTAGGAGAGCTCTCACTGGGCATTGCTTTCATGAATCCTACTGGAGATTGTGTGGGAAGCTTGGATTTTGTGGCATAGAGAACCCACACTGCAAGAAGCAGCTAAAACCATTAGTGCTATTCTTATATAAATGTCCAACCATGCTCAGAAGAAGGCATTTTATATTGTCTTCTTTACACTGTCTTTACATTGTCTACATTTCTCAAGCACTACTGTGAGAAGAGCACTGCATTAGGCATGGGGACAACAGGAAAATAGATGTCATCTGTTATAGTTACTTAAAATTAATTTGAATATTTATTAAATACCACTTGTATGCTCAGCAGATTCATCCATAGCATATATTTATATGTCATTCGTGTAGTGATCTATATTAAAATGTCTTAGCATGGTTCAAATCCATACTGTCTATCCCTAAAATGTCCTCTCAATCATTAGTAATTCAGTGTAAATTCCAGTTTCACCTGTGGCTCCTCTCCCAACTCTTCCTAAATACCATTTCAAATCCTTCTTATTACTGGATCATAGGTAGGATAACATTTATAGGTCCATAGAATGGACAAGACCTCTGCTATTGTCCAGTCTGGCAGTTCCATTTGGGAAAGGAGAAAATAAGCCCAAAGAACTAAAAAGACTCATGTTAGGTACCCAAAAAATGTGTGGTGGGCCATACCTGGGCATCCTGAATCCTACCACAGGCCTCCTTCTAGCTAGTTTCTGTCATTGCTGAGGTAATGCATGTTTCCAAAGATGAAGGCAGAAGTATATAACAGACAAAAGATATCACTAACTGGTCACACACATTTTGTGACCCTCTGTGTGCGTTGGCCCTGGCTTCTGCAGTGTTATCTTGAAAAGGATGTATTAAAATCACAGGGCACCATCAGCATCTACAGTCAGGCACTCAGCTTCTCATACAATGCCTCGTAAATGGGCTCAGTGGACAAGTGAATTCTATAAGTCGCTTTCTAACCAGCCTCTCTTTCTCCAATGTTTTGTCCATCCAATACATTGTCGCCATATTTATTCTTTCAAACTTAAATGCTGATCATGTTACTCCTAAGATATTCAGAATGAAGCCCAGATTGTTCAATTTGGTTTGCAAGACACTTCAGATTATTATGCTAGTTTGCTTCTCTAGCCTCATCTCCTTCCCCAGCCTTGACACAGTGCTAGTGGCTCTCCCTTCTTTTCATGGGCTGTTTCCTCTCATGCCTCTGACTTGCTACATGTACCAGTCCTTCCCTGAGGAGCATATTTTCTTCACTGCTTCAACTGAAAATTCCCATTTATCCTTTTTATTTACCAGGGACATGATATGTTACCTCTTCTTGGAAGTCTTTACTGATGTCATCACCTCACCCACCCCCTTCTGGCTAGATTTTTCTCCTCTGTAAATAGCTGTGTGTTGCACATACCTAAAGAATTTTAACTATTTATCTCCCCCTTAGAGGGTGAGCCACTTGGGAGGAGGACTACTTCCTTACCCTCAGTCCTACCAGAAAATGAAGCACATGGTAGGGTTTATCTGATGCTACAAAAAAAGGCAAAGAGTTAGTAAGTATAACACAAAACCAGGAGGCAACACAGTCCATGCTTTCAACGACCACCATCTCCTCCTCTTAGTAAGTCTTTACTGACCACCCAGGATATTCCTGAGAATCAGATTGGTCGGCTACAGAGCCAGGCACATGTTGACCACATCTCATCATATAAAGGGATATACCCAGGTGGAACACTGTCTGAGTTTAAAGAGTGCATAATCCTACAGCTAACTTGTCTCTGACCAACAAATAAGAGCCCTCGGCCATGCCCCTGTGGGCACTCAGCAGTGAGGGGCTGAAGCCCACTGCAAGAGCTAGGTTCAGCACTGCCTCACAGAGAACAGCTCCACCTGCTGAATTCTTCCACATTCTTCTCACCCTTCAGCACAGTGTTCTTCCAACCTGTGTAGGTGTGGTCACAATTTTTGAGAAACAGTAGCTTCACAAAGGGGACAAAGGCATTTTGCATTCAGTCTCTTGCCTGAATTTTGCACAGGATTATAAGGATATATGTGTAACAAATAACCACACTATGTCTTTGAAAAGAGAGAGAAAAAAAGAAATGGTTGTGTCAATATGCCAAGACTTTCTGTAGTGCCTCTTTTAAAGAATTAAGCTATCAGGGTGCATGGTGCTATTTAATTCTACCTCCCTCTTCAGCAAGGCAATGATAATCTCTATCTTCCCATGGATAAAGGGGGAGGTATGAAAGCATTCTGATTTCTCTGCTCATATCCATCACCAAACAATGTGATAAACACCAATGTGGGTGGGAGGTGGTGTTAAAACATGGGCAAGCAATGAATAAAGCAGATTGTTTGGTAGGAAAAGCTTGGGCAAACACATGAGGCATTTCTCATGGTACAAAATATTTAAACTACCAGGAATAGTGAAGTGAAAGTTGCTGAATTAAATCACCTACAGAAGAAAATGAGGAGACTGGAGAAAGGCCAGAATCTAGCAACTTATGGGAAGGAAACAATTTGTCAGTCATCCCAGACGGGCACATTGCAGAAATGGTCTTGTCTAAAGGATGCAAAACCCATTTACTATCCTGGTTTTCTGTCTCAATTGCAGTCGAAATATTGCATTTTAAGAAACACTGTCCAACACAAAATCACTGTGCAGGAAAATTCAGTAGCACACACCAAGTGTTTTAACAAAGAAAGAGAATAGGTCTTAATTAGAAACCCATGATTTTGCGAGCTATTTAGCATAAAATGTAAGCAGGCCTAAAAATAAGGAAGTCCATTAAAGACAAAAAAAAGTTAGCTATAGGGTCATTTTAATAATAAATCAAGGTCAGACCTTTCAAACCTGTTCTGATTGAATTAAGGCAACTTAGCTGTTAGGTTGAAATATAGTAGTTGCATACAACACAATCTGGTTTAAATGCCCCTGATTTAGAGAAAGAAATCAAGGACTCCTTCTTAAGTAGAAAGGAGCATTTTCCACATAAGAAAAGGAACTGCTCTAAGAAAGAATCCCAAATTATTTAAATAAATGTCACTTTAACTCTACTTTTAACTCAGTGCTAAAGTTACTACTGCATTTGAAATTGTTTTATAATTTTTCTCTATGGAGAAAATCTTTGCTTAATCATATAGCAAGGGTCAGCATTTTTGTTTTCATAGAAAAGCAGCCCTATAGTTTTATTATATACTTAAACAATAGAACTGGCCTCAAACCGAAAAACAAAGCAGAGACATTGAAAGGGACTGTCCAGCTCTAGGTATAAGTATAGCTGATGATTTAGATACACAAACACTAATTTGCCAAAGTCCATGACAAAGAGAACCCTTAAGTGTTTAGATCCCTTTAGACAAAGATTTCTGTGAATATATTATTTTAGCCATGACCACCAGAACTCTACATGTTGCCTGACAATGTTTAAAAATGTTTCACCTACATTTTTTTTCCAATTAACTCCTGAGGAATGAGTAAGCTTTGGGAGTTCTGAAAAGTCTATCTCACAGAAGGAGCCTTGGATCATAATCTCTCCACAGTGATGGGCCAACAACCTCTAAGCTCATGGAGGCTCAAAACTCTGCTGGTTTAATCACAAACAAATCGTCAGTGTCTGGCGTCTGCCTGACATGTATTAGGCATTTAATAATGATTTACTACATGAACAAGTTGAACCTACCAAAAAGATGAAATGTCATAGTGTTCCAAATGCAGTAGAATATAATTGCAAACAGCTGAGCGTTTTAGACCATAACTATCTGGATTGAAATCCCAGTTCTACCTTTTTTCTATCCTAGTGACTTTGGGTGGGTTATTTACCCTCCCATTTTTTCAGTTTCTTATTTCTAAAATGGGGATAATGACAATGCCTACTTTCTATCGCTGACATGTGTATTACCAAGAATAGTACCTGGCACACTGTAAACACCTCATAAGTGTTGGTTATTATTTTATCAACTATTGTCTAAGCCTTGATACATAGCAGTCCTCACCTACCTTTCATTGAATTCCCGCTCTGTCCAAACTCACTTGGGAAATCCACCAACTCTCAAAGTACCCTTTCAGGTAAATGTGCCTGAAAAAAACATGTCCAGTTAATCCATAATTCTTTTCTCCTTGTCATGGTGCTGTAGGTTCAGTCCATTATCACAAATGCAATTTTATCTCTCACAATGTAATATGTCCTCATCATTTCTCAAATATTCTGGCTTTGCTGAGACTTCTGTACCATGGGGGCTGGTTCTCAATCCAGCTCCTTAAAATAAGAGCATGAAGTTATTTTCTCCCTCAGGCCCGAGGCAATGCTAGCCCCTACCAGCCGTCAGCACATCCTGGCAGCTAGAACATCAGACTTCATTAAGACACATCCCTACCGCTCATGCTATAAGGATGCTGTAACTCCAACACAATTTGATTTATTTGATTTGAATCTACGCCTTCCCTCTCAATCTCTTTCTCTCTCTCTCTGTTTCTCTGTATCTGTCTCTTTCTGTCTAATTTTGGGTCATCATATTAGAACTATTTACATGAGGCAATTCAGATAGATAGTTTATATTTCATGAATCAGGACAGTGAAAAATATCCAGGAAGCCCATCATTACAGTGTCTCAGTGTTGACCAGTAACTTTCCCTGTCAAAAAAAGGCCAATGAAGACCCTATACTGCTTTAGTGTTCTACCATTTTAATGTACACTTACCAAGTACCTCCTATGGGTCAAATACAAGTATATAAACATGAATAGAATGGAGCCTTGTACATTGACTGGACTCCAAGCCAGTTCTTGGAGAAAGGCATAAAGAGAGTAACTTGGCACATAAGATCTCTTCTCATAAGATGCAGGTATCTCTTCTTCCTGGAAGTATCGTAGAAACTCTCAGAAAGGAGGTGATAGCCAAGCAAGGACTTAAAGAATGAAATGGATTTATCTGGACAGAAACAGAGCTAATTAACTTTCTTTCTTTCTTTTTTTCATGGATGATTAAGTTTCTAAGCAGAGGAAGTCATATGAGCAAAGGGACAGGAACAGAGAATGAAGGTCCACATTAGCACTAAGAATTTGCAGTGGCTAGGAGTATATATGCCTTTGAGGCAGGAAATAGAGGGTCAAAGGACCACCTTCAAGTTAGTATGCAAATAACAACTTTGGTATTTTCATTGCGCCTCACTGCTTATATTCTCTCCAACCTCCTAAATCAGACAATGGCAAACCTTTCTCAAAAAGGGTAAGAGGATAAATACTTAATACATTATGAGCTATACAATCTGTCACAACTACTCAACTTTGTCATTTTTCCCCCAAAGCAGCCATCGACAATATGTAAATGAATGAGGATGATTGTGTTCCAATAAAATTTTATATCAAATAATTTCCAGGTGTCATGACCCATCATTCTTTTTATTGTTCTCAGCCATTTAAAAATGTAAAAACATTCTTGTGGGCCATACACAAACAAGCGTTAGGCCAATTTGGTCCACAGGTCATAGTTTGCTAACCTCTGCCTTAAATAAACTACCTCAAATCCTACATGCAAAAGAAAGATAAATTAATGCCTCTCCCTAAAATGGTAATATAACTGTTGCTTGTTTAGAGATATTTTCAAGACCTACATTTATGTTGAGCAAGAGGTACTTGGGCACTTCCATACTTGATGAGCTGTTAAAGCAAATACATTTTTTCTTTTTCTTTTCCCTAAGATTTTAATCTAACTTAAATAAATATCAAGGAAAGTCTAATATCGAAGGAAATTGGCAGAGAACTTGTCTTAGTCCATTTAGGCTACTATAAAAAAAATACCATAGACTGGATGGCTTATGACCAGCATACATTTCTTTCTCACAGCTCTGGAGTCCAGGGAGGTTAAGACCAAGACACCATAAAATCCAGTGTCTGGTGGGGGCCCACTTCCAGGTTCCACATATGGCATCTTCTTCCTGTATCCTCACAAGGTGTAAAGGGTAAGGGGGTTTCTTAGGTCACTTTATAAAGGCACTAATCCCCATTCATGAGGGTGCCATCCTTATAACCTAATTGCCTCTCAAAGCCCCTACCTCCTAACACCCATCACTTTGGGGTTAGATTTCAATATATGAGTCTGGGTGGGGTGGGGGGAGTTGCATTCAGACCATGGTAGAGTTCATCTTACTCTTTGGGGATGGTCATTTATGTGTCTCAGGGTATATTTATGACCAGCTGAAAAGCTCATTCTCAAGTCATTTCTGCCAGAAGAGGATGAAATTCCTGAGTCACTAAATCTACCACAGTAACAAAAAAGCTAGGTGAAAATTCCTAAGTCACAATACTCTAAAGCCAGATCTGGACCTCGTAACATCATCTCAAACCTCAGTCTGGCTGAGAATTCCGTGCATAGAAACGGTGGAACTCAAAGGCCATGGAAATGGCTCTTCAACTGATCATGAGTGGGTGAGCCAGTTCTGAGAGCACATGCTCCCTCTCTCTGGCCATGCCTTTCCTCACCTGCTTCCTTCTTCTGTCCTGTTTTCTATTTCTTTTTTCTTCTTTGTATCCAAGAAGGAAGGAAAGGGGCCAACTAATTAAAAGCTAAATTTATTCTTTGGGATTTTCCTATATATTTAATTGATATACATTCTGCCTCCTGTTTGCAAGGCATACTCATACTCGTTTAGTATGGATAACACTGGTATGCAACACTATGTGGCCTTCTCTTACTGCCTTGAATCATACTGCAATCCTAAGTGGTGATCATCAAACTCATCCTAATGCACCCAGTTCCCCACATTGATTTGGGAAGCATGTCCAAGAAAATGACATGAACACCCCCTTTTAAAACTCTTCAAAAGCATAAACATATACAATAACCCTGAAAAATCCCATCACTGTTTAATAAAATTATCTTGTGAATAGAAAAGATAGAAATATCTTAAATTTGTGTGTGTGTGCATATGTGTGTGTGCATCTGTACACATGTGTGTACAAGCATACATGGATACACAAAGATTCAGGGGAAAAACTCTCCCCTGGGGAAAATCAAGTTCCTTTGGTAAGGGTGAGGCCAAGCACTTAATAGGACATTTTAAACTGATATTTAACATACTGGGGAGTCTGATCTGATTATAAACATACTGTGAGCCTTGGTTCCAAATAACTTAGGCACTGAGATGATGAAGAAAGAGAGTGCCATCCCTGTCACAGCTTGTTGACCATGCCAACAATCTAAAATGAATCCAAGACCTAAGATTTGGGGAGTTTAAAAGAGGCAGGAGTGGTCTATTCTGTCTGCAAAACTCCTCATGGTGCATAAAGACCAGCTTAAATGTCGCCTCCCTTTAAAGCCTCGCCTCCCACTCTCAGAAAGAATTAGTTGTTCCCCGTTCATCTTTGCTCCCATAGCACTTTGCACAAAACTCTATTATAGCTATTATGCACTTATCATACTAAATTGCAATTTATCTGTTTATGTGTCTGTCTACTTCCACCAGGATATGCACCCTCAAGGGCAAAGGTCAGGTCTTATTCAGCTCTGTATTCTCAGTACTCAGCACAGTGCTGACACAACAGCCACTTAAAACATGTTTTAGTATTTTTATTATTAAAGAAATGCATGCCCATGTTAAAAATTCAAAACAGCACAGACTGGTATAAAAGGAAAGGTTAAAAGTTGCCTTTCTACCATCCAGACTATCAGTTCCATTTCCCACAGGAAATCACTCTTAAGACATGCTTAAAAATGCATAAATACTACACATACCCCTTCCACCCCACACCCAGGCAACCAACGTGCATGACTCTCAAAGCTGCCCCACACGTAAGACTGGCTGCGTCTGCTGGCACCATGGCAGGGCTGGGTATGAACCTCCCAGAGCAAAGGCCAGGGAAGTACTGTTGCCAAAAGACAAAGCTACCATATGTCTAGGACTCAGTTCTGCTCTGCATTCTTTATGAGTTGACAGTGAGTTCTCTCCACTCACTGATGCGTTTCCTCTCTACTTCGTCTCTCTCTCTTTCTGCAATTTACTCCAAGCTTCCATGCCTCTGTTACAATTCTTTGTCTCTCCATCTGCTTTTCTCTGTCTCTGGTCTCTTGCCTCACCTTCTCTTTATCCTCCTCTTTCTTGGTCTACCTCTGCTGTCTCTGTCTTTCTCTCTGTCTCTCTCTCCCCCTCTTTTATTTCTCTCCATCTCTCTGTGTTCACTGTCTCTGTCTCTTTTCAGTTTCTTTTTCTCTTTTTGTTCTGGAGATGTTCTTCCACTCAGCTCTCACAATCAGTAAGCATCCTTACGGCAATATCTAATATTCCACTTTTGAGAGGAGAGACTTGAGAGTATTACATCAGTGTTTAACCTGTCGTGAGCATATGAGATGCACACACTTATTATGTATGCACTCATATGTCCATATATGATTTAGAGATGGAGACTAAGCTCAAGACAGAGACGAAGATTTAAAATGAAATACATGCTCTTTTATTGGGGATTGAAGGCTACTAGACTTTCTGGAAGGGGTTGTCAGTATGGTGAAATTGTCTCAGATCTCTCACTCTGGAATTGGCAAAGGGGATGGCAAACAAAAGGGCTGGTAGCCCCGGCTGCTGCTCACCCGAGGAGAGACACAGAGTGATTTTGCTGCTTTGCAAAAACCCTGGCACTAGCTCTTGCCCAACAATAGCGATTGGAAGCAAATCAGGCAACTTGAACGTGGGCTCTTTGTTTAGTTCAGTTGCCTGGAATTCAGTTCTAATGAGGCCAAGTTCAAAATCTCCCTTGCTCTCTCTCTTTTTTTTTCCTTTTTCAAGTAACTTTTAAAGATAACTCAAGCAATGTGTATTTACTGAGAAACAACAACAGCAAAACTTATGGACAAACAAAAAGCATCACCTATAAACCCAACAATCATTATAATCACAGGCAAATGTTTTGAATCATACCTTTCCTCTTTTTTTAAAGGTATTTTCTAGCATACAATAAAATTTTGAAAGTAGTGAACCCTTCCATGTTCAGGTATATTTCTAGGGGCTTGAGATATGTGAGGGAAAAGCATAGACAAAACAACAAAAACAAAAACACCGACTTCATGTGTCTTATATTTGTACTGTTTTTTCATCTATTTTTCCCTTTCTGGTATTTTGTGGGAGGTTTCCCAATTCAATATATATATTTACATAAGCAATCTTTAATGGCTGAATATTCTACAACACTCATCAACAAGATCATGGGTTGCTTATTTTAAGTGAAAAGTCATTTTCCCCAAGGAACAAGCAAACAAAACAGTATAGTTACTAAGGGCTGGTGGCCCCAAAATGTGCCACTTTGCTGTGCAGATTATTTCAAGCTGAAATCAATCAAAGCCCAAAATATTTGGGAAAAATCTTTTACCTTCCCCCTAACTGCCAAAAAGAATTTGGATGGAGAACCTGTTTTAGGAAGGGAGCTATCATCATAGACAACTACACTGTAATATGAACTAAGTGTAAGAGACAGGGAGGAACCTAGCAAAGTATTTGTTAAAATTCCTCTCTGTACCCCATTGTTTCTACATGGTTCCGAAAATATTTCCTTTACCAACATTTGCTCTTTTTCATCTTCTTGTGAATTTTTCTCCTCCCCTTTCAAGTCTCAGACCCATACCCCTTACTCTTTATTTCAGAATGATGGATATACCCCATTTTGCTTTACTGTCTTTGGAATTTCACATTTATATGGATTCCCTACAAGAAAGAATAAAATATCATTTTCTCCTGACATTCTGTCTCATGTCAATTTAATCTTAGACCAGCTAGAAGGACTTAGAAGGATAGAGAAAAATTTTTCTACCCCAACAACAGCAAATATTCATTAAGCAAGTTGCAACATTGTGATTCATAATACATGTGTATTTGATCTTCATTTCATCATTGGCACAAAATTTCCAAGACTCTTAGAATTTTCTATGTGATGAGAGAGATAAAGGTGTCCTTTTCTATGTTAATGAGATGACTATGGGACCACACCTAAGGATGGGGGCTGGTTGCCAGGGGAACCATCCACCTGATTGGAAGGCTGGGAACTTTTAGTCCCAGTCCCTAATCTCTAAGGAGGGGAGAGGGGCTAGAGGCTGAACTGATGGCCAATGATTTAATCAATCAGGCCTATGGAATAAAGCCTCCATAAAACCCAATAGGATAGGGCTCCAAGGGATTCTAGGTTGGTAAACGTTGAGATTCAGGGAGAGCAGCATGCTCAGAGAGAACACAGAAGCTCCGTGCCCTTTCCCGAAACCTTGCTCAAGGCATCTCTTCCATCTGGCTATTCCTCAGTTATATCCTTTTGTAATAAACTGGCAATTTAGTAAGTAAAATGTTTCTCTTGCATTCTGTAAGCTGTTCTAGCAAGTTAATCAAACCCAGGAGACAGTCATTGAAACCTCTAATTTACAGCCAGTTGGTCCAAAGCACAGGTGACACCCTGGGCTTGTGAATGGCATCTGAAGTAGGGAGGTAGGGGTGGCAGTCATGTTGGACTGAGCCCTTTACTGGTGGACTCTGAGGTGCTACCCCTGGGTAGATAGTGCCAAACAGAGTTGAATTGTAGGACACCTGCCTGATGTCAGAGAATTGCTTGTTGGTGTGGAAACCCCCCACCAAACCAATACACACACACACACGCGCGCGCGCGTGCGAAATTAGGTCCAGACACTTATTACAACTATTATGTACAAAAATAGCTGGAGACATTGAGAAGGATGGCAAAAAGCATAAGACAGAGTCCAGGCTTATTACAAGAAAATGCAACTGGAATGGAAAACCATAACTACAGAAACAGAAGTATTATTATGAGCAACATATTAAAAACACCATTTAGTAGGTCATACTTGAGCATTAGTAATACCAGTACTAATACTAACAAAACAGTGATAACAACAATAATGATAATAGCTAACCTACATTGATTGGTTGCAATGTGCCAGATGCCACTTTCAGCATTTTTGTACCTATTGCCTCCTTTAACCAGTAAGAAACCATATAAAAAGTACAGCATTATTATTTCCATTTTACAGCTGAGGAATGAACAGAACTACAAAGTTAATTGCCCAAGTTCCCATATCTAGTACATAGTGGAGTGGGAATTCAAACCCATCACTAAACATTGTGTTCTAATTCAAATAATGTACTCTTTCAGCCACTGAAGACATGTTTTTTTGTTTTTTTTTTTTTTTGTGGTTGTATAGACATCCAGGAAAGATAACTGCTTAGGATATATTCAGTGATAAAAAATATCACCATCTAGCAGAAAAGCCTCATCTTCTTCCTGGGGAATCCGTGCTGTCCCATGTAACTGTCTCTCTTTCTCCTACAGTACCTTGTGCCAGGTCTTCACCACGGGGGTCATAGTTGCCATGGAGAAGCTGATAAAAGCTGTGGGCTTCAGCTCACCACAGGGAAAAGTGAAGCGTATCGACATTAAGATTATACAGACAATGGAAGGGGTTCAGAGACCCCAAAACTCACACATGAATTTTAAGGAAATGATTTTCAAGCTTTCTTGAGTTCTTAAGAGAGTTTGTAAAACATAAAGATTCTTAGTCACCATCAAGAGGCTATTGAGACACAAAATTGTGGACCATAGATCCTTCTGCTTCAGGGTCTTTGGGAGAGGGTAGGGGAGTGAAAAGCAGAAGGTCTTCCCCTTATCTTAGCATTTCCCCAAATACACTCTTAATAAGAATCAATAGAGAGAAAAGGTTATTTTAGGTATGGCTGTCACCTGCTTAGAAACCTATCTGTATCTGTGTTTACCCTGACATAGGTTTTGCTGAGTTGATGGGGGAATTCTAAACTGGGCAGCTGTGGGCACCTCGGGCAGCATTTCTTAGAGGGCTTGCCATCTTGGGACCTGCTTTTACATCTGTGCTACTCTGGTTAGGGGAAGATGACTAGAGGCATCAATCCATTGGCTTCATGGATGATTAGTTGGTTGTCTGATAGCATGATTTTTATTAGGAGTTTCTTTAAAAAGTGTGTAAGTTGTCCATACTGTCACTCTAGGTTCATTAGCCAGCAGGGAGAAACCAAACAGCACATCCCACACATCCTCCCAGAATAACAAGAAGACTCGTATTAATAACCCCAGGAGAGCCACTCAAGGGAATGGATGGCCCTTGAGGCTTTGATTGAGCTCCATCATGAGGCAGATAACCAAGTATAATATATCACGTTAGTGCCCTGATCAGGACGATATGACAGGGAAAACCCTGAGGTGGGGTCGTCATGCCAAGAGTTCCCCTACCACTCCTCTGCACTGACTTGTGAAGTTCTTGCTAAAGAAACTCAGATCTAAACCCTTACAGAGAGTCAATGTGATCAAATGGAAAATTCTTCAGAGCCAGAAAGGGCAAAAATCCAATTCCAGTTGTGCCATCTTCTAGCTGGGTGACCTTGCCCAAGCAAGTTCTTTAAGCCTTGACTTCCACAACTTTAGAACAGGACAATAATACCTCATTTGTATTGTGGTGGTGGGAAGATGGAGTGAAATAATGTGATGCTCTAGAAAGTACTTTCAGGGAAGCTTCTCACAAAATTGGTGGTAATTTATATGATTGTGAAGAGGGGTTTCTATTATAATCAATATATCTTATCTTGCTATAGCGAGCTATCCCTAGTGTTCAGCAAACTCTCTTTTGCTCCATTCCCCCACCCAAGCCCCAAAAGTCAGAAGAAGTAGTAAAGGCAATAGTTGATAACTCAGTTATAATCCTTGAGCCAATAAACTCCATCAGTATCAATAGGCACCCTTCAATTTGACTCCTGCTGCTCCCAAATGGTGACATGTTAGGTTCCCTTGACTGAGATCACACATAATATTATTTTAAACTACATTTAACCTGAATCAGACAACTAAAGAGGGGAAGAGGTGGATATGCTCCTCTTCTCCCTCAAGGCCCTTCTGCAACTAGCTCAGTTATAAGTAATCTTACCTCTCAAGTCCATTAGCAGTGGAATATGGAGTATGGGGTTTTGCCAGAGACCTTGCTTGCAGAAAGTCCCATCATCTGTCTTTAAAGTCCCCTTTTAAAGGTTTAAACAATGCCAAGAGCATGACTTTTGATCAGGTTACCTGCTCTGAAGCCCCGTACAAATCACTTGAATAGCTGAGCATAGAATTCAGGAGCTCCATGGCAGATATCCATACTTCCTCCCACAGTGGCAAACATATGGACAGAGTTGCATAAGCTTCAGATAAACCAAGGGGCTAGGATGCAGCTGTGTTCTAACTTTTGCCTGTGGAAAGCCAGTAGGGGGCCAGACCAAGAGTCAGTCATACGGTGGGGGCAAAACATTGTTGATTCTCTTCTTCCACTAACTGACCTGCTTAATAGCAGTGCCTTGATCTCCCTACCTGAGAAATGTAGATAATATTTGTCTTTCCTATCTCATAGGCCTGTGGGGAGAAAAAAACTGAGGTAAGGGAAGTAATGTTCCAATCTTTGAAAGCTGAAGCATTTTTGCAAAGGAAATGCCTTTAAGGGATCTAAAGTAGTAGAACAATATTCAGGAGTGCTATAGAAACAGAAATGGTATCTTTTATTCACAGGGAAAATTTCACATGGGATTCCCTACAGAACATTCATGTCTTTTTTCTCTCTCCTTACATTTTAGAAGAGGCTCTGTTTCTTTCCTTATGAACCTTGCACAGTAAGATTCCACCGTTGTTTCTCGCCAACCATTTGACTATTCCATGCAACCCACCAGAGCAAAGTGCACACCCCTCTGGAGTAATCATTCCACCTCCGTAGAGTCTGGCTCCACCTCCCAGGTACCACGCTTATTCCCTGCCATCCCCGTTGGCCACTGCACTGACACCATTTAAAGCTTGTTTCCTCTCTAGGACACACAGACGAATTCTCTACCCTTTCTAGCAAGAGATACAGAACAGTAATTGAGACACACACAAAGACAGAACAAATATTTTACATATGTTTAGTGACTTAACATAAGCTGGCAAGGAGCCCAATTAATTTACCGTCTGGGCAGCCTGGCCAGTGATAGTTCTGACCAAGGATTTAAACAAAACAAAGTCCTTTAGATAAAACTGTGCGTGGAAAATGTCTAGGTAAACATGAAACAGTGATGACTCCAGCTGAGATGGAAGGTGCAAAGAAAGGCAATCGTATCTTTAAGTGACTGCACAGGGTTTATTTTCTTTTGGGGGCTTGGAATATACCCAAAGACACTAGAAGATCAGTTTGCATATTTTGGCTTAAATCATATTTTTTAAATGACTTCTAATATTAACACGTCAGTTAAACATAGTTTACATTTAAAGTAGGCTAATTTATTGGAATACATAGGAATGTTTACATCTCTACTCTTGACCTTTACTCACACTATCCATTCAGCTCAAAATAGCCTTGTAATAACCTCCATCTCTTAATCAAAATTTTCTCTACATTTCAATGTCCACTTGAAGCACCAGGAGGTGTGAAGACCACCCTAGTTAGTAGGTGCCTGATCTTCTTCTGATCTCTGATAGCAGGCTCTGCCCTCAGGGGATTCTCAGATTCTGCAGGGTTTTTTTTGAGTACAAGACAGAAAGCTTGATGAGGGCAGGTAATACTTATTCTCACCTTTGTGCATCACTGCATATCTACCTCTATTATAAGTGCCTAACAAATATTAGGACTCAATACATATTTGTAGAATTAAAAGTCAATGTGACAATTTGTGTAAGCCTCTTAGCATAATGCTGCCACGTGGCAATCTCTCCTTGGAGGTGAGCAATTTTTATTCTCTTAAGTAAATCATTAAATAATTATTAAATAAACAATTCCATCGGGTTTTTTTTACCTTAGTCAATGAGTTTCTGGGGTCCCTCCATAAAAGGATGTGGATAGGGTTCCCAGAGTTAACATTTATGCCCTTTTCCTCTAGAAAACCCCACTAAATATCTTTAAGGGAAACTAAATTCCCAATCTCATATGAAGCATTTTTTTATCCAAAGACACAAAGTTCCTTAACAAGAAGATGTGACACAAAAAACATAATAAATTAGATATTGCTGCAAATCTACATTGAAATGACTGCCTGTTTGTATCTCAAATGTTTTGATTTCCTATACATGGATATGCATATTAATCATGGAAAAAGGAGGAATCATGTGGAATAAAAGACTTGTTCCTTACAGGTCAAGGATACAAGTCATTTTGTCATTTGTGTATCCCCAACACTGCTAGTGCACTTAAATGTAGTAGGTGCATAATACGTGCAGGCTGAACAAACTATTAAGTTACTTTTAAACTGCAAGGGATTTCTATTGCGTTCTAGTCTATCTGCAACATTTTACAGAGAATGAAATTGAGGCCACATCATGTAACAGGACACGTTATGACTCCATATCTAGTTTTGTACACAGGCAGGACTATAACTCGGCATCCTTATCTGCCACTGGAGAATTATTTATTTAACTTAAAGAACAAGTAGCATTTATTGAGCACTCACTATGTATCAGCCACTTCATATACATGATGTCAAATCTTCAGGAAAAAGCCTGCAAAAGTTGTACTATCCCCATATTTCAGTTGAGGAAGGTGAGGCTCAAGGAATTTAAGTGTCTTGTTCACAGCAAAGTGTGGTAAGCAGGAGACTTAACATTCAAACGCAAATCTCTCTGCTTCCAAACCCACTGCCTTCCATGTCACACCACATTAACATTCACTAATAGCACAAAGCACTGATCAGAGAAGGAATTATGTGGGCTTGTTAGAGAAAGCTAACACCCTTTATCATTTTACTTTAAAAAAAAAAAAAGTCAAGTCAAAAATATACGTCTTAATGTGCAATCAGATAACGTTGTTTACGTGCAACCCCTCTATAAATCAGATTTGTAAGTAACTTCGAAAAGGCATCTATTCCTGAAGAACACCAGATCTGAGAGCTGAATGATGGCAGGTTACCTCGTGCTCAATGAATCACCAGGTGCAGATTCCATGTCTCACGAAAGACGAAGAGGTAGGCGGATAAGAGAACAAGCAAATCACTACTTAAGGTAAAGAGTGCAATGTGACAGGCACCTGTTAAAGTCCTTGCTCTTCTACATGGAGATGGAGCTTACAGCTAGGACTGTGCCCTCCTCCATGATCATCTGAAATTCACCCCAAGATAGGATGATTTAAAATTCTGACTTCAAAAGGTCTGAGTTTTTCTGTCCTACCTTAGTCTTTAAGACCAGCCATTCTGTGAGGTTGGGAAGTCAGCTCACTCAGGGTTCCAGTCCTTATTTGACAATGACCTTCTATAAGATCTCAGCAATTCATTTAGCTTTCTAGAGTCTCGCTTTTCTTCTCTGTGATGAGAGTAACAATATCTACTAAGAGCATATTTTGTGAAAATTAAGTGAGATGATGGAAGAGAAGACATCTACCCAAAATCTGACCCAAGTTTGGACTCAGTTTATTCACTAAGGATCCCTGGTAAATGTCAAGGCCTGGAACAGCTGAAGGCAAAGCGGTGCATGAAATTGAACCAGACCATCATGGTCTATGACAAATGCAGCATTAAAGTATCAGAATGGCAAACTATATGCCAAAGCCTCTGTTAACAAACCTTACAATAGTATTTCCAGTGAGAAAAGGACAAGGCATTAAGCTGAAATATTCAAATTGACTACAGCATAAAAATATGAAAAATAGAGATTAACACTTGCCACTCACCTATTACCTAATGAGGATTTTATAAGGATTAATTTAGTGTAGCACTTTGAAATTTCTTGGAAATAAGGAATAAACACATGCTCCATCACACATACATATCCAGACAAATACATATTTTAACAAAGTCAGGATTACTGTATAAATTTAGATCAGGGCACAGCATGCCTAGCATGAGTAGGGTAGGAACAATATGTTCTTGCTCAAGACACCAAGCTCATGACAAATGATTCATCCCCCAGCACCTTTCATGCCAAAAGATCCCCCCAGGTGTTCCACCAACTCCAGCAACACTTTCCATCAAGCTAGACTGCAGTAGAGAGGAATCACATCACTCCCACGGATGAAGTAAAACAGTCATGTCTTTACACAACTGCACAAGTCCAACAGTGAGGGGGCAGGAAGAAGGGAAGGAGGCGAGAGAAACATCCAGAGTTCCTCACAAGTTTGACAGGCAGCCTATAATTACTATACATTTACACCTTTAAGGCAGGGGTTATTGAAATCAGAAACTCTCCTTAGCAAAGGCTTTTAGCTAAAGGTCAGACAGGTTCAGGAGATGTATATTGCCTGCGGCCCTGAGTGGGTTGGGGGTGGACTTATGGGGGACTGACATCTAAACGTGAAGAAAATGAGAACTGCACAATGTCGCCCTCCGGTTTAAATTAGTGTATTTGTTTGCTCTGGGGAGAAGTGGAGGGCTGTTAGTTGAGAATTCTCCAAACAGGTGTACAGTCCTTGACAGTCACAACCCGCTCATGTGTAACCTGGCACGTAATGAACTGGCATTGCCCCCATTTTAGGGATGAGGAAATTCACACTCAGCGTGCAATTAACTTGCCAAGAGCAAACCACAAACAAACTAGAACTAGAACCCAAGTCTCCACACTGGCTTTTACATCACAAAGTTGCCCAGAAAAGGTTTTATTTTTTATGCCTGCCTTCTTTCTTTATTTTTTTTTTTTAATTTCGTCTCTCCTATGACTCTGAGCCCACTTTGTTTTGTGGGACCTGATAAAGACAATTGTTCTCCCTCTACCACCTGCATATATATACTAAAACACCTGTAATTCATGTGTAAAATGGCAGGGATGGGGAGCAGAGGGGTTCCTTGAAGAATTACAAACTTCAAAGTGTAGAAATCTCATTCAAATTTGAGAGCTCAAGCCTTTAACATGCACCACCTTGATTTCCTACATTATCTCAGACTTCCCTGCATGTTGGCAGTCCAAATCCTGACCCTAATAAGCCCTACTGTGCTTATGAGCATCATTAAAAAAAAAAAAAAAAAAAAAAAAAAAAAAAAAGCCTGGCACTGCTTGGCGCCATTTCTTAAATGGAGTTTAAAATTTGCCAAAGATGTACTCTCCTTTTCCAGCTCTTTCCAAGATCTTTGAAGAGATGAACTAAAGTAGAGGTCTAATGGGTGAGTGATATTTTACAGCTTGAATTACATTAAAAGCCAGAAATATTTTGAGTCCAATGTCCTCTACTTCTTGATACAACAAGATGTAATATGTTTGATGTGTTTAAAATCTCCTCTTAAAGCCAGAAGCTTTGAGTTAATCATTTAAAGCAGTGTGAAAGTTATTCAATCAGTTTAAGAAGATTCAAGTTCAAATTCAGGGATTAATTTTAGTGGTTATGATATGAAAGATATCATAGTTAAGGTAAGAAATGAGGGCAAGGGTCTCCAGAACTTTAACAGAAAGAATTGCAGTTTCAATTATTTGATTAAACCATTCCTGAGAACCATAGAAAACCATAGCCTCAGTCATGAGAGCTGAATTGTAGGGAAAACCTTGATGATGCTCCCAGGACAGACACATAAATACAAAATACTGTTTATCGGAATTTGCCTTAATACAGTTTATATCTATATACTAAGGAACTCATAATGGCAGACTATTATTTTTCAATATTCACAACTTTTATTAAAAAGCTGACAATGAACACAACTCACTAAAGTGGCACTTCCCTGGGAAGGTTTCTGGCAATGACATCACAACTGAAAACGTTTTGAAAGGTACCAGGCTGCAGAGACTGTACATATTACAAATACTACAATCTCAATAACCTGATGGAAGCTGAAACTTTGAGGGTTTTTTTCGTTTTACCCATCCTTGGTTTTTGTGTTCTTTTCTGCTTAATGGCAGCCTAGAGAACTTTCCACACTTTTAAATCATCTTCAGTTATTCCCATCAAAGCTAGTTCTTTACTATTTCAGCTCATTGAAGTTTCCCAGGTGCAGTTTAAGCTAGAAAAGCTACCCCAGATTCCAGACAGGCAGGCTTTTCCAAAAATCTAAAACCTTCCCTGACGTGGCCAAAGCTCCTGGACTGTACCCATTCTCCCCAGGGTCACCCTCCTGGCCAGCAATCCCCCTTGGTCCCTTCATAAAGAGAGGGTTAAGTCTTTATCTGTGAGCTTCTCTAGAGGAGTTCAGGCAATGGGGGAGAACAGGGGGTTGTTGTCATTGGGATATATCTGATCTTCCTGGGACTGATCATGCCAGAGAACAACCACTCATTCACAGGCTGGAAAGCCCCAGCTCTCAAAACACACTGGCTGGTGCTGTTAGAAGATGCTAGAGAGTTCCTGTCCTGAAACTTGCATCCACTTGGTCCTCAGAATCAGAGAATACATTAAGGGCACCTTAGTGTCCACTACATACCTCTTCCCTTGTGGGGAAGGGCGGTTAGGAGCTTTGCAGAAAAATAAAAAGCTTACAAATAAAGTCTTCTTGATCTTACTTGTGCTCACCCATAAGTCTAGCAAGTAAAGGGAAAGTCACTTAAAAGAATGTCTTCTTGCCTGGAAATTTAACCCATTCACCTCCACATTCAAAATACTTTAACCCCCTCTGTTTGCCTGGGTCTTCAGCTCTGTTACTACACCAATGAGACCAGGAAACAGGGATCTACCTGCCTGCCCAGTTTGAAGCTTTTGGGGCTTTCTGAGAGGACTCTGGTGGTGTCTTGGGTCTCCTGATGGATGACATTAACTCCTAGCGGGGAGGTGGGCAGGGAAGACCTTAGTTTGCAGCATCTCTCAAGTGCAGAAACCCCATCTCTCCAAATTCTCCATCAGATCACACAGCTGCTTTAACCCTTTCCATCTTTCACCCCTGGCCCTCAGTCCCCGTCTACTCACGCTGCTGTTGTGGCCGGACCAGTGGACCATGGCTTGGTTGTGTGCTGAGTCGCCCGTCAGCGCGAACGTGGTACTGGTCAGTCTCAGCTCCTCCATCCGGAAGCGAGTGGCTTTGTCCGGGTCCCGCTCCAGAGTCCCAGGCCCCGGCTGCCCTCCGTCCCTGAGCATTCCCCGGGGGCTCCGACTCGCGCCCTCTCCCCGCTCTGCCGTCCCCGGTTCCGCTTCACTCCGTCTCCGCCGGCCAGAGCGTGGGGCCATCGCCACGGACGCCACGGTGCCCGGGGCCCGCTCCAGGGACAGCGCTCGGTCTCCGGGGGCCACTGCGAACAGGGGACGCCCAAGGAGGGGCAGGGGCGTGGCAGCAGCTCTGCCTCGCGGTCCCCGTCCCACGAAGCCCCCCGGGGTCGCAGCCCAGCGTGGGGCCGAGCCGGGGGGCAGCGGGGGGCAGCAGGAGCCGCCGCCGCAGGCGCCCGGGACGCAGAGGACCAAGAGCCCCACGCCGGCGAGGAGCGCGCTCAGCCGGGCCGGGGAGCCGGCGCCGGCGCCAACTTTTCCCATCGCGGGAGCGGAGAGCAGCGGAGAGGGGGCCGGAGCGGAGGCGGCGGCGCGGGGCTCTCCGCTGGCGGGCCGTGGGGGGCGGGCGCTCAGGACCCCAACTCCATCCAAGTTGGGCCGCGGAGGGGGCGGGCGGAGGCGGCGCCGGGCAGGTGGCAGCCGCTTGCCCAGGCTGGGCTGGTGCCGAGCGCGGCTTCGGACCGAGCGAGCCGCCGCCACGCGGGGGTGGAGCTCCACTGAAGTCACGGGCGGAGCGGGCGCTGGCGCGCTGGCGGGCGACGCGGGGGGGAGCGCGGGGGCCGCCGGGGCTCCGGGCGCCGCGTCCCGCTGCCGAGCTGCGCCGCGCGGGTGGCCGCGGGGACTGGATGCGTCGCCGACCCTCCCCGCGGGCTCGCGGGCGCTGCTGCCGCCGCCCGCTCTGCGCCCCCGCGGCCGCGGTCTCCGGTCTCGGCGCTGAGCCCGCCCGCCCCTCCCGTGGGGGCGGCCAGCCGGAGCTGGCGGAGTGCTAGCTGTGTTGGGGACTTCCTATTCCTGTTTTATTGTTTCTACCAGTCTCTGCTGCCTTTTCCTCCTCCCGCTCCCCGAGCTCTTCCAGTTTAGATGTTAAGGTTGGGTGGGCTTCTGGTCGTTCCCTCCTTAGTCTCCATGAGTTGGCGTCTTGACCTTAGCTTGAGCAGAGCCTGCGTGTCCCAGCCTGGGGGAGATCCCGGGAAGGCAACAGCAGAGAATGATGTAATTAAATGAGCGTGTGTGTGTGTGTGTGTGTGTGTGTGTGTGGTTAAGGGGATTTTTTTCCCATCAATTATTACGCTTAGATAGTTTTTCGGACCCCCTAAAGCGCTCACTGTATTTGAATCCAGTCTTCCTGCATTTTGTGGGCGTATATCCTGGCTACCCTAAGAGACCACAGACTCACTAAGGACGGGAATTGTGAGCAACTTGGAAGAAGTGACCAGTTTATTTTGTTTGCCATTTTTATCCTCAGTGCTCAACACACTGTCTTACGCGGTAGAACATCTGTCAGTCATTAATGGAATAAATCTCCATTGTGAAACTATTATGCGTCTGTATGCAAACAGATACAGGAAAAGAGGCATGGTACTGTATTTACCGTGTGTCCTTTGTGCCTAGGCCAGAGCTACTAGCACATGCCCGAAGATTATTAGCAAACTTCAAGTCTTTGCAGGATGCTCTGCTGCTAGTTTGCTGTGGGGCCTCAGACAAAGTGGCAATCTCTCAGCTTCCTACACTTTAAAATTAAGCGGTTGCATTAGATGACCTTTAAAATCCTTTCCACTCCTAAAATTCTATAATTGTATGATTATAATGTCTGCCCAGCCCAGCTCCCCTGCTACTGTTCAAAAGTTCAGATGAAGATTTATAGTAGGTGAATGGGCTTTGAAAATTACAAAGAATTTCTCAAAATCCAAGCCTTTTTCAAATGGAAAGTTTGCTTCTAAGGGTTGAAATACCTTCAAATTTCTTTGTAGTCTTCATGTGCCTAATAACACTTCCTTATCGCGTGGTAGCTATTAAATTATTCAATGCATATTTACTGATTAAATAAATGAATGCCATGCAAAATAATACGATTTTCAGTTTCTAATTACATTTTTTGTTCATTTTCACTCTTGCAAAGGAAACCTCACTGAAGAATCTGAATTGTGACTTTGTGATGGGACCAACTTAAAAGTAACAGTATAATTATTCTTTAATAATAATATCCTTTTTGATATGGTCCAAGAGGAATTTCTCTTAAATCAATCCAACCCAGAGCTGTGTTACCAAAAAATAACTGAGATTATAGTTCTTATGACCAATCCAAGAAATATGCAAATGCAAGGGGGCAGACTTCTTAGCCATTGAATGTGAGGACTTGAAATCAAAGAGTGACCTGTTTGTAAGGGAGACACAAACTGTTCTTCCAAAAGCACCTTAACTCCTCAAGCCTGGATCCTCCTAAAAAAGGAACACTGCCTGTCAGGCTTCTAGATGGAGAGGAGAGCCAGAGGTCCTCTCTCCTACCAAAATGCAAGTGTTCTTTGTTAAAACCCAGGGCAGCTGTTTTCCTCTCCTGAGAAAGGTTTTCAGAGCTTTGCAGGATTGTTTACTTAATGCCTTCTTTCTATGCCCTGCTAACCTCCTTTCCAGTATAAATGAGTGTGTGAGAATTCCTTCAGGAGAGGAAAACCAGATTAGAAAAGTCAGAACCCAAATAAATTCCTGTCCAAATATAGGACTTGGAAAAGGAAAATGGAAAAAAAAGAAATTAGTGAATTCAAATTTTCGGGTAGTCTATTATTGCCCTACTAAAATTTAGATTGTTTGGGTTTCAAAATGCAGTTCTTCTTGAAGAACTGGTTGAAAGAGAGCTGATTTTTCCTTCCCAAAGAGTTTACAACCCCCATCTTTTAAAACAGACTGATTACAATAATCCCTTTAAAATGAAATCATTTGCAATCCATTTGCTGAGAATTCATAGAGGGCAGGCTCTTTTTAAATGCCTGATTCTAATTATTCATTTGAGACAAAGGTGACACAGATGTGGGTGAAATTGGCTCCAAGACTTTTTTTTTCTTTATAAGTTCATTTTATTTCTTATGTCTCTGATCTTTTGTCAACAAGCAGAAAAGGAAAGTGCCAGTAATTTTCTAAAACATTTTATTTTTCCGGAAGACTTCAAGAATTGGGCTAATAGTGGGAGAAAGCGGGCTAGCCTATTTCAAGGTGTTTCTTATCCAGCAACTCACTAAGCAACCCAATAGATTTTACTAATCTAATGCATTAACAATGGGTTATTTATTAGGAAAATAGTTGCCCTCAGATGCCAGTAGAGAGCATAGATTTGTAATTCCAATAAGCAGTCTTTTTATTGTGCATATGAAAAATATGCCACCACCTAGTCTATGGTCATCATTTCTCACCTGGATGAGCACAACAGCCTCCTAACTCTCTCCCCGTTCCACGACTGCTCTGCTCCATCTTATCCCTGAATTAGTCAGCTCCAAAGTGGGGTACAAGCACTCAAATGGTACCACAAGATAATTCATCGTGTGCAGGAAGAAAATAGCTTCGTTAATATTTAATTACCAATTAACATATATATGCATGTTTCCATCTATACACAGAGACACAGAGAGAAAGACAGAGGAAGAATATGAACATTTTGTAGCCACATGCTGCATTGGTGTTGCATGGTCAGAAAAGTTTAGATGCCTTGCCCTGCAAAGCAGCAAAAGTGGTATTTGGAATGTATAAAAAATATTACTCTTTGCCACTATTTAAAACTCTTCACTGACTTACTGCAAACAGAATAAAATCCACATGTGATCCTTGCACGGCCAATTAGGCCTACACAAAGTGAGCACTGCCTGTTCTTCAACCACATTTGGCACCTCTCCCCACCCACCCTCCCACCCCCCATCACCCATATGCTCCAGCCACTCTGGGCATCCCTTCCTCCAATGTGCCAAGTTTGTTTTCCAACTCATTCAACTTTGCATATGCTGTTCCACTTGTCTGGAATGCCCACGACCACACCTACTTTACATGGCTGGTGACTTCATCACTTTAATTGTGCTTCCTTGTAGAGCCTTTCCCTGACTCCCTAGCCAAGAAGAAATTCCTTTCACACTTTCTTTATCAGTTAGTTTCTTCTTAGCGTGTATACTAGTCTTCAATTATTTTGAGTGTTTTTTGCTAAAATTTCCCAGAAGACTACATGTAGGTATGGACTACATCTCCCTTATTTATCTTTTCTTTCCCCAGTGCCTCCTTCAGTGCCTGGCTCATTGGGGGGACTCAATGAATAATGATTGGCTGGCTGAGCCACATGGGTATAGTAGCCATATCTATACAAATTCCATTATTCACACTTTGTCAGTCAGATATATACTTGTACCAGAAATCATGCTGAGGATTTTACATGTATCAGCTCATTCAGTCATTCATTCATTCATTTTTACAAAACTCATCTCAGCTAAGTACTATAATTGTTCCCACTTCAGAGATCCCTTTACACAACTACGCAGAGTCACCAACAATTTAGTGCAAGAAGAAGGCACTACAATACAGACATCTCATTCCTAATATGTTCTTGACTTTATGCAATACTACTTTTTCTCCAAATCCAACTGATAACAAATTATGTTTATTGATGATTTATTATGTGCCAGGCACTACAATTAGCACTTGGAATTATTTCTAGTAATGTTGAACAAGCAATTTTGGAACCAAGTTGTTTAGGCTGAAGGTAAAATTTGTATTCTCCAATTTATACTTGCTTCTACTTGGTGGGCATGAGGGTTAATGTTGAAGACAGCAGTGTATTCACTACACATGTAACCTTACTGCAGGAGTTACAGGAGCTGTCACATTGGTTTCCTGTCTTCTCTCTTCCTAGGTCCCTCCATATCTAGTGGATAACTTGGCTTCAGCTGCACTAAATCACATTATATGCTTCATCATTAGAACAATGTCTTTTAATAGCTCTCAAAATACTTGGCTCCCCTTGGATACCATTGAGACAAGGTGTCTTGCATTTCAGATCAATTACACGAGGAACCATAGAAAGAAAGAGGGAGAATAATATGCAGACTCTTCTCATTACCTACAGAAGGGGACGATGGGAATTAAAAAAAAAAACTGTCCTTTAAAATACTTTCAGTTACCAACATGCACGAGCCTGGGTCTGCATCCAGAAGTGGCTTTAACCGAAAGGCTTAAACCCTCTTATCTGTAAAAATAGGTCTAAGATTGTCTCTTTGACTCATAAGAATGTTGTAAAAGTTAATTCAACTTCAAACACCTCTTGGAGATAACAATCCAGCCTTGTATTTATGTAACTCCTATCTTATCAGACCTCTAAACAGGTTTTGGGTTTCTTTCCCCTAGTTTAATAAATCTTGCAGCAGCTCCAAAAGATAGGTAGGGGGCAGTTTTTGCCTGCATCATACAGAATAAAAAGAAATTTATCCAAGGTCATAGAGTTTGAGAAAAAACTTAAAACTGAATTTTGTTATCCTTCGCCTCTACCATTTAGTCCACATCTGCCCCCAATTTGTACATACATGCGTTAAAATCTCACATTATTTTTGTTTAGCAATGATGCATTGCATACACAATCATTTCAGGTTTCAAGAGATGGTTTGTGTAAGTAAATAGGAAGAGAGAAGCATGAAATAATATCACTGTCATGTGAACTCATATATGCATGTATTTTTCCCATTTAAACAGTCATAATTAATGTGAAAGAGATAAAATGTGCACTATGACTAAGTAAGTTTATTTAGAGAAGTATTATTAGACTTTTAAAAATATACCTTTACCAAAAAGTCTTAGAATATATTTAAAAATTATTATAGTCTTAAAATTATCTAGAAATTGTAAAAGGTAACTTCTATCATCTCTCTCCTGTCCTCCTTTTGTCCGTTAGTCCAACATAAAAAGGCTTTAGCACAGTAAATCATAAAACCAGCTTCATAACACTTTTTTGATTCTAGTCTCCTTGAAAGTACAAATGGCAAGAAATGAACTCAGTTGGAGCTACGTTTCACTATCCTTTTTTTGGGAGTACTGGGTAGAGGAGAGAAGAGAGACAGACAGAAAGCTACTCCCCAAATCTTTAAGGGCCACTGAGATGACAACCAAAAGCTCTCATATCACAAGAAGCCTTTGGTTATTTTTGTCTCTTTTCCACAGAACTGATCCAAAGATGAATGAGGTTAACATTGAAGCCAAATTCAGTAGATTTCTAGGGTATAATATTCTAGCAGAATACAACTCTATAAAATGTACAGTAACCATTGAAAAATAAGATCTTTGGGACTTCTCTCTCAGAGCACAAGAGTAGCTTGCAAAGAAAAGGAGGAAACAAATCAAAGAATAAGCAGCACAGTTGGGTAGACATTAACTACTCTGTGCTGCTTCCCATTTCTCTATTTTATCTAAACAAAGAGTAGATGTAGTCCAGCTCCCAAGGGCCCAGATATCCCCAACAATATGTTAATCTCTGATAGGTGCACAGAAGCACACGAGAAAAGAAGGAAATAGAAATGATCAAAACCCAGAGTTTATTACATCTATCTACTTGTGCTGCTTGAAGGTAGTACAGTGTGGGGCTTACATTTCCAAATTTTGAAGTCAGAATCCTTGTTTTCAATCCAATATATATCACTCACTAGCTGTACAATATCATTTCAATTTCTGAATCTCTGTTGCCTAACCTGTAAAGTGGACATTCCATCACCTTCTACAGAACGCTGCTGCTCTATATGGCACGGGGCAAATGCACCAATGGCATACAGCAACACGTGTTACCTGTTGTTAAAATTATTTCACTGTTCAAATATCACCTTCCACTTGACACTGTTCTCCAACATGCCTCCCTAGATCGAAGACAAGAAATTAAAATTCAGTCAAAAATAAATTTGTCTCCTGCTAGAAATAAAAAAAAAATTAAGACCACTATACACATAAGATATAACAAGAAAAGTAGAGAACAGGATAGAGACTCAAGCATTTATGTTGTAATTAAATTGAAAGGGTGGAATGAACCATTGCCTTCTTCTTGTCAAACCAGTCTTTTATGTGAGTTGTGGTACAAGAAATCTGTCTTTGACCCTCACAAGCTTTTAGGAGGTAAGCAGTAGACTGGGTGGGAGTCTGAAATTTTGACTATGTACTTGCATTATTCTTTGCGGTGTGAAAAATTAACTTTATAAAGGTCAGGAGGAATCCCTCATTTAATATATCATGGAGTAAATACATACAATTTATTGTGTGGAGATGTTATATAGAGTCTGAGATCAATGCTTAGACAGAGATCTATGATTGTTTGCTCTAAATAACATTACTAGAAAGTGCTCAGCGAGCTACCTTTATCTGCTCAGTTACTGTTACCAGGTATGACTCTGAGTCACACTGTGGGCAGAGCCTTGTCCATTTTCTAAATTCAGATGTGGTTTTAGCTGTGGTGCTCTAATGAAACCCTATCTAGGAAGGCAATTGGTTCATTATTAATCTGGTGCTATGTGCCTGCTATCTAGATGATGGACTTATGCCGAGGTCCTGCACCCAAGTCTTTTATTCCATTTCTCCATCTTCTGGTCCAACTCTGATATTTCTAGGTTTTTATTCCCTTACCTACTTAGATTCATGTTATCTACTTTTACCTACTTTTCCTTGATGTCTGCTAACCATGGATTTAACTCTGAATTGATAGCCTCATGGTTCCTACCAGTCATCATTTTTTATAACCCAATTCTTGGTCCCTGCCCACTATGTCCTATGCTATTATCCCCAACACACTAGCATTTTATTAGGGAATGTTGGGAATTTATCCTTTGACTTTTAAGGGTTCTTATTATGGAAATCATCTTATAATATATATTTCAGTGCTGTTGTATTAGTAATATATAGGTAACCAGATCTATCTTCTATATTCTTTTGGCATTCTGCATCTATTTTGACATTATACTTTTGTTATTATAATCATCTGTTTTATCCATCCATCTGGTCCATCAGACTGCATACTCCTGTGGATTAGGGGTCCTGTATGTCACATATATTTATCTCCTAGCCTTAGTATCCAACACAATGCAGGCACACAGTAAACATTCAGTAAGCATTTGTTGAATGAATAAATGAATGACAAAGCTGAGTTCTCATATCTTTGATAGGCTTTCTTTCTTTCTTTCTTTCTTTCATTTTTTATTAGCTTTTCTTAATATTGTCAGATAATCATCACTGGTATGAGTCACATCCACCCACCACAAATGTCACATGAAGCTAAATTTACACCCAAGACAAAAATTGAATCAATAAATAAGCAATTAAAAAATCATTAACTGAAATGTTAATGTCTTCCAACCTATTGCTATTAGGTATAGCTTGTTTGAAGGGAACCCTGCCCAATAAAAATGACAGTGCTTCTTAGCATATAAAATGTTTTTATAATAATTTTTTTAATGTTTATTTATTTTTGACAGAGACAGAGAGACAGAGTGTGAGCAGGGGAGGGGCAGAGAGAGAGGGAGACACAGAATCTGAAACAGGCTCCAGGCTCCGAGCTGTCACCACAGAGCCTGATGTGGGCCTCAAACTCACGGACCACGAGATCATGAACTGAGCCAAAGTCAGATGCTTAACCAACTGAGCCACCCAGGAGCCCCATATAAATGCATTTTAATAAATTATTTTCAAGTTTAAACTACATCCACTAGAATGTCAAAATTTTAGCTATATAGCTCAGTGATTTTACTTTTACACACACACACATGCACGTACACCCCATCCTCACATATAAACCCAGATAAAAGAAGAATTTTTTTCCAGAATCCCAAAGGCTTCTTGAACCTTACCAATGAATAACACCAAAGTGCATCTACTCTGACAGAGAAATGCCTATCCTGACTTCTGTTACCAAAAATTAATTTTGCTCTTCTTGAACATACTTAATAGAACTAAACAGTATATACTCTTGGGTCTAGGTGTTATAACTCAATATCATATTTGTGAGATTTGTCATGCATGTTAGTGTGTACTAATGATTGGTCCTTCTATTGCCATGTAGTATTCCAGTAGTATGAATATACAACCATTTATTTTTTCATTCTACTAGTGG
Organism: Cryptoprocta ferox; assembly: GCA_028646485.1. Taxonomy (NCBI): domain Eukaryota; kingdom Metazoa; phylum Chordata; class Mammalia; order Carnivora; family Eupleridae; genus Cryptoprocta; species Cryptoprocta ferox. The sequence goes on from CM053561.1 coordinate 60,740,242, forward strand.
CAGATCTTTAAGTACTTTCCACATTTTAGCTACTATGGATACAGTGGCTTTGAGCATCACTGTCCATGTTATTTGGTAGACATAATGCTCGTTCTGTAGAATACATTCTTGGGCCTGGACTCAAGAAGTCCTAGCAAGACATGTGTACACTTGTGTTATATAATATACCCATTTTTCAAAGTATTTGCTCCAACTAGCAATGTATGAAAGTTCCAGGAATTTGAAATCCTCACCAACATCTAATAAAAAAAGAAAAGAAGAAAAGAAAAGAAGGAAAGGAAAGGAAAAGAAAGGAAAGGAAAGGAAAGAAAAAAGAAAAAAAATCAGCCATGCTAGTGAGAGTTAGAAGTATCCCATGGTCATTTAATTTACATTTTCCTGAAGAAGAAATATGCTGAGTATTTTTAAAGTATTTACTGGCCATTTGGATATCCTACTTTCTAAAGTGCTTGTTGCAGAATTTAGTCATTTTTTTTAAATATTAGGTGGTCAGTCTTCCTTATTGATTTGTAGAAGTGTTTACATAATCCTTTTTCTCATATTATTTAGAGGTAGTAATGATAATTTATATGTAATGTCTCAGCCTGTGGCTTGCTTTTTCTATATTCTGTTTTCAGACGAATAGAAATTCTTAATATTTATGTAATACAATTCATCAATTACTTCACAACATTTCTTTATGACTAATGCTTTTCATTTTTAGTTTAAGAAATCTTTTCTTACTCCATATTCATGAATGTATTAGTTTTTTTAATTAGATTGCTTTCCTTACCAATTTATGTCTATAATACTTTTGTAATTGATTTTTGTATATGGTATGAGGTAAGGATGAAAGTTCATGTTGTTTCATAGGGATACTAATTAACCCAATACCATTAATTAAAAAGTCCATCTTTTTCCCACTACACTGCTGTGATGTAATTACTGTAAATCAGGTGACTGTGTGTATGTCTGTGTCAGTTTTCCATTCTGTTTAATTCATCAGTTTGTCAAATACTATGCTAATAAAACACTTATTAATTACTGTGCTATTATAATAAATCTTGATATCTGGTGTGATGTTCCCTACTTAGTTCTTCCAGATTGTTTCAGAACTATCTTGTTGATATTGAAAATGCTGGACTTTTTATAGGATTATATTACATTTATAGATCAATAAGGGAGAATTTAACATTTTAAAATATGGATTTCTCCAATCCATGTATATATTCTTTTTCTTTCTTTATGTAGAAATTTAATTTTTCTCAGCAATATTCACTAGTTTTCAGTGTAGAAGTCCTGTACATTTTTCAATAAATTAATTCCCAGATATTACAGGTGTTTTATGACACTGTGAATATTATATATATCTTAATTTTAAATTAACATTTGTTAGTATATAGAAACAATTAATTTTTATATTAATTTTGCACCTAGTAACCTTGCTAATCTTATTTATTCTAATATTTTTAGACTATTTTAGAAGATTCTAAAATGAATTGCACATGATATCATGTGCAAATTGAATGTCTATTTCTTTCCTTCAAATATTTCTTTCATATGCTGTTTTATTTATATTTGCTTATTGCTTTGGCTAGGAAGACAAATATGATGCTGAATAAAAATGGTGTCATTGGGCTACTTTATATGATGACATTGGGCTCAGAAAATCGGGGGAAGATTTCATTATTTCACCATGAAGTATATTCAGTGGGATTTTTTTGCAAATGATAGCATCACAATAATTTGTTTTTATTCTTGGTTAACTGTCTTTTTAAAAGCCATGAATTGGTTTTGAATTTTGTTACGTGCTTTTTCTGCATCTTTTGAAATAGTCACATATTTTCCTCCCTTTTCCTGTTATAAATTGATTATCAAATGTTAAAGTAATCTTGCATTCCTGGAACAAACCACATGAAAATAATCTATTACTCTATTATACTGGTGAATCTGATTGGTTTATATTTTGCCGAGGACTTTTGGAATTATATTCATGAGATAGCTTGTCCTTTAATTTTCATTTTGTGTAATATATTGGCCCGGTTTTGGAATCAAAATTATGTTGGCTTCATAAAACAAAATAAGTGTTCCCACCTTCTCTGTAATCTGGGGGGATTAGTGTAAAATTAGTGTATTTGCTTCCTTATGTGTTTGGGGGAAATAACCATTGTAGTGTTCAGGGTTTGGTGTTTACTGGACCGGAAAATATTATTTACATGCACAATTTCTTTTGTATATGTATATACACACACACACATATATATATTTCTGAAATCAAAAGTGATAAAATAAAAGAAATTTTCAATCTAAAACATATATTTTAATCTGAAATTTAAAAATGTATATTTTTATTTTTGCATGTATTTTGGTAGATTGTATTTTTCCAAATAATTTATACATTAAATCTGTTTTTTTTTAATGTTTATTTATTTTGAGAGAGAGAGAGACAGAGACAGAGAGCACTCGCCAGTGGGAGAGTAGAGGAGAGAGAGGGGGAGAGATAATCCCAAACCGACTCTGCCAGAGCCTATCACAGGGCTCTATCCCGAACCGTGAAATAGATCATGACATGAGCTGCAATCAGGAGCCAGACACCTAACCAAGTTGCCACCCAGGTGCCCCAGAATCTGTTTTTAAATATGTTCCATAAATGTTTCTATTATTCTCTTTACTATTCTTATTTTGCTACCTATTAGATTTATATTAATGTTCTCTTTTTTATTCTTGATATTTGTAATTTTTGTTTTCTTTCATTTTTATTGATCAGTTTTTCCAGAAGTTTGTTAATTTTATTATTGTTAAAATGACTTTTGTCTATACCCATTTTGTATATTTTCTTTCCTTTTTTCACTATTATTACTATTTTACTTTTTTTACTATTTTCTTCTCGTGATTTAGAAGCTTATATTATTTTTTCCAAACTTTTTCACACACACACACACACACACACACAGAAAACTTTATATTTCCCCTCTAATCAATGCTTTAGCTGCATCTCAAAAGTTTTGATATGCCCCATTCATTATCGTTCACTTTAAAATATGCCTTAATTTCCATTATAATTTATATTTTGATTAATGAGCAATTAACAAGTATTATCTTGAATTTTCAAGTATTTGTATTTCTCTAATCACTGTTTTATTTAAAATTGTTAGGCTTCTTCTATCATGATCAGAAAAAATATTGTATATGATTTCAATTATTTGAAATTTGTCAAAACTTGCTTCGTGGTCTACCCTATGATCAACAATGGCACGGGTTCCAAGAATTCTTGAAAAAATGTGTTCTGCAATATTTATATTTGGTATTCCCTTTGGTCAAGCTTGCTAATCATGTTTTCAAATATTCTGCTTAATTTTTAGTTACTAAGAGCTATAGTAACAAAATTTCCAATTATGTTTGTGTCTTCTTGATTTTTTTTAGTTTGTTTTATATACATTGAAGATGTTTTATTAGGACCAAATATATTTAGAAGTGTTCGATCTTCCTTTAAAATTCATCCTTTTATCATTTTGAAATGCTTCTCTCAGTCTCTAATATTATTTCTTGCCTTAAAATTGGCTTTGTATCCTACTAATAAAGCTATGCCTGCTTTTTTGTTTTTACAGAAAATGTTGCATTGCATTTATGTTACATCCTTTCACGTTCAATCTTCCTGAGAGCTAAAGTCTTTTAAAACTTTTTCCTGACTGTCATTATTTGTCTTTTTAAAAAATAACCTGTAAGTAAAGATCCTAAGATCTCTCCTACTTGTTCTCAAGTGTATAGTTTAAAACTTTACATTTAATTCCATGATATATTCAAGTTAATTTTTGCATAAGGTATGAGATTTAGGTGGGGTTTCCTTTGTTTACTTATTTACGGGTGTTCGTTCCTCCAGCACTAACAGTTGAATGTGCCTCCTTCCTCCATGGAATTGCTTTTGCACCTTTGTCAGTGAAATGTCTGTTCTCAGGTTATGTTGTCAGGTTATGTTGCTCATAACCCACTTGGACTGTTCGATTTTCTTTTTTTTTACTACTGAGATTTGAGATTTAAAAAAAATATATATTTTAGATACTTGTCCCTTTTCAGATGTATGATTTACATATATTTTCTCACACTATAGAACTTGCATTTTTTATCCTTTTAATAGAGTGTTTCACAGAATAGAAGTTTTTAATTTTGTAGATGTCCAACTTATCACTTTTTCCTTTTATGGGTTATGCTTTTGGTGTCAAGTCAAAGAATTCTTTCTTATCCCTAGATTCCTAAAGCTTCTTCTATTTTTTATAAATATTGTAGTTTTACACTTTACATTTAAATACATGACACACTTTGAGTTGTTTTTTGTATAAGGTGTGTAACTTAAGTTGAAAAGTCTATCTCTTCTCCATAAGCATTTGCAACTTTGTAAACAATTAGCTGAGCATATTGGTTTCCATTTCTGAGCTCTATTCTGTTTCATTGATTTGTGTACCTACCCCTCCATATGGTCTTTTTTTAAGTTTATTTATTTATTTTGAGAGAGAGAGAGAGATTGAGAGAGAGAGAGAGAGAGAGAGAGAATCCCAACCAGGCTCCACTCTGTCAGTGCAGAGCCCAATGCAGGGCTCGAACTCATGAATCAAACCATGAGATCAGGTCCTGAGCCAAAACCAAGAGTCCAACAAATAATCAGCTGAGCTACTCAGGCACCTCCTTTATAGTCTTTATTACTAAATCTGTATAACACATCTTCAAACTGAGTAGGTCAGTTCTTCCTACTTTGTGTTCTTTTTTAACACTTCATTCATTTTAAAGGAGTTTTCAGCTTACAACAAAGTTGAAAGGGAGTTACAGAGATTTCTCATATACCCCACGTATGCATAGCTTCTCCCATTATCAACACCACTCACCAGACTGGTGCATTTTTTACCAACCATGAACGTTTTGTAACCATTTAAAGTCCATAACTTACTTTAGGATCCATACCTGGTGTTGTACATCCTAGTATAGAACAATGTACACTGACATGTATCTATTATTATAATAACAAAGTATTTTCATTGACCTAAAAGTCCTCTGCACTCTGCCTATTCATCTCTCTTTGATGCCTCCATCTATGACAACCATGAAAAATTTTATTATTTCCATAGTGTTGCCTTTCCCAGAATGTCATATAGTTGAAATTATACAGTATGTAGCCTTTCCATATTGGCTTTGCTCATTTAGTAACATGCATTTGAGCTTCCTCCATGTTTTTTTCATAGCTTGATAGATCATTTCTTTTGAGTGCTGAACAGTATTTCAATGTCTGGGTATAGCGGTCTATGTATCCATTTATCTATTGAAGGGCATTTTGGTTGCAACCAAATTTTGACAATTATGAACACAGATGCTATAAACAAAACATTGTGCCAGTTTCTGTGTGGGCATAAGTTTAAATTCCTTTGAGTAAATACAAACAAGCAACAATTGCTGGATCATATGTTAAGAGTATGCTTGGCTTTACAAGAAACTGCCAAACCATCTTCCAAAGTGGCTGTACAATTTTGTATTCCCAACAACAATGTATGACAGTTTCTGTTGCTCCACATCTTTGTCAGTATCTTGTGTTGTCAGTGTTCTATATTTTGGTATTTTAAGATGTGTATTGATATCTCATTTTAATTTGCATTTTTGTGATGACATATGATGTGGAGCATCTTTTCATAAATGTATTTGTCCTCTGTATATCTTTTTTGGTGAAGTCTCTGTTGTGATTTTGGTTCACTTTTATTTGGGTTGTTTGTTTTCCTATTGTTATGGGTTTTTTAAGAGTTTTAAAAATGTTTGGGGGTGCCTGGTTGGCTCAATTGGTTGAGCGTCTGACTTTTGATTTCTGTCTAGGGCATGAGCTCATGCCCATGGGATCAAGTCCCATGACAGGCTCTGTGCTGAACACAGAGTGTGCTTAAGATTCTCTCTTTCCTTCTCTCTCTGCCCCTCCTCCTCTTGTGCTTGCTCTCTCTCTCTCAAAAAGAAAAAAAAATGTTTTATATATTTTGTACAGCAATCCTTAATCGGATGTCTTTTCTTCCAGTCCATGAACTGTCTTTTAATTCCCTTGATTTTGTCTTTCATAGAGCAGAACTTTTAAATTTTCATGAATTCCAGTTCATCAGTTATTTCTTTCATGGATCATATCTTCGGTGTTGTATCTAAAAATGCATCACCATCCCCAGGGTCATCTATGTTTTCCCCTATATTATCTTTTAGCAGTTTTGTAGTTTTGTGTTTTACATTTAGATTTATGATTTATTCTGAGTTAATGTTTGTAAAGGATGTAAACTCTCTGGATTTATTTATATTTTGCATGTGGATGTTCACTTGTTCCAGCACCATTTATTGAAGAGACTATATTTCTCTATTATATTATCTTCGTTCCTTTGTCAATGATCAGTTGACTATATTTGGGGGGGATTACTTCTGGAATCTCTATTTTGTTTAATTGATTTATTTGTCTATACTTTTGCCAATATCACACTGTCTTGATTACTGTAGCATTATAGTAAATCTTGAGGTTGGGAAGCATCAGTCTCCCAGCTTTGTTCTTTTCCTTCAAAATTGTGTTAGTTATTCTGGGTATCTTTGCTCTCCATATAAATCTTAGAAGCATTGTGTTGATACCCACAAAATAATGGCTAGAATTTGGATTGAGATTGCATTGAACATGTCATATTGGGAAGAACTGACATCTTGACAATAATGAGTCTTCCTATCCATGAACCTGGACTATTTCTGCATTTACTCAGTTCTTTATTTATTTCATTCGTCAGAGTTTTCTGGTTTTCCTCATATAGATCTTGCATATATTTTGTTAGATTTATACCTTAGTATTTCATTTTGAGGGGATGGAAAATGTAAATAGCATTGTTTTATATTTCAAACCCCACTGTTCATTGTACATATATAGGAAATCAATTGTCTTCTGTGTATTAACCTGGTATCCTGCAACTTGCCACAGTTGCTTATTCCAGGGTTTTGTGGGTTTTTTTGTCAATCCTTTCAGATTTTCTACATAGATAATCATGTCATCTGTAAACAAAGACATTTTTTGTCCTTTTTCTCAATCTGTATAACTTTTGCTTACTTTTCATGTCTTATTGCATTAACAGAGACCTTAAGTGTGGTGTTGAAAAGGAGTAGTGAGAGTGGACATCCTTGCCTTGTACCTAATCTTAGTGGCAAAGTGTTGAATTTCTCATCAAGTATGATGCTACTTGGAGATTTTTTTCCAATAGACTTTATCAAGTTGATAAAATTCCCCTCTATTCTTAGTTTATTAAGAATATTATAATGAGTGAGGGTTGGATATTGTCAAATACTCTTTCTGCATCTATTAATATGATCATGAGATTTTCTTATTTACTCTGTTGCTATGACAGACCACATTAATTGATTTTCAAATGGTGAATGAGCTTTGTATCAATGAAATAAATCCGAATTGGTTGTGGTGTATAATTCTTTTTATACTTTCTTGGATCTGACTTATCAATATTTTGTTGATAATTTCTGCATTTATATTTTTCTTGTCTATTCTTCTTCTAATCCCATCTATTGAGTTTTATAATTCAGTTATTTGTATTTTTTAGTTCTGAAATTTTCATTTGGTTCTTCCTTGCATCTTCTGTTTGCTGTGTCTTTCTATTTATTGTGAGATTTTCTATGTTTACATTTGTTTCAAATGTGCTCACAATTGTTCATTGAGGCATTTTTTTGTTTTCAGATAATTCTAACATTTCCTTCATCTTGGCCTTTGTATCTATTGCTTGTCTTTTTTTTCTTTTTCTTTTTTTGATTTAGATTGTGATCTTCCCAGTTCTTTGTATGATGAGAGATTTTTAATTGAAAACTGGGCATTTATGGTATTTTATTTTTTAAACCTCTGGTTTTGTTGTTTCTTCCTAACATGGAAAAAGGACTGCTGTCTCATTACTGCCTGGTGGGAGAAGAATTCCATATTGCCCTCTCAGTTTCTTTGACTCTCACAGTAGTGTCTTCCTCGTTACTACCAGATGGGGTTAGAGTTCTGCTTCTCCACTAAGTTAGCACTGACACCTTGCTGCTTGGGAGACTCAAAGTTCTTAGTACTCCTGTCTGCATAACCTCAATAACACCCAAGTGAGGGTTGCCACTGGACAGACAGTTATGCAAGTTCTGTGTCTACACTAGACCTCTTCTGCACTACCTCATTACTTTCAGTACATGTGGAAGTCTAAGCTCCCTATATTGTCTTTGCTATGGGGAAGGAATGCTTTATTGTTGCCTGGAAGGGATGAAAAATTTGGCTCCCTACTGTCTTTTCTGAAACCACTACCACCTTGGTGGGTGGGGGATTTGGCATACCTTGTTATAGCCTGGAAAGAATGGAAGTCTAAGATCCCCACTTGGCATTTGCTGGCATAGCTGAGAATGAAGCCACAGATAGGTTTTGTTTTGTTATGTTTTGTTTTGTCCATTGTGTTTGGCTTGAGTAGTGCAGTTATTGAGTAAAAGTTTTGTCTCTTGCTAGTGTGCACCTTTCCTTGTCCTTTAATTAGAGAGAACAGTCTCTTGTTAGGATTTTTTTGTCTGTGCCTGTTGGCATTTTTTTAGGTTGCCCACTTTTCCAACTTGAAATCTGTGATATGTAAGGCAAAAAGAAAGCCTGGGAAATTCACCACTATATTGTTCTCTGGGCCTTAAGGTACCCAGCTGATATGCTTTCTTGTTTCCATCTTTCAAAATCGTCTTATGTTTGCCTAATATATAATGCCCAATGTTCTTGAATGTATCACTAAGAGGAACAGAGAAAAGTATTTCTACCCCATCTTCCCAGCAACTTTAATAGGAGAATTTAGTACATTTATATTTTATATATATTTTTATTTTTATATTTTATATTTTTTACAATTGCCACATTGTCTTGCATAAGAAACTTTCTTGAACCCATTAACTTAAAGCTAAAATTATAAACAACAGTCTTTAATTCTTAGTCATGCCTCTGCACATTGGCTGTGGTTGGGTGATCTTTGGTGTTTGGATTCCCATGGGGTCAGCAGTCTGTCTGAAATATATTGTTTCATGATGATAAAAAGAATGAAAGAATAAGCCTGAGTGTGGAAGTGTTTTCTAAGTCTCCTCTGTGTCTTGTATGCTATCATCTAACTAGCTTAAGCAAGTATAATGACTGAGTCCAAAGTCAAAAAACAAAGATGTTAGTGCTATCTTCCATGAGATCGACACAAGGCACACAACCAATCTAAGACTCCCAAAGTTCTAATTAAATAACAGTATCTCATAAGAAGTTCATGATTGCATGGTATTCATTTGTTTTTGATGTTAAATTTCACTTTATTTTTTGCCAGTTTTGATGGGTTATTTTGGCCGGTATTACTTCAAATATTGCTTATGAATCTTTCCTCTCCTTATGGAATGTAATTAGAAGTGTTAAAATTATTATACTCTTTTCTATGTTTCCATCTTTTTTCTCTTAGGAAATTATTTGATTACGTTATTCCAACATCATTCCCAGTCAGACTACTCTGTTCTTCTATTACACTCCCTTATTGATTCTTAGGTTCAAAATTAATGTTTTTCAGTTGTAGAATTTAATTGACTATTTTTACAGCTTGCAGGATTCTTTTTCCATGATTCCTCTTTTCTCTATTTTTAGACCATATTAATTATAATTATTTTGTATCCTCGTTTATGTGACTCCTCTTTAGGCCTGTTTCTATTCTCTGTGTGTGTATGTGCGTGTGTGTGTGCATGTGTATTTTAGCCCTGTTCTGTTGCATGCTTTGTACTTTTATTTGGATCCCAGACATAATATAATTATTTAAATACTCTGGATGAATTATCTTTATTACAATTTCTTCTGGGAGTGCCTGGGTGGCTCAGTTGGTTAAGAGCCTGACTTCAGCTCAGGCCATGATTTCATGGTTAGTGAGTTCGCGCCCCGTTTTGGGCTCTGTGCTCACGGTTTAGAGACTGAAGCCTGCTTCACATTCTCTGTCTCCCTCTCTCTCTGCCCCCCATCTTGCACTCTGTCTCTCTCTTTCAAAAATAAACATTAAAGGGGCATCTGGGTGGCTCAGTCACTTGAGCGTCTGACTTCAGCTCAGGTCATGATCTCATGGTTTGTGGTTCGAGCCCCGCATCAGACTCTGTTCTGACCACTAGCTCAGAGCCTGGAGCCTGCTTCAGATTCTGTGTCTCTTTCTCTCTCTGCCCCTCTTCTGTTCATGCTCTGTCTCTCTCTGTCTCTCAAAAATAAATAAATGTAAAAAAAAAGATTAAAAAAATAAATATTAAAAAATAAACATTTCTTTTGGATGATGGATAGAATATGCAAACTTCATCTGGGTGAGATTTGTTTTTAGAGTTTGTTAGAACTGCTCTATGTCAGTTTTATTGCTGTTATGATATGGTACTTCTGGGTTCTCAGACAAACTAGGGAAAGGACCATTGCACCTTCACAGGTCTTGAAGTTCAACTTTTGGTTTCCCAGAACTGTATGATAGCTGAAATCACTGTGCAGCTCAGCTCTTTAATTTCCAAGCAGTTACTATTTTCTGCTGCCTTCCCTGATGTTTTATCCTACAATGTGCAAATCATGAATTTCCAAAGGGACATTACATGCATATCATTTTACTCACTTTAAATATTTACTTAATCTGCAGAATCTTTCCTTTAAGTCCTAGTTGCTTTGACCATCCTAAACTTAGGCTTTGGTCTCCTTCACCCAATGTGACTGCTACATTTTTAAGGAAAATATTCCCCCAAGCATGAATTGATAAATGGACTCAGGAGTAAAACTCTGGGTATATGGAACTTAACTCATTGTATGAATTGTAGCCCCTTGAGTCCTCTGTGCATAGTTTATTTCCAAGGCCTTTAAAACAGTCATTTTATGCTACTGCCTACATTTTAGAGTTGTTTTCAACAGGGGGATTATTCTGATTCAAGTTCTTATACCTTGGCTATAATCAGAAGTCTAAAATATTGTAGTGCCCTTTTGTTTTTGTGTGCCCACTGGACCCTTTTAAATACATCACTGGATTTTAGTCATTGCCAACAAGACTATGATGTCTTTATACTGGGGATTTATTTTGATTGACAGGATTATAAAAATTCTTGTCCATCTCTGTCACCTATAACCTTTGATTTTGAAAGAGCTAACTGGAGGAAAGAGAATACAGAAAAGGAGAGTGTTATAAATAAAATTGACTGTGAACTGTATTTGTCATTATTTTATCATTAAAGATGGTATGTTCTGTGATGCCAAAAATAAGCCTTTTTCTTTCTTTGGCCAATAATTCCAAAATTATTTAGTTAGAAATTTTTAGTTTTAAAGAAAGTCATTGTTTCTACTTACTTTTAAAAACTGGAAAGGGCAAACAGAAATGCCTTCAAGACAGTTTAGATGTGTCTACTGATACTTGTGCAGCAACAACTGGGACCCTGTTAGAGATGGAAATTCTCATGCCTCACTCTGGGCTTCCTACATAAGAAATGCTGAAGGTGAAGCTCAAAACAAAACAAAATTAAAAAATACAGTTCATTCTGGTGGACCAGAGGCCACATGTTGAGAAACTTTTTCAGAATACAATACCTGGCACATATAGGTGATCAACAGACGCTTATTAAGTAATTAAATAAATAGGTGGATTGATAAATGAAGTTAATCATACTTCTATATAGAACCATTTGTAATTTGGAAACAAAGTTCCTAACCCTATGACATGAGATAAGAGATTACACTTATTAAATTTTATGTAAAAATTTCACATGTGTGAATTTTCTGTATCTCCCAACTGCTAACTCCAACACAGTGCCAGAGCAGGGATACATTGGCATTCTGTTGTCCTACAGTAGTGGTTTGCAATGTGTGGTCCCAGGAACCAGCAGCATTAGCATTACTTGAAAACTTGTTAAAAATGTAGAAACTCACTGAATCAGAAACAGAAAGTTTACAGACTTTCCAGGGGATCCCAATACATACAAACCTTTAAAGACCACTTTTGAGTAAATTGGCAATGAGTCACATGAAAAAGTTAATTAGAGGTACTATTTCAATTAAGCACCAAGATACAAGAGATGGAAAATTCCAAAGCAAATTTCCAAATTAATATATGCAAATGTTCAAAGGAAACTCTTTAGACTAGTTCTACAACTTTAGGAACTTTCAGCTAGATAATGTGTGTGTGTGTGTGTGTGTGTGTGTGTGTGTGTGTGTGTTCCTGAAAATATGGGAAACTTAGTATATGATTTCTGTGATCAAAGATTATAGTCTAACTCCCGTCAATGAAATCTCAGTAGTGTTAGAGGGGCTGCTTTGTGGTTATTTTGCAATAAACCAGCACTCCTCCAAGAATTGGTCAGTACAAAGGATATGTAGGTCTTTCTCTTGGGCCAGTGGCAGGTCATGTGGGAGAATATTGTGCAGCCGAGAGTCACCTTGGGCCATCTAGTAGTGCCACTGAGAGAGTTCAGGAATGATTTCAGGTCTCAGCAGCAAAAAACTAAGGGTAATTCTGGATCCTAGTGGTTGCTGAAGTTAGTAGGGCAAGCTACCGACCACAATATGATGCCTAGAGTATGAAATCTGTGGACAGAGGGGCCCAGTGAAGAAACCCTTAAGGTCTCTAATAGCATCCAAAGAGGAAGGATCAGCTCTAAACAGTTGTCCAGGGAGCAGAAAACTAGCTTATGAAACTACCATTTAAACAAAAGATTATACTTCTTTTCCACTCCACTCTCAGTCTGTTCCAACTGTATAGGAGTCAGAAACAAGCTAGCAAGGTGAGATGAGGGCAATGAAAGCACAAGGCAAGGATGTACAGAAATCAACCATGCTTCTCTTTTCCACTGTAGGGTTCCAGGAGATACAGGCTTCTGCAGGCTGGGAAGGTGAGAGTTTTTTTTTATCCTAAGTCAAATCCAAAGTTTGCACTAATATCTTGAACTGGACATTCTACTTCCTGAATCAGGACCTGTTTGTTACTTAAAGTGACTCCAGGATATTTTAACTAAAAGAAGCAAGCAAAAATATCATCGACGAAGTTTTCATCCTGAGGCTGAGAAACATTATCACAACTGAACACATTTTGGAAAGATGGTGAGAGACAAAAATAAAGTTGTGTTTTGATTATGTCAGGAGTCGTGCTTGCTCAACATACTGGTTACACACAGACTGAGCCTTAAACAATTTGGTTCGAATCCAAAAATTCTAAAAACCCAGAGCTGAGCCAGCTCTGTGCACGTGAAGCCTAGTCTATAGTAAGTCCACCTGTGGACAAGTACCCAGATGTGCACAGAAATGTTGACTTTGAATTTTGTGTTTCAAATCATTTATAAAGATATGGAGCAATTTCGTATGACCAAAGTGGTATAATAAATATAGATTTTTCTGCTTGTATTTTCAGTACCTCCTTGAATATTAGGTCTGCCATTCCCTAGCAGTTTCCTCATCTGTGTTATAGAAGACTGGGCTAGATAATTTTAGACGTTGGCAGTTATGATTCCATGACATCATAAAAACAAATTAATGTGTGAAATATACGTTTAGTTCAAGTGTTTGCCATTAGCTTGAAATGAAATCTTTAGCAAGTTCTTAATTTCTCTATGTCACAATTCCCTTACCTGTAAATGCCTGTCTTGCATTCCTTCAGGTGGCTGTGTGACTTCAAAAGATGAGTGCTTTTGGTAGTTTGAATAACGGTCTCCAAAGTTGTCCATGCCCTCATCCCTGGAAACTGGGAGTATATTCAGTTACATGGGAAAAGGGACTTGGTTTATGTGAGTAAGGAAAGGACCTAGAAAGGAGTACATTATCCAGGTCTGCCTAACCCAATCACACAGGTCCTTAAGACCAGATAACCATTCCCAGCAGTGGTTAGAGAGAACCATGACTACGGCAGAATGATCAAAGACATGCAGAGTTGCTGGCTTTAAAGATGGAGAAACTGAGCTGCAAGCCAAGGCATGTGGGAGATCTCTAAAGCTAAAGATGGTAAGGAAACAGATTTTTCCCCATAGCCTTTAGAAAGAAGCACAATCCGGCTTATGCCTTGATTTTAATCTAGTAAGACCCATTTAGACTTTTCACCTCCAGATAATACATTTGGATTTTTAAGCCATTACATTTGTGCTAATTTGTTATGGCAGCCACAGCAAACTAATACAGGTGTGGACATTTTTTAAAAAGTTCAAAACCCTATGCAAATATAGGCTCTAGTGGTGATAAAGCTAGATGTTCTAAAAGCATGTGAAATGAACATTGATTTAAAAAAAAAAAAACAGCAAAATGCTACCGAGGCTGGGGAAGAAATTCTAAAGGTTATCCAGAGAACCTGCTTCTTCCTCCACAGCTAATTCTTCTTCTTATCCAGATGGCATATTCTTTTCTTAAGAATCTCATGTGCACAAATTCAGCAAATACTTAGTCACCAATTCCAGAATCTCACCATTTTTATTACTGCAAAAATCATTTCATTTTAATTAGGACAGATTTTTTTAAAGCACGTAATTATGTTATTCTTAGCTGTGCTAACATGAAGGAAAACAGTCTTCTCTACACATTAATATGGGAAACTATTACCGCATTAAATAAGTTTTGAGCTAATGCCAAAGTAGCTTTTAATTCTCGTGTTTAGGTAATTCCTGCAATATGTTTTGATTTGAGGACTATTCAAATTATTCAGTGTGCGGTGATTATCATGGTAGTGTCTCTTCTTTTAAAACCCCACCCTTTTATACTCTGTGATGCTGGGCCTTCCAATTGTACAGTTTCCATTTCGGCTGGGCCTGCTGGCTTCCTGTTAGGCTTGGCCAGCAGGGGGAGCTAGATCGAGTCTGTAAGCTGAGAATGACCAATTAACTTGCTGCTGGCATTACCATCCAGGCTGTTCTTTCTGACTGTGGTAGCTGGGTTCTGTATTAGTGTTTATTCCAATTTGCCCCCAAGTTCTCCCTCAGAAATATCAGCACACCTTCCTTGTTGGTTTCAGTTCCATCTTGATGCGAGTGCTTTTCTGAGATTCTGTGACATAGGTTCCAGTCTACTGGTGCCCCCCCTTCAGAGAGCTGAGTGTCTGCTGGGTGGGACTTCTTGCCTTCCATCTTCTTCCTGTCGTTCTCCCAAGTCCTAGGGGAGCCGAAGCCACTACCTCAGTGATACATTGGCGATCTTTTTTTGCCTTTTGATTACCCGATATCTGGTTAAACATGTTACATTAAATGTGTTTTGTTAAAATTTAGTGAGCTGTTTTGTATCCTGACTGGAAACTGAATGATATAAAATTGGTCATTTGTGGCCCCAAGAAACAAACCCTTGAAGATGAGAATTTGAGATTGGTTTGTCTATGTCTTTGGGTTTGAAAGCAGTGCTGTATTCCTTGAGATAGGAATGGGGTGCTGTAACCCATGGCATTTGGTGGTATGATAAGCAATTAAATTGTCACCTATGGCTGTGATAAAGTGATCTCTGAAGTCAGTTGTTCAGGAGATGCAGTGCTTGCTGCATTTGACTATGATGTCAGTAAAGGTGATTTTGGTGTCCAGTAACCGCTTCTGACTGTCTTGGAGTGCTTAAAGAAAGAATTAACGAGCTGAGACTGTTACCAGAGAGAGAATGGGTTCTGAACTCAGGTTCAGCTGCCTGGCAACCTGGGAATATGGTGGACTAACATCCCAAAGACCATCTTCCCTGTCTAGGTGAAGCCAGAGGGTTTCAAAGAGGAAGACAGGAAAAGGGAAGGGAGGCTGTGTTCAGGAGAAGCAGGTGCCCAGGCAGTAGCTCATATGTTGACATGACCCTGGACAGACTTGCTGGCAGCAGTGATAGCTGTTTTCAAATGTAGTCAGGTCTTATCTTCTGGGAAAGTCTGGTCCTTTACTTCTCAAGGCCAGTGGTCTGTAGATTAGTTCTGCTACAGTCAGAAAGCAAGAAGTGGATAAGCTCGAAGCAAGTTAACCCTTAAGACCAGTTGAGTGCTGTTACAAGGACACAAGTGAGCAATCAACAACTTCTCTAGTGGCCTCTCAGAGAATATCTTATTCTTATAGCCACAGAGTTAAGCTCAATAAATTCAGACATAAGCATTAATTGTGCAAGTTGCAGAATTACACCTTATGTTGGATTCCCAGCTTTGCCAAGTATCTCATGTGAAAATTAGGACATTTATTAGAAAATGTTGGGGTCCTAACATTTGGAATGGGAATATATAGGTAGACTTAGATGAAGCTGAGAATCTTGATTATCAAGTTATTTTAGTCTCTTTTGCCAATGGATTCAGCATACCTTCTTGTTTCTGAGGAGTCTAGTTATCTTTCTCTTGAATACCCTATAATAACTTCATCTGGGTGTTGCCGTACAGGGGAATGTCTGTTATTCCCAACTTGCCCTATATACCTACATATTATTACCACCAGAATCATAACTCAGATTCCCAGGGTAATCTTAGAATCCTTTAGAAAAAAACTCAAAATTTGGCCCAGCAGGAATAGCTAATCCTCTTAAAAATTATCAAGATCTTGCTCATTTATACTAGCAGAAACCAGGGAATATATATGAGAATGAAATCTAACAGCTTCCTTGAAGTCCCTTAAAGATAAAGAAGGCCCTAGTATAACTCTTGATTGGACTAAATATGTTGATATAGATGTATTTACGAGAGATTCCGAATTTAATGTTCACCAATCTGGAAGAGTTGGTAATATTTTGATGGTAAACTGAAACTTGAACTTAATGATTTCCCACATTTAATGTGATTGAGATTCCCAAACTTCCATGGAATAAAGTAAAGGAAAGAATCCAAAGGTTCAGAGAGGTAGAAATGTGGGATAGTATTAACATTCAAGACTTGCATTTCATCACACCCCTGTACATCCTCTAGGACTTCCCAGAAGGTAATAGCTTCAATAAGGCATTGAGAAATACATTAATGAGGAGAGCATTAGTATCCTTGGAAGCTCTGTGGTAGCTACCCTGTCCCTGATTTCAAAGGAGATGATAGGGTCAGAGGAACAAAAGACAGTTGGCAGTACCTAACCACCACAGACAAGATGGAGATATTTGCTATAACCAACAGCAGCGATGTAGTAGAAGTCAGACCACTTGTACCCATAGAGAACTTTTGATGTCACTAATTATATTGCCTTTAGGAAAAATTAGATAGTTGGTCTAATAAATATTACTTGATCCACATAAAAAAAGTAAAAAACAAACAAACAAACAAAAAAAAAACAACCACCACTCCAGTTCTGATGATTTTTAATTACCATCATAGAGAATCATGGTCATTCACTAATTTTCAGATCATAGTTAGCTTAGAAACCTGGAGCTGCTTGTCCACTTCTTAGTAACAGGCCCTGCCACACTGCCACAAATATATAAGTAAATAGTCCTCCAAACCTTCTTCAAAGGGGCATGAGCCCCTTTAATAAAGGGAAATGGAAATACTTAACACTTACCAAATCAGTAGACACTGTATTTGATCTGACAGTAATTTCTGCGAATCCCAATCTATGATCTACAAGTTAATTAAAGGACAATGGAGCTTAGGAAATACTTGGAGTTTTGGACCAAATTTGAATTAAAATAGGCCCAGAAGTTTTGTCAATACACTCTAACATATTTCCCTACTCCTTGAATGAATAATTGTAGTAGGCAGACATAGCAAATGTCAAAATTCACATAATATCTCTTAGGCCATTGTGAAAGGAAAAACTAAGTGGAAGCCCCTAGAATTCCCCTTCCCTTACCAGAATAAGATAGAATCATACCATACCCCTATGAAGACTGCAAAGTGTAGTGCTTCTATCAAAAACTTGAAATATTCATGAGTGCTGATACCAATTATACCTCATTTAGTCTTCCTATTTAACCCATGATAAAGGGAGAAGCATCTCCAAGAATGACTGTGATTATCCTAAACTTAATTAAGTGGAGACTCCAAATAGAGCTGCAGTTCCAGATAAGGTAAAGTAACTTTCAGAACAAATGAACACATTTCCTGGAAACTGGAATGCAGCTATTTACCTAGAAAATCTTTTTCCTTCTTCTATACCAGTTTGTAAGAGCAATCCATTAGAGGCAGATATGTTTTACTTCACAATTAATCTTCACAAGGTTGCCTCATGGCAACATCAAATCTCATATTATCTATGACTCATATTATAGTCTGCAGAAATGTTGAATGTCTTAACAATTGTCCATTGCACTGACGACATTGTGCCAGTCAGACCAGCAGAATGGATAATAGCAATCACATCAGTTGCTTTGGGAAAATGCCTGCAATCCAGATGATGAAATGAACTTTCTGATGGTTCAGTGACATACTATCTTTGTGAAGTAGCTGAAGGTCCAGTGAAGTATGTTGAGCTATCCTCTCTGAGGTGGATGGCAACTTGCTTCATCATGCATTGATACTATTAAATAGGAGGCACAGTGCTTAGCAGGACTTTTTGTGTCTTCCGGCAATTTATACATATTTTAGTATGCCACTCTGAGACTTGCACTGAGAAACCCATGAGGCTAGAGATATATCAGCTGTCCAATACCTTCTCCTTAGCAGTTTGAGTTTTAGCTCCATGGGGGTTGACCTCCAAGCTTCTTAGCTATGACCTCTAGTCTAGAAGCAACCACCACACATCAATGGTCTTGGTCCTAGCTCTGCAGGAACTTGCTCTGAGCTTTTGAGGTATGTGTGGTAATCAAGCAGTAGTAGGTCCTCCTGAAAGCCCTGAGTTCCAGCTCTCTGTAGTCATTTCCCCACACCTGTTCATTTAATAACCCCCACTTCTTCCATTTCTTCCCCCATTCCTATAGGTGGTAGCTATTTCCTCAATCACTGCCTCTGCCATACCTCAGATTTCTCTTTTTATTTTATCCAGTTCTCTAACACATGGTTAATAATATTTTATATAAATTATTTCTGTTAAAATACAAGGTCTTGCTTCTGCCTCCTTACTGGAACTTGACTGATATTTAAATGGAAACATGTTTGTGAACTTAACTTTGCTAATTCAGAGACCATAGTAGGAAAATGTTTCCAAAGAACAAGATGAGATGATTCACTATTCATAGTGCTAAAAGAAAATGACTAATAATGATATTGCATATACAAAAGTCTCTCATCTAATATCTTCAATGTTGTAAATGTATAAAATTTCATAATCCTAAAATGGCTCAGCTAGCTCCTTCACATTTTTATTTGATCCTCTATTTTGCTCTAAAGTCTCCTTAAACCATTCCTAAATTTAAAAATTTCAACATTTGTTTTCCAGAATTTTGACACAACTGGGTCTCCTTTCTCTCTCATATCTGTGACTTCAAATTCTTTCAGCCAACAAACAATAATATTTTCATCATCTGAATTGTCCCCTTGTAGCTTTCAGCCTAGAAAAATATAATAGTGAATGCATTTGTTTTTATGGCTTAGACATTTTTTCAGAAGGTCTTAATTTTTATCTGATCTCAGTATGTTTCAGATTTTGTGGATTGATGATGGTAATTGCTTGTTGTTAAAATGTTTTAAAGTTAATTCCTGGTGGGATTTCAGCATATCTGTGTGGTATAATACTGCTAGCATTATTGTTTGTTTAGTGCTCTCAGTACTATAATCCATAAAATATGAAGACATACCTGGTTTCTAGCTTTCAACTTTTCTTTTTTTCCCTGCAAGATTCTCTTTCCTGGTTCTAATGGAAAGGAGATAATGTTGCCTATGGAAAGCCATGAAAGCAGCAGAGGTGTAGCATTTCCCAAGATCTTTCTCATGGACATGAGTCTTCATGATAAGGAAGCAGTTGTGTTCACTTCTGTTGTCTCCACCAGGAGACAGAACCTAAAGATTCTGGCAGTAATTCTTAGACCTGCACCCAGAAAATTCAGGGAATGTAATTATGACACTGGGGACCACCTGCTTCATGGAGTTACCATTTTAAAGAGAAAAGTGTGAAATGAGCCAAAGGAAAAAAAAAGTCTCAGACACTCAGCAATGGTTCCTAGATTTGTATTTAAAGGAATAAAGAAAATAAATTATTTTGGAAGGTGTACAAATGTTACTTTCCAAAAAAAAAATAAATAAATAAATAAAGCTGAGGAGTTACAGAGGAATCCAGATGGAGACAGATAACTAAGCAGTCTAGAAGAATCATTTTATGCACTTTTCACACACGCTTATTTTTTCATTCAATTTGTTGGAAATGTGTCTATGACTGAGAAGCTTTGACTGATTTAGCACGATAAGACAAAGGGAGTTAGTTTGAAGTTAAATTGGAATTATTTCAGCTATGGAAATGTGTATCTTCTCTCATACAGGGGAGAATGCACAGAGTGAGCAATGATAGGAAATGTTCTCCAAACCTTATTATTTAGGATAATGAAGCTTGGTGATTAAATGTTTAAACATTAGAGCCACATAAAGGTCAGAAATTCAGGACAAATGCTCCAAAAAATGGTCCCTATTCAACATTTTTTTAAAGGTTATACTTTATTGGGATAACTGTTAAGATGTTGATAAAAAGATGTTACGGGAAGCCCTACCTTGGCTCAATTCCAGACAATCCCCCCCCATTCAAAAACTTATTTGTGTTGTGCAGGCTCAACTACTATAATGTGTTCTGTGATAAGGGAATGATTAACTCACCTTTCTGCTTCTGAGATCCAAATTCTCTTGTTACAACTCTGGTTTACTTATCTGGAGAATAGAGATTATAATAGTGCCTATATTATAAGATTTATGTGATAATTAATGGTGATCATTCCTTTAAATCATGATATACTATGTGTATCATGCCTGGCACATAGTACAATCACAAGGAACATTAGCTGTCACTATTATTATTTGTAAGGAAGGAGATTTACCTAACCCTTTTCTGACACAGGTCATACAGAACACTGATGCTTGGGGTTCTTCAGCCAGAAGTGGATTAATAGTGGGCAGAAAGTCTTTCTCAGTGTATTAATCATATTCTTAATTTTCTTTTCTTTTTTTAAAGTTTATTTATTTAATTTGAGAGAGACAGAGAGAGAGGTAGGGAGAGACAGGAGCAGAGAGAGAGAGAGGGAGAGAAGAATCCCAAGGAGACTCCAGGCTGTTAGCACAGAGCCTGGTGCAGGGTTCTATGTCTGAACCATGAGATCATGACCTGAGCCAAAATCAAGAGTCAGATGCTTAACCGACTGAGCCACCGAGCTACCCTCATATTCTCAATTTTCTATATCTTATGATGTTTTGACATTTTGGAAGGCATTTGCTGGCTGAAGAGAGATTGTCCCTCTCAGGGCTAGCTACTTCTTCCAGACAGTAAACAACTTGTTCGTGACCTGCCTTTCATATGGAAACCAACCAATCCCTAGCCCATACCCTATACCATCTCTCTTTTTTTAATTTATTTATGTTTTTTATTCGTTTTTGAGAGACAGAGAGAGACAGCGCGAGCAGGGGAGAGTCAGAGAGAGAGGGAGACACAGAATCTGAAGACAGGCTCCAGGCTCTTAGCTAGCTGTCAGCACAGAGCCCGAAGCGGGGCTCAAACCCACAAACCATGAGATCATGCATGACCTGAGCCAAAGTCCGACACTTAACAGACTACGCCACCCAGGTGCCCCCATCTCTTTTATCTAACTTTCACACACTAAGCCAATATTTCTCTGGCCCTAAGTCAACTCAGGGACAGATACCAGACACTTAGGGACAGCTTCTATACCCCAAAGCCCACAGGAGTTATTCAAACTAGGCAGTCCCAAGATGTTCACTTTCCTCTGCCTTGTCTTTCTTGCAGAAACCCCAATAAAGGCTGTAACCTATGTATTCCCTTTGTCCTTTCTACCCCTGATTGACACTGGATTTTCTTTCTGTGCCCTGTGCGGTGTTCCTTGCTTCTTATTTCTAGTGAAACAACAAGTTATATTAAATTTGTCTTTCAATGACAATGGCCTTGGTCACTTATTTAAAATCCCACACGTACACTTTGAGACACCCACATATTTCATCAAGATGTGTGTTCAAGTCCCCTCAGACATTTACTCGAACTTGGCCATGTGGCTTGTCTCAGGCAAGGGATCATCAGCAAATTAAGACTTGCAAAGTACATGCTGGCACTTTTCCTGTTGTTAGGTTGCCCTGTGATCTTCATGCTAAGTGGAAGCTGTTCTCTCCTACTGGAAAATGAGAGGTGTCATAGTGAAGAACTGAGGTATCCCAGCCCATAGGCAACACAGTAACAGACAGGTGAATGAGGTCATTTTAGAGTATCTGCCTTTCAAGCCATATCTGATTTCAAGTGTACAAGTGAGCCCAGTGATCTACAATTAAGATCAACACAAGAACTGACCAGCAAATCCACAGAATAGGGAATAACAGTAAATCACGGTTGTTTCAACTAACTAAATTATGGGGTTAGTTGTTATACAGCAATCGAAAAGTGAAACACAAAAGCAACTTGTGGTGAAATTTTTGTATTAAATGTCTTCTGCAGACATCCATTTTTCTACACAAATACACGTATTTCTACATATCAACCAATTAATATGCAAACCAAGACAAATCATGAAAAATTCAAAAAATCACAAGTATAAAAAAAGACAAAAATGGTCTCTTTATTAATTAACATAACTTTGGTTAGTAAAAGTCAAGCATGGGATTAGCCCACCTGGGTAACGCAGAGCCTTATGCAAGACCTTAAAGCAATACAATAACAATTTTCCTCATAAGGTTGTTTTGAGGTTAAAAGGAGATAAAGCACAGAAAGCACACAGTTCAGTACTCAGTCGGCATTTAACAGTCCAGTACAGCAGCCATAACTTACCTGAGATATAATTATGATGAATTTCTTATAAATCAGCAATAAGAAGGCAAACAACCTAAATAAAACATGTGGACATACAAATTGAACAGACACTTTTTACAAAAAAAGATATCTATATTAGTCAGCCAGGGCTGCCATGACAAAAAAAAAAAAAAAGCACAGATTGGGTGACAAAAACAGCAAAAATGTATTCTTGTGCAATTCTGGAAACTGGAGGTTCAAGACCAAGGTGCTAGCAGAGTTAGTGTCTGGTGAGGACTCTCCCCTTGGGTTGCAGTTAGCCATCTTCTCACTTTGTACTCACGTGACCTTTTCTTGGTACATGGATGTGGGGAGAGTGATGGGGTGGGAGGGAGGGAAGACTCTCTGGTGTTTCTTCTTTAAGGGCACTGATTATATCTGAGCTGGGCTCCACCCTTATGATCTCATTTAACCTTAATTGCTTCATTAGAGGCTTCATCTACACATTTAGTCACATCGGGGTTAGGGCTTAAACATAAAAATTTCATAGGGATACAAATATTTAGTCCACAACAATGTCCCAATAGACGAATAATCCCATAAAATAATACTGAACATCATTTTCCCCAAGTAAATGCAAACTAAATCCTCAAAGGTGTAGTATGTCACATCTACTGGATGGCAAAGACAAAAAAAAGGCTTATAACACCAGATGCTGGCATTGATTTGTTGCAACTGGCATTCTCATTCATTGATGGTGGTACTGAAAATGGAGAAATATTTGAAAGGTTTCTTATAAAGGTAAATATGAATAGACTCCCAGGTACTTGGCTAAGATAAATGAAAATAAATGTCCACACGAAGGTGGTGTGCAAGAACATTTATGCAAGAACATTTACAGTGGTCTTATTTATAAAAATTAACAACTGGAAACACAGGAACAGCCCAGATTCACATAAACGAAAGACTGTATAAGCAAATTGTCATGCATTCAAATAATGGAAAAGTACTCAACAATAAAAAAACATGCATTATTGTTTTACACAACAGCATGATAAATCTTAAAACATTATATTAAGTGAAAGAAACTAGACATAAGAAAGCACATGTGGTATTATTTTATGTATATGGCATCCTACAATAGGCAAACAATATTCATAGAAATATTTTATTTTGGTGGAGGCATGACCGAGTGAGTGATAAGGGGAGAAAGTGTATTTTCTGGGGTGGTAAACATTTATGCATTCTAAAATTTCTTGAATTTTACACTTAATGATTGTGAATTCCATTGTGTAAACATGAACATTCTACCAACAAATGGGGAAAAAAGAATCACAACTAATTAACTCCAGTAGGTTTATTTTTGTTGATAGTGTTTGCTGTTATCAGACTATCTCCATGTTTTCTAGGATTGAGCAATTGAATAAATATATAGGATGTAATGGGAGCAAGTGCTCTCATTGTCGGAGAAGGAAGTTACAAATCTGGAAGAGGAGAATACTTTAATGTACCATATTGTGTTAGATTGGAATTTGAAGTATCAACATGAAAAATACATATGCATATATGTGTATATACATTCACACACACACGGATATTTAGTAGTGGGCCCCCACTTCATGAGCTCAGAATACCAGTATGCAATCCTGTTGTGACATTGCAGCTTCAGGTCTGTGCTCTATAGCCCTCTAGAAGTGGAAGCCAAGCCACCCATGGAACTTCCTGCAAGCTGCCTTGACCTAAGTGGTCCACAACTTTGCAAGCCCTCATATGGTCTGCATGCTTTGATGGCCCCCTATCGCTGCCAGCTCTCTAGAGAATGGTTTATTGTTTACCTAGCAAGTCTAAACCAGCTTCAACTTGGCCAAACCAGGAAACTTTTCCGCTGTCTAGTGGGATGAACGATACCTTCTCCAAAGAGGTCTAAATTTCTAAGTTTGTATTTTCATGGGTATTCTCCCTCCACCTAGATACCATATAGATTTTCTTTTTAGTTATAGTTAGTCTAATATTTACTCTTTTATCATAGCCAGTAATTATTTATGTTAAACCTCTCCTGTTTAACCTTCTCATATTTTATGTCTCCTGATTGAACTCACATTTCTACATGATCGAAACTAACACTATCAATACAGGAACTAATTGACATTTTGTAATCCTTAATATGATATACTGGGAGAGACACAGAATCTTTCCTGCCACATTTCTGCCAAAATTATATAACCTGCACCTAATCATAAGAAAACACCAGACAATCCCAAATTATAGGGTAACCTACCGAATAACTGCTTTTCAAAAATATCAAGGTAAAAAAAAAAAGACGGAAAAGTTTTTCAGATTAAAGAGAACCAAAGAGAAATGATGTGTATACAATGCCCAATCCTTAACTGGGTCTTGGACCTGAATAAAAAATATCTTTGAAGGACATTATTGGAGCATTTGGCATGATTTGATGGACTATGAATTAGTTAATGATATTGTATTAATGTAGGTTTCATAATTTTAAAAATTATACCATGGTAATGTCAGAGAATAAACTTCTTAAGATTTATACACTGCAGAATTTGAGAGAAAAGAACACAGTGCTTCCAATTTGCTCTCACGTGGTTCAGGAGAAAGGTGTGTGTGTGTCAATGTGTGCACATGCACATACAGTGCAAATGTGACCATATGTTTACAAGTTAGAGAATTTGGGTTAAAGGTATAGTTTCATGCAATTTTTTTAAGTTTTCTAAGTGTTAAATTATATAAAAATGGAAACATTAAAAAATAAGTAAGGTCAGGGTCTGGCCTGATGGAAGTCCTGAACCAAATTCTCCCACTCTCTCCCCTGGAGGGTCTCCCATATACCCTGTCTCTAGATAAAGGATTATTTTCACTAGACACTAGGCTTGGCCTTGCTTCTGCCTTTTCTAATTCTCTCTCTCTTTCTCTCTTTTTCTACCTGCAATGTTTTCTCCTTTCCTTCTGATGATCTAAATCTTTTCTTTTCTTTTTGTTTCTTCTACATTTTTTTCTTCCACTAAGAAAACAGAAGAGACAATTTATTGAACACATGTTATATTCAGCCACAAATGAAAACAGAATGTGTCCTGAAAGTCACACATCCAGGGAAAAGGGACTATTTTAGTCCAAAGACCAAGAGGGACTATTTTAGCATAAGCAAGGCAGGTCTCTCAAAGGTGGTCGTTGCAATGGATGTTCTAAATCCATTGAATCAAGTTTCAGAAAGTAGGCATGTAGTTTAACAATTTGTACCAGTGTCTCTGGCCTCTGGATGTCCTTATTTCTGCTCCTGTGGTTTCCATGGGTACACAGGCTAGCAGTTTACTTGGACCTCTCCCTTTTTTTTCTTCTTTTTCACCTCAGCCTATCCATTTGTTTCTTCCTCCACTTGACACTCTCATGGCATGGAGGATTCCAAGAAGATGGCACTAAGGCTAGAAGCCTAAATTCTTATTTTCAAAGCTAAAATAATTTTTGTATTATTGACATCTATTAAATGATCTTCCCAACACTCCAGCTTAAATCACACTGATATGTCTTCTATCCAATTTTATTACACTTTCTATTTTATACCATGGAAAAATAGAAGTGCTTTTATCTCCTTTATTTTGGAAGTTCTCATACTTTACCATATAACTGTAGCAGAATACTTATGTCTATTTGATCTCATAGCTCAGGTCCAGAATTTATTAGCTTTGTGCCTTGTGGAAGATGCCTAATCTCTCTGTACCTCAGTTCAATCTATAAAATGTGAGCTAAGAGAGTAATTTCAGAATCATACTCACAATGTTGTTGGAAGATCAAAGAGGGTGATGTTTGTAAAGTACTTAGAACAGCGTTCTTCATATAATAAATGCTATAGAAATATTCACATTTTTTGAATGAAGCACAGGACCTGGAATAGGAAATAGATGCTCATTACTTCCTTTTTAATAGGTTTATTGATTTAGGTACTTTTTCTACATACTGTGAACTTTCAGAGTCCACATCACAATCTTTATATTAGCTTTTTAGAACAACTATTTATATGAGAGAGTCGAAGGTTTTCTTATGCAAGTAATGAAACAAACAACCAGCCAATAAACAAAAGCAAGCCTTGCTCCTTTCATACTGTCTTTCTATGAAAAGAACACAAAACTATCTGTTAAAAAAATGGAAAATAAGCCCCTTATACATGGTAATTAACATTCATTGTTATTTATGGCTATTTTCACACATTTTAACACTTGGGATTGAAATCATTTCAGCTGAAAAGCTTCTCTCAGTTGAGAATCCTGGATTTACGTTTATTATTAGCTTGGCAGTAAGGAGACCTGGCCTCGCCTTAAGACAAGAAGCTGTTTTTCCATAGAGTCAAGGCAACATGGGAAGATACTGCCTCAAGTTAGGTATCTCAGAGACATTTCTTAACTCTATTAAATTCAATATATTAATCATCTATAATACACTGCTCTACGTACTTCTGGGGGTGGGAATCTCTGTCTAACTTAACATACATCGTGTATTACAGGAGGCATATAACATGATTTATTTGAGAGGCAGAAAGAGTTGAGGATTCAGAGGAGACAACCATCAGAACCACTTGAAGAGAGATATTTGGCAAAGACTCAATAGATGTTAGTAGCATGACCTTGAAGTTTGGGTGGGATTTCAACTGAAGAAAAGGACAAGGAAAAGCCAGCAAGTTGTGTTGGGACTAAAAACATGGTAGAACTGGAAAATAATGAGACTTTGTCCTCAAGAGGTAGTATGTTCACTTTAGGAAGATAGAAATTAGGAGTGATAGACTCAAATATTTAAATAGAATGCCTTTGGTACATAGAGAGTACTCATAGCTAAACTATAATCCAAACATCAATCTCATAGACCATGAAAAGATGATTAAAATCATGATTGGGTAAGATTCTTATTTATTAAGCTATATAACATAACAGATAGGTCTGTAGCAAGAACTAGAAGTTCAGAACTCTATTGGTATCATTGACATTAATGTCCTAGATGATAAGAAAATGCACTGTTCATCTTTTATAAAAACAGTGCCATTGACCTATGCTCAGTAAGTCATATGTTCTGAGATTCTGCAGTGATGGTGGCACTCTGCCAACTACTCCTGTTATAACAAAGACCCACATTCACCAAATGGTCATCATAGAAAGGAGTCTGTAACTTAACAACAATGTGAAACTGGTTAGCTCACTAGCCCATGGGACTCCGCCCACCAGATTGCCTGAATTGTAGTCACCAGTTCATGCTGAATGAAATAACTAATTACCAGTGACATAAGCACCATACTTTCAAATATCTGGTCACATAATGCTGACCTTTTCTACATTATTTTTCTTTGTTATTCTCACTAAAAACATGATACCTCCGAGGGCCAAAAGGTCATTAGACTGCCAAGGATATACTTGGAATTGATTTGAAATGGACTTTTCTTTTAGTATGGATATGACAATTTAACAGAATGAAAGGCAAAGAGTAAGAGGTAAATAATGAATATTATTACTATCTTTTGCTTAGTATGTCTCTCTTCTGACCGAAGTTCTACTGCCTCCCTCCCTTTATATCATGGCTGTCAAAAATTTCCACATTAGTTTTAAAATTCCAAGTACTGGTTTTGAAATTCAAACTGACCATGTTTCCCTCTGCTTAGAATCTTTCAATAGATTCCAATAGCTCGTAGACTTCAGACCCTGGAGGACATTTAGGGCCTGCATCATCTGATGCCACCTTCCCACTGTAGATTTACGCCTCATCAGGTCGACCCCAAATCTCTTTGATCCAGTTTCACAGCCTTTCTTTCAGCAGCTGGTAGCTTCCCACATGAGCTGCTCTCCATAGTTGGAATGCTTAGTTCCTCCCTTCTTCATCTGGCCTTGGCTCACTAATCCTCAGGTCTCAGGGGGTGCCTGGGTGGCTAGGTCGGTTAAGTGTCCAACTTTGGCTCAGGTCATGATCTTGCCGTCTTTGAGTTCGAGACCCACCTCGGGCTGTGTGCTGACAGCTCAGAGCCTGAAGCCTACTTTGGATACTGTGTCTCCCTCTCTCTCTCTGCCCCTCCCCCACTCACACTCTGTCTCTCTCAAAGATAAATAAACATTAAAAAGTTTAAATTTTTTTATGTCTTTATTTTATTTTGAGAGACAGAGACAGAGCGTGAGCGGGGGAGGGGCAGAGAGAGAGAGAGAGGGAGACACAGAATCTGAAGCAGGCTCCAAGCTCTGAGCTGTCAGCTCAGAGCCTGCGAACTGAGATTATGACCTAAGCGAAGTCGGACGCTTAACCGACCGAGCCACCCAGGCGCCCCTAAAAAATTTTTAAATAAGTAAATTTATTTATTTTCTCAGGAGAGCTCTCTCTGATCTTCATGACGAGCTTTTGTCAGGCCTCATAACATCACATGTCTCTCCTTTTTATCACTCATCACAACTGTTAAGTCTCCGTTTCTGTGATAATTTGACTAACATCTGTATTCCCCACTAAACTTCCATAAGCTCCATGAGGGCAAGGGCACTGTCATTTTTCTTAATACTGTATCCCAGAATCTGGTGCCAAACCTAGTACACAGTAGTTTTCATAAATAATGTTCTATTCATTTTATAAATATTGATCAAACACCATGTAACTAAATTTATGACAACTGCTTAAAATGCACAGTAGAGAAAGAGTAATGGTTATAGAACCATAAAGCAGAATCATTATCATATAAAAAGGGACATATATACAAGATAAAAGTTAGTAAAACAATTTCAATATTCTACAAAGGAAAGTTTCCTCTATCACTTTGTGTGTGTGTGTGTGTATGTGTGCCAGTTGTAATAAACTTATGACTTCCCAGGAACTACAAATGCATTTATATAGCTAGAACTAGAAGCTCCAAAACAGTAGTGAAGAGTTTTTTAGAACTCAAGGAAAATCAGCTTAGGGAGAATAATGCCATCTATAACTATATCTCTCTATTTATAGATAGATAAAGCTATAAATATACATGTTTGAAAGTACTCCTAAAGGTATCTAC
Organism: Cryptoprocta ferox; assembly: GCA_028646485.1. NCBI lineage: Eukaryota > Metazoa > Chordata > Mammalia > Carnivora > Eupleridae > Cryptoprocta > Cryptoprocta ferox. The sequence goes on from CM053561.1 coordinate 60,770,009, forward strand.
TTAAATTATGTGTCGTGCCGTGGCAGAACTATACTATATCTGGTAAAGAACAGTTAGATCATCATATCTGTACATAAATAATAGAGCCAAAAGACTGAATGCTAGCTGGAAAAAAATTTTATAAGCTAGTCTTATTTATGTCATTTTAGAAGTATCTAGAAACAGTATGTTTTTGAATGAAAAAAATTTCCAAAGAAAAAAATCGACATTTAGAGAAAGGTGTTTTTTTCCCACTAACATGCTTGAAAGCATCAATATGAGTGTTTGTATCCATGATTTGCTGAACTGTGGAAGGAATGTACTATATGACATCTGCCTTAGGCATTGGATTGTAAATATTTCATGGCTTTATAAATGTACCACGATTAAATGTGTTTTAGTAGTCAACTGGATAATGCTTTACAGCATCAAAATGAAAAAGTTTCTTCTTTTGTCTTTATCTGAGGGCTTTAAGAATACATTTTATTTCTTATATGTTAGGACCAAACCCAACATTCTCCTGGTGAAACCAAAGACTGAGAGTCCTGAATTTTGATTTGCACTTCTTTCCTATTCTGGGAGGAGCTGCTGTAAAAATTCCAATTACAAATCCTCAGCTAGGCTACACATTTATTTTGATATTTGTTGTTGACAGAATGGAAAAGATGTCCACATCTTAATTCCTGGAGCTGTTGCTATGTTACCTTAAATGGCCATGGAGATTTTGTAGATGTGATTAAGACTTTGGAGGTGGCCCTGGATTGAATCAGGGATCATAATCAGAGAGAAAAGTTAGAAGATTCCCTGCTGCTCACATGAAAATGGAGGAAGAAATGACAAGCTAATGATTGCGGATGACCTCTAGAAGCTGGAAAAGGCAGGGGAAAAGATTCTTCTCTAGAACCACTAGAAGAAAAGCCACCTTGTTATCACCTTGATTTTGGTTCACTGAGAGACCCTTTCAGACTTCTGACCACCAGAACTATAAGGTATTAAATTTGCTTGTTTAACTACTAATTTGAGACAAAAGTAGTAAGACACTAACACAATAACAAATGATATATATCTGGCATATGTTTTAATTAATACACAAATAATGAGTAAAATAATTTTAATGTTACAGTGGCCTCAACAATCAAGCAAGAAAACAAACAATTAAAATCCAACAAATGTTTTGGAATACTTATTATTTCAAGGGCTCTTTTTATTAGTCAAGCATACCTATTCAGTCAGCATGTCGTTTGGTCTCCAGGACTTTGGAGATATAGATGTTTGCATTGTACCCCTAGTTCTATTTCCTGTAGAGGTTCAAATCCCTCTAGAGGAATATAACATTCAAGAGGGTGATAAAGTAAGTTCAGAAAAGGCTACATTGTAAGATAGAAGTAATGTGGCTATGAAAGTTTAAGGGAGGGAGGGAAGGAGAGAAGGGGGAAGGAAAGAAGTGAGAAAATGACAGAGAGAGAGAGGGAGAGAGAGAGAGAGTATAAATGCCCAGCTGAGAGAACCAGGGACTGGTTTTTAGGAAGACGGCAGTTATAAGGGAGAAGACCATTATAGAAAAAGAAAATAATGTGAGTAAAAATGTGATTTTAGAAGATCATGGGGCAGGAACAGAGAAAGATTGCCTTTGGGAGGATAAGACTGGAAAGCAAGCAAGAAAAAAACAACTGAGTCCCTGAAAGTCAAATTAAGGATGTTGTTTTTTATTCTATGGGTAATGAAGAAATTAACCCAAGTCATGTAACATAAAATCCTTTATTTATGCCCTTATACCACAGTTAAAACAAGCACTTCTGATTGCCTTGAGGGAGCTGTAAAAGAAACTTGTAAAGGAAACCCACCAATTTCCATGTGCTCTTCCCAACATCTAACTTCTGGATGAACCTCCTAAAGCAGAGCAGAATTATCAGTTCTGTGACAGTGGGAATTTACATGCATGCTTGGGACTGGTAAAAATATATTTATCAAAAAATTCTTCAGTGCTTTGTGTCTCCCTCCGTCTTGACAGGAAGTAGAAGACCATAGTGAAGAAGATGAGTGTGAGTATGACTGACACTTTGTCAGTAGGTGTAGCCCAGGATTGAGTTTCAGTCATGGAGTGTAAACAAAGTGATCAAGCCATATAATGAGATCTCATGCCTACTCTTCTCCACACCCCTTCTGGTCGGGTGGGATTCCAAAACTACCACAGTGACCTGGCAGGCTACATGCTGAAGATAGCAGAATCTCCATGTAGCCTGCATTTCAGAAGGAGATGTGAGCTTGTATTTGGTAATCACTCTTCAGTCTATGACGGAGGGAATAAGGCTAATAGTTGCCATTTCTCACCAGAACTCCCCTGTATCTTCTGCTTTACAAGGGGCTGGAGACCTCAGGGCCCTGGAATTAAATCACTGAGGAGGAGGTGTTGTAAGAAAATGATTTTTACATTTATCAACTATTATATCCCCATTTACACAGTAGGGTTGGTATTATGCCTAATAGAACAAAACTGTGAAAATTAAATGCAACATGAAGTGGGTAGCATGGTGCCTTATGCATAGTAGCTATTTACTCTAATGCCCAGAAAGAGTCCCTTCTGTTGAAGAACCGCTTATGGTCATACGTCTATTTGTCATCTGCATCCTATAACAAATTACTCTTTTTTAAGACTAACTCAGATTACATTATACTTGAAATCTGCTACCTGGCTACTTCAAAAGTTGTCCTTTTATAAAGGAAAAAATCAAACCTCTTTTTACTTAAAGAGCTCTCATCATTCTGATCTCCCTGTCCAATCCTACCCATCATGTTCTAGCCCGATCTCCTACAAGAAGCCTTGAATGATAGTCTTTCTTCATACAAATTTCACTTCTTCCTGATTACACAAAGAATTTATTGCTTAAATTGTATAGTTTACTTAGCAACATCTACTTTTTATGTATACTATTTCTAGCTTTGGCTTCTCTTGAAAAAATAAAGTTTAAGTAGTTATATAATGTATTTTGAAATATCTTTGGTGATTCTATAAATATACATAATATACATTCCTTTCTCCTACAATTTAATTACCTAACTATTTGCCTAGAAGCCTTTGATGGTCTCTGTGGCTGATTTTTTGTTGACCCCTAATTAGTCATTCTTCACTGATTTTTGGGTTGTATCCTAATTATTCAATCTCCCCTTCTCAGATAAAATTAGGGTTTTAGTCCATCATGGAGCCATTTAACTAAAGACACTATTTCCCTTCCTTCCTTGTACTTGGATATCATCAGGAGACTAATGAACTATTTCCCAATTTTATCTGAATGGTCAATTAAGAAAGAACTTGTATTCTCTTTGTTGAATAGCACATGATTAGAAGTCATGAAATCTAAAACTAAATTCATCAACTTGTAGCCAGGTGTGAGTATTTGCCTAGGATAACTTGAGTTTCTCAATTGTAAAACTGGGATAAGAATATCTATTTTTAATTCTTTTCAAAGTTGTGAGTGGTCAACTGGTATGATCAGGTAATTCACAAGTATTAAGGACTGCAGCTGTAAGTCCACAATCTTGTTAAGCCAGAGAAGTCTTATTTTTTTAAACAATTGTTTAACGTTTATTCATTTCTTGGGAGACAGAGAGAGACAGCACAAACAGGGAAGGGGCAGAGAAAGAGGGAGACACAGAATCCAAAGCAGGCTTTGTCAGCTGAGAGCCCGACATGGGCTCCAACTCAGGAACTGCAAGATCATGACCTGAGCCAAACTCAGCACTTATCCGACTGAGCCACCCAGGCACCCTAGAAAAGTCTTTTAGAAATTATTTATTCAAGGCTGTCATTTCACATATTAGAAAAAAAATGGAACTGAACAAAAAAACCCAAAAAAACTCTGAAGCCTAGCAAGTTGAATGATTTATCCAAGGTCACATGACCCTTAGAAGCTGGGTCAAGAAACCCCTCCAGGTTCCTGACTTTGGGCCTGGGCACTTCCAAATGCACCACCCTCAGCTAAAGTCCTGAGGCTCAATCAAATCCTTTGTCCTTTCTCCTCTTACTAGGAAAAAAGCAAGAGTGAAAACTGTATGTATGAGTCATTTATTGAGCTAGTTAAGCTCAAATTTATCTCCAGTCTGGGTACTGTGTGACCTTTCCTGAATTCCATTCTCCAGGGTGTAGGAGGGAGGCCTATCCTTTCCCCAACCCCTGTTTAGTATCCTTGGGAATTCCATTATTTGTATTTCTGTCAATGCCACTTTTAATGCACCAAAGCCTCTGTTTGAAGTAATAACCAATCTGAAGTTTATGAAACAAAAGATTGATACCAGCTTCATAAAACTCAGGCAAATGTACTATCTTTTATATGTCTTTTTATGCCTTTAATTCTAGGAAACTTTATACATGGGGCTACCTAAAAATGTTATAATTAGAAATAATAAGTGGAAAAATAGAAACAACACTTGGAAATGTCATCCAAAAGCCACCATTTTTAAGTGTTCTTTCTTTATTGATTTGTAGACAAGGAAAGTATACTTACTACTTTCTCTAGGTTACAAGTATATTTCCTCTTTTTTAAAGAAAGTGAAAGCTTCTGAGTATATGGCTTAAGTGTCAGGGTGTTGTTTAAAAATCACATTACCTTACTTATGTATTGGATACCTGGGAAACTAAAATGCATAGGCACAGCTAACCCATTCCTCAAACCAGAAGTGATTTTGTGAGAAAGACATAATTTTTGTGAAAAATAAACTTCCAGTAATTAATTCAGTTACATAACTTGCTAGAAGTCTATCCCACCTCATCTATTGGGCTATTATTTTTGCTCATAAAGACAAATAACAAATGTAAGGATTTGGCATTTTAAGATAAGCCCCTTCACTCCTATGATTTGGTACCACTGAAGCTTGGCTTTTTCTCTCCTTCTAATTAACAAGCATGATAAATTAACCAAATGGAAAAAGTCATCGTTTCCTACACATTTACTTGCACTTCTCTTTGGGGCATGGATTTCTTTTAAAATTAAAAAAAAAGACCAAAATAATTAATTTTATTTTTTCAGCTTTATTGAGATATAACTGATGTATATCATTGTATAAGTGTAAGGCATACAATGTGTTGATATGATATGCTTATATATTGTAAAATGATTATCATAATAGATTTAAAATAAGAACATGGTGAGCACAATTCACTTTTCTAAAGTAGAGAAGTATTGAGAGCCTACTATGCGTCAAGCCCCATTTCAGCATTTTTAGCTGGGAAATTACAACATTTGATTTATCTTTGTTAAATTAAAGTTTGGATTAACAAAAATTCATTGATAGGTCTTTGTTATCCAGACCATGTGACCAACACTGGGAAGAAGACAATGAAGAAACATATGATTCACGGGCCTTGCCTTTGAAGAGCTCACAACCTAGTTGAGGATTTGACATGGTAAATATGATGGCATCAATAAGTAATGGGTTGGGAGATGAGAAAAAGATGGTTTCCTAGAGGAGGTAATCTTTACATGAGAAAAAGATGGTTTCCTAGAGATGAGAAAAAGATGGTTTCCTAGAGGAGGTAATCTTTAGATAACTCTTAAAGAATGAGATTTTAAAAAGATGGTTTCGTAGAGGAGGTAATCTTTAGATAACTCTTAAAGAATGAGATTTAAAAAAAAAATGACATGTAAAGGTCAGTGTAGCTGGGTAGAAGCTTAGCTTTGTTTATGAAATTGTCCCATCCCAAATGTCTTCCTCTTTCAATCTTGAGTTCCCCATGTACATATTCTTCACTCTCCACTCTTTATTAAAACAATTAAAATACTACCTACTCAAAGAACCTTTTCTGATGCCCATAGGAAAAATGTATTGTGTATCTAATTGTCTCTAAATAGACTGAAAAGACTTTGCCAGTATATGCATACCCGTTTAATAAGTGCTTCACTGTTTTGTAGCTTGCACATAGCCAACAAGTCTTCCACTGCGACTTCAATTTTCTTTACCTGAACTCAAATATCATTTCATCAGGTTTGGTTCAGTCTCACAAACATTTTATGAAACTTATTAGATCACCATAACTGCTACTTGTTACAAACCATTATCATTGGCCACTTTCAGATTGGCCAATGATATAACTTCCCTTTTTTTTTTTTTTACATTGTAATACCTATTATCTTGTACTTAGAATCTCAGAACTGAAAGAGAGCTTAAAATTCATCTCTAGCATAATTAACAACTCCAACTTCACTTTAAAATACAAAAGGTTGTGGAGTTCCTGAGTAGCTCAGTTGGTTAAGTGTTGACTCTTGACTTTGGTTTGGGTCATGATCTCACAGTCATGAGATTGAGCTCCATGTCAGGCTCTGCACTGAGTGTGGAGCCTGCTTGAGATTCTTTCTCTTCCTTTTTCTCTGCCCCTCCCTTGCTTGCACTTTTTCTCTCAAGAAAGGAAAGGAAGGGAAAGGAAAGGAAAGGAAAGGACAGAAAAGAAAAAAGAAAAGAAAAATGCAACAGGTGCAGTGGGCAAACAATGGTCTTTTTTATAAACAGAGCTGATTTCAGTTAGATATTAGATAAAAAAGTAACTTTGACTCATGCTTCATGCCTCATACAAAAATTATATATATGATAAGGCTTAAAGATGACAGGAAATTTTAAAGCTTTGAGAACAAAACATAGGAGAAAACCATAATATTGAAGGAAGCAAAAATTTCTTAAACAACACAAAAAGCACTAACCATAAAATAAAAATTCATGATTTGGTTATTGGGATAGACTTAGGAATGTGGCACTCAGATCCCCCAACAAGGATTTGTTGTCCCAGCTGCTGAGAGGGCTGTCAGTGGACAGTGTTCAGCAATCATTCCACTTTAAGGATTGCCCAGGTGCAGAGAACTTAAGTTGCCCAAAGTCATACTCTTCCAGGGTCAGATCAGGTGACCCTATCCAGACAGAGGTATAAAAGTTCTGCCATTTTGGTCCAATTGAGGACAAGTCTAGGAAATTATATATGCTCCCAGAGATCCCTGTACTCAGCTAAGACTGTTGATCATGTACCATCAACAGACATCTCCTTTTCTCACCTCTTTCCCACCGGCGCCAGTCCAAAGGACAGTCTAGAAACATCCTGAACACTAACTCTCTCAGAGCTTGTTGTCCACAGAAAAGCTGTTAGAAGTCATTCAAACTAAGAACTTCTATTCACCAAAAGACACTATTGAGAGCGTCACTGCCTATTTGTAATGCATATATCTAAAAACTTTTACACATCTAGAATAGATGAGGAATTACATATCCATAAGAAGATGACAATTATATTAAAAATTGATAAAACTCAAAAAGGTACTTCACAAATGGAATATACATATGGCCTGTAATCATAGAAAAAGGTGCTCTATTCTCCAGTCATGAGTGAGATTAAAACAAACTGCAAAAACAGAAACACACTCCAAAGCAATGCAGTACCACTACACACTCACTAGAAGGCCTAAGATCACAATGATTGACAACAGCAAATATTGATAAGGATAGGGAACAACTGGTTAATCCATCTATTGCTGGTAGAAGTTAGAGCGGCTCAACTACTTTAAAGACTCTTTTGGTCATATCTTCTAAAGAGAAATACCTATGCTCTATGCTCTATGTTCTAACCTATGCTCTAACAATTTCTCTACTAGATATACACCCAAAAACAGTGTGTTTATTTTCCAAATGACATGTACCCATATTTTCACAATAGTACCATTTATAATATGTGAGATTTTGAAAACAACTCAAATATCCACCAACCATAGCATGGATTAAAACTTGTGATATTCAAGGGCACCTGGGTGGCTCAGTCAGTTAAGGTCATGATCTCACAGCTTGTGAATTCAAGCCCCACGTCAGCCTCTGTGCTGACAACTCAGAGCCTAGAGCCTGCTTCGGATTCTGTCTTCCTCTCCCTCTGCCCGTCACCTGCTTGCTGCTCATTCTCTCTCTCTCTCTCTCTCTCTCTCTCTCAAAAATAAACATTAAAAATTCTTTAAAAAACTTGTGATATATTCAGATAATTGAATACTGTGAAGCAATAATAAATGAATGAATTACACAAAAAATTATGGGTACATTGTACATGCTTAATAACAAGTGAAAGAAACCAGACACAGAATAAGATGTATTGTTTTATTCCAGTTATATTAGGTTAAAAAAAACTAGCAAAACTAATCTATGGTGTTGGAAATCAGCATGGATGTTACTTTTGAGGTGTGGGGGGGTATTGATTGGGAGAAAACCTGAAGAAGTCTTTTTTAGTGGTAGAATTGTTCTACTACGTTTTTGATGCAGGAGGTAACTTCATTAGTGTATATATGGTAAAAATACATTGAACCGTACATTTAAGATTTGTTCACTTTATTGCATGTAAGTCATATCTCAACACCAATAAAAATCACTTGGGGGTATACATCTATCTTCAGACTCCACCCTCCAGAGAATAATTTAATTGGTCTGCTTTATCTTTGGTCTGGGTGCTATTTTACTTTAGCAAGTGCCCCTGGTGATTCTAACCTGCAAGCCAGTATTAAGGACTGCAGATCTGATGAAGCTTTCTCCTGCTACCAATCATAAGTAAAGAATGTCAGCTCTGAGAGTCAGGTGACTTACACAAGGGGACACACAACAATTCTGGTTAAAGGCACAGCTGGCTCTGTAACCACACACATCTAGTGGTTTCTATTGTACTTTTGACCATGGCCACCTTGCACTGCCTTTTTTCTCATGTTATCAAGTAAAGACATCCTCAGATAATGCTTTCTGAACCCCTTCCCAACTCCCCACTTCACAGGAGAGCAAGTCCACCCTCCTGAGCCTCTCGCCTTGGTTGCACTAAGTCATTTCTGATGTGCTTAGCTTTGATGGACAGAATTTGTTTTCAAGCAGAATTAAACAACATTTCACAACAGAGAGGCTTTTCCTTGTCTGGATTCAGTAATCAGCTGGCTGTAATCCCAGAGATGTCCACACTGGAAAATGTTCTCAAGGACAAGACTCCACTGGATTGTCTCTCTCTCTCTCTGGGTTTTCTGAGGACTAACAGAAGCACACACATATAATTTTTAGCAGAGAATGTGTTCCATAAATGGCCAAGATGATAAGAATAATTTTACTACGACTAACAGTTATAATTTTAAACATAAACCCAATAGTTATCCACCTCAGTAAATTTCACATTAGTACCATGTTTTCATTTAACACTGTTTGTGCTCTCATTTCACCGGGTGACCCACTACATCCTTTAGAACATTCTTTGCTCCCCCAAACCAGAATCCAGTCTACAGTAAAGATGTCACGTTTAGCTGTTATGTTTTTAGCTTCTTTTAATCTGGAACATTTTCACAACCTGTTTTTTTTTAACTAACATTAACATTTTAAAATTACATAGTCACCCTCTTCCTGTATTGATAGATGATTGCTTATTTTGTGTTTGCCGAATGTTCACTTGAGAATTGATTAGGATATGCATTTCTGTGCCAGAAGCCTATATAGGGGAAGCTGTGTTTTCCTTCAGGTATCATATCCTGAGGCACGTGATTTCCATATTTCCCCTGTTGATAGTGTAAATTTTTATTACTCAGTCATAGTCTTGTCTGATATTTTCACTGGCGAATAATTTTTGTTTTACATTGCAAGTAATAAACATTTGGTGAGGAGTCACTTTAAGGCAGTGCAAATATCCTGGTTCTCATCAAAATTTCCCCTCAGGTTTTGCATCCATGGATGATTTTTGCCTGATCCAATTTATAGTTGAAAAAGTAGAGTCACATACCCAAGTTATTCTAAACATAATTTAAAAGTTTCCAAAAACTAAATCAAGTAAAAAAATTCATTATTGTTTGCATCTACATTGACAACACTGATTCATCTTCTTCTAGAAAAACTGATTTGACTTTGAAGCAAAAGTTGATCCATTACAAAACTATATCTGTCCTACTTAAATAAATTTACCAATTCTTGTGTCAGGTTATCATCATAACATAAAATTCAAAGGTGTATAATACAAAAATTGAAAAGCAACTCCAAAGTTAACAGCAAAGAATTTTCAATTTTTAAAATAATTTTGAAGTCAATTTATATAGTTAAAATCTGTACATTAGATTCAAGTTAGAAAAAAATGGGTAAGGTACGTTTTTGTTAATATGAAAGTTTTAATTTCAACAAAAATGACCACACTTGTCTAAGCAGTTCACAAATAAGTTTTACTTTCCTTCAGATCTTCAAATTTAACTTCTTCATACGCAGTGTAATATCAGCGAGAAAAGCATAAATCACATTGCCAGTGTTGTCTTTGATTACATAATATTTGACAAATATTGTGGCTCAAGACTGAATGTTTATACATCCCAATTCAGATGTTGAAACTCTAATCCACTTGGAGGTGGGGCCTTTATGAAATAATGAGGGTTAGATTAGATCATAAGAGTGTGCCTCTCATGATGGAATTAATGTCCATATAAAAAAAGAGAGCTCTTGTTTTTTCTCCCCCATCCCTTTCTTTCTTTCTCTCTCTGTCATATGAGGATACAAATACAAGGAGTCAGCTGTCTACAGGCCAAGACATAGGCTCCCCCTAGGCACCACATTGCTGGCACCTTGGTCTTGCACTTCCTAGCCTCCAGCGTTTTAAGAAAAAAATGTTTATTGGGGCACCTGGGTGGCTCAGTCAATTAAGCGTCCAACTTCGGCTCAGGTCATGATCTCGCATGATTGTGAGTTCGAGTCCCACATCGGACTCTGTGCTGACAGCTCAGAGCCTGGAGCCTTCTTTGGATTCTGTGTCTCCCTCTCTCTTTGCCCCTTCCCTGCTCTCACTTGGTCTCTCTCTCCATTAAAATAAATAAACATTAAAAAAAATGTTGCTTAAGTCACCCCATTTGTAGTTGTAGTTGTAGTGCTATAGCAGCCCAAATTAAGACAATTACTTTTATTTCAAGAAAATCTTGGAGTTAATATAATGCATCTTGGCAATATAATTTCATGACTCAACCAGTTAGCAGTGACAGATAATATAAAATTAATAAATTCATTATCCTTTAATTGTTAGAAAGGCCCTACAAACTGGTGATGATTCATGGCATTTGCGCTTATAGAGTGAGAAAATTTTAACAACCATATCCATGATATTTTTCATCTAGTTTGCTGAAAAAAACTGTGTACTAATTATTTCAATTCTGGCATTCAGTGGAATAACAGTCTCTTATTTTGGGAAAATAGTATTTCATTTTAAAACCTAATACGTCTGGACTTTTGACCTAACAGCACCATTTATTGTGATAGAAACAAAATTTTTAATATCAATCTGAAATTCTCCTTGGACAGATGTGAAAGATAATAAGTTTCTGTGCTCTGAGCTTATTTTCTTAGGCCTTAAATTGTCATCTCTTTGTATATTTGCCCTTTGAGGCAAAATACATCCAACATATTAAGGGGCTATGTCTTATATCAAACTAAACATCTAAAGCTAAAGAAAAGTGTTTGAAATTTTTCAAATTTGAATCAATTGATCTTTCATATTGTTGGAAAAATCTAGTATTTGGTAAACAATTACTTGGTGGCTCAATTGAGAAACTTTTGTTTTTGTGAAATATCTGTTTCTGACAGAGTTGCAACAAAATTATATAACTGAAGTCATAATGTTTCCATCTAATGTGTGTGTGTGTGTGTATGTGCACTTTCAAGTATACATACCATTTTATAGTCAGTAAAAGTTATAATTTCAGATCCTTTAAAAAAACCTTGTATTTGGATGTTTAATTCTGATATCAGTTGCCTCATTTTAATTGACTATTTTATGACATGAGAGGAAACTTCTTACCAAATTCACTATTCATTTTCTGAGAATGTCTCTTAATACTGTTCACTTTATTGCCTCATTGTTTTTAATACAAGGCACAGATGGACTTTTTATTTTGCTCCATTTCAGAAAATTACAATTGCCACTCAATATGAAATTTATGACATACTTTCTTCCCATTTTTTAAAGAAAACTGGTTTTATTTCTCTCTATTCTGCATTAATACCGTGAGTACATTTTAAATATTACATTTTGTTCACACTTATTTTTTAAACATGAATAATAATTTAATTATATTATAATAAATATAATCCACACTTGAATGATCTATTATAATTCACATAGGTATGTCTTAATTCATGCTGTCTGTATAACATATTCAAATAAGCATATTACAATTTTACATCAATGGATAGAAAAAAATCCTTCCAATTATTATTTTTTTAATTTTTTTTAATTTATAGATTATTATCAAGTTGGTTTCCATATAACACCCAGTGCTCTTCCCCACAAGTGTCCTCCACCATGATCATCACCCCCTTCCCCTTTCCCCCTCCCCCTTCTGCCCTGTTTGTTTTCAGTATTCAAGAGTCTCTCATACTTGTCTCCCTCCCTCTCCCTAACTCGTTTTCTTCCTTCTCCTCCCCATGGTCCTCTGTTAGCTTTCTCCTGTTAGATCTATGAGTGAAAACATATGGTATCTATCCTTCTCCGCCTAACTTATTTCACTTAGCATGACACCTTCCAATTAAATCAAATTGCTGGTACTGCTTAGATTGGTCTTGTGTTTATGGAATACTAGAAATTACACACAAACATTAAGTGAGCACTACAACAAAACAATATCTATGTGTTTCACTCTTAAAGTAGAATGCTACCACCCTGGAACAGTAAGGTTTTGTTTCACACACACACATAAAAGTTATACTGTTTCAGTTTTTAAATTTAACTTCCAATTTAACCTCATTAAAATAAATTAAAATTTAAAATGCTGTTTCTCAGTTGCATTAACCACACTTTCAGTACTAATTTCCATTTAAATTTGAGTAGGCATGTGTGGCTAGGGGATACCATATTGGACAGTGTAGGAGAGGTCCTGATTCCATGAGGGGGGATACTTACACTAAAAGACACATCATGAGTTTCACTAAACTTAAACTGTCACTGTGGCCTGGTCAGTTTGGTCCCCTCATGACAGTGGACCAGCAGGCAAAGAAGGGGAGGTATCACTCTGATTAAAAAGTTAACTTTCATCATCTTGAGGAAACAGGGTTGCTCCTACAAGATGGTGGTAGTGGGAATATGTTACTCAGGTGATCCATTTGGTGTCTCTTGAGGATTCCTTAACCAGGTTTCCCTCTGAATAAGTAATAGTAGAAGACAGCCTGAAAAGTGAACAGTAACTAGGGTAGAGGTATCAGTAATCAGGTCTATATGATGCCATATGATAAGTCATGTAGACCAACAGAAGTACAAAGAGCAAATGGAACGTGAAATGGATTAGCTAATTTGGGGGAAGGCAGAAAATACGAATATCAGTTATATCTTAGAGATTAACTGCAGAAACAGGGGCCGTACCTCATCTTGCTAAACTTCCTTTTGAAATTTTGAAAAATAATTGAACATATCTCACTAACAGCAGTAATTGAAGAGGAGTGAAAATGGAAATAGAGCCAACAGAGGAAAATATGCTCAACATCACCAATCATCAGGGAAATACAAATTAAAACTATAATGAGATACCACTTCATACCTATCAGAATGGCTAGTACTAACCCCACCTCCCCAAATAACAAAAGTTAGTGAGGATGAGGAGAAAAGGCAACCCTTGTACACTGTTGGTGGCAATGCAAAATGGTGCAGCCACTATGGAAAACAGTATGGTGGTTCCTCAAAAAATTAAAAATAGAAATACCATACTGTCAATCAACTTCACTTGTGGGTTTTTATCCAAGAAAATGAAAACACTAACTCAAAAAGATACATGCATCTCCATGTTCATTGCAGCATTATCAATAATAGCCAAAATATGGAAATAATCTAAGTGTCCATTGATGGACACTTGGATTATATAGTGGATTATATATATATATATATATATATATACATACATATATATATATATCCATGGATGCATGGGTAAGTTGGGTTATGTAGACATACAATGGAATATTATTCAATGATAAATCAAATCGTCATTTTCAACAACACAGTAGGCCTTGAGGGCACTATGCTAAGTGAAATCAGACAAATACCATATGATTTCACTTATATGTGGAATCAAAAAAAGAAACAAAACAGAAAACAAACCCAAGTTCATAGATTAAGAAAAGAGATTGGTGGTGGTAAGAGGCAGGGAGTGGGGGAGAAACAGGTAAGCTAGGAGTTTGGTTTGGTTTTATTTTTTAAAAATTGAATAAAAATTCTAAAAATAGACAAAACAGACTATGATTCATGTAAATATTTATATACATTAAAAAATTGTTAATCTCTTGATTCATCTCCACCTCCTCTGTAAAGCAGGAAATATAAGTCCTGTCTTATAAATCCTGGGGCTTGTTTTTACTGAAATTCTGAGTTCAATCCCTTGTATAAAAGACCCTCTGTAATTTTTTTTGCTGTGATTTTATTATTATGTGCACCATTCCCAGGGTTATTGAAGAGTTAGTTATATTTTAAGTAATTACTTTAAAAAGATAAAATAAAACCAGTCAAGAACATTAAGCTGTGTCAAGTTATATTAGAGCCTGAAGCAAAACAAACAAACAAACAAATAAACACAACAACAACAAAGAACAGTAATACTGATCTTGTGGTACCTAGGTAGCTCAGTCAAATGAGCATCCAGCTGTTGATTTCGGCTCAGGTCATGATCTCACAGTTCACATCAGGCTCTATGCTGAGCATGGAGCCTGCCTGGGATTCTCTCTCTTTCTCCCTCTGCCCCTCTCCCCTGCTTGGGCTTGTTCTCTCTTTAAAATTAAAAACAAAATATTGATATCTTTGTCACTGTTTTTACATTAATTTTTGTTATAAAATATTGAGTTAAATATTTATTTTGATTATTGACTTTTTGTTCCCCCCTTAAATTTTGCTTGGGAGGCCTCACTGGCCTAGTCCCAGGGCTGAACACATTCTCATTACCTTATTGATCTTTCTGATATTATATGGGATGTTGTGCTGTGTCTAGATTCTCCTGGTTAAGCATTGGAGCAATCATTCCGTCAGAGGCTGAGAGCTACTGGCAGATTGTCTCTTGGTTCCCTTCAGAGATCACCCTTCATGAATGGCAGCTGTCTTGTATAGAACATATGACTCTTCTCTGGGAACATACAGGAATAAGTACTGGTAGATGTAGGATGTAAAGGTCCTTGCCCTGATTAGAGAAGATTCTAAAGGAATCCCAGAGTTTCCTGGAGGACTGGCTCAGGTCTTTTGGATGACTATCTCAGAGCTCAACTTCTCCCTTTGTCCAGTTTTATTTCCTTCACTTCTTCCATGAGCTGATTTCAAAATCATTCTCCAATATATTTCATGAACCCCAGAGTCTGACTCCCAGAAACAAAACCTGTGACCGTTGTGTCCAGGAGGACAGACCATTGTCTCAGGTCTGAGAAAGCAGGTCCTACGATGAGATTTCAGAGCTCAGGTACCCACTGGAGAGTGATAATGAGAAGCCATCACCAGTGTTATGTAGAGCATGGATAGTACCTGGTACAAGACTGCAGGACAATTTTAAAAGTTTCAAGTAGTGAAGAACTGAGATGATACTGGGAAAGGAAATATACAAGCAGGAGCAATATATCCAGGATTTGAGAAACACTGGGAAATAGGAACTAAATGACAGTGTTCCTAGATGCAATAGATGCTTTGAAGAAAGGTAATAAAAGGCTGAAGACTAATTAGCCAGCAATTAAAAGCTAAGAATAAAAGCCAGAGGGCCTTTCTGGTAGCATATAAAGAGATTCATATCTCCTACAGCTAAAAAAGATGAGCACAATTTTCAGGACTTACTCCTAAGACCACAAGAGCTACAAAGAGGGCTGGGTTTCCCAGATCTGACAGATTTACTAAGCCAAGGTCAGGATCCTATTTAGGAAGGAATAGAATCCTGGAAAATGGGATTGGTTTGATGAACTAAAAAATATATTGATTTCTTAGATTCTCTCAAATGATCATTTATATTCCCTCAAATGATCTGTACTGACAGAAGTGTACCACTTCTCCCACTTTCTGCTGCCCTAGGGCCCTCAACTCCAGTTGGCTAAGTGTCTGACTTTGGATTTCAGTTCAGGTAACGATCTCATGATTCATGGGTTCAAGCCCCATGTTGGGCTCTGTGCTGACAGTACAGAGCCTGCTTGGGATTCTCCTCCCACCTCCCCTCCCCTGCTCACTCTCTCTACTCTCTTTCTCAAAATAGATAAACTTAAAAAAAAAAGAAGTGCTACCCTGAACCCCACCCCCCTTACTTGAAGATTATGTAGAAGCCGTTGTCTTGCTGGACAGAACATCCACTCATGCTTACTAGATGGATAAATAGAGTGACTGCAGAACATAGCCAGTAAATGCTGTGATTATTAAGGGAGGAAATCAACTATATTTTTAAAGGGCTGCAAGACCTACTAATCATATACAGGCAGGAGTACCCAACATTACATATGGAACACGATTCAGAAGGTGCTGGATCGAGGGTTGCAGAATGCATAACTGGATTTTGGAGTATATGGGTGTATCCTTCTCAGGAGTCAGAGAAAGCAATGGCCCCTGCCTGATTGAAAAACAAATGCCAGCATTTTTGTGAGAGAAGGTAGTTGAAAGATTCAAAAGCCTCAGAAAAGTGAATATGTTGGAGTTATATACCATATAAATCTTGAAAATTCACCAGATGAGAATTTTTCCTTGGGAAGGCTTGGGAAGACCATCTAATTACCAAAGCAATAAGGAATGTGCTGGTGGAACCAGCCCCAATGAGAAGCTCAGAGACTGTTACCCTCTTTTATCCTGTGTTATTATACAGTCTGAAGAGACCTAGGCCATCTGGACACCCCACAGAGCATCACACTGATGAACTCATTTATGACATCATGCTAATCAGACCAGATAAGAAAGAAGTGACAAGTTCACTGGAGGACTTGGTAAAAGGTATGCACTTCAAAGAATGGAAGATAAAGCCCATGAATATTCAGGAATGAGCTACATCAGTTAATTACTTAGGACCAATGAGGCGTGTGAGGACATCACCTCCAAAGGACAAATTATTGCATCTCACAATGCTTGTCATGAAGAAGGAAGCACAATGCCTAGTAGACCTCTGACTTTTTGGAGGCATCATGTTGCACCTATGGGAATATTGCACTGACCCACATATCAGGTCACATCAAAGCCATCAGGAAAAGATCCTGTAGCAGGACCAGGATCTGGGGTAGCCCTTGTGTACTACGAAAAGATGCTCAGTAGATTCTGGTAAGCACAAGTAAGGATTCCATGATATATTACCCTGGAGTTCTGAGCAAGACCATGTAATTTGTAGTAATGTATCAATCTTTAAAAAGAAACACCCCTTGGCTTCCTGAACTGTGAAAGCAGCAGGGAAAATGTCACCACCATGACAGTGGTGTACAGTGGTGCCTATACATTGGAAGGAAGTAGAGATAATGTTCTTGGGGATTGGGGGAAATATGTTTTTCACCCTACTGATCCATATACATGTCTCCTGATATGAATGTTAGTAATTACTAGACAAGCACAATACCCACAGGCTGACAAGTGTCTCAACCTCTAAAGAATAAGGATATGGGTTACCCCACTGGTAAGTCACATAGACAAGAAAAAGGAAATCTAGAATAGATACTAGAAGAGAGAGGTGATGAGTGTAGTTGTGGCTTTAAGACAGGTTGCAGTGTTAGGAGTCATTGGACTCATTCTTCCTCTTGTAAATTACTCTAGAGAAAGAGGCCACCAGAATCATGACAAAATGACTTCCTTAAATGAAGAAAATTAATTGGAGTGACTCATGAGTGACTCACGAGGAAAGCTGTCATGATGCTACATGGAATCCTCCAATTCCCCTATTCCCCTACTTCAGACTGAAACCCTCATTCTTCCACCTGCCACAGATTTTTGAGACTAAAATTTTGCAGCTTAGTATCCGCAAGATCCTGCCATGGGCTGAATAGAAACACCTTATTAACTTCACATCTTCCCCGATGGGGTATGATGGAGGTACCAACGGCCAGCATTCTCTTACCCCAAATTGTAACATCTCTGCTGGGTCATCTCATTGTCAAGATTCCCCCATAAGGGGGTGATGGACATGGAGGAGGGCACTTGTTGGGATGAGCACTGGGTGATATATGGAAACCAACTTGACAATAAACTATAAAAGAAAAAAAAAAGATTCCCCCACAAGATAAACTGAGTCCTTTATTATGATTTTATTATAATCCAGTTTCTCCCTGAAAATTATCTTTCTTCACTTCTTCCACACGGGTTGACTTGAACACACCTACAAACATTTCTTACAGAGTCTACTTCCTGAGTGCCCTGGTATTTGGCAGATCCTGTCCATACACCATTCCTACCTTAAAACACACTCTCCTAATACTCCTCTCATTTATTTACATACAGGTTAAATTTTCTGAAATTCGTATTTTCATCACTGCCTCCCCACAGAGTCGAGGCTTGTTTTCTATCTGCGGTAGCAGTTCTGCCTTTTCAGTTTGAGTACACTTGCCCTCTGCAATTAATTCCAAGGTTACCATCCTTGTCTCCAACAGAAAGTGAGAACATGGTATATATTTGCCTATTTCAATAACCTCTTGTACCTGATGTGTTTGACGGATTCTAAATTGAGAAGCATCTGAATGGAGAAGAACTGAGTCTTGTAAATGTGCTTGTCACTGCTGAGATGTCATCCTCAAAGACTGCATCAGCTGGGGATGCACAGAGGACACACTGCTTGAGCAAGAGGAACATGAAAACTACCATTATTATTTTATTTCTGTGAAAAGTTAAAGAGGGTAAGATTCTTATACCTGAAGCTGTTTAGAACAGAGCAGGAATTGGCAAGCTTTTACTGGATAGGACTAAATAGTAAATATTTTAGATTTTGGGGGAAGCATAAGGCCTCTGTTAATAACTGTCCAACTCTGTCATGGGTGCATATATGAATGAGCTTGACTGTTTGTTCCAATAAAACTTTATTTACACAAACAGGCAATGGACTTACGGAAGTAAAACCAGAGGAAAACATTGAGATGGTGAAATTCACCATTGAGTGATGCCTCATTTGAGGGTTTTCCATCCAGCATCCATGAGATATGACTGTAACCTTATAATAACCACTATATATGTGCTTAAACAACAATCAAAAAGCTAACACACACACACACACACACACACACACACACAGAAGAGATGCTTGGCTAGATTTGGCCTCCACACTATAGTTTGTAGAGAACATCTGAAGTCACAGTAGAGTTGCTAACTGGGTTGATTGACTATTATTTCCATCAAGAACTGACAGGTGGAGCTCTAAAGAAGGCCACAGATATAACCCCGCACAGAGATAACCTAGTTATATCAGGTAAAATACGCTTTGCACAGAGGCTAATAATACATACATTGCAAGACCATCCTGATGGCCAAGGTAAATAAATTCAAAAACTAACTTCAGCAACTTGTCAATCTAGTGTTTTCAGTTTTTGTTGTTGTTGTTGTTGTTGTTTGAGAAAATATTTGGTTAGGAAATCAGTTACCGTGCCAAACTTCCAATTTAATCACATTTTAGAGACTAGCGGGGTCTTGCTGTTGTTGTTGTTTTTTTTAATGTTTACTTACACTGGTTTTTGTTACATGGGCAGATGAGAGAAAAGCCAGGCAGGGTGTTGTTAAGTCTTGGTTAATATGAGTTGTTCCACAGCCAGAGTGTCTTCTTTCATTGGGTTATTTACAGAATATGCACACGGCTGACTTAATTACAACATATAATTAGCCATTGGGAAAAACTCACCCCATTATGATAGATGAGAGGGAAGCCTGACCTTCAACCATTGGTGACACTGAGGAGAGACCCGAGAGACCGCCAGCTATGCTACCAAACTCCCTCATCTTCTTTCCTCCAGCTTTTCAATCTCAAAACAAAACAAAATAAAAACAAAAAAACAAAAACAAAAACAAAAACCCACAAAAGCTTCAAAACAAATCTGATAGCTCCTACTTCCAAATAGATTTCATCCCCTTTATCTTCAAAACAGAAAATCAAGGGCACCTGAGTGGCTCAGTCAGTTAAGGATCCAAATCGATTTTGACTCAGATCATGTCTCACAGTTCATGGGATAGCGCCCTGTGTTGGGTTCTGTGCTGACAGAGTGGAGCCTGCTTGGAATCCCCCCTCTCCCTCTCTCCTTGCCACTCCCCCATTCATGCTCACTCTCTCTTCTCTCAAAATAAATAAACTTAAAAAAATCTTTAACAAAAAACAAAATAGAAAATTTTGTATGAGTATCAGGATGAGACCATCAGCCCTGGGTAAGATTCCATAATCCCTAATCAATCTCTGAGAAGTAATAAAAGAACCAAGTTTTGAGCAAATTGCTTTTCAAAGGTTGCATACACATAAATGTACACTAGTTCAATCTGAGCCTGATGATGATAATATATTGAAGATGAATATAAAGAACCCAGCCTTCCTTACCCTGCCCCTAGTAGTTTGTATATGACCAGATGACAGCACATGGGTTGGTTTTCTGCTCTTAAAAATTTGAGAATGTAGATGTGAACATAAATTGCCAAATGAGCCCAAACTGCAGAAGCCAGTTTATCTTAACTTCCAGAAAATCATAAAAGACATTAAACCTGAATGAACATTACAAGAACTGAAACTCAGCTTGAGTTGATGCATTTTCATCGCAATTGAATTTGATTATTCTTGTTAGGTTATTACTATGTTCATAACTGTTGCGATTTGTCAGTACAGAGTGATTTCTTCCCAAAAGTAATATGGTTTAGAATCAAGAATGCCAATGATGGTTTGCTCTGAGCACCCATTTTAGAGGCAATTGGTCAGGTAGTATTTTATTTAAGAAGCCCAAAGTAGTATGTTGGTGAGAGTTTGAATACTTATAATTGGGGAGAACGATCTTGTAAAAAAGCATGAATCTGAACCTAAACTTTGTCTTCAAATAGTTGCATGAACTTGGGTGTTGCAAACTGCAAAATGCACCCATTATCTCTGTTGAAAATTCCTCCCTTCTTTCCCCAAGGTCTTCCTGGAGAATTCTTCCTCTTTATTCAAGCTTCACTTTAAATATACATTTCCTCTGATTTTCCCAGGACGAATTGATTACTGATAATCCTTGAATAATAATAACAATGACATAACCATTAATATTCTCATGTTTGTACATTGGTATGGTGTTAGTAGACTTCCTATACCATTTTGTATTTTAATTTTATGTTTTTCTATCGATTTTCTGCTGTGGACTATTAATTTCTTGAGGCTGGGAAAGGTGCTTTGCTCAACTTTATGTCTGTATCATTCATGGCAATGATTACATAGAGTAGGCATTTAATAAATATTAATTACATATGTTTTTACCTCTGTAAAATGAGGATAATGGTGTCTGGGCTTTCCATCTTATAGAGTTGTTACAAGAATCAAATAAAGCAATGTGTATGAAAATTCTGTGTCAAACAAAATGTTCTCTACACATCTCAGAAGTTATGATGATCTTTTTTTTACTTTTTAAATGTTTTTATTTATTTTTGAGAGAGAGAGAGAGAGAGAGAGACAGTGTGAGCAGGGGAAGGTCAGAGAGAGAGGGAAACACAGAATCCGAAGACAGGCTCCAGGCTCTGAGCTAGCTGTCAGCACAGAGCCTGACGCGGGGCTCGAACCCATGAACCATGAGATCATGACCCGGAGCCGAAGTTGGTTGCTTAACCGCTTAACCGACTGAGCCCCTGATGATCTCTTAACTAGGTAAATATGATCCCTATGAAAAATCACAAAGATGTGCATTAATACCACTGGCATCTGGGTGTGGTGAGAATCCAGGCTATTACTTTACCTGTTCAACAAGAATATTAAAAAATCTAACTTATCCTTACCAAACTTAACAAAACTTACAAAAATCAGTAAAATTCCTTCCATATTGACTTTTATTTTTCAAATTTATAAAAATTACTTATTTGAATTTACCGCAAATCTCTGTTTTAATGTGAAATAATGTTTCTTTACAAAGGTATTTAAGGGCACAGAAATGGCCCTGGATGTTGAACCATGTTTAACCTTAAAATTCCAATGTTCTCTGTATTATCATCACACAATCTGAAAGTTGGTGAGCTCAGAGGCAGCTGATTGCCAAGGCCTTAAATTGAAGCAGATGATTCTTCCCAGCATTGCCCCTTCCCAACCTCCACAAACAGACCTGCAATTAGTTCTCTTCTATCCCATGATATATTCTAGTCTAAAAATTGTTCTTTGATTAGTAACTTATGGGCCAGCAAACTTAAATGTATTTCTTCCATATACCTTAAAATTCCTAAGCTTTCTTATTTATTGATGAATGAATCTGGTCATCCAGCATCTCAAAAATCTGATGAGTTAGGATGATGTCAGTCATTGAAAAGATTCTCCTGTTTTAAAAAAATTCATGCCATGGTTTTTTTTAGCATTTATGACAGCCTACTTACTTGTTAACAATCAGCTGTTGAGTAAATTTCATTTAAACTTTTTATTCATTATGTTCAGGTTTTGATTTCTCTTAGTAATTCAGTTTATAATGGCAAGATTTGCTTCAGCAGTGATAAACAACTGTGGTTTCTGTTGAAAAATGCCTGAGTTTCTGAGGATTAATAAATGATAACAAGTACCAAGGTAATGGAGGAAATTAATACATTCTACTTCTGATGTTGTTGGAAATACTTTGTCACCTTTCCTCCTCTGCCCTCTCATACTCATTAACTCCTTCCAGGGGCCCAAAAAAAATTTTTCCTAAGTTCCAGCCCTTGGAAGAACCCTTCCATGATGAGAACAAAGAAATTACAGAGGCCTTAAATCAGAATGCTGTCTTAAATGCTCTCTTAAATCAGAATTCTGTCTCGAGCCCTTGGGACAGGAAGGGAGGAGCCCCCCTCCCAGGTAGGTTGATTTACTTGAAAATTATTAAAAGTAAGAACACAATCCTCAGTTTGAAGGACCATCTCAAGGACACCTCTTTTAGTCATCATAGACGACAACTGCAGGCCACAGGAAATAATTTTTCAGCTCCAGGGCACCAAATCATCAGTATGTTGTCTTTTGAGAGAAACAATTTCACATGAGAAATGGGAATTAATCTCAAGGGGAAAAATTATTGTTATTCTTGCATTTACATTTGACAGTGTATGCCATAATTACCCATATTGAAATAGATTCCCAAAGCCCACTTATTTCTCATGCAATAGTGTCTTAGTCCATTCAGGCTGCCATAACAAAATATCATAGACTGAGTGGGGCTTATAAACAATAGAAACTTATTTCTCACAATTCTGAAGGCTGGGAAATCCAAGGTCAAGTTACCTGCAGGTTTGGTATCCAATGAAGATTTGATTTCTGATTCAGAGACACTTCTTTTCGTTGGGTCCTCACATGGCGGAAGAGGCAAGGGAGTTTCCTGGGGTCTCTTTTATGAGACCACATCCCATTCAGAAGGGCCCCACATTCATGGTCTAATCATCTCCAAGGGCCACATTTCCACATGCCATCACATTGGAATTAGGTTTCAACATAAAGATTTTGATGCAACAAAAACATTCAGTCTATAGCAAATAGCAACCTGTATTTATGAATCATGGCCAGTACTTCTAACTACATGGATAGGATCTCCTTTGCTGAATGGAATGACTTCTTAGAATAGACATAATACATTTTTCCTTGAGCTGGCCAGAAGTAAATAAAAACATGAGATGGGGATCAACTATCCTGGGACTTCAATAAATTTAGAACACTATGTTGGAAATCAGACTGAGGGAGGGTGATAACATCTTGGTTATGTTTGAAAATAGAAATTTTGATTTTATGTATGGATTTGAATCAGAAATCCTCTTAATGATAAAAAATATGAAGGTGATCATCAAAATGGGAGTTCTTTGCCTCCATTTGCAGGCAGGGATCCTATTTAAAATGAGTATAGCTGTAACTGTATGGCCAACCCATCTTCAACAAAGCAGGAAAGAACATCTGATGGAAAAAAGACAGTCTCTTCAAAAAATGGTATTGGGAAAACTGGACAGCTACATGCAAAAGAATGAAACTGAACCATATGCACACACATACACACACACACACGAATATTACTCAGACATAAAAAAGACTGAAATCTTGCCATTTGCAATGACATGGATGGAGCTAGAGTGTATTATGATAAGTGAACTAAGTCAGTCAGAGAAAGATACATACTACATTATTTAACTCATCTGTGGAATTTAAGAAATAAAACAGATGAACATGGAGATTAAACAAAAAAGACAGGAAAATTATAAAACAGACTCTTAACTATAGAACAAACTGAAGGTTGCTAGAGGGGAGGTGGGTGGGGGATGGGCTAAATGGGTGATGTTTAATAAGGAGGGCACTTGTGATGAATACTGGGTGTTGTATGCAAGTGATGAATCACAAAAGTCTACTTATAAAAGCTAATATTACATGATATGTTAATTAACTGAAATTTAAACAAAAACTTTAAAAATTAAAAAAATAATAAAGTTTAGCTATATATATGTATACACACACACACACACACACAAAATACATAGATACATAGTATATGTAAATGTATGTATATATACCTGTATATATTTAAGGACTTCTCAATTACATGTTACCAGTGAAAAAATAACTTACAGAAGGAATCAATGTCAGATATTGCTTGATAAATGTGGGGATGTTAACTGAGTAGCAAGGGTAGGTATAGACGAGCAAGAGAAGAAATTAATGAACAATTCTCTTGTTTTTGAAGAAAACAGCCTGTCAGGGTACTGAATGTCTTTTTTTCCTCCAGGTATCTGCCCCTTTTTTTCAGCTTTTTTGAGGTATAAGTGACAAATAAAAATTGTCAGGATCATAGAAGATCATAATACAAATACATAAAAATGTTGAACTAGTTTATACTCCAACCACTAATGGCTGAGAGTACTTGTTTTTCTGTATCTTGTCAACAACAAATACTAATGAATTTTTAAATCTTTATCAGTTTGATAGGTGAAAATGATATCATTTTATTTCTTACTTGTTTACTGGTAGGTGACATATGTTCCTATATTTCTGTCCATTTGTATTTCTTCTTTTGTAACTTGCCTAGTCAGACATATTGTTGATTTTTTTCTTATCTGTTTGTAAATATTTTTTACATTTATTAAGTTTATTAACTCTTTTTCTATAACATATTACCAATGGAATTTTATTTAATGTTTATTTATTTTTGAAGGAGAGGAAGAGACAGAATGTGAGCAGGAGAGGGGCAGAGAGAGAGGGAGACACAGAATCCGAGGCAGGTTCCTGGCTGAGAGCTGTCAGCCCAGAACCTGATGTGGGGCTCGAACTCACAAACCATGAGATCAAGACCTTGGTCTTGACACCCAAGTCAGACACCCAACTGACTGAGCCACCCATGCACCCCTACCCATGGAATTTTTTACCCCCAGTTTGTTGTTTACCAAGAGAATCTTTTTAGTGACTTTTTTGAAGTTTTAAATTATGTGATATTCAATCTTATTAAATACCTTATTAACATGTTATGAAGTACAGTAATAAACACCCTGAAACTTAAAAAATGAAAGCAGTGTTCCCATCATCTTTAGGTGGTTGTCCTCAAAAGGCTCTGATATGAATGAATGATGAAGTTTGTATGAATAGTCATAATAATGTACATTTTATGATATGTGACATATGAAACTTGTATATTATCAAAAGGATACTGTCAGGTCATTACTCCATTCCAGAATCCCACCATATGACCTCTCCCAGTCTCTAATACCTCAAGGTAATGTCTAACATTAGTTATATTAATATAGATTAGTTTTGCTTTTTTTTGAATTTTTTAGTCATGACATCTTAGAGTATATACTCCTTCACGCCTCTTATCTCTTTCTTATTTTGTTCAATATTATGTTTATGAGATTCATCCATACTTCTGCATGCAATTGAAGTTTGTTTTTTGTATATATTATACTATGTTATAAATACACAACAATGCAGTTTTCTATTTTTAATGGACATCTGAGTAGTTTTATTTGATTAATTTTAAATGGTGTTCGAATGATCTTTCTTTCTTTCTTTCTTTCTTTCTTTCTTTCTTTTTTTCAGTGCATGAGTGGGGGAGAGGAGCAGAGGGAGAGAGAAAGAGAATCTTAAGCAGTCTCCATGATCAGCACAGAGCCTGACAGGGGGCTCGATCCCATGACCCTGAGATTATGACCTGAGCCAAAAATCAAGAGTCGGATGGTCAACTGACTAAGCCACCCAGATGCACCTATAAATACACAATAATGCAGTTTTCTATTATTGATGGATATTTGAGTAGTTTTCTTTGATTAATTTTAAATGGTGTTTGAATGAATTTCTTATACCTCGTTAAAATATATATTATA
This sequence comes from Cryptoprocta ferox, assembly GCA_028646485.1. NCBI lineage: Eukaryota > Metazoa > Chordata > Mammalia > Carnivora > Eupleridae > Cryptoprocta > Cryptoprocta ferox. The sequence continues at coordinate 60,796,404 of CM053561.1, forward strand.
TAGGATATAGAGCTATATAAAGGACTTTCTTCATTAAACTGTACTTTGATTGGGGGGGTAGCAAATAAAGAGCCATCAAACCATTGTACAGAATTAAACAGGCAAATGAAGATTTCAATCAAAACTGGCTGAAACAAAGGAAGGCAAAATAGAAAGCAGGAGGGTTTTTAACTCCTGAGGGGTAGAAAGTACTGGAGGATATTATGGGAGAGGTTAGTCTATGGCTCTTAATATTCTGTCTATGGCTATTATTACTTCTGGTGTAAAGGGAGATAGGCTCCTACCTATCTTTCCTAGGATTACATTTTAAAGGGATGGTTCCCAGTTCTTTGAGAAAGGCATTCCTAGGTTACAAAACCAGCAAGGGACTTGGAGAAGATTTACATCTCAAAGAGTATAGAAAGAATTTACAATTGCAAGTTTTCTAAAATAAATGCACTAAGCAAATAGAGGGCAGGGAGTTACCTTCTTGAAGAAACCTGTCTGAGGTTTAGTTCATCTGAGGAGAATGAACATTAATGTCTTCTTGGCCATAGGAAACAGGGCAAAATATTACCTAGCACCATTGCTGTTTGATTTCTTCTTTGTTGTCTTCATTCTATTCTGCAGGTTACAAGTTGTCTATTATATGTAATGTGCACCTTAGTTTATTGATTATTGACATCTATTAATATTTCAAATGTTACCAGGTAAAGCCAGTGGTGCAGAGCAAAACCATACTTCTCTGAATAACATCCCTCAAAAGGAAGAGAGAAAAAGATCTGTAGAAAAAAAGGTGCAAAGTGAAAGTTTACAGATCACCCTGATTTCAGCTCAGAGAAGCAAATCATTAGCTCTCACATCTCCCCAATCCTTTTGATTACAAACAAGAAAATGTGCTGTTCTCAAAGCCTGGGATCATTGGAATGTACAATATGGGGGAAAAGGAGAAATACACAAAGCTGACACTTGCTCAAGATTCAGGTTATATTCCAATGATGTGTTACTATTGCAGAGACCTTCAATTCAATGGATGGCATCAATAATTTAGGTCGGTTACTTTCCCAGAACTCTCACTTTTACTGAGGGTCCAACATACATCTCACATAATTTTTTATACCCACCTGATACCCAACATTTTATTACTCTTAGATTACTGTTTTTTTTAATTAAAATTTATTTGGAAAATTTTATGTTATTTTTAAAATTTTAGATTACTTACTAATTCCAGTCTGAAGCCCTGTTTTAGGGAATGTATGAATGTAAATATTAGAAATATAGCACATAAATGAGCTCTTATGAATCTTTCCTTCCTATGAACCCACAACTGTGTTTATATCTGTACCAGTGGACTGCAACTCTATTATATACTAACACCCTTTCTTAGCACTGGTAACAAAACTTCTTCAGGGAAAACACACTTGGAAAAAACTGGTTTAAATTAATTTAAAAGACATGTTTCTTTATTTAAGCACTCCTTGGAGATGTAAGTCAATTGAGATACTCCAGGAAGGGGAGGTTACATTTGAAAGCACTTGCAACTATTTTAGCTGAGTAATTCTTTGTGTGTGTATAAAATTCTGTGTGTGTGTGTGTGTGTGTGTGTGTGTTTGTATGTAGGTATGTATGTAAAACCTATTTAACATATATGGAACTGATGCTATTTTATTTTGATGTTTATTTATTTTAGAGAGGGAGAGAGACAAAGAGAGAGAGAGAGAGAGAGAGAGAGAGAGCACAAGCGGGGGAGGAGAAGAGAGAAAGGGAGACACAGAATCTGAAGCAGGCTCCAGGCTCTCAGCTGTCAGCACAGAGCCCAATGTTGGGCTCAAACTTATAAACTGCAAGATCATACCCTTAGCCAAAGTGGGATGCTTAACTGACTGAGCCACCCAGGCACCCCCGATGCTATTTTAATACATATTCATTAGAGTCCCCTAATTTGAATTCCTGCGAAGACCAGGCAGATACTGTGAAGGAGTAAAGGAGACAAGGTATAGAATTTGACAAATAAGAAAGTTGATATTCATAATATGGGCAGCTACTGCTCTGCTCCAGCTGATCGCTGCTGTGGAGAAGTTTAGACATCATATATTCGGATCTTTTGATTTTCCAAAACAAGACAATAATACAGATATTTATGGGAGATAGACTTATTTTTGGATATTGGCAAATAATTAGAAAGTTTTAAGAATACTGTATAGGCCAAACAGAATGACCTGCTGACCAGATTGAACCAACAAATTACCTACTGTAGCCTCTGAATAACATGTGTCTGCTACTCTGTGATCTTTCTTGCATATCACAGTGTTATAGTGATATGTGTGCCATACATTTTCTTACTGCTTTTTTGTGTGCATACATAAACTAGTATTATTTTATTGAGCAGTACTAATCAAGCACTGTGCTAAGCATCCAACCTGTAATATTTCATTTAATCTCTACTTTAGGAAGGTATAAAGGGTTCCAATTTTAAGACCACAAAATGGAGGTTTTAAAATAGGGTAAGCAGCTTGTACAAGGTCAAAAATTAGTAGTGGAAGAGGCAAGATTGAGGTTGTGCTTGACAGTCAATCTGGACGCCTGATCACTAATGCTGTATGTTGTGTAAATCTTCTCTTCTGTAAGCTGGAAAATACTTATGTCCATTAACATCCCTTGTTTCTGAGGTTGAATGTAACTTGTTGAACACAGGAACCATGCTCCTATATTTTGTATCCTGTATCTTAAAATTTTCTTTCATATAGATTTTTTGCAAATGTTGATTCAAGAATTGGTGTCTGGGTATAGGCCCATTTATTTATTCTTCCTCTTCTTCATTAAAGGATATGTAGAGATAAGCATATTGTTGTATCTCGAGAAATCAAATATGAAAGGAGTATAGGGTGGTGGACAATGCAGCAGTCTTCTGCTCAGTTACATTACATTTGAAATAGAAACTGAAATATAATAACCATACACTGTGTGTGTACCTTAGTCTTCTCATTTCTCAATTAAAAATATTGGTTTAAAACTCTTAGTTTCAATGACTCTATTGTTTTTGTTTTTTTTTTTATTACTTGGAAATCAAGCTTGAAAATTAACTTTGGCCCAAGTTTCCATGCCATACCATTGTATCAATTAGGATACTTTCTGTGGCAAGTTTTAGGAAATCCAACCCAAGCTATCTTAAGCCAAAGAGTAATGTGGTGGCTCCCAGAATTCTAAAGTCCAGAGATAGGGATGGTTTCATTTCAAAACTTGTGAGCTGAGCATTGGTATAAGGTGATTCCCCAGATAAACTTTAAACAACTTTTTATCAGAAACTATTTGTTGGGTGCTGGGCTTAAAAAAATATTGGGCTTCACCATTTTGAACCAAACAAAATTGGACTCCTTTATGCTATAATGCCTTCTTATTTTTTCTGATGTAGACATCAACTAAAAGATAAGACTCCTGTGGGCTCCCATAGCCATATGGTCTGGTATATTTAATAACTTGAAGGTTGAGAGTAAAAATCTGAGAACATTTGAATAATCACATCTCTCTTTCAAGAAGTTATAGTGTCTACATTGGCCACCAATGGGCCTTTCTCTGAGAAGGCTCCTTAAAACATCGCCCTCTCCCACAGATATATGTGTCCGTGACTTTCATCCATAGTATTCACATCAGTCCCATGTTCTCATGAGGTTTATTTCTTCTTACAAGTAACTGACATGTGCTCCTAAAGAAAAATGTATCCCTGGTTCATGAAAATGTAAATTAGGATTTTAATTCCCAGCTTCACAGGCTGAGCATACTCTCGGGCAGTAAAGCATGGCAGAGCAATACAAAACTAATAGAAAAAACAATATGAGCCTTGAAATAACACCCAGACACCTGAGTGCTTCTTTCAGGAAATAGGGACTCTAAATGAGCCCCATGCTTAAGGGTCTTAGAAATTCCAAATGTCCCCAGTTCTAAGGAACAACTTTTTAATTCTTTCAATGCTGTAGTAGATTTCTAATATGCAAAATAAATTCCTTCACAGACTGAAAAATTCTAAGTTCTGTACCTATTATCAAATTGCCCAAATTATCAAATTGTACAATTATCAAATTGTCAAATATTAGAGAGAATTTGGAAACAGACTGAGAAGAGAATTGTCCCATTTGAGGGAATCCTCAGATTATCAGTGAATTTTTCAGCAGCAACCCTTGTAGTCTAGAAAGGAATGGAGCGATATATTCAAAGTGCTGAAAGAAAAACAAAAGCCAGTCAAGAATACCCAGCAAAACTGTTTTCAAAAGATAAGGGGAGATAAAGATTCTTCCAAACAAATAAAAGCAGGAGTTCATCACTAAACATGATTTGAAAGGAATGTTAAAGGAATTTCTTCAAATTGAAATGAAAGGATGCTTAAACATGAAAGCATAGTAACACGATAGCATAAAAAAATGTAAAACTTGTTAGTGAAGTTAAATATATAGACAAATGAAAGCTGTTTTGGTGAAACAGTGGTAGGTAAATCACCTTTAATTGTAGCATAAAAGTTAAAACACAAAATTAGTAAAATAAATATAAATAAAATGTGTAACAAACGCACAGTATAAATAGATGCAAATTATGACATCAATAATACCAAGTACATAAATTCTGATATCAATAATAAAATGTGGAGAAATAAAAGTATAGAGTTTTTGTATGAGCCTGAAATAAGTTGTTATCAGCTTAAAATAGACTTGTAAGATGTTTTACGTAAGCCTATAGTAACAACAAGGAATACACTTATATTCTATAACCTGTAGAAGTTATACAAAGGAAAAAGAGGAGGAAATCAAAGCATATCAATACAAAACACGAAACACAAAGGAAGATGGAAAGAAAGGAAAAGAGGGACAAAAGAACTACAAGACAAACAGAAAACAATTAACAAAAGGATATACAGCAAATACTTCCCTACCAATAATTACTTTACATATAAGTAGATTAACCTCCCCCAAAGACAAAGCGTAGTCTGATGGATAATAAAACAAGATCTGACTGTATGCTGTCAACAAATGACATCCTTTAGATTGAAGGACACACATATGCTGCGAATAAAGAGATAGGAAAAATATTTCCATTAAGTAGTAACCAAAAGAGATCAAGATGCCTATATTTATACCAGGCAAATATCAGACAAAATAAATACTAAGTCAAATACTGTTATATAAAAAAAGGGCATTACATAATGATAGTGGGGTCAATCTACCAGGAAAATATGACAATTATAACTATATATACACCCAATACCAGGGTTCTTAAATATATAAATCAAATGTTGACAGAACTGAAGGGAGAAATAGACAAAAATACACTAATAGTAGGAGACTTAAATACCCCACTTTCAATAACTAATTAAATAACAAGACAGAAAATCAATAAAGACACAGAAGACTTCAACACTATAGAAAAAATGGACTTTACAGACATAAACAGAATATGCAACCCAAACACAGTAGAATAAGCCATTCTTCTCAAGTGCATGTGGACCATTCTCCATGATAGACCACGTTAGGTCACAGAACAAGTATCCACAAATATTAAAAGACTGAAATCATACCTAGTGTATTTTCTGGCCACAGTGCAATGAATATAGATACCAATAGCAGAAGGAAAACTGGAAAATACACAAACATGTGGAATGTAACACACTTTTGAAAAACTGATATATCAAAGGAAAAATCAAAAAGAAAATGGAAAAATATTTTAAAAGAAATGAAAATGAACATCCTAAAATATACATGGAATGAAACAAAATCAGTACTAAGAGAGAAGTTTAAATGATAAATCTTAAAAGAAAGATCTAGAAATACTCATATAATTTTAAACCTCAAGGAATGAGCAAAAGAAGAACAAACTAAGCCCAGCATTAGCAGAATGAAATAGTAAGGATTATATCAGAAATAAAGAAAGAATAGAGAAACAGGAAAACTCAAAGAAAGTAGGTTTTTTGCAGATAAAATTGACAAACTATTAGAAAAATTTAAAAAAAAAGAGTGAGACGCCAGTCAGAGTGGCTAAAATGAACAAATCAGGAGACTATAGATGCTGGCAAGGATATGGAGAAACGGACACCCTCCTACACTGTTGGTGGGAATGTAAACTGGTACAGCCGCTCTGGAAAACAGTGTGGAGGTTCCTCAAAAAATTAACAATAGAGCTCCCCTATGACCCAGCAATAGCACTGCTAGGAATTTACCCAAGGGATACAAAAGTGCTGATGCATAGGGGCACCTGTACCCCAATGTTCATAGCAGCACTTTCAACAATAGCCAAATCATGGAAAGAGCCTAAATGTCCATCAACTGATGAATGGATCAAGAAGATGTAGTTTATCTATACAATGGAATACTACGTGGCAATGAGAAAGAATGAAATCTGGCCATTTGTAGCAATGTGGATGGAACTCGAGGGTGTTATGCTGAGTGAAATAAGTCAGGCAGAGAAGGGCAGATACCATATGTTTTCACTTATAAGTGGAACAGGAGAAACTTAACAGAGGACCATGGGGGAGGAGATGAGGGAAAAATAGTTGGGGAGAGGAAAGGAGGCAAATCATGAGAGACTCTTGAAGAACAAACTGAGGGCTGAAGGGGGTGGGGGAGAAGAGAAGGGCGGTGATGAGCATAGAGGAGGGCACTTGTTGGGATAAGCACTGGGTGTTATATGGAAACGAACTTGACAATAAACTATAAAAGAAAAAATAAAAGAGTGAGAATCCAAATTTTAAAAATAAACAATTGAAAGAGAAGACACTACAATGATACCACAGAAATAATGATCATAAGAGACTATAAACAATTAGTTATACACCAATGAACTAGATAACTAAAAGAGTTGAATAAATTTCTAGAAAAAGGCAGACATATAACTGGTAAGGAGATTGAAACAATAATCAAAACCTCCCAACAAAGTAAAGCCTGGTACCAGACAGCTTCACTGGCTTCACTGGCAAATTCTACTGTACAATTAAAGAAGATTAAAGGCAATCCTTCTGACAGTCTTCCAAAAACTTTAAAAGAAGGGGAACACTACAAAACTCATTTTATGAGGCAAGCATTACCCCAAGACCAAAGCCAAAGACACTACAAGAAAAGGAAATTACAGGCCCATATCTCAGCTGAATATAGATGCAAAAATCCTCCACAAAATATTAGCAAACCAAATTCAATAGCATATTAAAAGATCATACACCATGACCAATAGGGATATATCCCTGGGATGCAAGGAGAATCAACAAATGAAAAATCAATCAATATGATACACCACATTAAAAGAATAAGGATAAAAACAACCCACATGTTTATTTCAGTAAATGCAGAAAAGCATTTGACAAAATCCAACATTCTTTAATCATAAACACACAAAAAACCACGAATAGCAGGAAATGACTTTAACATAATAAAGGCTGATATGAAAAGACCACAGTTAACATCATTCTCAACAGTGAAAAACAAAGTTTTTCCACTAAGATCAGGAAATAGACAACAATGTTCACTCTTGTCACTTCTCTACAACATAACACTGTGAGTTTTAGCTAGAGGAATTAGCCAAGAAAGAGAAGTAAAAGACATTCAAATCTGAATGGAAGAAGTAAACTGTCTTTGCTTGCAGGTGATTTGATCTCATAGAGAGAATCCTACAGCTTCCACTAGAAAAAAAAAAATAGAATAGATCAATACAGTAAAGTTTCAAGATATAGAATCAAAATGTCAAAACCACTTGTATTTGTTTACACTGAGAATGAAATATCTGAAAAGGAATTTAGGAAAACAATCCAATTTATATCAGCATCGAAAAGGATCAAATACTTAGATATAAATCTAACTAAGGAAGTGAAATACTTATATACTGAAAGCTCCAAACATTGATGAAAGAAATTAAATAAGATACAAAAAAGGAATGAAATCCATGTTCATGTATTAGAAGACATGTCATTAAAACGCCTATACTACTCAAAGCAACCTGCTGTTTCATTACAATCCCTATCACAATCCCAATGATATTTTTATAGAAGTAGAAAAATAATTCTAAATTTAGATGTAACAAAAATAAATACCCCAAAAAGTCAAAACAATCTTGAAAAAGAACAAAGGTGGAGGTATTACACATCCTGATTTCAAAATATATTGCAAAGCTGCAGTAATTAAAACAGTATGGTACTGGCATAAAGACAGACATGCAGACCAATAGAACAGAGTAGAGAGCCCGGAGATAACCTCACACATATGGGGTCAACTTATCTTTCACAAAAATGTCAAGAATAAATAATGGGGATAGGAGAGTGTCAAACAAATGGTGTTAGGAAAACTGGATATCTACCTCCAAAAAACTTAAATTGGTCCCTTGCCTTATATCATAAACAAAAATCAATTCAACCTTCACTAAAGACTCAAACATAATAGTTAAGACTATAAAACTCCTGGAAGAAAATGTGGGAGGAAGCTTCATGACATTGGTCTTGACAATGATTTCATGAATATTTCATGATTTCACCAAAACTACAGGGAACAAAAGCAGAAATAGACAAATAGTTTTACACCAAACTAAAAAGCTTCTGCTCAGGAAAGGAAACAATCAATAAAGTGAAAAGAACATCTATAGAATGGGAAAAGATATTTTCAAACAATATATGATAAAAGGTTAATTTCTAAAATATAGGAATAACTCCTACAACTCAATTAAAAACAATAAAAAAGTAATAATATAATTAAAAGTGGCCTAAGACTTGAGTAGACATTTCTCTAAAGAAGACATACTAGGGTTGCCTGAGTGGCTCAGTTGGTTAAGCATTTCACTCTTGATTTTGCTCAGATCATGATCTCACAGTTCTTGAGTTTGGGCCCCACATCGGGCTAGTGCTTGACAGCTTAGGATTTAAACAGAATGGAGTCAAATTAGAAACAATTAACAACTGTTACAATTAAATTATTAATTGAACAATTAATAATTGTTTCAATTGCAATTAAACAATTGAAAAACAACAACAACAACAACAAACTTTGGCCCTTACCTCACATTATATGCAAAAATTTACTCAAAATGCATCATGTAACTAAAACCACACAATGTGAAATAATCACAATGTGAAGCAAATCTTTATGGCTGTTGGGAAATAACAATTTTCTGAGATGGGACCTAATAACGAAGAACTATAAAAGAAAAAAATTGATTAAATGGACTTTATGAAACTTAAGAACTTTTGTATTTTACAACAAGTTTGAAAATTAGTATAGTCTAGGGGCACCTGGGTGGCTCAGTTGGTTAAGCGACCGACTTCAGCTCAGGTCATGATCTCACAGTTCATGGGTTCGAGCCCCGCATCGGGCTCTGCACTGACAGCTCAGAGCCTGGAGCCTGCTTCTGATTCTGAGTCTCCCTCTCTCTCTGACCCTTCCCTGCTCACACTCTGTGTGTCTCTCTCTCAAAAATAAATAAACGTTAAAAAAATTAGTATAGTCTATTCTCTTAGAATTGAAGGTCTATTTTCCTAGAAGGGTGTGTGACCACAAGGGTGAACAAGGTAGGGCTTCTGCAATGCTATTAATGTTTCCTGTGGCTAAATATTTCCATAGACATGAAAAAATCTTACATTACATTTTCTCATTTTTTACTTTGCTTTTATGGTATCACATGTGCAGGGGCCCTGGAGGTTTAGAACTCAGTATTTTCATGACCCTGCTTATGAGGCTCATTAGCCAAAGGAGGAAGATGAACATTTTTTCTAATCTTTTTCAACATGGATGTTACTTGCTATTTACATGATTACTGACTCTGAAATCATAGTTATGTTAAAAACCTAAGGAAAGCAGCAATATATGTTAATTTGCTTAGACACTGTGTTATGTGATTTATAAATATTAACTAACATCATCTTCTGGAAACCTTGGGAGGTAAGTAATGTCCCTAATTCAGATACAAAGAAGCTGAGGTTTAACTAGGACCAACCCAGATGCTCTATGACTTTCCATATTTGGTCCTATGACACCCTCATGAGACACTTTTTCATTTTACCATATTCATGAAATTAGCTGGCTAAATAAACTCAATTCCATTCATGAATATTTAACTTAGATCTGGCCAAATAGACGCCATGTGGCAAAAATAGTAGCAATGAATCAGGTCTATCTCATCCTTAGAAAGTTTTAAGATTATATAAGGTCTTATTTCCTTTGGCAAACTCAAATCCCTGAAATACCTTTGATTAAAGAATTGCAAAAAATTTTAGTGGAAATGGAAATTGATAATATTTCTATCAAACTCCTTCCTTTTAGAGATGAGGGACTTGAAGTCCTGAAGTGTAAAATGCTTTGCCCAATGTGTTGTTGGAAGATTATAGCCTTCAGTTACCAAATTCCAAATTCTGCTCTCTTGCTGTTATTCCAACTGTTTCCAGTCATATTGTAGATGCAAAATCTAGGGGTGAGGATGACAATGCATAGTGAATCAGAAGAAGACAAGCAACCCTGGTGGAATTTCTGGGTTTCCTTACCACACACCCAGAACAGTAAGGATATAATAGACATTGGCAGCAAGGCAGCAGGAGTCTGCACTATGGAGGAGGTGGGTGAACCAGAAGGCAAATACCATTAGCATCAGCTGTGGGATGGACAGCTTATTGATTTCCTTTTCATTTCAGTCACGATGCATATCAGTAAATAGCAGATCATGTCATGGGAGTCAAGCTGGAATCTGGCAACACTGGGGAGAAATGAAGCCTGGAAGGGGGGTGCTGACTGTTGTGGCAAACATGTCACGTCCATAATTCCCTTTAGGTCAGAGAATGTAATTTATTCTGGCATTCTTACAAACCCTCTAAAGTACCACAGCTTCCTGCCTGTAGTTCTATAGTTCTCTTTAACACTCATGGTTAAACAAGAAGAATGAGAAAGCTTGATTATCTCCTTCCTGGGAGGAGGCTAGAATAGGTTCTTCTATTATCAGGTGGCAGAAAAAGGATGACTTTGGATAGTCATGAATCCTCAAGTTCCTGCCATGATCTCAGCTCCACACAAGCCCATCATCTGCCAAGAAAAAACAATCCTGGATTCGGTAAGTTTAGAGGTCTTGACTTCCAGACAGCAAAAATGCTACTAACTTGTGCACAGTAACTGCTACCCAAATGTGTTTAGCTCCTCAAACCATCAGGCAACGAAAGGAGTTATCATCATGACACATTTCATGGGCTCTGATCACTAGGAAGAGCTAAGATTGATGTTATAAAATGGGTGCTTGGGTGGCTCAGTAGATTGAGCATAGGACCCTTGATTTCGGCTCAAATGATCCCAGGGACACTCAGTTTGAGTTTTTCTCTCTCTCCCTCTGCCCCTCTTCCCTGCTCACATCTGTACTCTCTATCTAAAATAATTTTTAAAAACGTGGCAGGGAAACATATGTTTGACATCTAAATGACCCACATGGGAATCTTTTGGCTTTGTTGGCAAATGAACAAACATAACAAACCTCATCTAGAGACAGTCCTGGTAATTCAACTAGAACTGAGAGTCTGTCTCCCCACCTCTACCAGCAAATATGCTAGGATGGGAAGAATCTGTAATCAAAGGTAGAAGAAGATTGTAAGTATCACTTTGGGCCATGAAACCAGCTGCAGTAGTTAGGGCTCTAATTAATACCGCAAATATTCTCCTCATATAATTCATCCATGGGGGAAAAAGCCTACTAGAATCCTGAAGAAATTCCTCCTGGAACTTATGAGATATAAATAGATCCAAGTGCCAAAGAGGTGGTCTGTCATAGACAATAGTGGTCCATTGTCCAGGTCTAACTTCTTTAGGTCTGAAACACTCAGTCAGCTGCTGGTAGTGTTAATAACCAAAAGCACAAAACTTGGTTTCCCTTTATGGTATCTGCCCTTGATTGAAGAAAGCCATCTTTTCCAGGAATCACCCCACACTTTCTGGAGAAGGCCTCATGCAGTAAATGAAAGATAAAAGAGTAGTAGGGCCTGAAAAATCAGCTGAGGCTTTTGTTGGTCTTGTATGCAGCCAAATTCCTCTGCTCCATTCTGCATCTTGACTTCCCCAAGGTGTTGATTCTGAGATGGCTCCCAGTTGATCTTTTTGTGTACTTCCTGAAAAACCTAACCTGTGACATCCTCATATTTTCCCCTTTCCTATGACCTTCATTCTTTTTTGCAGCTCCATATTTGTATCTGGGATAATTATTTTTTAGCTTTTAGCATATTTTATAGGCAAGTGTATGGACAACAGACTCTTCCAGATCCGTTAATCTGAAAATGTCTATAAATTGCTTTCAACTGTGGGACTTATTCTCCTTGGGGTATTCTAGAATAACATTCTTCTCCTCCTTTTAGTACTTTAGATACATCATTTAATGGACTTCTGTTTTTAATCATTCACATAATTAAAACAGCTCATTGGTTTATTATTGTTTTCTTGAAGGCAGCTCATTGTTTTCCCTCCCCTCTGGATGCTCTTAACTTACTGACTTTGGTTTTTAATTGTTTGTGTATCATTTGTCTAGATGGAGCTTTCTATAATATTTTTTTCTCTTACAAGTTTTGCAGTTTCTTGAATTATGTCAGGATAAAAAAAAAACCTTGCATTTCTTCATGTTTTTTTCACCTGAGATGAATTCCATGCTTGTATATCTTTTTAACATATATCATGTGTTTTTTACAGTTTTCTATTTGGTTTCATATTTGATCTCCTCCTTCAATTTGGATATTTTCTACAGACTTTCTGCTGTTTCTTATACAATATTATACCCAATACTTAAATTTAGTGATTTAATTTTTCATTTCTATGATTTTTGGTTTCTGCATTTTCATATTTAAGTCTTTTCTCAAAATTTCTCTATTTTCTTGAATGTATTAGTTATAATTAAAAATTATTTTCTTGAAAAGTCAAATTTCTTTTGGTCTTTTTCTCTATTCTTCCTATTTTACTATTGATTTGATGCTAATCATTTTTGCAATGTATCATAATTTAATAATTGGATGCTTATAAAATTTTAAAAAGGAATCTTGATGTTTTATTTCTGCAAAGATGTTTTCATTTTCTTGTCAGGCAGGTGGTGTTGCAACAAATAAGCTTTATTCTTTCAAGAATGGTTTTAGAGGGCACCTGTGTGGCTCAGTCAGTTAAGTGTCTGACTTGGCTCAGGTCATGATCTCATGGTACATGGGTTCGAGCCCTGCATCAGGCTCTGTGCTGTCAGCATGGAACCCGCTTTGGATCCTCTGTCTCCCTCTCTCTCTTTCTGCCTCTCCCCAGCTCTCTCTCTCTCTCTCAAAATAAATAAATAAACTTTAAAAAAGACTGTTTTAGGCTTTATGGATCTATTTCATTTTTGTGTTTAACCCTCGGTAATGGTCCTTTTTCCTAAGGCCAAGCAGAAATCTCCAGGTGTTTGAACTTCAACTTCCATTACCCCTACTCTGAGTGACATCAGAAACCTCTGTTCTGGTCTTTCAGTTACTACCTAATATTATGTACTGGGTTTCATGGAATTTCCCAAAAAGACTTTAGGTAGCTCTGTCAGTTAGCTTCTGACTCTTGGTTCGGCTTAGGTCATGGTCTCAAAGGTCGTGCGATCCAGCCCCACATCAAGCTCCCCATTAAGCCTCACATCAGTCTATATGCTTACAACAAGGAGTCTGCTTAATATTCTCTCTTTCCCTCTATTTGCTACTCCTTTTGTCCCTACCCCACTTGTATGAGTGTGCATGCTCTCTCTCTCTGTCTCTGTCTCTCTCTCAAAATAATAAACATTAAAAAAAAAGACTTTGGGAGTTATTCAATGACTTTAGAATATATGTTTGCTGATTTTGAGAATTGTTTCTCTGTGGTTCTCTCTGCTCCAAAACTTTGTCCCTTGTATTTATGCTGTCTGGTTGTGTGGAGTTTGGTCTCTGACTCTTCAGGCTCCTCAGGCCACTAAACTTAACTTGGACTTAACTTGGGACTATTCTCTGCCCTGCCAACCAGAAAATATCCAAAAAGTCAAGAATAATGTGTCCCTCACATTATGTATTGTCATTCTCTCCAAGTGTTGAGGCCCCTTCAGTACTATTTGAGTTGGTTGCCCTTTAATACAAACATCTAACCATAACCATATATATGTGTGTGTGTGTGTGTATATATATATATATATATATATATATATATATATATTTGTGTGTGTGTGTGTGTGTGTGTATTTATAATTCTTTTCCAGGGGAAGATTAATCTAATCTACACATCCATAAATTGTAATCTCTGCCTCTTTTGGTACTACTTCAATGCAGCCTATACTTTACTGAGATATTTAGTATTCTCTGAACACTGCTCTTTCTTAATTCCCTGGTTTTACATATGGTGTTCCCTTTTTCCTTGACACCTTTTCCTACCTCATCAGCTTTGTAAATGACTACTTGTCTTTCAAGTTAGTACTTACTTAACCATCCTTAACTGTAACTCCCCCCACCCAGGATGAATTGGTTAAGTCTTTAAATGACATCTTGAAACTCTGTCCTTAACTCTTCCCATACCATTTTCATAATACATTACGATCAGGTGTCTATTTGTCTGTTTCTCTCCCTCGATTGCGGGGTTTTTTTAATTGAGAGGGATTCTGTTTTGTACATTTCAGTATCTCTGGAGTCTGCTAGTTTAGTGCCTGACACATAGTATGTGCCATGTCACTTTTTGTGGGTTTACACATGGATATTTTGCTTCCATCACTATAGACTTCATACTTAGAAAGAAGTGAGTTTTTGAGCCCTATTATTCATAAAGGAAAAAGTTTGTGAGATGGAAAATCTCTGTCACTCTCAGTCCAGGGGATCTCCCCAACAGGAAATAGGCAGTAATCTCAGGTCTTTATGTTGGTTGAATTACTTGGACACGCTACTTTTGATTAGATTAATAGATCCCAATATCAGGTTACCTCTGTAAAGCCTATTTCCTACACACCTCACTTATACTTTTCTATAAAAATGCAACATACTTATTCCACCTGGAATAACACCATTCAGCCTCCTGTATTGTTTCTTTCCTTCACACCCAGGCAAATACAACGTATCCTTCAAATGCCAGACTATGTCTCCTCCATTCCCTGAAACCTCTCTGGACCCTTGTGCCTCTAAAGGCACTATTTCCTCCTTTAATATATCATCTGGTCCTCTCAGATTCACACTCAATTTGTTTTTGCCAATTTTCCTGTGGGTTTTTACATCTCCTTGTAATAGACTATATGTTTCTTGAGAACAGACAGTAGGTATTGTATCTTCCCCCTGTTTTGCCAAACACTAAAGAAACAACCACACTGGTGAGCTTATAATGGAATCACAAAAAATCTTGCTCAATAAAATGTGTAGCCATTTGTCTCTTTTGGTTGGGAATGCTAAATTATATTGATTAAAGAATTTTAAAATTTTAAACAATATCTCCATAACAGGTTAATAACTTCTGTCGTATCCAATTTGCCGTAACTTTACTACCTATTTTGTTTGCTTAGGGTATTTCCTTGAATTGGCTTTAAATTCTTTCTTTTACTTATCTGTCTGCCTATCAATCACCTGTCTAATCTACTAAGCCTCATAACAAACATGAAAGGATGAGTTAAGTGCACTACTGAAGCTTTCTTTTTTCCTGATAGCAATAAAAATAATTTTAAAAAGTCTCTCGGGGCGCCTGTGTGGCTCAGTCGGTTAAGCGTCTGACTCCGGCTCAGGTCGTGACCTCACAGTTCGTGGGTTTGAGCCCCACATCAGGCGCTGTGCTGACAGCTCGGAACCTGGAGCCTGCTTCAGATTCTGTGTCTCCCTCTCTCTCTGCCCCTCCCCCGCTCACGCTCTGTCTCTGTCTCAAAAATAAAAACACTACAAAAATTAAAAAAAAAAATCTCTCTCCGTACCACCCAAAATTTTCTGCAAATCACCAGAGCTAGACTGTCCATATGGAGGATAGGCCAGTCTTATTTTATTTTTAAATTATATTATATTTTATTTTTATCCATCTTCTTAAGCCCTAAAGACATGTTTTTATTGTAATTAGATACCATCCCTGTGCTAGTCAGCTTGGGGTATTAATCTAGGCTCTTCCACTTTCCTTCTACCCTAGCGTTGGCTTCTACCTCATTGGGCTAATTTCTATACCACTCGTTTTGAATCCAGATTCTTTCTTCTGTTTAAACCTCTTGGACCAATCACTCAGTTTAGCAGTCTGCCTAGCCTTTTTTAATGGGTTCCTTCACACACAGACTATGATCTTCACACACTTTCCCAGAGCCTTGTCATTGCTTATTGTGCAGAGATTATGAGATGGGACAGAATCAGACAGTGATGGCTCAAAGAAGTCACCAGCAAGAAAGCCAGTTACACATTCTCACTCCGCCCAGCAGGGATAGTAAGAGTATTTGGTTATGAATCAAACCGAGGTCTGTGTGCATGTGGTCTTCAGAAATAAACTTAATTTCTTTAAACTCAAATTTTTTATCTGAAAAAATAAAGTGATTATTAATGCACGCATGTAGGGGGTTTATGTGATGATTAAATGAGAATATGAATTAATGTTCTCTCTATTCCTAGCATAGAAAACACTCAATAAAAGATTATATCATTACTATCTTAATGCTATTATTATGTGTATTACTATACCACTACCACTATTTACAATGGGCCTGAGTAGCTGGACCAATTCCAAATACCCCATTTCTTGGCAACTTCTAGAGAATCCAAGGAGTGTTGCTTGCTGACTCATCCTGCCCTGGCTCTGTCGGCTGTCTGTGTGGGCAGCTGTTTCTTACAAAGTCTTTTCTGAGAGAATCATGAGAGCAAGGACCCACAAGACAAAATCAAGACAAACTATTATTATTATTATTTTCTGAGATGAAACTTTGCTAACAATCAGAAAGCAGAGCCTGATAATACACTATTGTTATGTGGAAAAAAAGAGATATGCAGTGGATTAGAGACATTTTGTCAACAGGTGACAAGAGCATAACCATTCTGTTAGGGAGACCTGAAGCCTGTATGTAGAGCAGTTTATCCTTGAAGGACAACTGAGTGGAGATCTGATTAACTTCTTTACCGAGGCACATTTCCTCCTGAGCAATATTCACAATATTATGACTATTCATTCTATGTCCCTTTGACATGGGGTGGGGGGAGGACATTGCTTGGCCCTTCTGTTAACTCTAGGCAATAGTGAGCTATTGCTACCCAGGCTAAGGAATGATCTTTCAGTGTTTTGGCCTGGTGGTAGTGGAGGTTGATTGACTTTGAAAGGGAACCAGAGAACAGAGTATTGTAAAGTGATCACAGAAATAAGGCACTAGGTTACTATCTCCATCCTAGTGATATAAAATCCTAAGGAATTTTCATGAGAGTTTTCCTGATTGCAAGTAACCAAGCAGTAATTGCTTCTGGAGTACTGATTTAAATGTTGCATTTATGTGTGTGATATTTGGCCTGACATATATAGAGGATTGGGTTAAGAGACAGGGAGTGTTTAGCAATGAAACTCATCTGAGCTCTTCCAGAGACTGAGGTCACAAAAACTCTTGAGAGGGACAGAGGATATAAAAGAAAGGAGACATGGCTTGGGTTCATATATGTCTATGTTTGTGCTCCAGATCTCCCCCTTACTGGCTGTGCAATGCTGAGCAAATTATTTCCCCCATCTGAGCTTTAGATAAAATGGTCATTCTAAAGCTTAGAAATAGGAAATAACTTCAACTAGAGTTAATAACAATAATAATAATAACTACTTCATGAAACACTATTGAGGATCAAGTGAAAGAATATTTATATTTATGTATTAGTTTATCATTGCCTCTGTAAAAGAATGACTTGGGGTGGCTTAAAAAACAAACATTTATTATCTTACAATTTTGTAGGATAGAAGTCCAACACAGGTCTCAATGGGTTAAAGTCAAGGTGGTAGCAGGGTGGCATTCCTTTCTGAAGGTTCTAGGGAAGAATCCATGTCCTCACCTTTCCAACTCCTAGAGGCCCCCAACATTCCCTGGTTCATGTTCCCTTTTTCCATCTTCAAAGCCAGAAGTGGTGGGGTAAGTCCTTCCCAGGTACATCATTTTGTCTTCCTCTTCTGCCCCTCTCTTCCATTTTTAGGAACCCTAATGATTACATTGGGCCCCTCTGATCATTGAGGATAATCTCCCCATCTCAAGGTCCTTATCTTAATCACATATACATAGTCCTTTTTGCCATGTAATGTAACATATCCATGGTGTTCAGGCTTTAGGACGTGGATGGTTCCGGGGCGGGGGAAACATTATTCCGCCTACCACAGAGTCACAAACTGTGAGAGCTATAGGCATGACATTATTGGCTTCTCGGAACATTGTGGCTTTTAACTGAAATTCTGGGGAGGGATGGGGATTATATTTAAGTTTCATCATAGGGACATTAATTTTCCTCAATGCCTTAATGCATATATGTCATATATTTAGTATCAAAAATTTTCTGTAACATTATTCAATATCAGTGTCCAGCTGCCAGGTGAGGAGACAACATGTCAAACTCACAGTTAGCAATCAAGCTTTTATTCCCTCAGGAAACAGCACAAGCAAGAGGCAAAAGGCAGAGGTGCCAACTCGCCACTGTTACATTTTCCCCCATAGAACTGCACCAGACTGGGGTCAGAGGACACGTAGCACAGACGAGGGAATCATCTTACTGTTGAGAAGCCCTGCAGAAAAGGTTCATTCCTTTTGATAGACCTAGGGACCAGAGGAAAAAAGGAAGGAAGAGATGGGAGTGGAGAAAAATCAAGTCAGAGTGAAGAAAAGTATATCAACCAAGGCCCCTGATAAGGAGGTCTTAGCAGAAGTGCCTTTGGATGCAGCTGCCTACATCTGAGTCCTTGACTGCAGCTTCCTTCAGAAAACTTCAGTGCACAAAGTGTGCAACATGAGGCCTGACTAGCAACCCTTCTAAAAGCCCACGGTCAGGCCTGAAAGATCACATAGAATTTTGGCCTGGAGCCAGACTTCTCAGCTGGTATATATTTTTAAAAACAAACAAAAACACCCCACAAAAGATAAAGAAATATATAAATAGATCTCAAATCAGCTGTTATAATAACTCGCTGTTAGAAAATAGGTGCTTTTTTGGTGACAAGAAAGTATTACTCATTTGTAATTAAAAATGACACTTAGAAATGGCAGGAAGTGATGCATAAGTAGGCACATTTGTTGAAATGTTACATACCAAGGTTTTCTCACATAATTTCAATAGAATTGCTATCAAACATAGAACAAGCCTGAAATTAGAACTTAGGTCCTAAAATTTTTACCTGTGACTCTATCAGTCTATGCTACTCCTTGATAAACAAAGGAAGGATCATCCTTTTTTATTTTTTCATTTTATTTAAGGAATATGGAACAGAGAGCCAGAGAATCTTTTTGTCCACGGATTCAGCTGATCTTAGCAGCAGCTACATAATTCACCCTAGAGAAAAATTGGGCTGAGGATAGAAATAAATCTTTTATGTTCATTTCCTTCATTCCCATTTGGCTCAAGCTGTGACATTCTGGTAGCACATATTCCATGACTTTGTCCAGTTGAGTTTTAAATAACTCAGATGATTGCCCTCTTACTATTCCTCCTGGGATCTAATTCCACCATAAAATGGAGGTGACTATTGGGGAGAGTTCTTGATACAATATTCTTGTGTTGAATTCTGGAGGAATTCTCCTCTACTCAATTTTACCTCCATAAAGAAAATCAATAAGAATACAAATAGAAAAGGAAGGAAAGTGGTAGTGAGACTGGAGCAGGGGAGTGTTTGTTTGTATGTTTTGTTTTGTTTTGTTTGGATGGGAGGGGGCAGGAGGAGGCTGCTGTACCAGGACACACTAAAAGAAAAGATGAGTTAAGGAGAGACACAATTAAAACATGCCCCTCAGAATGAATCTGAGGAGGACACAGCAGCCATGAATCAATAGCAAATCCCCAATCTGATTCCTCTCACGCTGTGTGAAATGAACCTCGAGGTGGTGATTTTGGTCATTTCTATGGATTTGGTGAAGTCTCAGGTTGTTGACTTCAAATTGATATTTAACCACTTAAAACAGCTGCACAACAATAGTTTGAACATGTGTGCTAGTGGGGTTGGGAAATCCTAGTGAAGAGATTAACTCTCTTCCAAATTCTAATATTGCAACCTGTCTGTTGCTTTTGCCATAGACAACCACTGTTTCCCTTCTCCATTCCAGATGATGTCCTCCTGTCCATCAGTCTTGGAACTCAGATCTCCAAATACACAATTCCTAAAAATAGCCACTAGAAGCTGGCAGGTAGTACTCAAGAAGTCTTTAGTCTCCAGGGATAAAAAGCACCAGATTCCTCCCCACACACATGCACACCTGTCATGGTAATCCTTCCAGATGGGTACCACAAAGATAAAAGCATCTGATGACATTCTTAGGGTTGTTTTGTAAAAAGATATAAACAGGAAAGATGTTCAAAGAGATATTTCTTTACATCATCCCAAAGCAGAAATGCTCTAAATGGAATCAAGACCTGCTCTATGTTACACACATATAATGCTATAGTTTTCAGGCCTTCGGGACACCTTAATCATATCACTGTCTTGTTAAAATCTTCTCTCCACTTCCCAACCCAATGACTATCCTAGTTCTTGAAATAAAATTTTAAAATCCCGAACACCATCCATTAGATCCAGCACAGTCTGGCCCTTGTTCATCTCTGCAGCCTCATCTGCAGCCATCTTCCCTGCATCTTGTCCATACTGATCAACTTTCAAAAATGAGTCACACCCCTCCACGCCTCAGAAGTCTCAACATGATACAGTTCCCTTGGCTTCTACTGTACCCTCCAACACATTCCTCTCTCCATCATCAACTTCCAGTCACTTTTCATATTATTATTTAATTGTCACACCTTTGGAGAAAAGTTCTCTGACTACTCCATTCCCATACTAAGTCAATTTACCAGTCATGAGCTCTCACAATGCCCTGCACATAACTTGTATAGCAGATAAAATCACACAGATGTAGAGGTAAATATGTAGATATGTTTTTTCTCCTTTTCTTCCCCCACTGGACAGCAAACTGCCTGAGGACAGGGAGACCTTGTCTATATCACTCTATTGTAGCACAGGTCCTTAGTACAGTGTATTGTACAGAGAATACATTATGTAGTTTTTTGTTGGATAAATAACTTTGTATGTTACAACCCTAAGTGAGAATGACCAGAGAGTAACTAGAGTAACTGCCCAACTTCAGAGCCTTTCAGTGGCTGTTCTAACTAATTGAACTGAGCAAACAAAGCATTCTCCATGTGGAAATTTGCAATCTTTGGTTGCATGTGCAACTATCTTGTAAGAGATTCTAGTGTTATATACAACATGATAACACAGACCCTACTTTACCATACACTTGAAATATCCTCACTAATAGTTATCTTTCCATTGTGGACTTTGAAAATTTTCCCCTTATGGTGTGTACATATGTATATACATGTTTATATGTTTGTGTATTTTTTTCTGATTCAAACTGTAAATCTACAGAAAAATGATGACACCTTTATTTTGTTACAGCATGAAGTACACCATTAAATAATACTTACTCAGTGGTGTGCTGAAGCCAGCTAATATTGGCTTTTAAGAGCTGATTGTGAACTTCTCTTCCCAATTCTGTGTTCAGTCATGTCAAATATATAGCTCGAAGTCTGACATGGTCGGAATATTTACACCATGAAAATCTGCAAACACTAGAAATCAGGGCTGTCTTCTATGGAGGGCTGTTTGTTAAATATTTACCAAAAATTGTTATGATACTAGTTAAGGATAACAATTGCCTATATCTTGAGAAAATGAAGAGGCTCTCAGAGCAGTCTGCAGTTAGTGAAACACTAATGGTGTATAGTTAACTGTGATATTGAAATGCGGGTAGAGGTAAGGACTGACTTAGAATAGTGAAGAAGTTCCCTATTACAGGTAGGAACAATTCTTCAATCATTCAGAAGCTGAGTCATTCAAAGATATGAATAAAGGGAAGCTGGTAAATTTAAAATCCAGCATTAGCAGGTGTCAGTGTAAAAGAAAAAAGGAGAATAATGCTAGTTATGGTGGGAGAAGAAATCTATTCCATAGTTATTGCTGGGGTGAAAGGGCAGGGACATTTTTAGGAAGACGAGTGAATAAACAGTGTTATATGGCCTTTTCTAGGAAGACACAGAAGGTTGTAAATTATGTAAGAAGAGGATAAAAACAATCAGTGCACTAAGTATGGACTGGGAAAGAGAATTCCATGTAAATTGGTATTGCTTGTTGAAAACATCACGAGGGAGTCTCAGAAGTAGGGCCCTATCGTCATGATGTTTAGAAAACTTATAAATCAGAATTGAATGTTTAGCAAAGAGTGATACCCCAGCAAACTGATACCACACCTAAATTGAGGTGCCAAGGTCAGGGCCCAGAGACCCCATGAAGGATGACCAGTAAGGGAGAACAGAGCTCAGCCTGGATCTGCAGGGCCCAGGTGAACTGAGCCCAGGCTCCCTTCCTAAGTGCAGTCCTTCACCTCCCTACCCTAGTGGTCTCTTTTCACTTAGACTCTACTGCCCTCATTGACTGTTTTGCTCAGGCGGCACTGAGGTTTTGATGCTTCCGGGGCTCATTGTCTTCAAATGTAAGACCTTGAGCCATTCTCTTTGCTACCTCTGAGCCTGGCACAAAACGAGATGCCTAAAGATGCTTCAAGTTGGAAAACAGTCATTCTCTGCATGTAAGTCACATGCATTATTCCACCTACTGTGTGCCAGCATTCACCAGGCACTTCCCACCAGCTCTCTTTATGTATTTTGGTCCTAAAGCTGAACTCCCAACTGCACAGCTGTAAATGTACAGGCCTGACTCCTTCAATGCAGACACCTTCTCATGTGACATTATAGCAACCAGGACATATCTCTCTTGGAGCTAAGTACAGCTTTGGAATTTTCCTTTTCTTTTCTTTTTTCTCTTTTATTCTATCTGTTTTGAACATTCCAGGTCTCCACGATGCAGGTGGTCCAACTTTGTACACTGCTGTCTGCTTTAATTAAGCTTGTTTCTGGATCAGACTGTTGACCCCTTGCTGTGTGTTCCCAGATCCAAAACTTGGTGGGGGTTCTGGGAAGGCCCTTCTATTCTCTTGTTGGATCTTGTACTGGATGATTATTGGTTTTTAGAGATATTTGGACTCGATAAACTTGTTTAGTTCACACTGATTTCTGAAACCCACCCACAGTTATTAGTGTGTATGTCTCCTGCTTGTGAAACTCTGAATTTGGTATATAAGCACATTATCTGGAGCTAAGAAAAAGCAGAAAAGCATATCTTTTTCCATTTTGTATTTATTATCCTTGTTTTTTTTAATTCTTGTTTAAATTTTTGTTGTCGTTTTACCTAAGAAACTAGCAAGAATCTAACCAGAGAAATGTGTATATTTCTTTATTTTCTTTTATTATTTTGGATGGTAAAGTGAAAGGTGGACTAGAATAGAATGTAATTTCAGCCTTGTTACTACCTCGCTGAATGACCTTGAGCAAGCCGCCTCATCTTTTCAGTTGTCTCTTTCTTCACCTGCACAATAACTCCAAGGTTCTGGTTGTAATATACTATGGAGAGATAGTACAAAAGCCAGAAAGCTGTGGAGAGGGACAGACTGCTTTAGTCCACTGAATACTTGGTTAAGGACTGAAGTCAAGATCAATAGATATTAAAAAGTCAAGGGGTAATGTCTTTATTTCCTCCTTAAAAAAGGTATGTTATACATAGTTGTCCATTTATAACACTACTGCAATAAGGCAAGATAAGAGAAAATACAGTGAGATAAAAATATTGCTATCTGCCAGCCATGGGGACAATCAATTTGCACATATCACCTTCATATAATACAACAGCTCTATAGGTAGGTGTTAGCATCTCCACCTTACACATGAACCTTAAAGAAGTTAAGTAATTTGCTTAATGTCCCATCACTAACAAATCCTGTGTATTGTATTCCAATCCCAATCTTCTTTAAGTAAATAGTGCTGCGAACGCAGGAGGGCTGGAGATGGGTGCCACTCCATATTCTTTAGCAAGTTTATGGGTTTAGTACTTGGATGGACACTGGGGAACTCCAGGGTCCAACTGTATAAGGAAAGAGCATAGGAGGTTTTGTTCTAGGGCATATGAAGAAATCTGGAGTGATTCTCCAACTTGCCATCCAGTTTTCTGAGGAAGTGGAGAGTAGACTAAGTTGATTGGTCCTGTGCCCTGAAACAAAACAAAATAAAACAAAACAAAAACAAGAAACAAACACTATTTTACCCTGAAGCAATGTTGTACAGATAGGTCATTGCTATATGCCAACGTTACCATCTATAAAGTAAATGCATGTTGTTTCTTGTTCGTTCTTTGGCTTACCATTTTCTTTTCATACTTCTATTAAAAAAGACAACCCTTATTCAGTACCCTGAAAGAAGGTACACAGTAGATGTTTAGATGATTGTTATGCTCTTCCAGAAAAGTATATACACATTGAGTTGTTTGTGTAGCATTAGAGTATGCTCAGATCCACCCTAACTTGGGGTTTTTTCACTGATGTTAGTAACACGTGCTAGTGTGAGGAAGGCATGTTTCCCCTCGACAGCTGGATCTGTCAAAAGAAGGTCCCCCAACGTTTCTAAGCTAGAAGTGACCTGAGAGACCGTCTAGTCTAGTTTCCTACTCACCAGGGCTGGGATGTTGAACCCAGTGGGGAATTTTGCCCTCATCAACACTCTTCTGTATTCACTGGTAATGTCTAGTTTCAAATGATAAGAAAACCTCTTGATCTAGTTTAAGAATAAAATTGAAATATATTTTAAGAATAAGGGAAGAGTCTCAAAGAAGCAGAAGTAAGCTTCTGAGGCTCAGGAAGGAATATAGAAGCAGGAAAGAGGAAGATGCCAGGAATCGGGGGAGCCTTCAGTGTCTCTCACATTTCTGCTTTATGCACTTATTGGCTTCAATCTTTACTGGCTTTACTCCTACCCCCACATTCAACTACATGGTACAAAGGACTGTTCTTTGGCTCTCTTGATCAAAAATAACTGTTTAATGTCTATGAAAGGCTTCTGGTTTTCATGTGTTAGACACTGTGGTAGATTAAATCATTGGCCCTAATTCATTATTTCCCTGTAGGAGAGTAACATTCCCACCCTTGTTATGGCCTCACAGTGGGCAGAAACTTCTCTTTGCTATGTGATGTGCTTCAGCTGATGGGATTTAAATTGATATAATGGAAGCAGAAACTGTAACTGTGCTCAGAAGGTTGTCCTTTTACACTCCAGCAATCTGCCATTAGAAGAACATGCTCTGAATAGCTTCTGTTCCTTCCACAAAGACCTCAGAGTAAATATATGTGGAGCAGACATAAACACGCCGCCTCGTCCTGAGCCAGTCTAGGTAAGCCAAACTGCAGCCGCTGCACAGACCCATAAAATAAGGTAAGTATTCGTTGTTGCATGCTGTTGATGTTTTGCAATACATTATTGGGCAATTGCTGACTGATAAAGCGATTGGCATTGAAAGTGGTGTGTTACCATAATAGAGGTTAAAAATAGAGTCTTTGATACTGAGAATGAGCAGTGAGCAAACATTTAGAGGACGCTGGCAAAGTGGTAATGTAGTGGCAAAATATTTGGTAAATCAATCACCTGTGGCAACTTGGAATACAGAAGATATTATTAATAAATGAGGCTTCAGCTAGGTGGTTTTGAGTTACAACATTGAAAATGTGAGCTGGTGGTTCTTAGGTGAGTCTGAGAAGCTGTTATTATAAAACAAATGAGCACACATGCGAAATAGATTTGTAAATGTACTTGAGAAGAAATATAGACAGCCCACACATTCTAAGATTTGCAAGGTTAAAAAAAGGAAACTTAAAAAATAATTATTTAGTTATTTCAAAGTTTTGGCTATTCAAACAAAGCTTTAAGACAAAGTCCCAAACTGGACACTACCATTAAAATGCAATCTAAGGGCAAAGGAAGTCTAAGATGTGGTGGTCACATACTTTGTTAAGAATTCCTGGAAGAATTAAGGTGATCTAACTCAATTCTTTCAGTAGAACAAAAGAATTCTCAGAAGTATTAAGGGCATGAACTGATAGAAGCCTGATAAATTCAAAGTGTCTCTAATTAACTCTGGATTCTAAAGACAGAGCAACATATGTCAGAAAAGAATCGTGAATGTAGCTTTTTGGCATTCCATGTATTTTGGAAGTCAACAGTACACATTTAGAGTAATCTCATACTTAAAATTTTAATTAAAAAACATTTATTTATTATTTTGAGAGAGCAAAAGAGAGAGAGAGAGAGAGCATGAGTGGGAGAGGAACAGAGAGAGAGGGAGACACAGAATCCAAAGCAGGCTCCAGGCTCTGAACTGTCAGCACAGAGCCTGATGTGGGGCTCGAACCCATGAACTGTGAGATCATGACCTGAGCTGAAGTCGGACACACTTAATCGACTGAGCCACCCAGGCGCCCCCAATTTTTTATATACAGATAGAAAATGAGCATCTCAAAATTGCAATTGATCAAAGCATTTCAGGTTAGGTCTATTGGTTCTTTATCCATCAATTTTTTCCTAGTCCTGTCCCCATCCCAAGTTTGACTTGGGTTTCTCTGACCGTGGAAACTAACAGACACAGCTGGATTTCTTGTGCTAGGCCATACTACTCAGTCAGAACCCACACCTTGCCTGATGAGTCTTTCTTAGGCCTGAATAGAAGGTAATACAGTGGGGTAGAGCACGGCTTGGGAGAGTTACCTACAAGTTGCCAAGAAGGAGACGGCTCCAAAAGAGAGGAGACAAAATCTCAGCATTTTATTGTGTTCACAGAAATTATCAGAATATCTAAAGAGACCTTTAAAATAATGAGTTCTGGCCCACAAAATGCAAAACAAAGGAAATGTGACCTTTTTATCCCCCTTCTTATGTAATCATTAAATTTGAAACATAGGATTATTAAGAAGGGTCTCATCAATGTTTAATGTTTCCAAGTAGATTCCCCACTTAAAAGTCGGCTGTGGGGATCACAGGGGATTCGAGTGTAAAGAACAGGCAACAAGGTGCTCTCATGTCCCCACACCAAGGCTCTACTGATTTAATGTTCAGACTCTGAGAATGTGCAGCTCTGGGGCTTCTGCGGGCTCAGTTTACAGACACCAGCAGATGTCAACTCTCAGATCTTAGTGCAGGTTAAAGACATCCCTTTTATCTCCAAGAGGAAAGAAAAGGGATTAACTAAGGCAGTCTAAATAAGAGTAGTTTGGTCCACACATAGACAGCTGGATTTGGAGTCAAAGGACTTGGTGCTCTGGGATGAACAGAATCTAGTCTCTACAAAGCACATACATTCTTAGGTTTTTGTCTTGTTTCTCCAGAAATGGAGAAATTGAAATGGGCAATTTGAAATGAAGAATAACAAGAGGTAAAACAAAAATGCTCCTGCATTAAACTAACACACAAAAGGATTCCCTCCCCCATCATTGCTTCATTTCTATCATAACTCCCACATTTATTCTGGTTATAAAGTATCAGATGCAGCTATGCTTGGCTTGCATCTACTGATGTTGACTCATTTTGTTGATGCAAAGTGAGGTACTTTTTCTAGTTCCCGTCTAGTGTACAAGTGAGCAAAACGGCCTATACTGAAGACCTCATGGGTATATAAGGATGGGCTGAGAGCAGCAGGGGTACTTTATACTGTATATTGTCAGCAAGACAATCTAAATAAAATCCACCTATTGGAAATTATATTCTCCTAAAGATATCTTTTGACACTGTCACCATCAGGGGACATGCTGGAATATTGTGGCATGCCTCTTCACTTTTTCTATATACCCTTCTCTACTGTCTTTGTCAGTAGCTACATATTTTATTTCTTGCTATAACAAAATACTCCGGGGACTATAGTTGTGTACTTGTGCTTGCATTTGGGGTTTTACTTTCTAGCAAGACATCTTCCCCTAAGAAAATTTATAGTGAATAACATATTGCCATCTCTTAGAATCTTCATCCTAGGACCTGTGCCTATAAGAGATCCAGGACTGAAGACCTTCCTGAATCCACACTAATACAAAGCTCCCTAGTTTCTTATTTTAATAAAGAGTGACTTTTGTATCTGATTATTTATATTTTTTCTTATTTTTTAAAATTAATGTTTATTTTATTTTTAAGAGAGAGAGAGAGAGCACTGGGGGAGGGGCAGAGAGAGAGAAAGGGAGACACAGAATCCAAAGCAGGCTCTAGGTCAGCACAGAGCCTTATGTGGGGCTTGAACTCATGACTAGAGATCATGATCTGAGCTGAAGTTGGACGCTTAACTGACTGACCCAGTCAGGCACCTGATATTTTTTTTCTTAAAAGAGTTCACAATTTTTTCTTAACTCAGGCCCCAGAAACCTAAATTCAACCTTGCACTCCTATATATAATTGTTACTATTATGACTGGAATCTGAAATTTCAGTGAGGATGTCCCTCTGCTTTCTTCTCTCTACCGTCAGGCTGCCCAGATTTTCCCTGAAATCAGGTGGGCAGTATCATGGAAAAAGAAAACTAATGTAGATGGCTATTGCCAGTGTCCCAGGATGTCAGAAGTTGGATTACTGTTTTGTCCATTGGACAAGAATGATGGTTAGAGGTACTGAAGATAGAATTCTAGGAAAAGGAAATTACTTTGGAACTAGCAGGAAATAAAATGGGGCCATTAGACCCTAACATGTGGTGGGAGTTAGCAGCAAAATTACTTGATGGAGAAATGCTAAAATCCATGGAAAAGAAAACTGACAATATGCTATTGTCAGGGCACTGAAGACATTTGAAATGGGCAATAGAGCAGAGCTATCTAAAAGGCTTGACTTGTCTCTGCTAGCAGTTGTCATGAACTAAAATAGATATTTTTCTTTTTTTTCAATTTGAAAGAAAAATGCATTTCATAGAGAACAGGCAACCGTGTTTAAAACCACTAAGTATGCCAAGAGGGAAATCTGAAGGCAAAAACGATCAATTTTAACTGAAGGGATAAGGTAAGAGAGGAAGGGCTCTGATGACCAGTGAGATGTTATGATTATTAATGACAGGAGTAGAATCATTTCAAATGCTCCACTAGGCCAGATTTTGTGGATATTTTATAATAAATTCAGAGCAAACACCTGTTGTGTTTTGAATGTCACTGTCTGTCTCCTAACCTCAACCACATCCTTTCCCTCAATTAACCATAATGCAGAGGTGGTTGCTTCCCAAAGAATGAGTTAAACTACTGCAAAATACCTCAGAAAGAGCAGTCTGCACCCTCTACCCTTTTTACCACGTGCATTTTGTATTCCCATGTATTTGTATGTTTCCTTCTAAATGTTCTAGAATCTTTTCAGTGTTTGTTTTTGCTGCTTGTCCATAAAGTTACAAGGTCCTTTAAGAAAAAGGAAATAGTAATTATATTTCTTATATTGCCTTCAACAATGAAATATAGGTAAATACAAGTTTGCTATCATTTCTGAATTATTGGATTGCATTTTCATTGTGCCTTTGTAACACTGATAAAGTTTTTCAGGAACTTTTGCTTTGTCTTCTGAACACAAAGATCATTTTAACAAAAATATATTAAGTTTCAGGCACTTGGAGAGATGTGGAGTTGGTTAGGCCCCAGTCAATCCTCTCAGAGAGGTTTTAGGTAAAGGAGACTAATACAAGAGAAAACTATTTATAACTTTCTTTGTTATTTGTTTCATCTAAAGCTGTTTATAATGCTCAAATTCGAGCATACAAATTTGTATGCTCACTAAGAGCAAGTATAGCATCTTCATCCTCTCTGTCATCTCCAACATCAAGAACAATGTTTGACACAGAGTAGATGTCCAGTTATGCTTGTGTTTTTTTTTTTTTTCTGAACTATCTTAGAATTCTGTATCCAGGCAGTTGGGTATGTAAAGATACATAAAACACAATCAATCACTCACCTCCTTGGAGGTGGTGAATGACTCATAATTCATAACAATGTAAGAATTTTTTTAAATAGGTCTTTAAAAATAATGCTGACTCACTACCTCCTTGAAGGTGATAATGTCCCTGACCTGCATCACATTGTTCAGTGGTTTTTAGACAAACACTTCCCACTTATCCCAAACATAGATGCCAAAGTTGAAATAGAAACATGAGACTTTTTAACACTAAAGGAAAGATGAAATGTGAAACTGTGGCTTTAATTTATATATTATTTTAATTTACATTTTAGTAATGCTGCATATTAAGTCATATAAACAGAGGTACAAGCATTTCAACATTCGTAGTCATTTGAACGCATTTAAAAATAATACCTGAGTCACTGGCAGTTTCGTTTCTGTTGTTTTCCTGGATGCATTTGCTTTGTTGAATAAGAATGGACAGAGTGCAGAACGTTATAGTATACTAAGAGACATCACAAAACCAAGTCACAGAGTCTGGGTGCAGGGGGAGGAATACAAGGTAGCAGATACACAAAGCACGGAAGTGAAGTCATTTTGCCACAATTATTTTCACATGTACATATCATGGACCTTCTGCTGCAGGGTTCTGAATACTATAATGTCATTAAGATAATATGGCTTTTTTTTAAAAAATCCATTTTTCTATTTCAAACTAAACAAGTTGGTCTCTTCATTTTCTGATTATGCAACATGACTTCATGGTCTCCATGACAACTGACAGCAGTGATTACTGTGATGGTGAAGCCATAGTTCCCAAGACCTCCCGAGCAAGGACTGGCCTCACCTACTCCAACTCTCCAGTTCACCATCTGTGGCTTCTCCCCACATTGGGTACCACTTTAATTTCAGATTTAGTTAACATCCCACCGATCCATGAATGCTCTCTACATGTCCCATCCTCCATGTTTCTGGGCTTGTAGTCCATGAATGATTCAGAGTCCAAAATACTTAATGCCTTATTTATCCCTCTGAACATACATGCTATTTTGCACACATGTTAAAATACTTGATGGGCTCCCACAAAACCTAACATTTTGGCTCCATTCTACAATGTTCTGAGTCATATACCCCTGCTCACACCTTATTTGTCAGTTGATGGTTTTCTGAAAGCCCACAAGGCTCTGGACACACTGACCTTTCAATTTTCCAAAAACTAAGCACCTTAGGCTTGTGACAATTCCATTTGCTCCACATGCAACAAGTTTATCCCTAGTCTTTATGTGTTCACTTCAACTTAGCCTTCTATTATCAGTTTCAATTACACTTAGAAGTAGCCTTTGAGGGTGTTTGGTAGTGAGTACTCTGAAAAATAATGACAAATTCATATCTCGATTCTTTCTCTTACTAAGACTTGACCATGGAAAATTTGTTTAATATCTCAAGCTTTATCTCCTTCATCATAAAATGAGAATAATAATGTTAAATAGCTTCAGGGATTGTTAAAATTAATAAATAAGATAATCTAAGGCAATTCTTAAAAATAGAAATGAAAGCATAATTTAAAACACTTCCAATGCCCATGAAATAGACAGTATCTATATAGCAACAAAGACACAAAGAAACAACATAGCCAAATTGGAAAATGTCTACATTAACACCAGTTAAATGTTTTTTCAACATGAACCACATAGAATGTGGGGATAAACCACCATCAGTCACAGTACTTCTATTACTACAAAATTGGCAGGGTGAAGCAAAGGGAAATAACTAGGCATCTAGTGGACTTGACTCCCCAAAACACAAAAGTAGATGAGTAAATATGTGCTTGCTGGGAACTTCAGAAAGTCAACTTGAAAACAGCTGCTCAAACTGGAATGGCTTTGCCAACTCAAAAAGGACGTGAATGCAGGGGTTGATATGAGGTCTTAAGGGGCTGAGTAGTTTGAATCACATGAACTCTTAAATCAGTCAAGAGAAGTTCTCTTTCAGGAAAACCCTTAACGTGAAGAGACATGTTACATAGACAAAAGAAAGTCCACATCAAAGTGGAGGAGAGGAACAGAAATAGGAGCCATCAAAAAGAAAACTTATTTTGAGTATCACATGAAAACAACAGAAGAGGGTACTCAAGAGCCATGAAGTGAGTGGAAAAACCCTAATTTCTTATATTACAAATAATAAAAAGATTCATATAAAATTTTATATGGACGTATAAGGAAAAGAGAGTAAGGAGAAGAGTGATATTCCCACATCAAGGAAGAATGCCAGAAAACATGACCACAAATGAGATGAGAATTGTAACATATTTCAAAGGAATAGAACTACATAAAGAAAATGGCACAAGATATGAAATACAACATAAAACAGTTGTGTGTGTTTAGATGTTGTGTATGTTTAGGTATGTATTAGATCTTAATAAAGATTTGCATATAAAAAGTAAAAACAGTTCAGAAATTAAAATTAATTATAAATGAACAGAAAACTGAATTTAAAAAGAAACAAATGATTTGAGAGGAAGTGGTAAATGTAAACCTATGTAAGAAGATACAGCATGATATAAAATGTGCCTCCAAGGAAGAATAACAAAGTAGAGAAACAGAGTGAATAAAAAAATGTAATTCTAAGTAATTTTTCTGAAAATAAAAAACAAAAACAAAAAGACTTAAAATTGCATCTTAAAACACCCATTACATCCTTAAGAAAAATTGAACTAGAATATCCAAACCTAAGATATATTTAGTAAAATTTCTCAACTTAAAAAAAAAAGAAACAACTCTGGGCACCCTTTCAAAACTATCACAACACATGTAAGTGAAAGAGAATCCGTTTATCATCACTATTGTCTATAGCAACACTTTTAGAAGAAAGTGTAGTGACACTTTCAATATTTCCAAGGAAAGAATATAGAATCCAAGGATGTTATATCCAGCCAAATAGATTTCCAAGTATAAAGATGGAAGATAAATTGTCACTAACAATCGTTAACTCAGAGAATATTGTTCCCATGAGTTTTTCTCCAGAATTCGACTAAAAAACAAGCTTCAGACCATCAAAAATAAGTATCTAAAGAGACATTAACATAAAGGCATGAGAACAGAAAAAAAATATTGGTCATTTTTATCAACAAACACTATGATATTTTTATGTGTAACTGTGCTTGAGTCTTTTAAATTTCTTCTATCTTTACTGAGATAAACAGACAAAAATTTGCATATTTAAGGTGTATGCAATGTTGTGATAAATGTATATATTATGAAATACTTACCAAAATAAAAGTAATTAGCATATCCATCAACTTACATATGCACCAACTTTTTTCTTTTGTGGTGAGAAGACATGAGATGTACCCTCTTAGCAAATTTCAAGTATACAATATATATGATCCACTGTAGTTACCCTGGTGTACATTCAATCTTCAAGATGTATGCATTGTCTCACTGAAAGTTTGTTCCCTATTTCCAACATCTCCCCATCTTCACCACCCTCCAGCCTTTGGCAATACCATTCTGTGCTCTGCTTTTATGTGTTTGGCATTTCTTAGATTCCATGTTCTGAAGAGAACATCCGTTATCTGTTATTCAGTGTCTGCCTTATTTTACTCAGTGTAATGTGTTCCAGTTTTATCCATATTGTTACACATGGCACAATTTACTTCTTTTGTAATGATTGAATAGTATTTTATTGTTTCATCAAAATATTTTGGAATATTTCAATATTTCATCAAAATATTCAAATGAAATAAAATAGTCAGGTATAATAGTCAGAGTAGTCATAATGGAAAATATTCCCAAGTGTTGGGAGAAGACAGGGTGGAGGTGGAGAAGAAGAGAAGCCTTCCTGTGTTGAGTTGGCAGAGACAGCCATTTCCCCCCAGCTGATCTGTCCTTATGGTCAGGCGTTGAGATATAAGGGGTTAACTGGAGCACGAATCCAAAGTTGGAGGCAGGAAGCCAAATGTATGGTGGAACCAAGAATCTGGAACATAGAATTCAGGAACAAAGCAAGACTTAAGCAAATAGGAAGTATTCTGTAAAGATTTTCATAAGCAATTTTGAAGTCTTCTCAACTCCTCTTTATTTGCAAATGTGTGTATAGCCCACAGGAATGCCAAGTTGTTTTGGAGTTTCAGTCTTAGTTTCAAAAATGTGGATTAAATGGTACCTAAAAGAGAGGAGGGGGTTTGTATTCATCAGTTCTTGTTTTCCAGAGAAACCAAACAAAACTGACAGGAGAGAGAGAGAGAGAGAGAGAGAGAGAGACAGAGAGAGACAGAGAGACAGAGAGACAGAGATGATATAGATATAAGAGAGACTTCTTTTAAGGAATTTGCTCATGTAATTAAGGAGGCTGGCAAGTCTCAAATCTGCAAAGTAGGCTGGTAGTCTTGAGATCCAGATAAGAGTTGCAATTTGAGTCCAAACACAGTTGGCTGGCATATTTCTTGCTTGCTTGGGGGTAGTCAGTTTTCTTTTTTTTCTTTTAAGACCTCAACAGATTGAATGAATCCCTCTCAAATTATGGAGGGTAATCTGCTTTACTAAAAATAAACTGATTTAAGTTTTAATCTTATTTAAAAAATTCCTTCACAGAAACATCTAGGATAATGTATCATTGGTACCATAGTACCCTAGCCTAGCCAAATTGATATGTAACATGAACCATAACAGCATCCTATATAATGTCAACACCACCACCAGAGTCAAGGGTTAAGATTAGAAATACATGGGACAGGTGGTTCTGAGAAGTTTTCTGACTCCTGAGTCACATTCTAAGTCTTCTGTCCTTCCAGATCATTTACCTGCTATTTCCATTTTACCAGTTATACAACTTATTGCAACCTTCAATCCTTTGATGTTATTTTTTGTTATATTTATTGTTTCATGTCCTTCTCACCACTTTTACCCTGCTAGCTTCTATGATCCATTTTATTTTGTCCTCTAAACACTATGAATTATTCAATCCCTTCCCCTCCACTGTACTCAAATGGACAAACTCAAGTCTGGTCAAACCTTGTCAATTACTGCAAAATCTTATCTCCAGTTCTGACCTTTCCTGACAATTTCACCTGGCTTCTTAGCATTTCCACTTAGGTAAAGGGCACTACAAATTTAAGATGACCAAAATATAATAAATTATTCCTTCCAGAAACTGCTCTCTTCCCATTGTATTCATGTTAATAAGTGAAGGCATCATTTTCTATTTGATTGCCCAAGCTAAAATCTTGATTCCTTAATTTCTTTTTTCCCCTCATCTACCACCACAGACAAATTACCAAATTCACTGAACTTTTTTTTTTTAGACTGATGTGTTCACTTCATCTACTCCCCTCTACTCCTACTACTATAATTCTGTAAATAAAATAATTATCTCTCTGGAGTCTTACAATAGTCTCCTAAGTAGTCTTCCTGATCTTTCTATTGCCCCTAACTCTTCCTTATCTGTTTTTCACTTGGCAGCTGAAGTGATCATTTTAAAAGTGTAAGCAAGTTGATGTCGTTATCATACTTCACCTCTCTAATGCAATTTCTCACATGTTGTTAGTGAATGTAAAATAACATAGCCACTTTGGAATCTAGTTTGGCAGCTTCTTATGTAGTTAGAAATGCTTACCACAGGACTGAGCAATCACACTCCTGGGTACTTATTATAGATAAATGAACAATTATATCCATATAAATACCTATATACAAATGTTCATAGGAGCTGTATTTGTAATAGCTAGAAGCTAGAAACAACTCACAAATCCTTTCATGGGTAAATGGATAAACACACTATGATACAACCATGCAATATAAACCACCCAGCAATAAAAATAAACTATTGATACATACAATGAATGCTTAGATAGATCTCAAGTTCATATTTAAATGTCTGGTACCATTTTTGATGTTTGACTGCTGCCTCTTTCAGGCCGATACTTTCTTTTCCCCTTTTCTCCTACATGTGGGAAAGCTGATAAGAAAGCTTGATTCTCTTTCCTTTAGTCCTTTGGTTTGGAAAGTTCAAACCACATGAGTCCTGGACTGCATTTGGGAATCTTTACCATAGTCCCACTTTGTGACCACAATAAACAACAAAGGTAGTTCCCCCCTCCTTGTTCTCTCAAGACAATTTTGGACCTGCTTGTGAACATATTCTGATTTCTTAACAAAGCCTTGTTATATTAGAAATAAACATTTTCATACCCTCTTGGTGAATATGTAATATCCAAACAAAATTATGACATCCAAACCAAATTTTGGGTGAGGAGTACTTTTCATCTGTGCAAGATGACCACAAAGAAGGGCATTATGATGAGTGAAAAAAGCCAACTGCAAAAGTTACATAGTATATGACTCCATCCACATGACACTCTAGAAATGACAAAATTATAGAGATAAGTACTAAATCAATAGTTGTGCCACCATAGGGTGACATGAGTTAGTTTCTTCATGGTAATGGAATCATTCTATTTCCTGATTGTGGTGCTCGTTATATTAATCTATACACGTGATGTGATTTCATAATACACACCCAGTGCATATAAAAATTGATAAAATCCAGTCTGTAGTCAGTGTAGTATATCATTCTCAATTTCTTCATTTTACTAATGTACTCTTAAAGGTGGTTTCTGCTTGAAAGGTACACTGGGAATCTATACTACTTTTGCAAACTAAAAAGTAAAATAAATATCCACACAAAAGTTCCTTTCTAATGATTTATCTTCTTACAGTAAATTGGAAGCTAGACCTTGAGGTTCCTACATGTTCTGTCCTGTTTTCTTCTTTGATCTCATCTTGTGCTATTCCTCCCTCTTGCCCACTGGTCATCCATATTGGATCTCCTCTGTTAGCTGGAACACGTTAAGGTTGTTTTTACCTTAGCGCTTTTGGTATAGCTTTCCTTTCAGTCTGGAATTTTTTCCTCCTAGATTTTCATTTAGTACTGGGACAACAACATGAAAAGCATGTAAAGTTCCAAACTCATGTCATTTTAGGTGCATGGAAAGAGATGGTCATTGATGAAATGATAACAATAAGAAAAATACCATAATAGAGCAGTCAGGGAGAGGTACATGGTGCTATAAGTGCTAATAGTGGGGAGACCTGACCAAGTCTGGGGAATCAGAGAAGGTTTCCATGAAGTAGTGACATTTGAGCTGAGATATGAAGTTCAAGCGGGACTTAACTATGTGAAGAGCGTAAGAGTTCCAGATGAAAGAAGAACATGTACAAAGGCCCTGTGGGTGATGACATGGCAGTTTGAGAGGGGAGAAGAGTATCACAGGTAGCAAGTAGAATTAAAGTCAGAGACCCAAGAAGAGGTCAAATAATTTAGGATCTTAGAGATCATATCAAGGGTGATTTCAATGGACTCCACTGATTACAAATTGCTTGCAAGGCTAGAAAGTAACTAACTTCCACTCTTAGTAACTGATTCTTTTAGACTTAGGGTTGAAACACAGATGGAAGGAAAATTCACTGGCATCTTGGTATAAATGCTGTCTCTGAGAGCAGATTGTATGGGGAGAGAGGTGGATGAATTCTCCTATGAGAGCCTTGAGTGAAAGAAACAAAAATACTTTGGGGCTCCTTCATAATTTGGCCTATGAAGGCCCTTATAGGAAAACCTTGGTAAAAACAGGAGAGCAAAACCTCTCACAGTTGGCCAAACCCTTTCTCTTCTTTGGAGGATGAGGAGACATAGATAGTTCCTGTGGGTCAGGAAGCGGCTGTCCCAAAGCTGCCATCGTGTGGTCAGGAGAACCAGCGGGGCTCAGGCCAGTGTGACATGTAATGTCTGCTGAGCTGCCCTGGTATCTGGTTTTTCATTTCTATAAATTACAGGGACAGGGGACAGGTATCTCTTAGAGCTCCTGAGCATTGTTTGAAAATAAGAGCAACAATAGATATGGGCCCAGTTTTCAGAGTGCTGAGCAATTGCACACATATCATGACTCCATATTTCAATTTCCTCTGTCTTTTTGGCTTCCTTGAAGTGCCAGTGTTTTTGTTTTGTTTTGTTTTGTTTTTCATTCCCCCTGTCCTTCCTGTTTCCTCCAATCTTCCTCCTTCCCTGTCCTATATTCTGAAAAGGTGAGGCTTAGGTGTTTAATAACTCAATGCTCACTGTACATCTCACAATCCCCTCGTTTGACCATCAACCTCAGGTTTCTAAACCTTAAGAGCATCATTTGCATAGGCATATGGTCATTTATACTTGCAGGAAGGGTTAAACAACTTTTGCAGTTAGCCCCATGAAATGTAAACCTCCTATTTCTTCCCACATAACTATTTTTTTAAACAAATCCCAGCTCATTTATAGGTTTTGGGGGCTCTGATTGCAATGACAAAATTCATAACCATACCCTGAAACCCCATGGCAGTGGTTGTCCATGTGCATTTGACCTAGACCCTCTAGTTCAGTGGGATGAACTGGCAGGAAGCCAACAGCTCACTTTAACGAGCAAGATGTATTTTCTAGTGATTGATCACTTCCTCTATAAATTAAGGAAAAGCACCTTCGCTGAGGGCAATGACTTATTAAGAAGTCTTTCAAGCAGTAAATTCCTTCTTTCTCCATTCTCTAGGCAGTAATGGCATCACTTATGTCACAGAGAAATACAGGACTACCCTTTGCTGAGGTGACACCTTAAAATGCAAAATTTTACTTACTAAAGCCACAGCAGGGAGGACTGTGGGCAGGATCAGCAACCTCCATCAGCAGCCATATTTCTGTTCTCATTTAGCCGAGAATCTTTTGTTTATTATTATTACTATCATCATTATTATTATTGATATAATTGATATACAACACCCTTCATTTGTGTCTTCTAGTGATTCTATATTTTTATACATTACTAAATGATCCCCTCAATGAGTCTATTACCATCTGTCTCTCACCAAAAAAAAAAATTATTACAATATTATTGACTATATCCCCTATGCTGCACATTACATGCCCATGACTTACTTATTTTGGAACTGAAACTTTGTACCTCTTAATCCCCTTTACCTATTTTGCCCACCCTACAACCCCTCTCTTCTCTGGTAACTAAAAATCTGTTTTCTGAATATATGAATATGTTTCTGTTTTGTTTGTTTTATTGTGTTGTTTTTTTTAGATTTCACATGTAAGTGAAGTCAGATAGTATTTGTCTTTTTCTGACCTATTACACTTAGCACAATACCCTCTATGTCCATCCATGTTGTCATTAGAGGCAAGACTTAATTCCTTTTTTGTGGCTGAGTAACACTCCATTGTGTGTGTGTGCGCGCGTGTGTGTGTGTGTGTGTGTGTGTGTGACATCTTATTTACGCATTCATCTATCAGTGGACCCTTACGTTCTTTTTCTATCTTGGCTATTATAAATAATGCTTCACTTAGCAAGGAATAATGAGTGATCTGGACTGAGATCTAGAATTGGGTTCTTTGAAAAACCAAAGTATGGTCAAATGACTCATCACAGTACCCAGTTGCATAAACCAAAATATACAAGTTTTGTTTTTGTTAGGTTTTGATTTGGGAAGAAGTATATTTGATTGTTGATTGATATGGAAGGAACAAACAAGGAGAGGAGAAAACTTAAAACTTTTCAGCCTCCTCTCACTCACTCATATGGAATAAAACCCAAGTATGACTCATCATCTCAGGATTGCCTAATCTGTCTCTTGTCTCTGTTTCTACCATTCCTGCATAAGGTCACCTTGCTACAACATCACTGGTCTTCTTTATGGTCTTTTTATATACTAAGCTCATTCTCACCTCTGGGCCTTTGCACTAACTCTCTCCCATGCCTGGAAGGCTCTTCCCAGAGATTGTCTCACAGCTGGACTCCTTCATCATTTAGAAACAGTGAGCTGAAATATTTATCAAAGAAACTCATCAATAAAATTGTATCCCTCACCCAGACATTGTCTCTTAGAGTTTCCTGTTTTACTTTATAGCACTCTTGACTTTCTGTAATTTTATTGCTTGTATGTTTATTCATTCTAACTCTCCTTCTTTAGAATGTTAGCCCTTTGAGAGCTGGAACATTGACTGTCCTTACTCAGTACTTTGAACAGTCCTCAGTCCACAGCAGGTGTTAAAAATTCTTTTTTAAATACATCAAATAAATGAATAATAACTCAGGATCTTGATTATTGACTAGGTTCAAGAGTGGGTTCATGAACAGTACAATCTGTGAAGACTTGAAAAGGGAGCCTTCTGAACTTTAGCTCAGATTTGGGGCTATTGTTTGCTTATTCTATGTTGAATACTGATATATGAAAGAAGTAACTTCTTTCTCCAGATTCCAGCCAAAGTGAAATCTGAAAACAAAGGAAGGCTTTGAAATCAGGTGGGTAAAAGTCATGTTTATTGATTGCCTACTTGATCTAGGCTCTGTGCAAGACACAGTAGTAATGTTACCTCCTTTACTCTTCACAAGAAACCTTTCCTATGGATGTTTTCATTCCCATTTTTTTTTAAGAGGGAACTGAGACTCTAAAGCAATAAGTCACTTGTTCAAACTTCACAGCTAGCAATTAGCAGGCTGGAGGTAAGAAGTGAGGGAAAACCAGACTTTGAGTCTCTGTCACCTAGCCTCTCACATACTTTATATGTTGCTGCTACCCCTGGAAAAAAATGGTTTTGTGACATTTTAGGTCCAAGTAATCTCTGTCAAGAAGTGCAATTTGCTTTCTTCTACTTCTGGCAGACAATTGAGAGAAGGGAGGTGTTGTCATTTAGAGGACACATAAAACCAAGGTCTTTGCCACTTATAGTCAATAAAATCTTCACAATGCATTTTCCATGGCTGTTCTGGATAAATTCCAGTTGGAACAATTAGTTTTAATGCCTTTAAATGTCCCCAACACTTTAGGTTGCTTAGAATATTCCAAGTGTCCAGCTAATTTTCAGTACATTACTGACTGTGAACTGTGAATGTCAACTTCCCCCAACCCTCAAGAAGAGAACAAATTCCAAGGAGAAAGATATGCATGTGGTCAACATATTGTAGCAAGCATGAAGGACAGAACCTCACGAGGGCAGAAAGGAGGGAGGCTGTGAGGGAGGAAGAAAGTATAAAAGCTAAAGAAGGAATAAAATATAATAATTTTAAGTATTATCTTAGTCATAGTAATCACAACAGGTTTGCTTATTAGGTTGTATGTATTATTCTATGAGTTTTTTTATTCTGTGAATTTTTAAGCATTCATTCATTCACTCTTCAAAACAACTCTACAGCTTGGCAATATTTTCCCCATTGTTCAGATGTGCAAACTGAGGCATGGAAAATTTAAGTAACTTGTTCTGGATCACTAATATACAAGAAGGGTGAGAAAGGATCAGAAGCCAAATGCACTGAGTCCAGAGTCTATAAACAAATTGATACAAAATGTGATGACATGATCAAGCTTCAATAGGTTTCTTTGGGATAGACAGATGGGGACATAATAGTTCTCCTATGTTTATGGTGCACTGAAGAGGTCTTCTAGCCTTAAATATCTTTTACATTGGTCTATCAGTCATTAAATAAGATTTATTCCAAGTTATTCATTGTGATAACTAAGATATAACTTCCCATTTCACTGAAAATACTGCATACTTTGCTTTGCATATTGGATATTTCTGAGTATCTCTCCTCTTTTCTGGGTTCTAAAATTCAGTGAAGAATAGAGAGATACACCATTAAAAGTAAGCTTGAAATGGAGAATTCAGCTTTAGATGAGAAGACCAAGCAGGGCTTTCTATTGTTTTCCCTATGGAAAAGGACTGAACCCTCACCCAGAATGCAGAAGAATCCTGGATTTACTCAATCACATCTA
This sequence comes from Cryptoprocta ferox, assembly GCA_028646485.1. Lineage (NCBI taxonomy): Eukaryota > Metazoa > Chordata > Mammalia > Carnivora > Eupleridae > Cryptoprocta > Cryptoprocta ferox. The sequence continues at coordinate 60,838,109 of CM053561.1, forward strand.
ACCTGGTCTGCTTATCAAATGAGCAATGCGTGTCCTCAGGGCTTCTCACTCCAAAGATCATGTAGGGTAGGCAGTAAATTAAAGGACAGAATATGAGACTTAACCATGGCAGATAGCTCCTGTTGAAAAAAAGGTGAAGGATGGAGCCATGGAGGATGGGAAATGTATTTTCAGTAACTTTTCCTCATACCAAAAAACAAAAGATCAGGATAACCAGCACTTCCCATGAAATTCACTGGTCCTTATCAACTGACATCCATCTAACAGAAGAAACCAGTGAAGGGACACAGGACTAAAAGGCAGAATGCATTGGTGTGGAGGAACCGGTGGTGTTCTGAACAAGGATATCAATTGGAGAGGCCTGGATGTGCATGGATGCTTGCTGGGTGTCCAGAATACAACATGAAGGCAATATTTGAGTGTGATATGTATGTATGTGATACCATGTGGAAGGGAAGGTTTGAGAGGAGAACTGGGCAATTGCTTAAAATAAGCATAGTTCCTTCTCAATATTACTAATGGCATCTGACTCTAGGGTTAAAACGTAGACCAAAAGGATCATATCAGAGTTTTAAAAGTAACAATGTCAGCTGCTGAGATTTTAGTATTTTTCTAAGAAGCAACCAACATTTAGCTACTTCTATATGTGGCTACTGATATATCTTCATAACAATCAAATGAGCAGTTAATATAATCACTAATAATTCTTTAGGGATTCATCATAGTACTGTTGATACATTTGCTACTTTTAGTCTTAGGGTCCCAAACTAAACATGTATTCCATTGGCAGTCTGTGGTAATTAATTGCAACTGGGTCCAAAACTTGAAAAATTCCAAGGTTGTTTATGATAGTGTGAATGAAAACAAGCTAGTCAGTATTGTTGATGTCATTAAACATTACTCAAAGAGGAAAAGAAAACTATTATGAATGTAGGAGAGCCAATTTGCCTCATTGAAACATATTGAGCTTTCCTTTTCAGAGATTTTATAATCTCAAGTGGTGAATCATTTCACTAAATATTTTTGACTATCAAGCATTTCTCAGAGATTTTTCTTTTAGAAATTGATATCCATTTTTTGAGATTATACATGCAATTAAGGACAATTAGCACTTTTTTTCTAGCTTCACAATGTCAACAAAAACATTAGGATTACCATCTTGATGAACTCTTTTGGCAGGACTGATATTTCAGATGACAATGTATGGATGGATTAATGTGGCCACTCCATGAAATTATAATTGTGTATTCTGATGTTTACAAGCTAACAAACATTGAAACATCAGCTTTTCTTTCTCTCTTCTTGATTTATCTAGGCAATATGAATTAATTTTACACTTGGCATCCCAGTTAATGGGACTGTTGGCTCTATCTGTTCCATTTCATAGAGAAGGTGGGATAGGAACATTTTTTGCTTTCTCCATACATGACTACTAGAAGTTCATGTAATTAAAAGGCACTAAAGCCATTTTATTTTTGTAGACTCTGTTTATTAATAAACTTTGACTCTTTTTCCAATTTTCTTCTTTTGCTCATCTATGTACTCTGACAAAGAGGATTATCAAACCAACAGAAGCACCAAATGTCAGATGTTGAGGAACCTGGGAGACCAGCTGGTTCCTCAGGTTGCAAAACCCCCGGTGATCCAAGGTCACAATTTAAATTGACAGCAGAATAGAAATTAGGTCTCAGTTTTCTGGACTACGAGGTATTTCTATTATGCAAATCTTTTTGGGGTATTTACCAAAAGGCAAAGTAGATAAACATACATTACTTATGTTACCATTCCCTACTATGTGCCCAAACCTGTGCTGCAGCCCTGGGGACATAGTTGTGAGCAAGACAGACACAATCCCTGTCCATGAAATAAAATGCAAGATAGTAAGATATCAAACATTATCATAAATATAATCAGAATCTATTTAAGGGTCTACAGCAAAAGTTTGACAGGATCAGAATTGCCTATTTATTAGCCTCTTGCTGGCTTCTGGGTAGAGAATTATATAGATGGATAAGAGTGCCATCAGAGAGCATGGCAAAGGTGAAAAGAATTATCATGTTGGAGATGGAAAGTATTTGGGAAATATTTAGGAAGGCGCAGCCCTAATTTGCCAAGTCCTAACTTGGAAATGGGGATGAATAAAGGGAGGAGCCAAAGGTAACTTCCCATTCTCTGAATTGAGCCTCTTTGTTGATGGTGTTGATCTTCACTGTGTGGGGAAAACAATGTATTCAGTTAGGGTGACACACCCAAGGAGAGATGTCCATTCAGCAGTGGGAAGTTAAGGTCATGGCACAAGGTATCGAATCATTAGTGTAGGGATAGTAAAGGAAGCCATAATAATGAAAGCGTCCACCAATAGATCAAGTATGGAATGAAAAAGGAGTGGCTGAGAGAACAGTCCTCAGAGCATCTCTCTGACAAAAAAAGCAAAAAAGGGAGGAAATCCTGCAGAGGAGGGTGAGGAGTTGTCAGAGATTTAAGGGGAAAAATCCCTAAAGGACCAGTCTATGAAAGAAAGAATAACCAATAGTGTTAAATATTGCCAGAATATAAGAAGAATAAAGATTGAAAAGAGTCCAGTTGCTTTTGTCCTAGGTGTAAAAGTTTCTGTGACATTATAGGGGAAATGAGCTGAATTATAATGGGGTGAAGAATATATGGCTATAATAGACAGAAACCAGTTTTTCAAGAACCTCCTTTTGGGAAGAGTAGTGGAGAAACATGATGATAGAGGAGGCTAGGTGCTCCTGGGAAGGTATTTTAATCACTTAAAAAATATTTTAACCATCTCTTTTATATCGGGTTAGAGCTTTTGTATTTTTCTTAGTTTTTATATTTAGCACTAAGTAAATAATTTAGTAAGCATTAATTATGATTAAGTACTTATAAAAGAAAGCTGTCTGATGCAATTCAAGGCCAGGGACTCTATCAGGCTTAAGAAACAACTGGAACCTGAAGTTTTACCACCACCAGGGGTCTCTCCTTGTTGCTTGACTCAGATCTCCTCTCCATAGCTACCTCCTTCCTCGCCCCCTTTTATGTAGATTGCTCCTTCCCTTTGTGGGAGCCATAGTCCAAGATCTTTATTATTTCTTCCCCAGACATTAGAATCACACAAAAACTATTATTTTTTTTTAGTCCAAAAAATGAGAGGAGTAGATTAATATGGCTTGGCTTTGGGGTCCATCCTGAATCAATCAACTGAATCAGACCAATGTGTCACAAAATTGTGCTTACTCTATGGTAACCATGAGACGGATGATGGGGGTAAGGATTGGGTGGGGGTTACATCCCATAAAAACGCAGCTTTGAACAGATGAAACAAAATAACAATACATAAACAGCAATAGGCCATATCAATGGGTGGTCTCAATACATTTATAATTAAATAGTCGGCTACTATAATATTATAGTTTATTATGTTCTGGTCCCTGTATTCTAGATATCCCCCCCTCCAAGCATAAGATTAAATGGACCTTTTCCAGACTTTTTAAATTTTATCTTTGTCAGAGGGCACTGCAAGTCCTTTCCTGTCATCAAATTGACTACTCCCAGTATCTCTCTCTCTCTCCCTCTCTCTCTCTCTCTCTCTCTCTCTCTCTCTCTCTCTCTCTCACACACACACACACAGCAGTCACGTACCACTTGTATGGGAGCACTTTCATCCACTTCTGTATTTTCCCCTAACAACCCCTTTCTTTCACCCTTCTACCCAGGGTAAGAGTGTTCTTGGAACTCCTTGCTTAGCAGTGTTCTTCTGAGGAAATAAACTCCTCTGAAAGGATAAAAAGATCACTCTGACTCCCTACTCTTCACAGGATCCCCCAAATTTTTCCACTTGCTTCTTTAATTAAAACTATGAATAAATAATAAAGATTAAGTATAATTCAGAAGAAATACTAAATTATAAAAATTTTTACATACATGATTTTAAGTAAGTATATTGTTTCTTAGCTATATTAATCTCATTCCTTTCTCAAATTTTTCAAATTTGCATTGACTTTAACTAGCATACTCTCTCTAGGAAGCTTAGCACAGCTCTGTCCCTCTTCCCTTTGGGTCCCTGCTCAAATACCACCTCATCAGAGAGACAGTTTTTCTTTTTTTTTTTTAATGTTTATTTATTTATGTTGAGAGAGAGAGAGAGAGAGAGAGAGAGAGAGAGAGAGAATCCCAAGGAGGCTCCATGCTATAAGCACAGACCCAGTCCCAGACCTCAATCCCACAAATCATGAGATTATGACCAGTCCCAGACCTCAATCCCACAAATCACGAGATTATGACCTGAGTGAAATTCAAGAGTCAGATGCTCAACTGACTAAGCCACCCAGGTGCACAAGACAGTTAGTCTGAAGTTAAAGAGTGCCCCTTGACTTTTTCTGTCCCATTAATTCTTATTGGACTGGCCCACTAGATTGTAAGCTCCATGAGGGCAATGTTCTTGTCTGTTTATTTGCCATTGTATCTCCAGCACTTAAAATAATTCCTGACATATAAAAGCATTAAAGTATTTTAATGGAGTGTAAACACTGATGAATAAATAAATCTGCACCTTTCAGAAACAATGCTAAGAAAAGACTGATTAAATCCTGATTGTAGAGTGGAATGACCTAAATTCAAAGGAGTTTGTGACAGACTGATATCACACCACTGGTGAAGACTGGAGAAAGATAACCACCACTGCTTTTTCCTTTTATGCAGCATGTCTTGTAACTACTCAATGAAGCACCAGTGGAACTCTACAGTAAGCCTTTGGGGAATCTGGATTACTATGTGGACCTATGACTCACAGAAACCTGGGTTCCAATTCCAAAGCCCTGACCTCCATCCCTATCAGAAACATGACCATGTACTAGTTTCTTAACTTTTCTGTGGATCCTCTCTTGAACGAAGAATAATACTTACTTTGCAGATGATTTACAAGGCTTAAGTGATGGATAGAAAGTGAGTAAGCCAGAAAGGGTTCTTTTGAAGAAAGACTTCAAAAATATTAAATATTATTATTTTCCTAGGATACAGATAATTGAGGTTCTGCTTTCTCACTGGAGTTCAATAATGAACCAATAGACCTCAGAAGAAAATGTGCTATGTCCTTGGCAAGAAAATACCACACAAAGTGATAGAGGACAGGATAAGTTACTTCCAACCTGGCCATGACCAGAAACATAAAAGGATAAAACACCTGTCTGTCAGGCATCTCAAAGACCAGATTCACATCTGATCTAATATCAGCCAGAAATGCCAAAAATGGCTTGAATATGGATGATTTAAACCTCCTCTCAATGGAGACTTTGGTGCAAATTAGGGAAGGTCACATTTTTAGAGGAGCAATTAGAAAACTCTGCCCCTATAGTGTGAAGAAATTCCCATAGGCATCCACCTTTGGAAGCAGGGGGCATTGGCTCAGAGCCTGCAAGAAGAGTAAACATAGACTACATTTTAACCCTGTCCTATGTCCAGGGAGTTTTTGTGCAGTGTCCTAATTCTGCTCGGAGCAGATGCCACATAGGGGGTCCAGCCTACAGGACACAACACCATGCCTCAGAAAACCACCCCACCAAGTGTTTCTGAAAGATTAATATAAGGCAGAGAAGGGTGAAAAAAGAGATTGTGAGGTTCTTCTCTTCTGTACAGAATGCAACTTCACCAGCTTCGTTTTACAGAGGCTGTGGGAATTTGTCTGGGAGAGAAGTCAGTGGCACTTTGCTTCAACAGATAGTTCTGTTCCAAACACCTGCAAGAAACAAAGCCATTCTTCCCTCCTCAGATTACGTGGATCCTTATTTTCCTAGTTTTATTACTGCTTTTCCAAAAAAAAAAAAAAGAGAGAGAAAGAAATGGAGGCTCTTGTTGGTATAAGGTCTTTGATTTCTGGATGCTTTATCATTTTCCTGTAAACATTCCTGCCTCTCTCATTTTGAACCTGAAGGTCAAAGGAAAGATTTGGGAGCATAGAAAACAGAGTTCCATTCTACCTGTTCTGCCAGAAAGTCAGGAACAAATTGGGACAAGAAGAGCTATGGCTTCTAAATATATGCTTCTGTTTTCTGATATCTTTGGGGAATTTGGCAAAGATCCTGTCTAATTTTCTGCACTGAAACTCAAGTTGGCTTGATGTGTAATGTTTCCTTCCCTGCTCAAGAAACTTGTAGCAAGAGTTGCCAATTTCATCCAGTTTAAGATCCTCTGCCTATATGCCTAAGTTCTCCTTTGTTTTCTTTTTTCCATTTTTTTCCCATTTTTTTGTTTGTTTGTTTATTCTGTTCAATTCATCACTATTTTTTTTCTCCTTTTCAGAAAGCCCTCTCCTCTGGGCAGCCTAGTTTCCTCACTGCCAGATTTATTTTGTCAAAAAAATATTTCCCCTTTATCTTAAAAACTAACTTAAGTTACAACAAATAATACATAAATATTTGCTATGGAAAAAAATCTGAAAACATTAGTAAGCCTATGTGGTAGAGAATGGTTGGTTGCTCACCAAGCCTAGTTCATCTTCATGGCTGACTTCCTTGCATTGGATTCATATTATAAAAGGTGTTTCCCAGATGGTGGCAGTGGGGAGTGGGTGTGCTTCTCAATTTTCTCTGTTACCTCATTTGCCAGTTGGCTGATGACAGTGTAATTTCCAAAGCATGGATTAAACACAGTGGGACCATAACCTGGAGAACTGTGATCCCTGAGCCACTCAGGGGAGTTAGGTAGTTAGGAACATCTCTGTTGGACTTTTCATGTAGAATGTAAGGGAAAGAAACCTTTATTGTCCTGGGACTCAGACTGGGAACCATTTGCTACAGAGCTAGTCTATTTTTCAAAACACAGGCTATTTTAAGGTTGAAAAAATAAATTGATACTGTCTCAGACTCTTACCTTTAATTAAATGAGCAAAATTTAACTCCACCCCCTAAGAAGTAATTATTAATAGCAATTAAACAAAGGGAAAGACAGAGTACAAGGCAGGGGCTCTCACACTTGTCTGCTTATTAGAATTTCCTGGGTAATTAAAAAATATATAAGGATGGCATGATCCCACTCCCGACCCAGTAACCAAATTTTCTGAGAGATAAGACCTAGCTATTTGCATTAAAAAATTCCCAGGTGAGTCTAATATGCATCTAGGATTTAGAACTGAAATTGACAGTCTTCAAACACAAGTGCACAGGAAAGAAACAGAACTCTCTGGAAGGAAGCAGGGAGCTACAGTGAACCTGATTCTCACTCAGATCCCCACCCCTACAAGCAGTCTTTGTTGCAACAAAATTTCAAGAATCGTTACTAGTATATCAACTGGGGGAAAAAACACAATTAATATTTATGTTTTTCACCTTTTTTGACATAAGAGAATTGCAAGCTGTTAAAAAGGGAACATGCAGACTGCCTCTAACAAATGCTGAGATTTCAGGGTGACATACCGAAATGCAGAACTGATGTAATTTCCAAGGGTTCACTCCCTAAAAGTAAAGTAAGAAAGAAAAAGAAGGAAGTGTTACAGACTGGTGGGAGAGACGCTGGTCCCTGTCTCACTGAGTTGAAGAAGGAATCTCTCCCATGGAGAGCAGAGAGTGAGCAAAGCAATACAGTTTATTGAAGGAATGCATAAAGCTCTCAAGAGTGAGAGGGGTCCCTACTGAGTAGCCACCAAAGATTTTTGTCCCTGACTTTTTATTCAGACCTTATCAGAAAATTTGTGAGACTCCACTCATGGCACCCAGCCCAGGAGGATCTGGAAACCTTCATTCCCCCATCCCCAATCCCTCTGCTTCTTCTGCCTCCCACTTGCAGCTGCAGTCTGCCTCCCTGAGGCTCCCTTATCTCTCCCTGCCCAGTGTTACCCTTTCCTATTCAGAAGGAAGGAGAGAGGGGATCACAGAAAATAAAAACAATCAGATCATTCCAAAGAAAACAGGGAAAATAGTCACAGTTTCTTTGTTTAAGGCCACTATGTAAAACTAATTTTAATTCTATGAAACAAGAATTGAAAGACTAGAGGAAAGGAAGACGAAAGGAGATGGGATAGAAAGCTGCAGATCTGAGTCATCTGGGTGGCTCAGTCGGTTAAACACCTGACTTGATTCAGCTCAGGTCATGATCTCATGGTTCATGGGTTTGATCCCCCCATTGGGCTCTGTGCTGACAGCTTGGAGCCTGGAGCCTGTTGCAGATTCTGTGTCTCCTTCTCTCTCTGTCCTCCCCCGGTTATGTTCTGTCAGTCTGTCCTTCTCTCCCTCAAAAATAAATAAACACTAAAAAATTAAAAACAAAAGGAAAACTTCAGATCTGGATAGAAATTTTGGATGATAATAGCAAGAGTAAAAAATGAATGGTAAAAAAAAGGTACAGAGAAGAAAACTATTATTGACAGAAGGGGAAGATTTAAATTAATTGCAACACAAGTATATTTTTTTTAAGAAAGAAAAATAACTTGATAAATGCATTCTAATATAAGAATAACTAGAGTATTTGAGTAAATGCAAAAGAGAAATTCATTCAATTATGTAATAAAATATATCCTGGATTTTAAAAAATGAGAGCTATATCTAAATATTGAAAGATCATGAAAATTTGATAAAAACATTGAAGGTGCTAGTTAAGCTCCTGAGCATCAAGAATAACCCTGAAGATACTTTAGGAAAGAAAAGAAAGAAAAGAAAAGAGGAGAAAAGAAAAGAAAAGAAGGAAAGAAATGAAAGAAAGAAAGAAAGAAAGAAAGAAAAGGAAAAAAGGAATAAAAAAGCACTTATAAGGTAAAAAAAAAATCAGTTGGACTTAGTATTGCTCTACACCAACAATGTTCTGAATACAAAATAGGGTGATCCAAGAATATCCAAATTAGAAGGCAACAGGCAGGCAGTCTCAAGCATAAAATATATCAGAGAACAAAGTGCCCATGAATCCTTCTTGAATTAAAACGTTCTAATGTTCAAATCCTGTGATTTAAAATATTTTAAAAACTCTCTCAGGATTGGATAAACTGTGAAAAGGATTGATGGTGGGCAGTTAATAAGTTTCTGTTTTATATCAGATGATGCTTATAGAATAGGCTGCTAAAGTTGGTAGTGGAAAATAAGAGTGTGACTTAAACATGGGATGGGAACAGGTGTGGTGCTGGTACTGTCACCCTCTACCAGAGGCAGGAATGAGGTCACAATAAATTGAAACATGATGTTAAAGAAACACATTATGTTTGTTTCCTTATTTTCCCCTTAGTCTTTTATTCTTTAACTTTAAGTTGTAACTTTGGAACTAGTATCTCTCTGAGGTAATGCATCATAGGTTTTTAAATTCAAGAACGACTTCAGTGTACTATCTTCTGTTAATTTAAATACAATTTAAATTAATACTTTTTATACTTAAAAAAATCATCTATACAGTCTGAATTCATACTTAGAAAATCATCCTGTCTATATATCCACTCACTCTCTCTGTAGAAACTCTTTGGGATGATGGCCACCAAATATAAAAGATAGCTATTTTATGGGTGGAATGAAAATTTTATTTTTGTGTAGTTTTCCACATTGTTTGACATATTTCTAGTAAGCATGCATTATTTTTACAAATTATAAAGTGGAAGAAAAAAGAAATAGTTGACTGTGGTTAATTATCAGTAACAGTGTAGCAGGATTCTCACACAGAGAGTCGTGACCCTGAGGATTTTTTTTTTTAGGAAGCAATTTTATTCGTGCCAGCATGGCTCATTCAGTTGGGTTTGTACCGGAAGAATTGAGCCCTGAATGCCAAATGGCATGTGTTTTTTAATATATTTTCTACTTCTTTGTCTCCCATATATGGTTACACACAAACATGTAGTCTGATTAAGCTGTCTCATGTTACAAGGTTGTGAGGAATGTTGTTGCGTAGGCATATAGCCAAGTTGCTTTGAAGGTTTTTTTTTCTTTTTTCTTTTTTTCCTTTAGGGAAGGTCCCTACCACAATAGCAATATGAATGCTTACTATTTTCTTTTTTTCTGCATTTTTAATTATCTCTCTTAAAAAAGATAAATATCTGGAGTCTCCTTTGATGACATTTGAAATCTTGTTACTTTCCTGGGGATATTCCTTGTTAACCAGTGTGGTGTGTTTCCTTCCAGATTGTTTTTTAATGTATGTACTAACATATTTACATATGTAATTTCATTTTTAGTTGTGTCTCTGTAATATTTTGTGATACGTATTTTGTTCTACTACTTTCTCTTTTAAGTTTATTACCAAGATCTTTACAAAGAAGGTAAAGATCTACCTTATTCTTTAAACTCTGTTTAATATTTCATAATACAGCCATGCCACATTTTAAGTATTCCTTCCTTGTTTGTCATTTAGTTTCTTCCAGATCTTTGCAATTTAAATAGATGCTAAAATGAGCATCACCGTGCATGCCTTTTGAGTCACTAGTGTGTTTCTTTAAGGTAGATGTTGAGACATGAAAATGATGGATCATTAGGAACATAGACTTTTTTTCTTTTTTTCTTCAAATTGCTATCCAAAGTGTTTTTACAAATTTATATCCTCATCAGCAGGATCATACCTTTCTAAACGAACTATTTTCATTCTCTTATGCTTACTCCACATAACCTCCCTACTTCAGTTCACATTTTGCAAATCTTATATTTAGAGTAAATTGATGATCTAGCAAATGTTTGTGACTCAGTCTCAGTCTGTGTGTGTGTGTGTGTGTGTATGTGTGTGTGTGTGTGTGTGTGTGTGTGTGTGATGGTCTTGTGGGGGATACAGAAATACTAATAAATAATTGAGCCATCAGAAAAGTAAGAATAATATTATCACCTCAAGTTTTAGTGTATGTCCAAGCATATTTGAATTGTCCTTTAAGATAAGAGTGTGTTCTCTAAGTATGGCTGGATGATGAGTCATGTATTTAAAATAAGGTATTCGAAGGACATGGATTATGATCTCAAAAACCTTCCAGAAGCCAGGGAAGGAACATAAAGTAGTGAAACTGGTCAAGGATAAGGCCAATAGCCTAAGAGCAGGTAATGTCTTGGCCATTTCGTTGGGAGATAATAGACAGTTGGAAGTATGACAGACTGAAGGGCTCAATAGCTATGTAGAATTTCTACATTTATATGTAGGATATTGATTTGAAAACATTTTCTAAAATGCTGTATAAAATACTCACAGATAATCACTGGTCCTTGTACCTCCTTATGTTCCAATTATTAAGGGTGCAGCTACCTTGCATTCTTTCTTGTATGTCTCTCCTTCCCCTGCTGCAGAGGCTGTCAGCAGGTCTTCAGACTCTCCAGTCCCCCAGCCATGAGCCCTCTGGCTTCTCCACTCCTCACAAGAGGCAACATGAACAATAAGTATCATTTTTGATGAGAACAAAATTTGGCACTTCTCTCTAGGGAATAGAGTTACAGTGATCACCATAGTAACTAGACAAAAATATAATTTGTGCCATATATTTGAAGATAATATGGTGCAGAGGTCATGCCTTAGAAGAACAGAAGAAAGAAGATGGGCAAGAAAAATGTAAAATTTAAGTTTTTTGTAGAACAGATTAAATTGAGTTACAGAATACCAGTTTTGCATCATCAAGAGTTCCTTTTACAGTAGTACAAAATGAGGTCCAGAGAGGTTATGTGACTATTCCAATGTTACCCAGTAAAGCTGAGGTGTTAGTCCCTATCTCCTAAACTCAAGGCTTTCTTTTTCTTCTTTCTATTTTTAAAAAAATTTTAATGTTTGTTTTTGAGAGAGAGAGAGAGAGAGAGAATGCAAGTGTGGGAGGGGCAGATAGAGAGGGAGACACAGAATCTGAAGCAGGTTCCAGGCTCTGAGCTGTCAGCACAGAGCCTGAGGTGGGGCTCGAATTCACAAACTATGAAGTCGTGACCTGAGCTGAAGTTGGACATTTAACTGACAGAACCACCCAGGTGCCCCTCTAATTTAAATAGTTGCCCCAAAGTGCTGGATAAATATATTTAATGAAATATAGTATTTTCTTGTTTTCAGAATTATACTGGGCAATATTTCATGTAGTGCTCTGTCTAGTGTTCTTACAGAAGCCAACTTTGGTATAGGAATTTTGTTTGGGAGCAGATTCTAGGACACATTGGTAGCTAATTGAGGAGAGGATATAAGAGAGAGGAGGCAGTCAATAGGATGTATTATCAAGCATGGTACCATTTTGTGTACAAGGCTTAAACTTTCTGGAGAACTCTTGAAGCCAGTGTAATACACATGTCTTAGAGTTAACTTCACCCAAAGATTGAGAAAACATTTGTAATTACTACTATTAATCATTTGCTGAGTTTGCTCCCAGTTGGTACTGACTCTCTGAAATGTTCAGCATTCTAGACATGTAGGCAGAGCTAGCAGCGTTTGAAGAGAACATTTTCAAGCAAAGAGATACATTTGATGGTAGTTGGAGAAGAGTGTGGTTCAGGGAACAGAGGCTAGGCAGCATGGCTTCTACTAGAGTCCAGCTTCTGTACTGTGCATCCAGTTAGCAGCATCTTAAATGTGTTCCAACCTGCCATGAACACATCAATGTATGACCTATCACTGAGTTTCTGCTGCTGCAGTTGTTGTCAAGTTGCTTACTGCTCTTCAACATGTCTCTCCTCTACCAAGCATTGTAAAATCCCCTTCAAGCTTGTCCAGTTCTTGGCTACACTACATTGATTAGGCTGTGTGATAAACCAGACCTGGATCCCTATAGGATCTGATCTATTTACCATGCCCTTACTAAGCTCTCGTTCTAACTGTGCATGGTTCTAAATGGGGACAGAAGAACCAAAATATATCCCAGTGAATACCCCAAATTACAGATATCTCTTCTGTCTCAATGTAGCATTAACCAGATCTCATGATAATTGGGAAGATTACTACTACCAGAATAGCAACTCCTTTCTTTGACTGCTCATATAATGTCAGTAAGAGACCAAATGTCCAACAGCAGCTATATTATCAGGTTTAATATAGCTTTTATTTTATCCCTTAGCAGGAGCATTCTCATCCTGGACCTCTGAACTTCTAATTCAGCAGAGAATAGAGTCCCCAAATGCATTACTAAGAGCAATGCAAGTAGACCCGTTCCTAAGTCCAGCTTCTGGTTTCCCACTCCTGCTTTTCACATATTAGGGAAATTACCCCATATAATTGCCGTTGTTTCAAAGTATAAAACAGGTTTTAAAGGACAGCATCTCAAGCCCTCAAAAGATCATCCTCACCTGGTGCCTTAGATAAACTTTTAGGAGGTCATTTCAAAATTGTATTAACTGGTAGTGTCTTAGAGATATGTAAATGGTAGGATGAGTGGATTCTGTGGCCATTTGCATTTTTTGCATCTCCTTCACAGTGAAATGGGCACCACGATACTCAGCACATTATGAAAAACTCCCATTGTGTATTCACTTGACAGGCAGTGGTCAGGTGGATAATATATACAAGATGAGGTAATATACTGCCCTCCTCATTCATTTATTCAATTATTCATTCACTAATATATTCCTCCTTCCTTCATTCATTTAATTAAGTGAATTATTACCATGAATGGTAATATAATCTTATGTGCCAAGTTCAATGCCTTTTTCATATGTAGGCACCTGGGTAAACATGACAACATCAAGGTATGGACTATATCCAGAAGCCCAGAAGATACCCTGATACATATTTCAAGTCAATACTTCCACAGAGGGAAACTTCTTAGGCTCAAACTTAGATAAATACATAGATTATCTTAAACCTGTTCTTAAACATCATATAAACAGAATCTTAGGACTTATGCAATTTGTTTCTGGCTTCTTTAGCTGAACATAAAGCTTGTGAACTTCATCTATGTTGTTAGTTGTATCAATAATTTGTTCTTTTTAAGAACATACAACAATTTACCCATTCTGGTTTTAATGAGCATTTGTTATATTTCTAGTTTGGAGTCATTATGAAAAAAGTATGCTTATATTTTGGTAGATTTATTTACTTATTTATTCAGGGTATGTTTCAAGGAGTGGAGACCTTGGACTATAGTATAGGTATGTTTAGCTTTAATAAATTCTACAAAATAGTTTTCCCAAGTGGTTGAAATTAATTTTCACTCCCAGTAATATTCAAAGGTTCCAGCCAGCATTCCTGCCAGCATTAGTATTTTAAGTCTTTTTATTTTATTCATCTAGTGGGAGTGTAGAGGTATCATATTATGCTACTATTTGCATTGCCATGGTAAGTAATGATGTTGAGCAACTTTTGATACACTTATTAGCCATTTAGTTATCCTCTTTTATAAAGAGACTGTTCAAAATTTTCCCTCATGTTTTAACTGAGTGGTTTGGTTATATATACATACATACATATATGTGTGTGTGTGTGTATATATATATATATATATATATATATATATATATATATATATTCTGGATATAGGGGTTTTTTTTTCAGATATATTCTGTTATCAAAAAATATTCTTGGGTTTCCTGGGTGGCTCAGTGGGTTAAGCATCCAACTTTTGATTTTGGCTTAGGTCATGACCTTGCAGTTCATGAGATCAAGCCCTGTGTTGGGCTCTGAGCTGACTATGTGGAGCCTGCTTGGGATTTTCTCTCTCTCTCTCTCTCTCTCTCTCTTTCTCTCTCTCTCTCGATAAATAAGTAAACATTAAAAAATATTATTGAAATCATCACTTATGTCTCTATGTTTTTTTTTTTAATTTTAGAGAGAGGGAGGGCATGCAAGTAAGGGAGAGGGAGAGAGTGATAGAGAGAGACTCTTAGGCAGGTTCCATGCTTAACTGCATCCCATGACCATGGAATCATGACTTGAGCTTAAATCTAGAGTTGGATGCTCAACCAACTGAGTCACACAGATGCCCTGTGTCTTTCTATGTTAATATGTGCATTTGTAGCTTGCTTAAAATATCCTTAGGTTATGAAGATATCATCTTACATCTTATAGAAAGATTTAAAACTGTAATAATGTTCATATTTAGGTGTATGATTCATTTCTAATTAAATGTTTATAATAGGACTTAAGGATACAGTTCTTATATAATTGCTTCCCCATGATTTAATGCCAAGCACATCGTTTCTACCACAGAATTATATAGACACACCTTTTGTCATAAATCAAGTGCCCATTATATATTAATATATTTTGGGATGCTATTATAATCTATCAGTCGATTTGTTCATGTTTCTGCCAATATAAGATTTAAATAATTATTGTATTTCATAATAAATCTTAACATCTGGTTGCATAATTACTCTAACTTTATCTTCAGGATTGTCTTGGGTCTTATAGAGCTTTGTATTTCCCTATAAATTTCAGATTCAATTTGCTAATTTTCACACATTTATAAATCAGTATCATGATTCTGAGATTTTGCTCTTGAATATGCATTCAGAAACTTTCTTAAATTTGTTTTTAACTTTCAGAGTTTGTTAGTAGATAGAAAAACTTCAACATAGTCTTAAGATTAATGGGTTAAGAGAGTTTTCTTCTTTCTGATATCTGTCTGTCTTTCTTATATATCTATCATCTATCTTTATTGCCTGACTGCAGTCACTAAGACATCAAATACAGTATTGAAAAGAATCTTCTTTCTATTTTGCTTCCCTTTCTACTACCACTATCTGTCCTCTGAGGGGCTGGTACCTCCTTTTCCATAGCACTGGCCTTCTGAGTTTTCTTTCCAGTCTCTCACGTGCATCATACTTCTTAGTTCTGCAAATCTTGAAAGAAAATGCATTTTCATTAGATCCCGTTATTTTTTCCTTACCCACATATCATTCCATGCCCTATTTTCTGTGCTGTTCTCTACATGGGGAAACATGATTTTGCATGTAGTGGATATCCAGACATAACCCTAAAGAAAGCCAGGAGGTTTATAAGGAACCCCAGAGTCCTAAGAATTATTCTAGAGATAGAGAATGAATTGGTCCACCATAGGATCTTTGTGACTATGACTCTCTTCAAGGGGCAAGAGGGAAACAGGAGGCTGGCTATACCCCCACCCCACAGACTGGTAGAGTTATCAGTCTCTCTTCAGTCAAAGTATACTTGAATTTGAGGGTAGTAGGGGTTCCTGCTCCTTGTCTCCACAGATCTGACACTTTCCCAATACCTTTCTTCCATAATCTACCCAGGGTTAATGTGCCAATAGTTGAACAATATCTCATTTCTCCCCAGGAAAACATTTACTCACACTGTGAAATACCTATGTTACTTGTATTGCCACTCTTAATACAATTGATTTTACCCAAACTACTTATTAATATAATGTGTAATTCCCAAATGCCTTGGATAACCCTGCTCTGACTAAATGTTATTTAAAAGCATGCTTTAGAAAAAAAATGCCACAAATTATTCCTCCTTGATTATTTTAATTTTCTTTTATCATATCTTGGCAATGCATAATAAGCATACATTGAAATAATGAGACATTATACAGCATGGATTAATTATCACAATAATAACAGATTCTGTGGCTGTGATGTAGAGCTAACAATAGGCATTTGGGACAAAATTTGAAAAAAAATTAAAATTACTTATTTTTCCCCCCAAACAATACAGGTATTATAAATGTTTTGCAAAGATTTGCTTTATTTTTCTTTTTTATGCATTTTCTTTAGTTCTTCTAGAAACAGCAACTCTTGTCCTAGTAAGGGAAAAGACATGAGCTGATGACCTTCTAGAACACAGAAGCTGTTCAAGGGACTACCACAAGTGTCACCTACCCATGTGATTTATTTCTTGGCTGATATTCTTTTTTTTGTTCTTGTTTTAAATTCTTTTTTTTCTTTTCCTTTTTGGCAGGAAAAGACAATCATTGAAAGGCTTTTTCAGTTAACTCTTGATCCTTTTTTTGATTTGTGTAGTCTTCAAATTTCATCTCTACTTGTCACACGTTCCATCTAGCCAGATGTAGTAACAACATACTGAGATGCATCAGAATAGTGCTTAGTTACTTGTGCTCTGGAATCAAACTTCATTATTTTAAGTCCCAATTGTACTATTTACTAGCTCACTGCAGGGAAGTTACTGAACACTAATTTCCTGATATGTATCCTTACATAGACAAGTCCATAGTATCTATTTAGCTATTCCAAATATCTGTATCTTATGTATACCCTAGTTTCTCGCCATGGAAAAAATAGATATAAATATGGAAGCAATGATGAATTCTGTGAGAATGGACTGAACTAGAAGTTTTAACTATACCAGCTGGTAAATGGATCTCAAAGTAAGAAAGGACCCCAGTTTATGGTTTCTTCTCACACATTTTAATGCATACATTCCTAAGAGCATTACTCTTTCTGGATGATACCATCCTTGTGTCTAATTTTAAGTTAGTATGTCAAAGTGATTCTATGTGATGCTACTTATTTTTTTTTATTTGTTGTTGCAATTCAGATGGCCACTGAGGGCCTCACTATCTTTAAGTGCCTAGGTAAAAATTTAAACAAATTTAATAACTAATTTAAATCTCTACCAATTGGATGTATGTGTCCTTCTCCAAGATATTAACAAAATACCATGAGACTTCTGATTCTGTATTACTTGCTGATTCTATATTAGGAATCACTAAGTTTCTGCTTCTCTGTGATGCACTCTCTCTCCGAAGAACTATCAACTTGACATTAAACTCAGTATGTTCTTGCGGCTCTAATAGACTTGTCAGAGGGTTTTTTGAGTTCCAGAGGGGACCAGAAAAAGATAGGATTAACATAATGTCTTATACAACATTCATCAACTTTTGGCTTGTCTCTTCTGCCTATCAATTCTATCTTTATTTACACTTTATTCTGGATTATTCCCAAGAATTCAAAATTCTTCTGTTTATAATTCAGTTTCTCCTCTATGTGACATCTTGCTGCTTTGCACCCATTCAGAATAGTGGAGACTTCACAAGGATTTTGGGGGGGGTCAAAGACGTAAGGAAATGAGTGATATTATATAATATAAAAAGGGTAGACTTATACAGAGGGATGCCATAAATATCTCTTTTAATTTGTTAAAACATGTTCATATATATATGAAGGTTTGGAATGGCTTCTGCAAGTTTTGCTCAGTGAGATAACAATCATATTTATAATCATAGTTAAAGATTTTATAGAAATTACTCTTATGTAGTATTCTGAATAGCTAGAAATATCTTCAGACTTTCATCACTTTATGAACTATTGTTGTAGATTGCTATGGAGAGGTTTCAAGGATAGGAGAGGCTGAGTTATATTTTCTGAGGATAATTTGAGTTTTAGCATCTAATTTCCAATTCTGTGTTTCTCTAATATGATTCACAGCATATCTGGGAGAGAATTATCTAATTAAAAATTCTTGCATCTATGATCAGACTTCCTTCCCAGGAACACTCAATAGTGCCTCTCAGTGCCAAAGAATGTCATTCCAGCAGAGCTCAGCACATTACTATCCCATAAAATAACATGTCCTACATAGACACTGTGCCTAAAACATTTAAGAGATTTTTTTTTACTGTAACTAACATCAATATAATCATACTAATGTAAAGAATAATGGCCTAAACTATAATGGCATTTAAATTTAAACTTGAAGCTTCAAATTAAACACCTGTAGGCATGATATGGTGTCACAACAATGCCATAAAGACCCATTTTTTTTTCTGTTCTTCCATCCCAGTATGTTGATGAACTCACTCCTTATATTTGCAACATGATTCCCTCCTCCAAGCATCATTATCTCATGCTATAGAGTCCAGAATTGGAAAATGAGGGCAGGAGTAAAATATGGGTTTTCCTTTACAAATATTTTATTTTGGAGTAAAACATTTTTTTATATCAAATGGATCTTTTTATTTTATTGAACAGAATTAGGTCATGTAACCTCCTTTAGATTGAGGGAAGGCTGATAATGTATCTTTCTGCAACCCTCCCCCTCACCTTTTATAAACATCCAGCTTGCAAGAAGGTTAAATTCACAAAGCATGATATCCAATAAAAAATTATCAGGCACGAAAAGAGGGAGTAAAAAAGACTCATAATCAGGAGAAAAATTAATCAATACAAACACATCCAGAAATGACTAAAACGACAAACTTGATATACAATGGTATTGTAACAGTTATTATAAATATTATCATTATTATAAAAATATAGCATGTATTCAAGATGCTAGTGTAAATGCTGTACAGGTTAAGTAGAGGCATAGAAGATACAAAAAATATCCAAATCAAATTTTTAGAGATGAGAATTAGAATGTTTGATGTGAAAATTATAATAGAAGAGATTAATGGTAAATTATGATTGGTAAACTCAAAGATGTAGTAGTTGAAACCATTTAAAATGAGTAACAGAGGAAAATGACAAATTCAAAGATACATCATCCAAATACATGATCAACATACAAATAATTCAGTTGTGTTTCCTATAGTAGAATGAAAAATAAAAGTCTCAAATTAAAAAATACCATTTATAATAAATCAAAATACAAAATACTTAGGAGTAAATCTGACAAAAGATGTGTAACACCTAAATACAGAATATCAGAAAATATTGCTCATTGAAGTTACAGTAGACTTAAATAAATGGAAATTTAGGTCATGTTCATGGATTAGGAGATTCAATATTGTTCAGATGTCAGTCCCCCCCCCCCTTCAATTATCTGTATGGTTAACACAATGCTAATCCCAGCAGGCATTAGTTGGTAAAACTTAATGAGCTTTGTTTTAAAATTCATAAGGAAATGGAAAGTATCTAGAATTGCCTCTACAACTTTGAAAGAGAAGTTGGTGACCTCAACTACCTGACATCAAAATTTTAAAATAGGGGCACCTTGGTGGCTCAGTTGTTTAAGTGTCCCACTTTGGATCAGGTCATGATCTCACGGTTTGTGGGTTCTAGTCCCATGCCAGGATCTATACAGCTCAGAGCCTGGAACCTTCTTCTGATTCTGTGTCTCCCTCTCTCTCTGCCCCTCTCCCACTCATGCACACATTCTCTCTCTCTCTCTCTCTCTCTCCCTCTCTCTCAAAAATAAACATTAAAATTTTTTTAATTTAAAAAAAATTTTTAAATAAATCTAAGTACCCAGTCTAATATTAGATTAAATTTAGATAATTACATAAATAAAAGTAGAAACAAAGTAGAATCCAAAATTTGATTCACACTCATAAAGTAAATTCACTTTGATAAATGTGCACAGACAACTCAGAATAAAAAGTATAATCATTTCAATAAATGGGCCCGGAACATTTGGATATGTATGTACAAGAAAAAAAAATTATGGCTCATAACTCATGATACAAAAATTCACTCTTACTGGACTATAAGACCTAAATGTAAAACCTAAGACTATAAAAATTACAGAGGAAAACATAGGAACAAATTTTTGTTTCAGACAGTTTTCCTCAATATAGTACCAATAGCAAGATACATAAATAAATTTGAAAAATGGGACTTCCAAAGATACTATTAGGGAAATTAAAATATAAGCCACAAACTGGGATAAAATATTTGCTAATATGATAAATTATTTATATCCAAAATATATATAAAGAACCCTTGAAATCCAGTAATAAGAAAAAAAGTTCAATTAAAAATTAGTTATAAATTTTAAGGCCAAAGAAGTTATATGGGTGTCAAATAGGCATATTAAAAGATTTACAATATAATTATCTGTTAGAAATGAAAACCATAATGGAATACCACAGCATAAGAATGTGTTAAATTAAAAAGAACTGAATATACCAAGTGTTGGTGAGCATTTAGAGCAATTGAAACTCTCATATATTGAAAGTGGGAGCATCAAATAGTGCAAATAATGTTAGAAATATTTAGCAATTTTTAAGAAGTTTTTTTACACACACACTTGATATATTATAGTATAGTATATATGTTTTATACACTTAGCTATATACACATAGTACAAACACATGGAATATTATTCAGTCTTAAAAAGAAGAAAATCTCAAATCAAACTTGAGGCCATTATGCTAAGTGAAATAAGATATACAGAGAAAGACAAATTCTGCACACTACAACTCATATGTAGAATCTTTAAAGCACAAAAACAAATCCTGTCAGAGTGGCTAAAATTAACAATACAGGAAATAATAGATGTTGATGAGGAACCTTTTACACTGTTGGTGGGAATGCAAACTGGTGCAACCACTGTGGAAAACAGTATGGAGGTTCATCATAAGGTTAAAAATAGAACTACCCTGTGACCCAGCAATTGCACTACTAGGTATTTATCCAAAGGATATAAAAATACTAATTCAAAAAGGCACATTCACCCCCATTGTTTATAGCAGCATTATCAACAGTAGCCAAATTATGGAAAGAGCCCAAATGTCCATTGACTGATGGATATATAAAGAAGATGCCATTTTCTCTCTCTCTCTCTTTTACTCACTCACAACGGAATATTACTCAACCATCAAAAAGAATGAAATTTTGCCATTTGCAACAATGTGAATGTAACTAGAGAGTATTATACTAAGTGAAATAAGTTAGTCAGAGAAAGACAACTATATGGTTTCACTCAAATGTTGAGTTTAAGAAACAAAAGAGATGACCATACGGGAAGGAAAAAAAAAAAGAGGGAAGCAAACCATAAGAGACTCTTAACTATAAAGAGAAAGCTGAGGGTTGATGGAGAGGAAGTGGGTGAGGGATGGACTAAATGGGTGTTGGGTATTAAGGAGGGCACTTGTGTTGAGCACTGGGTGTTATATGTAAGTGATGAATCACTAAATTCTACTCCTGAAGTCAGTATTACACTAAATGTTAACTAATTAGAATTTAAATACAAATTTGAAAGGAAAAAAAATGTCAAATTTATACAGAGTAGGATGGTGGCTACCAGGGGGGCTGGTGGTTGGGAGAATGGGGAGAGGCTGGTAAAAGGGTACAAACTTTCAGTTATTGGACGAATGAAGTCAGAGAGTCTAATGTATAACATGGTGATATAGTTCATAATACTGTATTGTTTAACTGAAATTTGCTGAGAGTAGAAATTAAGTGTTAGCCAAAAAAAGAAAATAAAAGAAGGAAATGTGTGATGGGAGGTAATGGATGTGTTTATTGATTATAGAAACCCTTTCACAATGTATATTCATATCAAATCATCATGTTATATATTTTAATTATAATTTTGTCAGTTATATGTCAATAAAGTAAAAAAAAGAGGTTACATATATACCTATGAAATTATCCAGACATTCCACTTAGTTATTGCCTTAAGCAGGATGAAAACATTATATATATATATATATATATATATATATATACACACACACACATAGAGAGACTCATAAAAATGTAAAAATGTTTGTAATAGCTTTATTCATAATAGAAAAATTTGAAAGCAATCTAAATGTTCACCAACATGTGAACAGATAAACAAATTATTATAGAGCCATAAAGAGCTTGCCACTCATTAATAAAAAAGAAGTGACTGATATATTTAGCAACATCTTTAATAAAATGTAAAAGAATATACTAAAAAGCCAGCTATAAAATACAAATATATGATTCTTTATATACAAACTTTTTGGAAAGGGCAAAGTTATAATGAATGAAGTCATAATGGCATAGAGAAGGGAATTACTGAAAACTGCATAGGAAATATTTTGGGGGTGATGGAAATGATTTATGGAATGATAAGGTAGTGGTTAAAAAATATTTATCAAAACCCATTTACATACTTTAAACTGTTGAATTTTATTGTATATAAGTTACATCTCATTGAAATAAGGAAAAAGAGAGAAAAGAAAATTCCATTAATGGATTTGTCAGTTAACTGGAGAAAGGATTCATGAGCTCACAGTCCAGCCAATTCCAACCAATTCAAAATAGAATTATATAAAGAATAAGAAAATGGAGAAGATAAAAATAAGAATGTATGAGATATTTGGGGACATACCAAAAATTTATAAGAGTAAGAGGAGTCATAGACAGAGAAGAGGGAATGAAAAATATTTGAGGATAAAATGTTAGAAAAATTATTAAAACTAATAAAATATATAAATCTACAAATTTAAGGAGCTCAGCAAACACTAGACAGGATACACACATCACACATAAACACAATACACACTTTGGCATATTATTCAAACAATGCTGAAAACCAAAATGAAAGAAATAATGTTAAAAGCAATGCAAAATGAATAAAAAACATTATCTTCAAGAACAGCACAACTAATTTCTCAATACCTCAGGTTGAGAAAATAGTCAATGTAGTGAAAGAAGATAACTTCTAACTTAGAAACAGATACCAATCAAAAAATAATTTTAAAATTTGGAGGATGTACATGCTATTTAAAAATGTTGAAGTTCTATGGGGCGCCTGGGTGGCTCAGTCGGTTGGGCGTCTGACTTTGGCTCAGGTTATGATCTCACAGTTTGTGGGTTCGAGCTCCGAGTCGGGCTCTGTGCTGACAGCTCAGAGCCTGGAGCCTGCTTCGGATTCTGTGTTTCCCTCTCTCTCTGTCCCTTCCCAGCTCGTGCTCTGTTTTCTTCTGTCTCAATAATAAACAAACATAAAAAAAAAATTTTTTTAAATGTTGAAGTTCTAATAGAAAGAGCAAATAGTAATGTAATGATTTTTATTAGGTTGTAATCAGTTAAGGATACATTTGGTCATTTCCAATATATCCAACAAACATAAAAAATAACACACTACTAGAATAAAGTAATTAAAATACATTAATTCAAATGAAGAAAACAAAGAATGAAAAACGGTCAGAAAACACAAGCCAAATAGAAAATAAAAGCGGGAGTTATGAATTCACTATATCGTTAATTACATCGACTATAACTGAATGAATCATTCCAAGTGAAACTAAGATTTTTAGACTATTTACAAGCAAAAATCAACTGCATATTGCTTAACACTGACAAACTTTATATAATCAGTGTTACAACAGAGTCTAGGGAAGAAAAACTCCCACTTTCCCCCATGTAGATCAATAAACATATCTTACAAGGAAACCCAAACAATACAAAACAAACAAACAGAATAAAAGCTAAAAGTGTTTTTGTTTATTGGAAGCAAAACCGTACATAATAAGCCTCACCTAAGTTTTCTTTCAATGTTCAATCCTTTTCTTCTTTGGGGTATTTATTTATATATGTATGTACTTGTTTCTATTAGACATTTAAAATTCCCTCATCAAGAAAATCCAGATGACATGCTATGTAGGCATCATGTCCCCATCGCTTACCTCCCCAGTGTTTAATATTTCCTTCATGTATATAATTTTCTGTTTTTGTCTGATTAACAAAACCAATTTCATATGCAGCTCAGAGGAATAGTTTGAATTCCATTAAGAATTTGGAACGGTAGCTCAAATTCCATATGGAACTGAGAAGCTGAATTGATATATCCAGATGACCATAGAGCAGATTTCAGAAAAGGAACTTGTCACCTTTTTCTCTCTATATCTAGACCAGGTGAAGTTTCTCCAACAAAGGACTTAAAAAGGGACTATAGCTTGTGACAAACACAGCAGAGGGCTAATGCTTGTCAGTTTTATCCATGCAACTGTTTACAAATGAAAGAAAGATCTCTGATATCCCAATTGTAGCAGTATAGAAATAATTAAGTTGTGTTTTCAAATACATTTTTTCCCTACGAATACTCTAACATGTTTTTAAAATTATACTGACAGAAAAACAATTGCAGCAGCTTTTAAACTAATGATACAATCCCATGGATAATTTCCTCTAAATAGCTCAGAGATGTGAATGAATGAATCATATATCATGGCAGGAAGCAATTTCCCTCAATGAGATTTACCTGCTGGAATCTCAATTCATTACAGATTGAGTAAAAGCTTTTATTTGAAATAAGACTCCAAAACTGGCTCTGGAGCAAAACCTAAACCCTGAGGGGAGACAGCTGCGAATATATTTAGAACATATCACTCTCTGGGAGGGCTTGTGTTCCAAACATCTCTCTTTTATTCACGGGAACTTGCTGAAATATTCCGGTGGCATAACCGATTTCCAACAATTGTGCACAGATTTTAGGCTCCTTAATGCGGCGCCGCTCTTTCCTGATGAATTGCCACCGTCCAAGTGTTGCAGCAATTTCCCCCTCTCATTTTATCTCTCTCTTCCCTTCAGTATGGCACAGGTATATGAATGTTTGTCAGTTAAGCAAGGAATCTTAAAAACCAAATGCCTGTAAGTTTCCTGGAAATCTGCAAAAGGAAGTTCAATGAGTCCAACTCGAGAGCATTTTGGATCGCTTCTGAAATATGTTTAAAGAAATAATACCAAGCAATTTGCTTTTACACCAGAATTAAAAATTTAATAATGTACATACATCTCTCCCCTCAAGTTAAAACAGAAGCTGGGCAGGGAGTGCTGGTCACTTTTCATTGTCCAGCTGTTTCTTTGCTTGATTTGGTGCTACATCTGAGGGAGGGAACAGGACAGCTTACTTGAGGAAGTTAAGATTCCAGGAAAGCAAATGACCTATGCAAAGTTCAAACCCATACCTTGCAGTTTCAAAATTCAATAATAAGTCTTTTAATGTTCCATCTTTACACTTATATTCAGCTTTATGCTGGGTTATTGTCGTCTTTGCACACAGAACATGGGCTGGTTCCCCAGGGCTGCCATAGCAAAGTCTGCAAAGCTGGACAGCTTAGAACAAGAGACCTTTATCATCTACAAGTTCTGGAGGCCAGGAATCTGAAATCAAGGTGACACTGAGGCCATGCTGCTGCCTCTGCAGGCTGTGGAGGAGCACCCTTCCCTATCTCTTCCTAGCTTCTAGGGGAGGACGTCGATCCTGCAGTTCCCTGGCTTGTAGTTACATCACCTCCATCACTTTCTGTCATCACATGGGATTCTCCCAGGGTGTCTGTGCCTTTTCACAGCTGTCTGATGAAGACACCAGTCATATTGGATGAAGCCCCATGCAAATGACTTCATCTTAACCTGATTAATTCTGCAAAGGCCCTATTTCCAATTAAGTCACATTCTAAGGTACTGGGATTTAGGACTTAGCACATCACTCTAGGGACACAATTCAGCCAATAACAGACTATAACTCTTTTTAGACAAAAAAGGTGGTCTTGTCCTCTTCTGTGTCACCTGTGCCTTCTAGTATAGTGTTGATGACACTAACATCCAATGTTTGCTGTGCTACAGAACAAGAATTTTGTTCAAAATTGACTTATTGCAGGTAAAAGGACTTTGGGATGAGAAAGCTGCTTTGGAGAGGTGAATACTAAGTTTAAGGGATGCTCAAGTATGTAATATGGTGCATCCATTAATGAAAGAACCAGCGAGGTGAGCAGAGTCAGATGATCTGGGCTTTGGCCCTTCTGTGGTTCTTAACTAATTTGATTACCTTGTACCTGCATTTCTTCAACAGTCATAAGAGATAATATCTCTTCTGACTATCCTACTTGGATATTATGAATACAAAAGATGTAATTGATGTAAAAAATGTGTGATGCCATTCAGATTCCCCAGACATCAGTGTGATCCTGAGCCTATGGTGCCCTACTGCACTCTCCGGCTGCCAGAAAAATTTCAAAGTATAGCTGATGATGTTTGTGCTCTTCCCAGGTCTGTTTTGATCCCCTTTAAGACTCCTCTGCAATCACGAATCAGTTTCTATCAGCTTGGAGATCGAGAAGTCCCAGGGAGTTGTACTACTCTGCCTGTTCCACAGCAGCTCGCCACCAGTAAATACTTGGTAAGGGCTAACAAAAGCTCAACTTTCTTTTTTGAACATAAGACAAATCTGAGGTTTTTAGATTCTACGACTCCTCACGAGATAAGACTAGGGATGGGGTTTCAAATGAAAATGAGTCCTACCTTGGCTTCTTCTCTTTATTAACACACCTTCTCCACACTCACTAGTTCCCACTGGGAACATTTGCTTACTAAACTTCTCGAACACGCACTCTAACTTTGCAGGCTTGTTTTAGAAAATCTGACCTAAGACAGCTGGTACTTCTAAGAAAAGGCTTCTGGAGTTGGAGCACTCACTGGCCAGCTGGCAACGAGGAACCCAGCACTGGTGGAAAGGGAACGTTGTTAACCACTGGTATGCAGTAGCATTGCAATCGCTAAGCCTTCTATCTGTGCTGAACTGGGGCAGGGTCCTGATGGGACAGGTTGTGGGGGACCTCTGGGATTTGACAGGTGAGGGAAAAGGAGAGATCAAAAGGGCAGTGGCGCTGGGTGATTGCTGCTGAACATCACTGAAGCACTAAAGAGAGAACATGACAAATGTGACCCAGCAACAATTTAAGGTAATACATGAAATCCTGGTAGTTTACACAGCAGCATTTAAAAGGTCTTTCCCCAGTGGCCAGAGGGCAAAATGTAGTGACCACCAAGGACAGGACTTAATTATAGAAGTAGTAGAACCTGAGAGAAGGCTGAATTGTCAGGCTTAGAAAGTCTCAAATGCCCAAATCAGGGCCTTGGCAGGGAGTAAGTGGAAAGTTTAGCCTTGGGGTGGTGATATTTGGTTACAATTATCTGTGAACTTTAAAACTCCAGATTCCCCCTGGAGCCTCTGGGCCTGGAGAAACATCCCACTCCCCCCTCCCCCCCTCCTCCCGTGCAGACTTACAGTCCATCTTTTGGCCAAAGACTGTGCAGCAGTTTCAGGGATGTGCAGCCATCAGGCAGATGGCTTCAGAGTTTTCCCTCTGGATAGCTGACTAATATTGAAGGTTAAGTGTCAACATGGCCTTCCTGGGGAGTATAATACCAGCTAAGGAGACAGAGGGAATGTATTCAGGGATCATACACTGAAGAAGACCTGAATCATATTTCCAGACAGGACCCGAGAGATTATACCTAATAGTAGACTTTGTGTCTATAGGGGCACCCTCCTGAATCTCAACACTTGACACCCTGGCCAGCACTCTTGGAACTGGTTCTAATATGCTTCTATAATGACTCTTAGAAGGTTGGAAAAGGGGCGCTTGGGTGGCTCAGTCGGTTGAGCATCTGACTTTGGCTCAGGTCCTGATCTCGCAGTTCATGGGTTTGATCCCCATATCAGGCCCTATGCTGACAGCTCAAAGCCTGAAGCCTACTTCGGATTCTGTGTCTCCCTTTCTCTCTGCCCCTTCCCCACTCACACTCTGTCTCTCTCAATAATAAACAAACTTTAAAAAATATTATTTTAAGTTTGGAAAAAAAATAATAGCCCGCACTAAAGGGAAGTCGAGATACCAAAACTGCTTTGGCATAGTGTCTGGGCGGAGATTAAAAGACTCCTAAATTGGAATATTGGAATGGAACTGTTGTACAAAAACTTGAAAAATCATCATCTATCTATGCTCCTCAAGAGGGCTTCAGAGATATTCCCCCTGGTAAGATGATAAGGAATGTCCTGGTAAAGAAGGCGGAGGGTATTGGCACTGGTGAGAAGTTCAGCCATGGGTATCCTTTGCAGGCCAGAGAGGACAGTAGGTGAGACCCTTAGGCAATTGGACTCCCTACTATCAATGGGGTTGATAGGGTTCTGCAAGATCAGAAGCCAGGTGATAGTGCATAAACAGGAAAAGTAAGGTGGATACAATTATTGTAAAGAACATTCAGTGGACCCTGATCTATAAGGATTTTGCAGAGATGACTTCAAAATGATGTATTCTTGGGTTTAAGCTAGAGGGGTAGCTGACAAGGACTTAAGATTATAGATCTTTAAAAGAGATTAAAAATGGATTAACAAGAGTTTAACATCAGCCACACCAATAGAAGCCTTGATGTTTTTCCTGGTTTCCAAATCAGAGCCAGTTGTCAGACCAAAAAAGCACATCGTTTGAAAGACAGGCAAAACCAACAAGAAAGAAAACAAAGTCTGCAATGTTACAGCTAGTGCAACTGTAGTGATTCTTTCTAAAATGGAACTTTCCTTGAATTACCCATCTAAGTGTGTGTAAGAGAGTAATATTCCCAGGTCTTTCAACAGCTGTTAGATATAAGAGCTGGTGTTACAGATATATAAGAGTAAACAAAATGCCAAAAGGCTCTGTGGTGGTTAATTTTATGTGTTAACTTAGCAGTTAGTACAGTGCCCAAATATATGGTCAAACATTATTCTCGAAGTTTCTATGAGGGTGTTTTTAAGTGGAATTAACATTTAAATTGGTGGACTTTGAGTAAGATAGATTATCCACCCCAGCCAACCCCCATAATGTAGGTAGGCTTCATCCTATCAATTTAAGGCCTGAATGGATGGAACAAAAGACTGACTCCTGAGCAAGAGGGAATTTTGACATCACAGTGCCTTCATACTTGAACTACCACAATGGCTCTTCCCGGGGTCCTTAGCCTGGATCTCTAGCCTGCTGGCCCACTCTGCAAATTTTGGACATCCTGCTTGTTTTGTTTCTCTGGAGAACCCTAACTAATACATGGCCCCTCCAAAAATTTGTAGCACATAGTGTTCAAGTTATAGATGGAGTCCACACTTAAGTCTTTTTCATAGGTAGTCATTTTACTTGCTCATAAATGTCTACTTGTAAAATAAGGAAAACTGAAATCACATAAGTGATGCTTTAACACAACACTAAGCTTCTAAGTTGACCTCAGATATTAGAAAAAACAAAATATCCTTAGAACTCTGATAAAGCAAGGGGATCTGAGGGTCAAGTAATCAATGGATTCCTGGCTTAGACTGGAACACAGTAGTCCTTTCCTGTTTCTCATGTGCAAAATTGTGCAAGATAGGATTTCTTTTCTCTCTCTCTCTGTCCTCTCTCTCTCTCTTTTTTTACTATAACTGATCGGCTTGACCTTGAGCACATAAAATTCAGCTATTAATGTGCTTAATGCTTTATATTCAATATTCA
This sequence comes from Cryptoprocta ferox, assembly GCA_028646485.1. Classification (NCBI taxonomy): domain Eukaryota; kingdom Metazoa; phylum Chordata; class Mammalia; order Carnivora; family Eupleridae; genus Cryptoprocta; species Cryptoprocta ferox. The sequence continues at coordinate 60,867,876 of CM053561.1, forward strand.
TCATGACATAACCTAGCTACATTCCCTGTGAAAGCTCAGAAGACATCTCATTCACTAAGAAATTGATAAATATATTTGTAAGGGGAGCATCTTCAACCTTGAAATTATCTGTGTTTTTCCTCATTTGTAGGCCATGCATGACCATGGGAAAGTCCTCCAGTTAGAGATGTGTTTTCTTATTTTACTGGTAATAATGGGATCCTTGAGTAGCAGAGGCAGTGTAGAATATAGGTGCTATAGATAAATGAGCTCGTTTATTATTAAAAGAAACAAGAGTATTATAATCAGGGTCATTTTGGACTTCAGAGATCTGTGGCTGTGGCTATTTGATCAGTTTCTCTAGGAATTAAATAGATAGTAAGCTTACTAGAATTTTTTTAATCTATATAATAGAAATAGTTCTAGTGGCCAACATCCTGACTTGAGTCACCACAATTGAGTTGTTAGTCTTCTCCTAGTTTCCAGAGTTAAGCTAGTTCATTTATCTGAAAGCCTATATAGCATTGTTACAAGTACATACTTTACATCTTCCTACAAACTTTTCATTTGTAATTGAGTACATTGTTTACAATGTTTGAGTAATTGTTTGAGTAATTGTTTACAAGAGGAAATGTCTAGATATTTCAGGTAGTAACAGATAATGCCTCTGCTTTGGTGTCAATTGCTTGATACCCATAGTGTCACTGAAGTTGGCAAAATGGGAGATTATGGTAGTCTTAGTTTACATCTCAATTACAGTGGGCCTTCTTGGTCCACAGATATATCCTCTAGTTAGTTTCCCTAATTCCTAAATGTGTGAATAGTAGAGATATAAGTGACACCTAGTGAAATTCCTACATGGGCTCTTTGACCTATGGGATGAGAGGCATTATAGAAGGAAGGACTAAGAAATTCCCTGGGATTTCTCCTCTGTTACAATGTAGTAAATCAGAAACAATGATGTATGCCTGGAGAAATAAGAAATATGTGCTACCACTAAAGACCTGAGGGATGCGGTGCTAGTAATAATTACCAATCTTCCTTTAACCTGTTTTTCTGCCTGTGAACAAATCACATGGGTCTTGGGTTATTGATCATGAGCTACACTGAACCTAGTTCAGTGGTAACTCCAAACTCAGATTTACTAAAGTAAACTATCATAAATCTTGACTCTTTGATAGTAAGCCATTGATCTTTTTTATGCTTTCTTCTTCTAATCAACTTCTAAGAGTCACAATGAAGCAATTTCATTTTACTTGGCAGATGATTTGAAAGCACACACTCAAGTGTGTTATGTGTAGCCTTCAAAATCTAAAAAGGCCCATTAAGCATTGTGCCTCTTTTTTTATCATGGTAGGTGGTGTGAGGTGCCACATCTAGTCCTTCACCTCTGGGACCCTTTGGGCACCTCTACATTTATCTGCTATCATATCTGATCATTGGTAAGTTTCTGTGGATTCAGAGTCAAGCATCTGGTGATGCTGTTGGTGAGCAGGGTAATGCATCTACAAGATGAGCAGAGACTAGAGGAGAATGTGACTACGGCAAGCAGGGACTTCAGGAGCATTTTCACAGCTGCCTGTATCGCCTTATCTAGTGGTGGAAAGTCTTGAGAGAAATGTTTGGTGCCTCCTTCTGCTCTGGTATTATGCTAGTTTCTTTATTGGTCATCTGCAACCCAAAATGATGCAGAAAAAAGGGGTGCTGGAAAATACAGTTGCCAGTTGTGGATGACTTGTCCTTGCATAATCCAGCCCACTTACTATTTTTTTTGTTGGTTCCATCATCTGTTTGCAGAAATTTGTTAAAACTGCCCACTGCAATTATGGGTTTTTTTCCCATTTTTGTTTTAGTTTTATTAATATTTGCTTAATACGTTCCAAAAATAGGTTATTGGGTAAATTTGAAATCTTCATGTTGTCTTAGCCATTTATTATTGTAAGATTATCCTTTAATTTTTTTAGGTTTATTTATTTATTTTGAAAGAGGCAGAGAGACAATACAAGTGGGGAAAGGGCAGAGACAGAAGGAGAGACTTAACCACAAGCAGGCTCTGTGTTGCCAGTGCAGAGCCTGATGTGGGGCTCAAACTCATGAAACTGAGATCATGATCTGAGCTGAAACCAAAAGTCAGACGCTTAACTGAGCCACCCAGTCACCCCTATGAGATGATCTATTTTATATTTTAAATCATTCTTGCATTAAAGTGTACTTTATCTGAAATTCTTCTTTTTTGGCTCTTCTTATAAAAAGTGGTCCCAAGCCTCCACCAGATGTTCGACAGTGAACCCACAGAGATGTTAGCTGCTTCCCAGAGATGCACAATTTCCCATACATCTCTTCATGGATTTCCTTTTTTTAGTCCTATGTCAGTGGGTAGAAATCCTTGGCTTTTAATTTCTTTTAAGTTTCAACTTGTCCACCTACACCTGTACTTGAGGCACGCTGATTAGTGACTTTCTCGGATGCTGTGAAACTCTCTTCCAGATTTTATGTTCTTTAGCTTCTCCCTCCTTATCCTTTTATGCACCTAATATTCACGGTGGCTGTTTCTCTGACAGAAATTTATAGCTGAGTTAATCAATAAAGGTATAGAAGATATGTGGGGGCACCTGAGTGTCTCAGTCGGTTAAGCATCTGACTCTTGGTTTCAGATTAGGTCATGATCTCACAGTTAATGAGTTTGAGCCCCACATCTGGCTCTGTGCTGACAATATGGAGCCTGCTTGGGATTCTCTCTCTTCTCTCTCTCTGCCTTTTCCCCATTCACTCTGTTTCTTTCTCAACAAATAAACTAAAAATATTTAAAGATATAGAAGAAACTATCTACTATATATGTGTGTAACAATATATAATACTAAACCCTAATCCACAATGACAAACTTAACATAATATGATCATCTGAACAAGATGGAACCAAAATTTTTGGCAAAAGTTAACACTCTTTAATGATAAAACTCTTTAGCAAATTATGAATAGTAGAGAACTTTCCAATCTGATAAGATACATTTATAGAAAAAATCTATAACAAACACCCTATATTGTCATAAAATAATCAAAATTTTGCTCCTCTGAATGAGAACAAGAAAAAGATAGAATCTAATCTATATGCTTTTCTTCAATACTTTGCTGATGGTCCACCCAGTGCAGTAAGGCAGGGAAATCAAAATAAATAAATAAATGGGCAAACAAGAAATAAAGCAGTTCTTGCTTGTGGGATACATGATTATATATCTTTACCAAATCCAAAAGAAATTATACGCAAATTTAAGATAAATAAGTAATTTTAGCAAAATATCAGAATACCAGGTAAAAGATAAAAATCAATTTTATTTTTGTGATTTTACAACAAATGGGAAATGAAAAAATATACTTTTAAAAATTTTTAAGTTTTATTTTTATTTTTGAGAGAGAGAGAGAGAGAGTGAGCACCAGGGAGGGGCAGAGAGAGACAGAGACAGAATCTGAAGCAGGGTCTGTGCTGTCAGTGCAAAGCCCAACTTGGGGCTTGAACTCATGAACTGTGAGATAATGACCTAAATCACCCAGGTGCCCTGAAAAAATATTTACTTCTGATACCATAGAAACACAATAATGTAATAAACCTTAAAAAAGAAAAAAAAATATGCACAACATCTCTATTCTAAAAATTATAAATTTTCACTGAAAAAAATTAAAGAAGACTTAAATTGATATATCTCGTTTATGAGTTGGAAAACTTAGTATGAGTTGGAAAACTATTAATTCTCCCACACTCAATCCGGATCAAAAGGTCGCTTGCTTTATTTTTTACTATCATGCTGATTATAAAATTTGTATGAAATGTAAATGACCAAGAATGGCCAGGGGATATTGATAGAGAAAAACAAACCCAGAGGCCTTCCATTACCTGATAGAAAGACTCATTGCACAGAGTATAGGAGATAGTATTCTTCTGAAATAAGGATAAACAACTGAACAGGAAAAGAGTGATCCAGAAACAGTTCCACATAAATCCAGCCAATGGTTTGTGAAAGAAGATGATACCCCCATGAGGAAAGGATTTTATTTTTCAAATTAACACCCAGTACTGGTTCAATGTAAATACACACTTAAAAATATATCTTACCTGTCCTTCACACTATTCATAAGTATTAGGCTTTTAAAGAAAAACATAGGAGAATATACTCATCATGTCAGAGTAGGAAAATATGTATTCAACAGGACACAGAATTTGCAATTCAGAAAAGAAAGCAATGACAAATTGAGCTGTGTGAAATTTAAGAAATTATCTTTATCAAAAGATACTACTAAGGGAGCGAAAGTTGAATCCAAAAAGAGAATATATTTATAATATAAATGTATATAAGACAAAGGATTTGTCTTTATTGTATGTGTATGCACACACATATGTAACTTATAAATCAATAAAGAGAAGAAGAAACAGTTGAATATCAGACAAAAAAACTATAAAAAGTATGTCACAAAGGGGATGTTTTATAAACCTACAAACCTATGAAAAGCTGTATGACTTTAGTTATAAATAAGAAATATAAATTTAAAGCACTGAACTAGACTTATGGCATTCATTTTGTAATATATACAAGCGTCAATTCATTATGTTGTACACCTGGAACTAATATAATGTTATAGGTCAATTGTACCTCAATAAAAAAGCACATTGAAATACTATATACCCACAAAATAGTCAAAATAAAAAAGGTTAAGTTGTATCCAGTTGGGTTCAGTGACTGGAAAAGAATGTTGGTGCTAGTGAAGGTCTCTTTCTTGATCTGAGTGTTGAATGCTTGTGTTCGGTTTGTGAAAAATCTGTGAGCTCCACACTATTGTGCACACATGTATCTGGGTCTTCATTACACTTCTAATGTATAGGTCATAGAGTTTACACACATTAAAAAAAGTTAACTTCCTAAGGTCTAACAAATGGATTAACCTTCTGTAAAGGAAATCCAATATGTGCTGCACTGTATTACCTGGTTTTCCCTAAATGTAACGCTGCACACTGATAAGGCAGGTGCAGTCAGTCACTGTGTGACTAATAAGAGTCAATGTGGTTCTTTCATTATGAGCCTTCTTGGTGACACCAGGTCTTCCAAAGAAAATGTATAAGTGGCTGAGGAGCAACAGTCTTAGATCTGCCTTTCCCCTATATCAGAATAACAAAACGCACCTCAATATTTCCCTTCACCATATATTATAAGGAGGAGCTAAATCTGCCATCTGCCGTTTTTTGTTCTGAGCTAGATCATCTTCATATTTCTTTTGATTATTGCTCTTCTTTATGCTTTGCAGCAGAGATGACATTTATAGATGAGACAGAAAAGCTATCATTCCCCAGAAAGGGGGTAAGCAAGATCTATGTGGAAATATTTCTTAAACAGTGACTTGTGGCTGATGAATCCTGCATGTGATAAGTAACTGCGCTCTACCTCTTCCCTCATGTAGACTGCGAAAGCCACAGTCCCCATTTTCTGGCTTTACCTGAACAGGGACCCTAGCTTCTGAGGAATGACAAGTCATGTTATTTTAGAATCACTATCTTTCATGAAAAACCTGATGGAAGTCTAAATCAGAATTCAGTGTGGCATGCTATGAGCAACCTCTAGTAATTTGGCATTGTTATACTCACTCATACATGAATGGAAGCTCTTTTCCCTACAACTATGAAGACCCAGGGTCTCAGCCCAGTGCTCCCACAAATAGCTGTTTGACCTTGCCACTTACTCAAACTGGGTCTCAGTTTCCATTTCTGAAAAATGACTGAAGTTTAGAGTAAGAGATTCCTGATGCCCCACTCTCCTTTGACCATCTATAAACATAATTTAACAGCAAGATGCATATTATTAAGTAAAGTACATGTGCCGAGGATAGTCACATTAGCAATGTTAAGCTACTCCTATGAAATCCAGATGTCTAATAGGCTTTTAACAAAAGAGTAATATTATTATTGCCATAATATGTTTCTGGGTTTTCTGTCTGCTGTTTAATGATGATGGACATCATTAAAAATATGAAAAAAATCATATGGATTACATTACTCTCTATTTGGTTTTACAGATGGGTACATTTTCTCATTAGTATCACACAGGCTACTCAGATACTGTATTTGAGTAAGTGCTATTCTATGAACACTCTCCTTCCTCTTTCCCTGTTCTCTGGTATCATTCACTAATCAGCAGAGTGACCTTGGATAAATCACTCCATTTCTCTAGGCTTTAGTTTTCTGTTTTAAATATTAATATGGTTCGCTTAGACCAGTGTTTGTCGAAATGTGTTTGGAAAGACAAAGTAATACGCCAAAGAGTTCAGTGATCATAACAACCTGAAAAAAAAAATACCCGGTATCCCCTGTATCTATGCTTAAAGAGTAACCATTAATGTTCTAAAGGCTCTGAAAATTCCTGCAGCACAGAAACATACTTCACATTATTTCACTGAACTTATTCTAGGCTCATTAATTTACAGAATCCTTTATCACTGACTACCATTAATAATGACTTTCAGATGAAATGATCTAATAGAATTTCTTTAGGACATCCCAAACTTGATAATCTCAGATATTTCTCATAGTTCATATTTTTCTCTAGACTTATTGACGTGTAAGAGACAAATACCTTGTAATTTTCATGTTTCTCAGCGTTTGGAAGCAGACTCATTTAAAAGTTTGAGCTCAGTTAAAAAAAATGTATAATGAATGAGTGAAGAAATATATGAGAAATCTTAATTTTTTCAGGTTAAATTTTTAAGATTTTCCAGTGAAATATGTCTAATATATATACATTTGTAGAGAATAATACAAGTCATTAAACATGCCATCCAGACACCTAGGTGGTGAGCATCCACATCACACCTCCTTTTATGCTCAGAAATAACTATTATATTGAACGTGGTGTCATATTTTTTTATATGTTGAGTTGTTCTTTATGGATGTCTAACAATGTACATTTTTTCATGTTTTTCAATGTTGCAGTTATTACATTGCATTTTTCTGTATTTTTATGCAACTTTTTGTATCAACATTATGTTAGGAAATAATATGTTATTACACGTTTATTCTGGATGCTCTTGGTATGTTGCTGCGGATTGCTCTCAGCTGAGACCTTCTCCAGGGGGCACCCTCAGTCATAGGGATCTGCCTTGCCCCAGGTGACTTTTCTCCAGGAGCCAACCATCCACTGAATGGCTGATTAAGATACAAAGGTGCGGCCCCCATGTCTGAATTTAGGACTTTTGAAAGCTTTCCACATGTCAGAGTTCCACATGGGATTAAGTGAGGGTTCTGATGAGACTGCGTTACAGCAGAACATCTCCTTCCCAAGAGTAATCCCTAATAAACTTCTACGGGAAATGTGTGATTCAAGTCTGTTTTCTGGCAAACCCCCAACCTTGAATATGCTCTTCTACTGAGGTTATTTTCTCTGCTGAATAATGTTCCATTGCGTGGCCATACTTCAATTTGTTTATTCATTCTACCATTAATGAAAATCTAGATGGTTTCAACGTTTAAAAAAATATTGAACTCTCTTATGGATGACTTTGTGTGTGTGCACACGTGGGCAGGTTTCTCTAGGGATATCCCCAAAATATAATTGTCAGATAACAGGTTTTATTATCTTCAACTTTTTTGAGAAACTATGAGGGAACAGCCAAAAACCACTGTAGAATTTGTTTTCCTGTGAATTCTCATATTATAAACTTCAATTTTCTAACACTTCATTTTGGTATTTTGGGCAGTGACTTCTGTTAGTGGATACCCTTTGTGGCCAAGCTTGCCCCAGTGCTGTGCCTCAATGCCCTTAACAAACCTTTGTTGTTTGTTCAATGGTAGAGGATCTGCCCTAATTTACCCTAAAGTTCTGCTATTCCTCCATGACAGCTGCGTGATCTGAGACGACCATCATTGCTAAGTGTCCAGAGTAAAAGAATTCAATTCTCTTAACCATCAACTATTCAGAGAGTTTCCATTTCATACACAGGTTCTAATACAATTGGTATGTTGCTTGCAGACCAAAAAAAATGCATTTATCTAGATCTTGTCTGTGTTAGTAGGACTGTGTGGCATCCAACTCATGTGCTCCTGGTCTTCCTGTTGTCTGACACCCGTAATATCCTGTTCTCTTGTGTGGTGGGATTACAGCACCCCAAGCAATACTATTGCTATTAAGATTCTGTGGTCATTGTAACTAACTAGGTTTCAACTTAGTGCCTCTTGTCTTCAATTCATTAACATTCTGGTGTTGAGAATAAAGTTTATTAAAACAATTTGAACTCTGTGGTAGTCAGGCTATATTTCAAAGAGAAACCTATATTAACTAACCATTTAAAAATTTACTGCCTGGAATAGCCCATCCTATTTCAGAGCTGAGGGTATTACTGAAATTTCTTTCCTTCCTAACAGTAAATTTTATCTCCAGAGTTCCTTTATCAGTTGATAATCCCTACAAATACAGAATTCTCAGAAAATTTGGGTTTTTATTTATTTTCCTATGTATTTATACTTAGCCTTTTTCAAATAAGTATTTCATTTTGCTAGATTTGGTCTGAAATTTAAATTGATATAAATGTGAATTAAACAAACTATTCTTTTAACCTGTGACTTTGTGAGACCCCAAGAGAAGAAACCTCCTTCCTCTCAGGGAGTTAGTGGAAAATGTAGGGATAGATCACTGGCCTCCTGATGCGCTTGTCATTTCCATTTTATTGTGTCTTGTAGCCACTCATCTGACCTTCTCTTCCACTGAAATGTAACAAGGAATGCTCTAATCTTTGGAATGACACCACTTTACTTCTTTACTATGGAGGCCAAGATTATCCACTTTCTACTTAGGTTCCTTCCTTGTCTGGCACCTCTCTGAGAAGGATAGACACACCTTTTTGTACTGTATGGTTAAAGAGTATAACATGAAAAAAAATTGACGATAACTTTAACTCATATGATAGAAATACTATACAGTATTTTGCTCTGTATGCCTTTTATTAAGAAAAATAATCAGACATGTCAATTATGGGGAAAAAACTGTCAACAGTTTATGATCTGGAAACAGGACATATCGAATACACCCAATTTTGCTGAATACAAACAAAGCCTTACTGTGAACGAACCTCTGAATTTTTATGGATTGAAATTTCAGTGTGCAGTGGTACAGTAGGAAGTTACTAAAATTTCAGGCAGATAAACTGGAATCTTAATCCCAATTCTACAATGTATGAGCTGAGGGATCTTAGGCAAGTCACCCTAGTTCTCTTAATTCTCAGGTTCTAAAAAACAGCAAAACAACATTTGCTTACAAGCATGTGATAGGGATTAACAATACTATACAAAAATAATTTAGCCAGTGACTTGCTCATAAAAATGCATTGGTAAATGAAGAATATATTAAGAACCAATAATGTAAATATATTTATTTCCATTGCTTCTATGAATATTCCAAGTCTATCTTTGAAACTCAAGTAGAAGCTAATATTCTCCATTCATAGCACCTATCTAAAACAACGGCAAGAGCCATTTCTCATCTCTAGCAGAGAGATTCAGCTGACAGAGTGATATATTCCATGTAAACAAGAAACTATGAGTATTCAGTGCCTCTAGGAATACTGACAGAAAGAACCCTCATGGGATTGTTAACAGAAACCATGCTTGATTACCAACTATCCAGAGACAGTGGACAGCTAGAGACATCCTCTCAGTGGTTCCTACCTTCCTTGAATCAAAATGGCAGTATGAAAACAGAAACACTAATTTGAGAAAAGTATATGCACCTTATGTTTATTGCAACATTATTGACAAGAGCCAAAATATTGATGCAACCTAAGTAGCCATCTATGGAAGTTTGGATAAGGAAGATAGGATACACACACAAACACACACACACACACACACACACACGCACACGACTAATAAACAGCCATAAAAAAGGATGGGATCATGCTCTTTGTGACAACATGGATGGACCTCTAGAGAGTATTACACTAAGTGAAAGAAGTCAGAATGGGAAAGACAAATACTATGATTTCCCTTAAATATAGAATCTAAAAAAAATGAATAAAGAAAAGTAGACTCAGACCTGTAAGTACAGCAAACAAATTGATGGTTGCCAGAGGGGAGGGGGTTGGGGGAAGGATAAAAAGGATAAAGGGGAGAAGGAGATATAGGCTTCCAGTTTTGGAATGAGCAAGTCATGGGAATAAAAGGCACAGCATAAAGAATATAGTCAATAATATTGTAATAACATTGCATGGTGACAGATGGTGGCTACATGTGTGTTGAATGTAACATAATGTATACACTTTATACATTAAATGTATAAATGTTTATGTGAATAACTATGTTTTACAGTTGAAACTAATCTAAAGTTGCATGTCAACTATATTCAAAACCAAGTCGGGGCACCTGGGTGGCTCAGTCAGTTAAGCATCCTACTCTTGGTTTCAGCTCAGAGTAGGGTTCTTTCTGTCATGATCTCATGGTCTGTGAGTTCGAGCCCTGCATTTGGTTCTCTGCTGACAGCATAAAGCCTGCTTGGGATTCTCTCTCTCCTGCTCTCTCTGCCCCTCCCCCACTCACTCTCTCCGTCTCTCTTTCAAAACTAAAAAAAAAGTTTAAAAATTAAAAAAAAATGGCAACCTGAGCTGATGGGGCCCCCATCATGACTGATGTGGGGCCTGCACAGAGTCCCATAGAAATGTCTGATCACCAGAGGTGGTTCTCTGCTGTGTGTCCATATAAATATGTGGATGAAGTCACTGAACAGTGGATAGCAGCCCTTTTTTTTCTTCCTCCTTTTTCTCTTTGTTCTCCTACCTCACCCTTCCCTGGTGTCACAACTGCACTCTGGAACCACACGTTGGTTCGAGACCATGCAGGAAATCAAGAAGTCTCTGAGTGGATATAAACTCAGACAAGAAAATAGGGGCTGACTGGAGTGACAAGACAGCACTGGCTCACATTCAGGAAAAAAAAAAAAAAACATTCATTTCCCACCTTGCCTGCCCTGCTGTGATTTCCCAGAGACACAATCCACAGTCCGATGAAGGGAGATGCTGGAAGGGTTTAGGAAGAGTCACAAACTGCTCTTTACTCAATTAACTCATAGTGCACTGGGAGCCTGGAGCATTTTTGACCATTTACTGTGTATAGTCTTAACCTACTGAGAGTTACACACACACACGCACACACACACACACACACACACACCATTTCCTCCCACCTTTAGAAAGAGAGGCCCATCTTAGGACTAGTAACTTTCTTTTCTGAAAGTTGTGCCTCTTCACACACTACTGACTAATCTTTCTTTAAAGGGCAGTGGCCTTGCAGTGTGGGGCTCTGGGATAGACCTCAGCTTTGTTTTTCACTTGCCCCATGACCTTGGGAAAATTATTCAGCCTCTCTGAGACTCAGCTCTCTTAGCTTTGAAACATAGCTAAGATTTCAGCCACAGGGTAGTTGGGAGATACAAATTATGTCTATGAAAATGTCTGGTATATAAGAATGACTTCCTAAGAATTAGCCAAAGTTGATATCATGCCATTCTTCTGCTCAAGAGCCTATGGTGTCTCATTTCTTGCTGGTATGGACCCCAATTCCTTCACCTTCATTCTCCTGACACAGGCATCTGCAACAACAGCTTGTACTTATCTGATCTTAGATCTCACATTTCCCCAATCCATATATTACTTTCCATTAGCTGATCACCATTTTCTGTTTTACATGAATACTGTGTTCCTTCCCCCTCATTACCCTGGATGATCTCCCTGCAGGCCTGATGAACCCATGTGTTTATTGACTAAGAGTATCTTAAGGCCAAAGACTCTAGTCACTTCCATAGGTGGCTGATGTTCCCCTAATTTAACCATTAATTTTGTATTCATTCATCTACTTTTCAATAATATCTTCCCAGAATTATGTGCCCGACACACTACTGGGAAAACAGGAGTGGGAAAGGCAGACACAGTCCTGACTCTCAGGTAGCATTATGATCTAGGGAAGGAAGTAGGAGAATGGAATGAAGCACCAAAAATTGCCTACCTTGAAAATAAGCACCAGCTTCCCTCTCGACAGAACATTGATTAGTTGGATCATATTTGTTAGGGGCTAGGTATAGAATATGAGACTTTGAGTGCCTGATGCCAGGTGAGAATATTCTCAGCTATAAGCTGAGGAAAGGAAAAGAGTTTGGAACTCCCAGGCCAGGACAGCTCTGGAGACAGGAGATAAAGAGATTCCCACGATGGCTGACTGTGCACTCAGATCTCTTTCCTGATTTCCCTAAAACATCCTGTGAAGTGTATTTTACTTCCAAATATGTGTGGTGAATGTTATTTCATGGTGATGTTTATGCTGCTGGTCTGAAACATATATTGTGAGAAGCACTGTCCTCTGAAGGAACACAAATTTGTTTCTAAAACGATGAGCCTCGATAAGACTTTGGAAGTCTCTCAAGATAGGAGTCAGGTCTGGCCCCAGAAATTTTGAGAATTAGCTAAGTTTGGTTTTGGTTACCTGTTTCCACAATCGTTATTCACTAACGAGTGGCCAATACCCTATACTTATCCATTGTAGTTCCCAGAACCATGGGCCCAAAATGTAGGATTTTGACATGTCATCCCTCAAAGCTCCCATGGCTCCCGTGATTTATTTTCCGTCATTGCCAAGTACAGAACATCTGATAATTATGATCTCATTGAGCATCTAAGAGCTAATCCAAACTCCCTGTGACACGTCTCTAAGAGGTATTTCTATTTAACACAAAGACATTTCAGGTACTGAGATAGAGACCAGAGAGGGATATTATGGGACATGGGGTCAGGGTGGAAAGCATTCATGCCACAAAGACAACTACTCATTACAACTCCTGGCCACTGAGATTCACATGTATAATTACTCAACCTTAAGCTCCCTGTTAGTAAAACACTTTTCTTTGTGAAAAGCCATATTCTCTATGCACACTCACACCCATGCACTCACACCACATGAACATACACATACACACACACAAATTAAAAACATACATACATGTTCAGATATATTTATATGCCACAGGAAACAAGGCACATAATCAAGGCTGCCTCACTTCTTGATGACAAATCAGGTCTATCTGACTTGTGCCACAGGAGAGGACATCTAAAAATAAATATCAGGGCTTTTTGTTTGAACTAAAATGTCTCTCTTATACCTTAACTAATTAGAGAGGAAATTATTATTCTTATTAAACTAAATATATTATTTGTTGGACAGATCTTAGATATTGAGCATGTGAAAAGCATATTTAGAGGAATAATTGTGGACAAGTATTATTCCCTAGTAAATAACTCTTTTATCTAATATTTAAAATATGACTTTTCAAGCAGAGAAATAAAAAGAAGTTATTGAGAATTTTAGTGAATCAACTGGACAGTTCAATTTCTACTAATGAAGAATAAAAGAGAACCTAAAAATATTTTGTTCAAAATAAACAGCAGTAGGTAATGTATTTGGGGAAAGGTATGATCTCTTTACACTCTTACTATCACTCTTTGCACAGCATTAACTGGGAATTCAATGAATACAAAGCTGGTGTTTGTCCTCCTTGTCCAACATCACCTTCGACTTCAACTTAGGATGGAGATTTTTATTTCTATTTTTATTGCCACTACCCCAGATGAAGGCACCATCCTCCCTTAATCTAGGCTCATCTGCCAGCCTCACCCCACTGGTGGCCTCGCATACCCTCTAGTCCATTCTCCTCCCCAGGACTCAAGTTTCCTTTTCCAAACATAGACATAATTATCACAGAAGAGTAACCTTCAGCTTATCAAGGAAAAGGATTTGGAAGTACCAAATAGCCCCGCAGGAGGAGATGAAAAATAGACAGTAGTATAGACCTTCCAAAGATGGCCAAGTGACTGCATGCAGACCCCTTTTTCTGAAAACCCCTTAATGACTTCCCATAGTTGTTTGGATAAAAGTGACTATCCTTAATAAGCTCTCCAAATCTCAATATAGTCTTATCCCTGTATTCATTTGCATCCTGAAATTGCACAAAATCCTCTGGCATCCAATAACTCCTCTTTTTCTGTTTCAGAGGGAATTGCTCCAGCCTCCTATTGACCTTTGCCAGAATATTTCCTCTGTTGTGATGAATACTTTTTATTTGCCATCCCCGCCTCCCTTCTCATAAAGTTATTTTCTCTTTATCCTCTAGGTCTTTGTTCAGTCACTCCTTTCCAGATAAGCTTTCTTTGAATTCTTTACCGAGGTCATATGCCCATTGTACATTCTCATATTTATAAGATACTTACGTGTTTATATGTATTTTTTTATTTAACATGCTTCTCCTGTGATAGACTATAATCTCCATGAATCCAAGCACATGTCTGTGTGTCCTCACCATTGAATTCCATTACTTAATGCAGTGACTGACACAAAGAAGGTATCTGACAAAAACTCATGGAAAGAATGAAATGGGTTAGTCCTGTCATTGGTGACTTCAGAGGATGAGGACAGTATGATCCTACTCTTCATCTTTGAGAGAGACTTGAGGGAAACCCACATTAACAGTTAAGCATAACCTCTTAGTAATTATTCCCAGTTCTGTTATTAATTCAACATATTCTTTCCAAAGCTACATATAACAGGCATCTGTACTTATCTATTAGGAACTTGTAGACTCTTAAGTATAGAAGGCATATTTCACTTCCCAGTATAGGGATGAGAAAGATGCTCACTCCTCTGACTTATTTTATAGGTAGGATACGAGATGTGACCGAGATTCTGTAAATCAGGGGCAGCCACACTCAAATTTGATTCTAAAGCAAGTGAGGCAAAAATCAGGAAGACAGGAACACTTTAAAGTGCATTTCAGTGAGGGCAGCAGCAGAAAGAGTTACATTCAGTCTCCAGAGCAGTGGTGGTCACAGTAATGACAGTTCAGGTCACTGCCAAGTACCTGAGCACAATGGCATTGTCATGGGACATGAGGCCTGACTTTGGCCATTTTTTTTTTTTTCTGGACAAGGAGTAATCATTTCTTATCCACCAACACCCACAGCTTTAAAATGCAGAGACTAAATTTCTGGGGAGTATGGTCAAAAGTGTGTTTTTCCTTCCTTCCACAAATAGAGGAGAGGCTTCACAGGAGACATAGCAGACTAAGAATAATTGGGTCCCAACTGTCTTTGTTTAGCTCACTCATAGGGCAGAGGTTCTGTACTGGGGGATGCAAGCCTAGAAGACCTAGAGCTACTGTCCCCACAAAGCCCCCTTCTTATAAAGTAGGGATATATCTACCAGAAAAGCAGAACACTGATCCTGGGCCTCCAGCTCCACATCGTTAGCTCTCTTGAGGATTTCCCCAGGGATGGAGCAGAGAGCCCAGAAACAACTAAACAGAGACTGCCCCCCAGGTCAGAACAAATCTCAAAGATTAGTCTCAAAAACCAGCCTCAGTAGGACTCAAATGTAATTGACCCAGCCTAACTAGCAATTTATGCCCCAGGGCATTGTCAGTAACAATAGGGCAATCAGCCAGCAAATAGTAGAGATTAGTGTGATACTAAAAGAAACAAAGAGAAAGAGATCTGGAAATAGACAGACTCCTGCTAAAATCACTGTCATCTCAGGTGACTATGCACATGCCCAAAGCAGTGCCCTATAATGACCAACTTCAGAAACTTGGTTATTTGTTTTAAGTAACTTAGTTTATGATGTTTTGTTTTGCAGCCACATATAAAGGATAGAGTGTTTATGAGATTACATGAATTTGTAAAGTATTTAGCATAGTGCCTAGCACAGAATAGATAGTCAATAATGTCAGCTGCTCCCCTGAGTCACTGAAATAAACAGTTTATAGATTTAATGCTAAATGTTAAAACGTTTACCTATGCACATATGCCAAGTACTATGTTGGCTCTCAGAAAAGGAAAGAAGAAAGAAGTTTGGTTCCTATTCTCTAGGAGCCCACATTTCAACCAGATCAACAGAAAAATCCACCCTCTACAAACTTCTTTCCAGGAGTCAGCCTCAGTGAGGTCCAATACTCTTTAAACCTACACAGAATTAATTCCAATTTCTATTACTCTTATTTTTCATCACTGGTCATCTTCTGATAATTAGAAGAGTAAATGCAGAGGAAAAAATGAGACTGTCAAGCATAGCCCTTCTATTTGCTAATAGACATGGAGAAAATGTTCCTTGTGCCGCTATGGGTCTTGCTCAGGTCTGAGATTCCGAACCTCTGATTGCATCAGGCTCTCTTCAGGGCTATCATTCTTCCTCCAGGGGAAGAGATGGGGGGAGAGTGGGAGTGAGGAAGGGTTAGAAATCATTCTCCACACTTTATGATGAGTATCAGCAAACAGAATATAATTGCCAAGAACTGTGCCAGGCCCATCAAATATACTCCTTCTAATTTAATCTTTAAATAAATAATATATCTGAATAATTAAGACTAATTAGGTACCTGTGTTCCTTTGCTTTCCTTAGAAGCAGACCCTGAGACAAGGACTCCAGTAGTGAATTTGGGAGGTGATCCCAGGGAGGTGGGGAGTAGGGACATTTGCCAAGGAAGTCACCGTATCTCTGTTTACTATATCTTACTACACACGAGGATTCAGTCGCATATAATCATCCATGTCATATAACCACTTATATTTATATGCCCATGTCTCTATATACCATATATCTATGTCACATATAATTACATATATCATTAAAAACCCTGTTTGTTTTGATGATATGTGCTATTCTAACATAATGTGTTAGAAAAATTGAAAGGGGAAGTGAAGTGTGTATGTATAAGGTCAAGTATGTAATTTATTAACAGAAGAAAAATAATCTGAGGAAAACTATAGTTTTCAATTCATAAATTTTCTAGTTATAAGTTTATACCCCAAAACCATTAAGATCATTACTATAATTTAAAAAAAAACAGAAAATATCAAGTGTCAGTGAGTCTGTAGAGAATTTGGAACCCATGTGCACTGTTGGTGGAAATATACAATAGGGTGGCCACTATGGAAACAGTATGGCAGTTCCTCAAGAATTTAAGAATAAAATTATTACATGCTCTAGAAATCTCACTTCTGCATTTATATCCAAAAGAATTGCAAGTATTTGAATGAGATATACATCCATATTCATACAAGCATTATTCATAGTAGGCAAGATAAGGAAACAACCCAGGTATCCATCAGTAGAAACATGGATACACACACACACACACACACACACACACACACACGGGAATACTACTCAGTCTCAACAGGGAAGGAAATCCTGTCACAGAGTACAAAATGGATTTACCCCTAGAACATTACCTTAAGTGAAATAAGCCAGTTACAAAATTACAAATATGTAAGATTCCACATATATGAAGCATGTAAAGTGGTCAAATTCATATAAACAGACAATATGTTGGTGATTACAGGGGTTAGGGGAAGAGGAAATGTAATGTTGTTTAATGTGTAGAGAACTTCAGTTTGGCGAGGTGAAAAAGTTCTGGAAATCTGTTGCACAATAGTGTAATATACTCGACACTACTGAACTGCACACTTAATGGTTAAGATGACCAAATAAACTTATCAAAGTACATATTTTAAATATGTATAGTTTATTAGATGTCAATTCTATTTCAATAAAGCTATTTTTAAAAGTTTAAATTGCGTTCTTAGCTAGTTTTTTTTTTTTAGAACTGTAGGAGGTCTCATTTTGCACCTTGTCATCAAGGTGCAGCAAGTACCAGCTTTAGGAATCTTCTCAATTCACTGTCTGCAAGACAAGCTATCTCATTCTGGATAGCTCCAGTTATCTGAAAAACATATCACCCTTATACGGAGCTGAAATTTGCAAGTAGCTGACAATTACCACCATTAGGAAGACCTAAGAACAGCACCCTAATCCTGTCCCATTACAGGATCCTCTTGTCCTACCTAGCTCCACCTCAGAAGGCACCGTTAGTGTTGTGGCTTAGTTCTTATAATTCCCCAAATGTCTCTGGGGCTCAAAATCATAGCTGTCCAAATGCCCAAATAGGAATCATTTGAAAGTTGACCAGAACGTTTAAGGTTACTCAAAAAAGAGATACTCCATATTCCACATGTTCCACCCTACTCCACAATCCTATCAATGAATCCAGAAAGGAGGGTAGGAAAGAGTATGCAGGGTTATGTTTCTTTTATGGAAACATATTGAGGAATCAATAATCCAAAGAACTCCTTTGATGTGCAAGATGCATTTTTGCTGAAGTATCAGACCACAGCGTTTTCTGGGTGTTGCTTCTTATTCATTCATTTGGTAAATCTGTCTCTTCCATGAAACATGATTATGAGGAGGCCATGACTTTGACCCTTAGACCTCAAATTTGCTTTCTATCCTATGTCTTAATAAAATTGATATACTATTTATGTCCTTAGTACGGTGAGTGTTAATTAAAGTACATCAAGTATGTCTGTAGCAGGATTTTCGCACAGAGAGTCATTACACTGAGACTTTTCTTTCCAGGAAACAACTTTATTCCTGCCGACACTGCTCAGTTGGGTTCGCACCCAAAGAACTGAGTCTTGGATGCCATGTGGTGTAGTTTAAATAAAATTTTTACCTTTTTGTCTCCCATATAAGGTAATACACAAACATGTAGTCTGATTAAGTGGTCTCATGTTACAAGGTCTTGAGGGATGTTGTCAAGTAAGCGAATATCAAGGTTGCCTTGAGATTTTTTTTTTCCTTTCCTTCGGGAGGGGACCCTACCACATGTCAAAGCCTTTTACTTAGAGATGTGAGCTGAGTACAGTACTATTACTATAAACACAACTGAAGGATAAATTCACATACCTCCTTTATTCCTTTCTACTAGAGGTTATTGCTTCCAAATCTACAAATCTACAGTGTTCATGATAAGGTGATAACATATGCAATCTGGCATCAAATTTTATTTTTATCTTTATTCTGGAATAAAGATTTAACCTCTCAAGGAACAACCTGAAGTTAAAGTAAAAAGAGGAATATTTTCCACATATCACCTCCATGTAGTTTGGTTCAGGATACATTTTTTTTCATCCCTTCCATTCCCCACAGGCAGAGATAAATCAAGATAGAGACTAGGTCTCTTTTGTAGCAAATACATTTTATTATCTAATCTTAGTGGCTGGGAGATGATTTGTACCAAGGCCCAAGAAGTTATTCCAATTGCAAAAGGCTCTGTGCATGCTGAAACAAATTGAAAATGCAATGTCATAGGAGGAAACAATAAAAAGTTGAAATTGAAACCCAGAAACTGATCAAAACTAAGTAAATTTAAAAGTACCAAGACCCAGTTTTCAGTTTGGTTGAAAATTAGGTATTATCAGGGTGATTTGGTACATGTTGCACCATCTCGTAAGCCTAATTTTCCTCAACCTACCCTTATTTGTGTGAAAATGAAGTGAGGAAATGCTTTCCATGGCCCAAGGGCAAATGCTTAATGATGGTAGCTATTACTGGGAAGCAATTTATGATGGTGGCTATAATGGTAGGTCAGAAGCTAGGCTGCCCAGATTCTAATACAAACCATGACATTTACAAATGGTATAATCCTGGGAAGGCAACTTAATATAGCCTTTCCTTCTTTTCCTTTCATAAAGTGGAATAGTGATATTTCCTATTTCCTAAGAGGAAGAAATTAAATGAGGTAGTGTATGGACAGAGCTAAACTGATGCCTGACACACAATAAGCATTCACAGGATGCCATGTCACTATTATCATTGCCATCGTAGCATGATAAATGCATTTTTTCAGGATTAACCAGCTACAGCATTCTATACAACAGAATAGTATCAATACAAAATAGTAAACTATGATACACAATGTGGAATAAACTTAAATGCATTATTCTAAGTGAAAGAATCCAGACCCTAAAAGTTGTACACTGCATAATTCCATTTATACAACAACAGAAGTCAAATCACAGGAACAGAAAACAGATCAGTGGTTACCAAGGGACTGGGATGGAGAGAGAGAGAGTCTGATTATAAAGAATGGAACATAAGATTTGGGGTTGTGGCAGAATTGCTCTGTATTTTCATTGTGATGGTGGACACAAGACTGAATGTCTTAGTAAAAAATTCACATTAGTCTACCTTAAAGGGAGCAAGTTTTACTTTTTGTAAATACATTTAAAAATTCAACTAAAATATGAAAAGTTTCCCATTGCCTGTGTACAATAGCTCAATGGGAAATGTCTTTAAAAACAAGGTTTTAGACTTAATTTTAAAAAATAATCATATAATAACATATGTTGTCAGAGATAAAAACTCTTCTAAAAGTAGTTGCAATAATTTCCTAAATTCTTGGCAGTTGCATTATTGACACTCTGGACTCCAAATACCAGACAGTAGATCCTCAATACAGCTCCCTTGTTCTCTCCAAGGTCCTACTACTGGTACCAAACTATTGAAACAGAACTTTCAAGATCCGGGGGGTATGAGAGGTTATGGCATCTCATGCATTTAGTGAATTAGCCATTTTTAATATAGAAGTTCCTAAATTATTAACATTTCCCAAAGTGATATTTGATGGCCAAAGTAATATCTTTGTGAAGTATTAAGTGATTTTTATGAAAAAGTAGAATAAGCTGACAGAGAGTAATAATTACACTGTCAAAGAATACAAGATTCCATTTTCTCAAAGCCAGCTATATTGCCTAGTTTCAGTTGCACAGGCTGTCATCAAGATGGTAAGATTTATTTCTCCTCTAATTGAACCATAGCAGCCAGTTTTATGCAAGAGATATCTACAGTGCTCATGTTTTCAGAAGGATGCAAAATCCATGACATTGCTTATGTAGGAGATTAGGAACACAATTAATACAATGGCTTGCATGCCAGTGGAACTAGAGAAGCCTTTCCAGAGCCCTCAGATGCCGTTCGGATGCTTTAAAATATAAAACAACTGGTGATTTATTTATTAACTGGAAGATGAAAAGTATTCTCCTTCTGTAATAGTTTGTTCCAGACTCTAAGCTCAAAGGAACTGCCCACCAGAGATGTGAGTTTGACCTCTTTTGTGCAATTCTTGTGGTTTGCTTTTTCATGCATTAAGTATAGAGGGTGTGCTATTAACTCATTATGGTTGCATTAAGGTCTGTGTGTGGCCTATTCTTATAACCTTGAAAATTTTGCACATAAATCATTAGAGAAGTATAATGATCTAGCACTTAGAACAGGGAGCATAGTCAATAGTTACATCGCTCTTTCAATCTGTTACTTATGTCATTGGAGGACAATCTGGGTGGTCTGTCTTTACGGTAACACTGTAAATGCTCATTTTTCTTCAATACCATTTATTGATGGGACACCTATGTGTCTATCTTGTTTGGGGCTAAAAAGTCAGGAAACACACAGAAGCAGATGGTATGTTTCAGTCCTAAGAATGCTCCAGAATAGCACTGGAGAATTAATATCTGTGTTTATGAAAAATTGGAGGACAAAACCCCCGCAAAATTCTATAATGTCAAATGCTGGATTGAAAATAATTAGATGTGTCAGCGGGTGGCACAGTAGAGCTTAGTTGTTCAAAGTGCAGTTTTTAGCATCAGCTTTCCTGGGTCTGAATCGGAGTTTTAGAACTAACTAGTTTTGTGGCTCTAAGTCAGTTAGTTAAGCTCCTGTTTTGTTATCTGTAAAATGAGGATTATATTACCTGTCTTATAAACTGTGTATAAATTTAATGCAATTCTCCCTGTCAAGAAATCTGCACAGTGCACAGCCTTGCTCTAATCATGGCTAGGGATGACTTCCTTATTGCAAATCCTACCACTTGTGGGAGCTTTGTCACTTGACTCTTCATGTGTTGAATTACCCTTCTTTCCAGAACAATATTTTAGTGACTCTTCTAAGTCATTCTCATCTATTACTCCTTCACACCACGCTGAGGAGGACTTCAAAATGTGCTACTTTCTCAGGCTCCCCTCTTTCCATCTTAAATGCTGTTGTTCTCTAGAGTCCACTGAGGATTCTCTGTACTTCTCATCTACTTAATCTCCTTGAGTGGTCTCATATCCAATGATGATACAAAGAAAGGGCTAGAGATAGAGTCATAAGTTTCCTACAGATTTGGTTATAAAAGAAAAAAAATGGTAACACCTTGAATATTATTAAAGAAGTAATTAGTGTACCTTTATTCCAGGGACTATGAAATCAATAAAAATGATGTATACCTTGAGTAATTGACATATAAAGATGTTTGTGAAAGGGATGCCTGGGTGGCTCAGCTGATTAAGTGTCTTGACTCTTGATTTTGGTTCAGGTCATGATCTAATGGTTCATGGGATCAAGGCCCCCAAGGGGCTCTGCTCTGACAGCGTGAAGCCTGCTTGAGATTCTCTCTCTCCCTCTCTCTCTGACCCTCCAATGTTACACATGAGTGCTCTCAAAATAAACATTTTCTAATAAAAGACGTTGTGAAACATTATTTGGTAATAAGATTAGGCTACTGAACATGGACTTCCCTACAACTGTTTCACCTCATTTCCCAGTATTCATTTTATTTATTTAGTTTTTTGAAAATTTCAGTTTAGCTACCACCTTTGCATGAAAATACTCCTGAGTATCTCAGTCATCTTCTGGACCCCCAGACCAACTTAATACAGGAAATTTATCAGCCATTGCAAATATTATTTTTGAGTAATTTTAGATTTACAGGAGAATTATAAAAATAATGCAGAGGGTAGGTATCCTGTATCCTTCTTCAGTAGTTATCAGCTTAAATTACCATGGTACATTTGTGAAAGCAATGCCACATACTGAGTAATGAACATTGTTCTTGTTAAAAAAAAAATATTGGAGTTCTCTGAATTATTTGTTTAGCACAGAGCCTCCTCATCTCACCTAGTGCAAAGCTTGTCTCAGATCAGTCACCTGTTGAGAATTTCAAATGCTCCCTTACCACTTGTGTTGTTACCTTAAAGAATGTTTCTCTTAACCTTGGCTAAATATATTTCCATTAACAAGTAGGTGCTGTGGATAAAGCATTTGCTAGTTTCCAAGTCTATGTCGCTTTTACTACTTCCTGTAAAGGGGAAGAACCAAGGTCTGCTCAGTAAGTGCACCTTGCTTTCTGCCCCAGTCAAGGGCCTGGGCATTTACTTCTTTTGTCCAATTCTCTAAGTACAGTATTGATCACCAGCCCTTTTCAGATTCAAAGGTAAAAAAAGCAAGTAAATTAGTCAATTGAGGGTATTTGAGAGGTTGGTGAATACACAAGACTTTGTGATTTTAAGTACAGTTTTCGCAAAGCCTATTAAGTATGTATATTTAATTAATCCTTTGTTTTATTTGTATATAAATGTTTGAATCAAGTTATTAATTCTTAATTTTGACATTAATGTGGAGATTATCCTTGCCTTAGACCTGAATAGGCCAATGTTTTCCTATGGCTTCTATAAATCAGCTACATAAGCATTTAACAATATTGATCATGCACCTGCTATGTGAGCAGCCATGCACATGTGCTGGGAGAAGTAATCTTAAGCATAGAAGTTCCTTGCCCTTGAGCACAGAGGTAAGTGCTGGAATCACTAGACTCTTGTGATATTTGGTATCTTAGTCTGTTTAAAGGGAATTAAAAAATCCTCTGTCTACTTCCCAGCATATTGATGTAAGAATTAAATGAACTAACAAGTATTGATAATATCATTAATACCAGTAACAGCTAACATTTATATAGGACTTATTACATGCTAGGATTTCTTTCAAGTGTGTTCTGTGTATTAATTGATTTAATAAGAAAATACCTGTGAACCACCAAATATTATAAAATTCAAAGTGTGGTTGTTACCCTGAGTATGTGAATACATCCAGCAGAAGTTAAGTCCTAGAGAAAGTGGAGGCCAAATAAACTTGGAGAGACTAGAGAGGCCTCAGGTGCTATATTTAGAACACAAAACTGTGAGATCCCAGGTCTGCCTCCTCACCAAAGTCACCTGTAACATCATCATCCCTTTGTCATTGTCATTAGAGCCATTGGTATTACTGCTGCCACTATCACACTCAACATTTTATATCGCCTACCTCATGCCAGGCACTTCGTATGCATTGTTTCATTTCACCAGCACGAAACTTCTGGCAAGTCGGAATTATTGTTCTCATTTTATGGATGATACAAATATGTTACTTGAACAAAATTATAAAATCACTAAGTAGTAGGATAAAAGTTTCTATCAGTACCTGGATTACTTTGAGTCAAGGTGCTTTCCAATGTTTTACATGGTATTTTGTGCTTGGGAAAGGTGGTAATTCTCACCACCTAATTATAGCTCCAATAATAAGGGCATCATCCATTCTAACTTCCTTCAAGAAAGCTAAAGGATGCCAGGGGCTCCTGGGTGGCTCAGTTGGCTAAGCGTCTGACTTTGGCTCAGGTCATGATCTTACAGTTGGTGGGTTTGAGCCCTGCTTCGGGCTCTGTGCTAACAGCTAGCTCAGAGCTTGGAGCCTGCCTTCAGATTCTGTGTCTCCCTCTCTCTCTGACTCTCCCCTGCTCATGCTGTCTATTTCTCTCTCTCAAAAATAAATACAAAACATTAAAAAAAATTTTTTTAAAACCTAAAGGATGCCAAAAATAGCAAGGCCTAATGGACATAAGATAGTCTGTTTTTCTAAAAAGAATGAAATTTATCTTAATAAGGAGTCATTAGCTCTCCATGAGAGACTTCATAGCATCTACGTTTACACCACTATCACTAGAGCCTTGCAATTATAAAATGACTCCTCTTCCTTTCCTTCATTTGCTTTTCCCAAACAAGCAAATATGAGAATAAGGTCTACTCCTTAATTTTTCTACTACTTCGTATTTTCTGTCATATTCACATGAACTCCTTGAGAGTAAGGACAGTATTTTCTTTCATATCCTTCTTATCCTTACAACATCCAGCACAAGGCTGGAAATCTATCAAACACTTCCCCCAATCTATTTAATTTTATGAACATTAGGTGTAGAACATATTTCTCAAAGGCAAACAGGGATTTGAGTCAGAGGATATAAGGTTAATCCTACTTTTGCTATGTATTGTGTGTCCTTATACAAAAATACAACTCAGCAATGTAATTCTTCTTATTTGAACAAATAGGATTATTCTCCACAAACAATGATTGTAAGAGTAAAACCTATAGACAAATTGGTTTTAACATGTAACAGGTGCTCAGATAAATATAACTCAAAGATACTCAATAATATTCAGATAAATGATTCCTTCTAGTGCAAGGAATGCAAATTTGCATCTGTTGTGGTCTTGTCTGAAACAGACAATAATAATAAATGTCATATTTTCTTCAGTGAGTCCAACTAATCTTCAGAAATCTTGTCAACACAGAGCTGCATACAACATCTACCAACTAATTGAATTTGATATTTGGGTCATGATTTTTATATTCTCCTTTGTCTAACTGGAGAAATCAGAAAGTGAAATAGATAAATTCAACACTGAATAAAAGGAAAGAATGTTAGAAGAGAATACTTATTATATAATAAAAGAAAAGAAAGGAGGTTGAGAATGGCCTGCCAAGATCAAGATCAAGACAAATTTAGTGAACTGAAAATGAAAATGATACTTTAAGAACATGGGAGTAAACAGTACAAAGGGAAACACAAAGAAAGCTATAGAGTGGATCACAGGCCACATGACAAAGTATTTATAAACTAAGCCAATGCATGTTTTATAAGCAAGAAAGTAGATTGTTATTGTGCTGTGATAAAATGTATCTGTCTACAATGTGGACAATGGGCTGACTTGAGCCTGAATGGTTTGTTCACAGCTTGTAGCAAAAGTATAGGTAAGAGAGCAATTTAGGCCTCTACTGAGATGATAGTGGTTCTGGAAATGGAAGAAGTTAGAAAGACTTGAAAAACATTACCAGGCAATAAAAGAGTAGGTGTGGTGATTGATTGGCTAGGAGAGATAAGAGAGAGGCTTAATGACTTTATGAATGGCCAGGCTTAATGGCTTTAACTCCAGGAGATAGGATAGAAACCAATAGACAAAGGGAAAGAAAAAGACAATAGCTTCTATTGTGATGATTTTGAGGTGGAGTGCCATTTGACAGTCAGCTTGGGAAGCCCAAATGTAGAGTGGTTTGAAACTGAGAAAGAGCTTGGAACCAAATCTATACTACAGGATCTATTGTAACATAGACTCTAATTTAAGAATGTAGATAAAATTGTCCAGGATATGGATATGGGGAAAGAAAGGAAAGGGCTGAATATTAAACCTTGAAAATATGATATTTAAGGAAAGGTGGTGGAAAAGTCTCACTTGAAGGATTCTTAGAAGAAAGACTATGGAATAATGGAGACCAACCACACAGAGAGCTTGCTGAGAGAAGAGAAGAAAAATGAAACATTATTTTTTAAATAAATCAATGAAGGAATTTAGAAAAGGTTATATATCATTTCGAGAGGTAAAGTGAAAGATGCAAAGTAGCCAACACAGTATTAAAGGAAAAGAAAAACATTGAAAGACTGGCACTGTCAAGACTTGCTATAAAGCTGCAGTAATCAGGGCACCTGGGTGGCTCAGTCAGTTAAGTGTCTGACTGCTGATTCTGGCTCAGGTCATGATCTCACTGCTTGAGAGTTCATCCAGCATCAGGCTCTGCACTGACAGGGCACAGCCTGCATGGGATTTTCTCTGTCTCCCTCTCTCTCTGCCCCTTCCCAGCACAGGTGCACTCTCTTTCTCTCAAAATAAATTTTAAAAAGGTGAAGTAATGAAGACAATGTGGTGTTAGTGCAAGAACACACAAATGAAACAACACAACTGAGTGCCCAGAAATAGATGCAAATATAGTCAGCTGATCTTTGACAAAAGGCCAAAGACCAAGTGATGGAACAAATAAAGTTTTTTCAATAAAATGGTCCTGGAAACAAATGGATATCTGACATGCAAAAACAAAACAAACCAGTCTGGACACAGACCTTACATGCCTCACAGATATTAATTCGAAGTGAATCATAGGAAAAACATAAAATACAAAATTAATAAACTCCTAGAAGATAACAAATAGATGAAAATGTAGATGCCCTTGGGTATAGGGATAACTTTTTAGGTGCAACACCAAAGGTGTGGTCCATGAAAGAAAGAATTGATAAGCTGAACTTCATTAAATTAAAAACTTCTGCTCCACAAAAGATGATAAAGAGAATGAGAAGACAAACCACAGACTGGGAGAAAATATTTTGAAAAAACATCTCTGTATAAGACTGTTAACCAAGGAGAAACCTAACAGAGGACCATGGGGAGGGGAAGGGGGAAAAAGAGTTAGGGAGAGGGAGGGAGGCAAATCATGAGAGACTCCTGAATACTGAAAACAAACTGAGGGCAGAAGGGGGAGGGGGGCAAGGGGAAGGGGGGTGATGGTCATGGAGGAGGGCACTTGTGGGGAAGAGCACTGGGTGTTATATGGAAACCAACTTGATATTAACTATAAATAAAAAAATGCAAAAAAAAGACTGTTAACCAAAATATACAAAGAACCTTTAAAACTTGACAATAAGAAAACAAAAAACTGATTTAAAAAATGGGCTAAAGATCTTAACAGACACTTCATCAAAGAAGGTCTACACAAAAATGGCCAAGAAGTCCTATGTAAAGATGCTCCTTGGGGCATAGGTCATCAGGGAAATAAAAATTAAAAGAAGGAGATTTCACAGCTTACGTAACAGAATGTCCAAAATCCAGAACAGCAACAACATCACATGCTGAGCAAGAATATGGAACAACAGGAAGGGTCATTCATGGTTGGTGGGAATTTAAAATGGTTCAGCCATTTTGGAAGACAGTTTGGCCGTTTCTTTCTTTTTTTTTTTTAAATGTTTATTTGTTTATTTTGTGACCAAGAGCAAGCAGGGGAGGGTTAGAGAGAGAGGGAGAATCCCAAGCAGGCTCCCCACTGTTGGTGCAGAGCCAGATGTGGGGCTTGATCTCACAGACTAGGAAATCATGACCTGAGCAGATATCAAGAGTTGGACACTTAACCGACTGAGCCGCCCATGTACCCCAGTCTGGCCATTTCTTACAAAACTAAAGATACTCTTATTATATGATTCAGCAATTATACAAATTGGTATTTTACCCAAAGGAGTGGAAAACTCATGTTGGTACAAAAACCTGCACATGGTTATTTATAGCTGCTTTACTCATAATTGCCCAAGCTTGAAAGCAATCAGGGTGTCCTGTAGGTGAATGGATAAATAAACTGACACATCCAGACAATAAAAAATTCTTCAGCGTACCAAAAAAAAAAAAAAAAAAAAAAGAGCTCTCAAGCCACGAAAAGACATGGAACAAACTTAAATGCATGTTAATAAGTGAAAGAAGCCAATCTAAAATGCCTACATATTTTATGACTCAAATTAAATGGCATTATGAAAAAGGTGCAACTGTGGAACGAGTAAAAAGATCAGTGGATTCCAGGGGTAAGAGGTAAGGGAAGAGCTGTACAGGGGACTTTTGGGGCAATGAAACTGCTCTGTATGATATTGTAATGATGGATACATGTCATTATACATTAATCTAAGCTCATAAAATATATAATATGAAGAGTGAACTATAAACCATGGACTTTGGGTTATTTTCATGTGTCAGTGTAGGTTCATCAATCTCTGGGAAATTGCTGTACTTTTTGCTGTGAACCTATAACTGCTCTCAATAAGCAAATAAATAAATGAATAAAGTCTTCAAAGATTAAAAAAAAAAAAGTTATCCAGATGGGAAGTGAAAATTCAGTACATCTCTGAAAGCTGGAAATGGGATAAGATAGGGAGGGATAAAGGTAATTGAAATAGGTTGAGCAAAAGCCAACAGGAATTAGAAAATTTTCACACTTCTCAATCAATTAACAGCGAGTCCTTTTATTAGCAATAATTGCGCCTCAGTCAGCGAGTCCTTTTAAATGAATGATTCACTGGCAAATTAACTGATTCTAAGCTAAAACTGGAATCTTCCCATTGTAAAAACTATGTTCACAATCCAGCATTATATGCAAGAGTATTTCAAACTACAAATTTGGCTTAACCACTTACCATTAAAAAGTTCCAAAATCATGCTACTGAAAAATGATAACCCACAATCAACATTTTCCAAAACTTTTCAGAAGACCCCTAGTGAACAGCAGTTGCTCTACACAAATGACTGCTAATACCATTCATGGGGCTGGAACTTACTATTACTATTTTGAGGTTTCTATTTTGGATAGAAATGTCAATTATATTCAAGTGATTTTAAAAGGTAATTTAGAAAGTTCTCTTTCCAAGCTAGCTTCTATTCCTCAAAACCTTTCAACATCAACTCTTTCCTAAATTGTCTCAGTAATAAAGAACACTTACTTCTTAATAAGACTTTCTAAAATCATGAGTATGTGATCAAAGACTTCCATTAATAATTGGGCTTTTCTTCTTGGCTGCAGGGTATATGTTCTCCTTCTGCTGCAAAGTAATTTTCCAAGAGTAAGAGTATATGCATGAAAATGTGGCTTATAGAAACAGTATTGGATACAATTTTGAAAACTATGGGGCCAGCTCTGACCCACTGATGGCTATTATGTGGGCTGCACAATGTTAGCCAGCACAATACTTAACGTTCTTTTCCAGTAAGTTATGAGCATTTACATTCAGGACACAGAACTCTGGCTTTCTGTTGTCTCACAAAGAATTTGAGGATCTAGTGATATTGGGCTCACATTCCTCCCTTGTAACTCCAACAGCAGGAGTTATCAAGTCTCACCTTTAGTTTGTCCTCTCCACTTTATCAGTGTCCCCAACTCTTCTACTTCCCCTTGATAGTGAGTTCCAGTCAGTTGCCTTTTTTGTTGCAGTTGTGCTCAAATTTTCCAATAATGTTAATGAAAACGTGAAATATGGACACACGTTTAGCAGACACTAGTAAATTAAACCAGTGCAAGAGAATTGCATGTTTCAACTAGAAAAAAGAAAGAAAGAGAAAGAAGGAGACATAAATCTGTGGAAGTGGAGAGTATTATATGTTCACGACGCAAATTAAGAGTAAATGTGTAAGAAAAACAATTATACCAAATCTGCGTAATTTCTGTTTCTATATTAGTCAGGAGGCAGTGAGGCAATGGAACCCATATAATCGTAAGAAGCAGTTGCCATCTCTGGGGTTGGGAGAAAAACAGAGAAGTAGTTGTATCTGGTAAAATGTGTAGGTCTCTAGAGCTGTAATAAGCCTCTGAGAAGAAGCAGTCTGAGGGGCACCGTGGGATTTTGCAGAAAAGGGTACTGGTTGGGGTGACTGTCTTTGAAAAAGCACCATAAGGCTTAACCTTCAAGCGTTGGACAATTGGCACACTAGGATAAACTACTTGTTCTGGAATGTACAGCTTTTACCGGGGATGATGAAATGTTATGCTCACAGTGATCAAAAGAGCTATCCAAAGTAGGAACAGAACAAAAACAGGAACTGAAATCAAAGAGGAAAAGGAAACAAAATTGAAAGGGGCAAGTTCTTCCCCTCTCCTCTGGCGTAGTCTCACTGCAGCACCCTCTGTAGGCAGTTTTCTGTAGCTGGCTAAGCTAAAATTTGGTTTTTAGACACTAACATCACAAAACGGTATAAAGAAAGGTGTGTTGGAAGTTGAGAGTCAATAGCTTAATAGCCGATAGAACTACTGAACTGGTCCTTTAAAGACTAGAGATTATGATCGTTGCCTTAAGGAGAAAATGGAAATTTTAGAAATTATATTTATATAGTACATTATGGTTTATAATGTCATTTCACATTTTTTAAGTCAATTGAGTTTAGTTCAACTCCACAATTATGAAAAGCAGAAAGGACAGACATCATTACCATGATCAATTTCCCATATGAGGACATGAAAGTAGAAAGCCACTGAGATGCTAAAATCACATGTGTCACAAAGGCTGGATTAGAAGCAGGACACCCTGCCTATCAGCTCATTGGCTAATCACTGTCCCAGGTGACTTCTACACATCCACAGGTAACTGGAATTCCTAAAACTAATCAAGCCCATAAATGTTACTGCTTTGGGGGAAAGAACTCTGGTGTTTGGCATGGCTCATTGTCCCAGGTCAGAGATGAAACCCATTTGTTTGTTGGCTGATTTTATTAAGTTCTGAAGAAGGGGGAAAATGTGTTTCCATTTGAAGGTACTGGGTATCTGAGGGAAATTGAATTTAATGTTTCCTGGAACACTAATTTTATGTTTTTTTAAAAAACGCTGAAGGAGTACAACTCAGCTTACTACCTTAAAGGAACCATGTCTTGGATCGCACTATTTCTTCCACTGCCAGTGGAAAGCATAACTCTGAGATGCATGGTGATATTCTCTTAGCTTCAGTAGAAGGTGATATCAGGTGAATTAGGGGGAAAAAAAAAGAAAAAAAATCTTCCCTTCCTTAAGAAACGTTATTGCCATCTGCCGGGAAACTGAAATAATGGCTACACAAATCTAGGAGAACAACAAGGTGATAGGCATCCTCTCAATTTGTAAAGTGTACAACTTGAACAACGGTAAGTGATAACTCCTGTTTTCATAGACACTAGTTCTACAGACTAATAAAAATTTTATATGGGGATAGGTGATTGATAGTTATATTTAACTAGTGTTTGCTTTGTTTTAGTTGTCGTACTTGCCATATCCTTTCATAGATTGATGGGTCTTATAGATTTCAAAACAGGATAAGTACATTTCCCAGAATTCTAGGCTCAAAGGACGGGAGGCAGAGAATAAACCTTTTTCTTAAGGGACAAATTACAGCGAAAATGTTCTGTGAAAGATCTGGAACAAAATTTATCAAAAAACAAAAAACAAAAAACAAAACAAAAACATTAAAAAACCACACCCTTTGAAGCGCCTGGGTGACTCCGTCAGTTAAGAGTTCCATTTCCTCTCAGGTCATGATCTCATGGTTCTTGAGATCGAACCCCACATTGGGCTCTGCACTGACAGTGTGGAGCCTACTTGGGATTCTCTCTCTCCCCCTCTCTGTCCCTACTTTCCTCCCTCAAAATAAAAAAAAAAAAAACACAAAAAACCTAACACCCTCATTTCTCCTATATTAACCATCATTTACTTCAACTTTGCTAAGAAAGAAGAATCCTACTTCTTCCTATGTGATGATATGTGAATATCTGTTAGGCTGGGGGTGGGGCACTTACTCTTCACTTAATTCTCCAGAATCCATGAGGAGATTTTTATTTCAGCTGAGTTTATCACATGTACCCATGTGCACAGGCACACATACACATTCCAAAGATGGTATTTCTGAGGCAGTATTTTTATTTCATTTGCCAGTTCCCTCCCTTTCTGTCCCTTCTGAAAGAGGAATTTCCAAATCTGAGAAGTACTGGGGGAGAATCTG
This sequence comes from Cryptoprocta ferox, assembly GCA_028646485.1. Taxonomy (NCBI): domain Eukaryota; kingdom Metazoa; phylum Chordata; class Mammalia; order Carnivora; family Eupleridae; genus Cryptoprocta; species Cryptoprocta ferox. The sequence continues at coordinate 60,900,200 of CM053561.1, forward strand.
ACATCAGTTGAATTACCTCTCCCAGAAAGCAATGGCTACTGAATAGAAATACTAGGAATGGGGGCCCATCTGACAGACAATTTTTTCTCTCTTGAATGTTGAACACTTGCCCCGTATTATGGAGCTTCATCTGACCAGATCCTTTCACTCTTTTTTCCTCCTTCCAATGAAGTAAATCTCCCATTCTCAGTCTCCTTATTTCTGATCTGGCAGGTCAATTTAAATCAAGGTCTGAGATAGAAGGCCATAAATAATTCTCCAATCCAGCTTTGCCAAGAATAAAATGAATGCACTGTCAACCCAGTCTTCATGAGGTTCTTGTGTTTGTTACCAATTTATTGGCAAAGAGATAGTTATCTTGAATTTTTAGATATGATAATATTATAATCTGTTAGGTTTCAACTTCATTATGATTATATACCCTAGAAAGGTTATGGGCTTTCTCATAAATCCATAAGCTATCTTATTATTGGAGGGATTACAGAAATAACAGGTGAGAGCTTTTAAGGTATAATGAAGAGAAGTTTCAAACTTTGGATGTTGAACCAGGTGACACTTAAAATTGTGTACAACCCTAAGAATCTATTTCTGTAGATAAATTCCACTAAATTTTTAACTCTAAAAATTCTAAATATATTCATGAGAAGCCAGGATGGTATATTGTTTAAGATAATGAACTTGGAATTCGACAGTATTGTGTCTGAGTTCCAGTTCTGCTGCATTTTTTTGATACCTTGAAATCTCACTAAATTTTTCTGAGTCTCCAGATCCTAGACTATGCAATGGGAATAAAAATATTTCTACATAAAATCATTTTGAGAATTAAATGCAATAATTAAAGATGTATATCATAACCTGCCACATTCTAAGCACTCAACAAATCTTAGTTGTTACCATTAGCCTATTGAATGTAATTAAAAGCAGAAGGTACAATAAATTATTTCTCTAGCAGAAAACTGACAAGCAAACCAAACAGAAGAGGTTTTGAAAGAACGAAGAAATACAGATCTTTCCTTGGCTTGGAACATGGGGATTTGGGGAAAAGTTGTCACCTCAGTGTAATCTGAAAATTTCACCCGTGTTTGTAACCTGCACCCTGACCTGGTTTCTTCCTTCTGCAAATATACAATGACCATTATCTAGGGCCATTTTCTACACATAAAATGGTGGTTATAAAATGTGGCCCTAAAAACTTAATCATTAGTCATTCATTCCTTTAAAAATATTTATTAATATCTATGATACAGTCAGTGGACATGGTTCTAGAGACAAACTGGAAAATAGTAGGCTTGTTCCCTGTCATGATGTAATTCAACTCACAGTGGAGTAGTGATAAATGGGGTAATGATATATGGGCAAATCTCCACCGCACCATCCCCCCGCCTCTGTATTTAGCAGAGCACTGACAGTTTTGTTTTTTCTAATGACCGTGACTTTGCAGATCCTCTCAACAAAAAGCGGAGTCTCTTGCTCTACTTTTAATCTAGGCTTGCTCATGTTACCTAATATAGACAATGGGATATTACAAACAAACAAAAAATGTTTCTCAAACAGAAGCATGCAAACTGCTTGTCAGCAGCCTTGCTACCTCTTGCTGCTATTGGGGGCCCTGCAATATAAGTTTATACAAGTCAGAATAGCATTGAATTCTTTAAGAAGGGGTGTATTGACTGGGACATGACAGGAGGGAACCTTCTAACAACATTTTATTTCTTTATCAGGATGGCGGTTACACAAGTATGTGCATATATGCAAATCCATTGAGCTTATGTATTATTTACTCTTGTGCATATCGTCCCTACTCTACACACAAGTGTGTTCATGCACACACATATGTGTGTGTGTGACTGGAGGATTTGCCAGGAGTTATAATATTGGGTGAGTACAAAAAAAATCACAGAAGCTAATGATAATAATGCTCAACTTTGTCGATATGGTCAAAAGACTGAGTAAGATAGAAACTGTGCAGGATCAGGCAACATGGAGGTTGTTGACAGACTCCTGGAAATAGTTGGGGAGAAATCTCATTTTATAGTAGGTATGCAGTGAATAGGAGGTTTAAAATTTGAGATGGTATCCTGTTTATCATGATGGGACACTAATATATACTTGTATTTGCATACAGTTCAGGAGAACTTTAATGAAGGAGGAGTGTTTCTTTAAAGTTGAGAATTTTAAGAGAACCTGCCTTAATCATATATTATTAATGATCTGCTATTTTATTATGGGTTTAATACATGTCAGCTGTTATCCTTTTTATTAGTCCTAATCTATACCTTGGTGTGGCACCTAAACCCACTCAACCCCTCTGTAACCCCTAAATGTAAAAAAAAAAAAAAAAAATACAAACAAAAACAAAAAACAAGACTTGTTGTCAAGATCTCTTAATTCTATGACAGAGTTACAACCTTTAGTTTCTTATTTCCTCTTTGTTACTTCAGGTAACATGCAGGCACAGTTTTCTCATAGAGACCATCAAAAATTACAGACAGAAAATACACTAAAGAGCTCCCCACCCCTTGGGAATCTAGATTTATCAGTATAGTGGTCTTGTCATAGGGTAGACTTGTCTTTAAAATTTCCCAAAAGGCCCTGTGGCTCTTCAAGTTTTAATTTCCCTCTTTCATTCCCACAAAACAAGTACATTTCCTCCTTCTCCTATGAAATTGTCTTGTCACTTGTGACATTAATGTAGAGAGGAATTCTGTTAAAAGTGGTCTTTGCTTCTCTTGATCTTATAGCATGTCTCAGCTCTGGCATCCCTCAAGAAATACAAGGGAGACGATGGGCTTTGCTTTCTGGACTTCAAGGAAGGTGAGGAGAGGGAGTGGGGAAGGGCATTTGGGCAAGATGTTGTATCTTTCCATTTCATACTGCTTTGTCTAGCTTACATCAAAGAATATTAGAGCTGAAGGACCTATGGGAATCATTTAATCTATCCCTATTCATTTACAGATAAAGAAACAGAGTGGTGAGGTGATTTGCCTAAAACCTCAGTTAATTATTGACAGAGAGGGTGCCCAATCTCCTCTTTCATGCCTGACTGTGTGTTTACTGGAAAAGTAGCTTGATGTACCTGAGCTGCAATGAACTACAAGTGATGGTTCTCAGACCTGGGTGATCATCAGACTTAGCTATAAATCTTAAAAACACAACAAAACAAAACAAAACTAAAAAACCACACATAGATTGCTAAGTCTCACTCCCTATCTTAGCCTATCTGCGCTTAGGCTAGTATCCTTATCCTGAAATCTCTAATTTGACAGGAAAGAATTAATACAGTATACCTAATCTTTGGAAATATCTGTATGCATGCTGGCCCTTGGCTGGTGTCTGGGTGTTTGGGTTTTGTCAAGTTCTCCAATGGATAAGAATATTTTGCCTGTTGGGTATACCAGTCACAATCACCTGATTTCCTTCCAAAAGTCTGATGCATGATAATCATGGCCAGCCATCGTGTCTATGACACTAGTCTCTAATGAAAATCCTGGCCCCTGAGTTTCCAATAGGCATCCATTGGCAGAAGAACTGTGTGTGTTACCTTCTGCATGTCAAGGGTAGGGGGAGAATGTGCTCTCTGTGGTCTCTTTGGGGAGAGTCAAAGAAGTCTGGACATGAATGTAAACACTCTAACTGCTCAATAAATCTTTTCCCCTTACTAACTCAGTTGTGTGTTCTTACTAGGCTGTTGCAATCAATATATCTTGGCCATGAAAACTGTGCTGAGTCTCTGGAATCCTTCTAGAGAAGTTCCATGCTTGTGGTGGCCTTGGGGCTGTTGATACAAATTACTTAAAAGTGGTTCCATAAGTAGAGATGCAGTTGACAAAGGAATAGAAACATGTCTTCTGTGTCTTATGAGCAGCCAGGTTTGGAAACTCCTAGAGAAGATCTGTTTGAAAGTCATGAGTTGATAACATTTGCTCCAACCTTGTCTTTATAGAACCTTATTCAATAGGAAAAGAAACCAAGGGGATGTTCTCCATTTGAGAACAGAATAGGCATTTCAACCTTAATAGTTTTGACAAAATTTTGATTTTTCAACCAAAATAATCTCCACTGATATTCTTGCTCTTTCAGTAAATGGTAGTGTCAGCTTTGTCTTCTCAATTTTCTCAGACCCCAAACTCTTTAAAGTCACTCTTAATTCTCTTTTTCTTATCCCACATGAGAACCTTGATTACTGCAGAGACTAACTTCACAATGTATCACAAAATGCAATCACTTCTTACTAACTCTGCCTCTGTCACTCTGGATTCAATTATCCTCTCTCACTCGAAGTATCACATTACTGTCACACATCACTATCACTACTGTCCACCCACCCATTGTTACTGGTCACACACTCCATGGTGAACCTACTCACCTCACAGTATCCTCTTAAACCAAAGGTCATATCATATCGCATCTCTCCTCAAAAATTGCCACTGGCTTCCCACCTCAGTCAAAATAAAATCCCAAAGCCTTATCATGGCCTACAGACCTCTTACAATCTGACCCCAATTACTGCTCAGACTAATCAGTTCAATACCTCCTTCCACCATGCTTTTCCCTCCACATTCTCATTCTTGTAGTGCTCATGCCCTCTTACCTGGGTGTCTTTTTAATTGTTCCCTCTGCATAAAATGCTTTTCTCTCAAATATTGGCTGGCTCAGCTTCACATTCTGCAGGCGTTGTTCTTTTGTCACCACATTAGAGAAACCTTTCCTGAGCACCCTAAACAAAATAGCCCCCTATCTTGCTTTTATTTGTTGCCTTACTTTTCTTCTTTTTCTTCACAGCACTTCTGAACCCTGGAAATAATATGTATATGCTTGCTTATTCAAATACTGATTTTATTTTCCTTATTTCTGCTCCTGGCTCTATCTACTGTGTCTAGAATAGTAACTGACTCAGAGGAGAAGGTGAAAAATAGGATAAACCAATGACTGAGCTGAGGGTGAGTAGTGCCTATCTATGGAAAAGGGATGGTCAAGGGAAGGCTTAATGAAACAAACCTCAGCACGAATCAGACCCATGGGAAAGACACAGCAGACTGATTGTTTCAGAGACCAGGAGATAAAGCAGTTAAAGCAGTAACTTATACCACAGGGACTGCAGAGAAGTCTAACTCCCTTTGGCCCTCTAACTCACTCTGTCATTCTTTGGAGTCATAAAGATTTTCTCAGTCCTCAATTTCAGGACTGAGCTGCCACAGTGGATTGACACAGAGAACATGGGAACAGCTCTTCCTAGTTTGTTCCTGCTATGGAGCCTTTGTTAAGTCAGCAAACCTTTCCGTTGCAGGGCGCATCCATTGACAGAGAAGGTTTCAAGGCTGCTCCTCTGGGGTCCTGCAGAGCTACATGAATTGATGAGAGGAATGGCCTTTGACCTTCCAGAGAAAAACAGGATAAAAAAGCCTATTTCTATTTCTTTTCCTTTATTTTTTTAAATAGGACTCTGAATTCCAAATAAGCCAAGTCTATAGAGAAACTTGCAAGTGATTAAAAAAAAAATCTTGGGCACAGGATCCAAAAACTCCTCAAAGATTGAAACATTTGTTTGAAAGGGACAAAGTGCCATGCATTTTAAAAGCAGAATCACACAAAATAGCTCTCTCTCTCTCTCTCTCACTCTCACTCTCCCCCTCCTGCTGCTTAAGGGGATACTAGGACAAGTGACATTTCTATTACAGATAAAAATATATTTTTTAACTATGTTTTGGAGATATTTGCCAGCTGGCCCATTACGGCTAGAAGGAAACTGCCATGGAAAATGAAACTCCACTCAGGTTATTTGGCCATTTGCATGCTTTGCAAGAGAGACACATGTATAATTATGGAAAGGATATTTTGGACTAAGCTGGTGGGAGCAGGTATAAAAGTAGATGCACTCCACATCACTTTTTCTTTCACTGTAGATTTGACAGGAGCTAAATTAGATTAGAAATCTATTGAGATATTATTACATTTAAGGAATCTGAGGTTACAATAGCTTTCTTCCTTGGTATCTTGTGAGTCAACATTATGACCAACAATAAAACTCATTTATGAGTATCTACTTTATGTAAAGAAATCCCAGGCCAATATAAAACCAATATAAAGTAGTAGTTAAAAATGTGTGAAGTCATAACTTCTGAGATGAAAGTTCAATTCTACCATATTACCAGATGCGTACCTTTAGAGAATGTACTTAATTTCTCTTTCTCTGTTTTGTCATATATTGAGTTATTGCAATTATAGTTTCAGATAATCCCTTCAGAACATGTAGAATGGTCCTGGTCAAATAATGAAGCCCAACAAATGGGAATTATTGTTATTTATCTGAGACACTAATTCTGTGCTGAGTCAATCACAATGCCAAGAAACCTGATTCTCCTTTTACTTTAAATTTATTATTCAACAAGTATTTATCAAATTCTTAGTATGTGCTAGGTACCAGTCCACATAATGTAGATGGCAAAAAATAATTGTGACTATTCCTTCTTTTAAGGAGTAGGCAACAGGATGGTACAGGAAGGTATGAATATATGGTAATGGCATTGCAAGCCACTGTATTTGTGATAAATTGCGAAATGGATTATATAAATAATATATGCTTAAAACTGAAAGGAGGGAGACATTGATGACCACTATAGGAGGACCACTTATGAGGAACAACTTGTTAGACATCACAGGAGAAATCTGTCTGGCCTGGATGAAAAGGAAGGGAAGTACATTGAATACCTAGAAGGGAACTGAGCACTTGAAAGGCAGACTCTGGTCTCTCTCAGTGAGTGGATCCTCTCAGATAGAGTGGATTTCTTTTGTTTAGATGAAGAGAGGAGAGAATAAGATTATCTTTTTGGGTTAATGGTAGAATCTGGGCCTGGAGGCATGTTTCAGCACAATCAAAGGAGAACTTTCCAGCAAACGTAAGAGGTGCTTAAGACTGTGGAGAGATCCCCAACACCACAATCATTCCAAGGAAGTCCTGATTTGGGCGGAAGATGGGCAGATGACTGCCAACATTTTCTGTAAGCTCAGATTCTGAGGTTGGGATCTGCCAATATGGGTATATTGGGCTAAAAAAGTGATTTTTTTGTCACTCCCCTATCATTTATTCCATGGATATGTCCCTCTTCCTGTCTAGTTGGGCACACATCATACAACAGGGATAGCGGAGGAGAAGAATACCCCTCTAGCATCTCTCCCATTGGATGGCTATGAAGACAATGCATTTCTATGAAAGTGCTTTTTTCTCTTCTTTTTTTTTTTTAAAGTAGGTTCCATACCCAATGCAGAGCCCAACAGGGGGCTTGAATTCATGACCCTGATATCAAGGCCTGAGCTAAGATCAAGAGTCAGATACTTAACTGAGCTACCTAGGTACCCCTATGAAAGGGCTTTCTAAGTTGTCATAGACAGTGTCAATGTAAAATTGAATAAAGTAGAATCGATTTGATATTTTAAATTCACCATTGGTTCTGGGAACAGGGCAGTAGACAGAACTAGATTTCAACCTCCTATATCCTTCCTTTCCACACCAGCCCACACACAGCATCACCTCCATTTGTACATGAGCTCTGACTTCATCCTCTCTTTAGTGGCAAATGGTCTATAAGTCAATGCCATTCATGTTTATGTACTCTCTCCTCCAACCTCTCCAGGGAGTAGACATTGTTTCTTTATTTCCCAGATGAAGAAAGTGGTACTGAGAGAAGCAAGTAAACAGCTCAAGGTCATAGTCTTTAGTGAGCACAATCAGATCCTGAATCGAGTCCAGCACTCTTAGATACCAAGTCTGTCAAGTTTGTGCTGTAGGATCTATGGCTCTATCAGAGACGACTAACAGCCATGAGTCTGCTGCCCACATGCTGCTCTGTGAGACTTGGACTGTAGGGTACCCAGGGCATCCCATTTTGGCATCTTCCTTTGGCTTTATCCCTGGGCCCCGAAATATTCTTTTCCGTCTCTAAGTCAACAATGTGTTCCTTTGGAAAGTTATACAAACCTGTCTTCTTGCCAATGACAAGAAAAGATAGTTATAAAATGGACTTTTCTAGAATGAATAGCCACATGACATCCACTGAAAAGAGCAATGATGCAACTTACCAAGAGCAGCTTTAGGATGGGACTCAGTCACTCACTTGCTAAATTCTGTCACACAGATATATTCTTAAATGCTTTGGGCCTTAGTATCTTCGTCTACGAAAAAGAGAACACTGTCTGTTGCTATGATGATGAGGTCAGATCATTGATATGGAAGAAATTTTAAATTATAAAGCACTAAACACATGCAAAGGACTATTATTTGGCAGGCTGTACAGAAGCAATCAGATTAACAGGAATGGAGTTCACAATGAAAGGAAGTAGAATACGCACCCCAAATTATGCCACTTTGGCCTATTGATTACCTTGAATTAAAGTCACTTAAGAAAGAGCAGGGGTAAGAAGGATACTGACCTTCCTTGGTCTCCCTGAAAGCAGAAAATAAATCTCTCCTGTGAAGGTAACCTCCTTGTATCAGGAGGTAGGGAGACATCCTTATCACCAGAGAGATAGGGAAGGCTGTATAAACAAACCTTGTTACTTCACTAATTTGCTACCCCAAGCCAGACCTCTTTGTTTTCTCATTTCTTCACAAATTTATTATTTCTTTGTCTAAATTATAAAACCTGACTGCTTTGCCCACTTCTTTGAGTCTTATTAATTTTGGGGCTCCCATACGTATGAAATTAAGTTTTTCTCTTGCTAATTTGTCTTCTGTCAATTTAATTAATAAACCAGCTCTGGAAGGGAAGAAGAGTTTCCTCCCCTGTAACACCCTAGTAATACTACTTACTCACTGTCAGAGTGAGTTTGTACATTTCAATGTCCATGAACCTCAGTTTCCTCATCTGAAAAAATGATTTAGGATTGCTCACAGGGTTCCTGTGAAAATTAATTCGGTTGTTTGCTCAGAACTTAGTTTTTTATAAATCATTCTCATCTTTACCAAATTGTTTGTGGGTAAGAAATAAGGCATTTATAAAATGAAAGTAAATATACACAAAGATTAAGAGATGAATGAGTCTGATTTGTTGAAAGAACTTCAGGCTCCTAGGGGCTCCTGTATCAAGGAATAACCTGCACTCTATGGTTCTGCTCCATAGTCTGGGTTGGCTACAAAAGGGTCAACTGCCTGAGATTAAAACTTTTCTTCAGTGATGGATGTTTAAGAAGACTTGGTAGATAAAAGCCTGTTTACTACTAGTAATAATAATCTTGTGTTGATAGAAGCATAAGCTAGGCAAGTCCAGGTTCTTCCTCTTTCAAGAGAAGAGTGGAGTGGATCTGCCTTCAGCAGCCCCAACCCCATCATCCCTGGGTGAGCAGATGCATCAGTGTCTTGCATGCAGGATAACCTGGGCAGAGCAGTCCTATGGAAAAAGACCAGCAACTTCCCCAATACCTGTGGTACCTACTTCCTTAACTTTGGCTGCATCCCAGGCTTACTCAATGACTGTAGCCTGGAAACCTGTTAGCCTGCAAAGCGATAGCTTGTTCCTTAAATCTAGATTCCAGAGTTAATGATGGCAAGAGCTATGTCTTTATAAGATAAAGCAGGAGCATAAGCAAGGTAAAAAAGGCATGCTTGTGGCTACTACGGGCTTAGGAATCGGGTGGACAGTGGTACCAAACCCAGCTCTGCAGGTTATATAATGCTCTCCAAGTCTCAGTGTCTTCATCTCTTCAATGGACACAATGTCACCCTTTTTGATCTGTTGTTATTTACTGTCATTAAGTAAGATAACATATGCAATGGAATGAGTGTTGCTATGGAACACACACTAAATGTTCAAATTTGAAAGCTATTTATTGGATGTTTTCCTTCTGGGGGAACATAGACAAAAACACAAAATATATGTTAAATATCTGCCTGTCTGTGTCAAAATGAACGGCTTATTTAGTGCTAATCTCAGACAAGGCAGTGTGCTAAAAGCTGTGGGAAATAAAAAAATGTGTACTTAGTAGACTTGTCTTTAAATAGCTCCTAAGCCAGTAAAACCAAGTAGGAAAAAAAAATGAGTTACAAAGGGTTTTATACACATAGGTCCGAAAGAACAGTCCAACAACTAAGTACTATAGGAATTCAGATGAGGAACTGGAATGATCTGGGAAAACTTTTCACAAAAGGATCATTTGAGGGGGGTGTTTATTTAGTCTTTCATTTCAACAGTCTGTCAATTACTAATATTAGTGATACAAATGTCTCAATATCAACGCTAGAGATCATGTTAGGTTGGGTCTTGAAAGATATTTAGGAAATACACAGAGAGAGAAGGGCAACTCGGATTACTTTCTCAATCAGTTTAATTGACTAAAAAGCAAAAGAAGAATGTTACTTAGTTTTTCCTTAGCTGTAGCTTTAACTACTTACTGACCATTCCTTTATGTGTCTTCAGCACTGCCCCCAACTCCTCTCACTAGTTCTTAGAAAGAAGCTCTCTAGATATCCTAAAACCATCTCCAATTCAACACATTCTTACACATATTGGGAGTATTATCATTTCTTGAAGAATGGGCACTACCTATGGATCCTACCTTGACTGAGGTAATCACTACACCTATTAGAAGAGGCTATCTGCCCTTGCCCATTCTTGCCAGTGTGCCAAACCTCAAGACCGAATCATCCCCTGACACTGAACCATTTCTATTGCTAGTCATGTAGGCAGTTAAGTAGGCCAAGACAGCTGCAGCATGTACAGTCCAACTCCTCACTCCCCGGAGCACGGGAACTCTTCTGTTTACTGCCTGCTATAAAATGTGCTGGGCCATTGGCCATGGGTTCTTCAGCTGCAGTGAAACCTAGAGAGTGTGTAACTGCCATCTGGGCTCATCACATCACTCTGTGGTCCTTGGGGACACACACTACTACCATGCTCACACTCCTGTGTTCTGTGCAGTGACTAATATCGCGTCTTATTCTGATCAATTGAGTCTCAATGCCTACATTTTGCACCTATTGAGTTACTGAAAATAAACCTGCTTGCTAGCATAGCCATGTCCTTTAGGGTCTGGTTACTCCTCATTCTAGGAGATTGGGTTCTTCTGATACCATCAATTATAGTTAAATTTTCAACTTGAACATTATTCCCAACTCTTTCCTCTCCCTGGATCTTATAACAACATTATTGTATGATCAGAACATCAGAACCTGTCACTCCAAACCTGTCACTCCAAAGTTCTGTCTTTTGTCTTGCTTCTTCACATTTCTCCTATGGTTAGTCTCCTTAGCTGAGATGTTATTTATCTCAGGGAGGTCTTATAATTTAGTGATTGCATGAGGGGAGTGGAAAAAAAAAAAAGAGTCTAGATTTAAATTCCAGCAATGCTACTTGCTAAGTCCTTTATCAGTTTCTTGATATCTTAGTACCTTGTTTTCCTCTCCCATAAAATGGGGTTAGTTAGGATTAACTAATTTATAGGGTTGTATGAGCATTATGTGAATTAAAACATGGAAATCACCTGTAACAGTGCCCCAAAATAGTAGGAGCTCTGTAGATGTTTGTCATAATTTTTATTATTTTTATCATAAAATCCAGCCTTATGGTATTCCAGCTACCATGCAGTTTTCAGAATCTTATCACTCACATACCTGAAAACATATCTATGGTCATTTCTGGGAAGGAAGGCAAAGTCCCTCGTCTCTGGCCTTTCAATACCTGAACACATTTTTCTTTCCTTAGCATACTCCCTAACTTTATATGATGTTTAAGTCCTAAAAAAAAAAAAAAAAAAGTCCTTCTTCAAACATGATGCACTTTTTTGTTCCTTTCAATGAACTTCTTGGGTTTCTCAGGTTTTTCTTCTTTTTTTTTGTTTCTGTTTTTTGTTTGTTTTTCTTTCACCTTAAATGTCTAGGACTAATCTATATCTCAGCACAGTAAATGGAACATTGAAGATTCAGTCAATATTTCATGAAGAAATGGATGAATGAAAAAAAATAAAGGAAAGAAGGGAAGGAAAGAAGGAAGAAAGAAAGGACAAAATAAAAGGAAGGAAGAGATGAAAGGAAGTAAAAAAACAAGCAAGCAATCATTAGATCTGTCAGTTCAGAATTTGTGCATTGAGCAAGAATTATTTTCTAAAAGAAGATCACAATGACTGAAGAGTTTCTTTTGGCCATTTTCCTTATGAAAATTCAATGTTTTATATATATATATTAACAAATGATTTTTTTAATAGAGGGAACAAAATAATCTCACTAGATAATATTTATAGTGTTTTTTAACATACTCACACTTCTCTTTATTGTTCTTTATTTTCTAGAGAGAAGAAATCAGAATTAGGTATCATTCCTGGGATTTGAATAAATAAGTTTATATATGAGCTTCTGTCAAAATCCTTATTTACATGTAGGAAAAAATATATATTCCTCAGCTTTGCCAAAGAAAGTCCCAGTTTATGCATATTATTTTGGTATAATTATTAAGAGCTCCTTGTTTTACTCTGAAAAGTATCTCAGTTTTGAGGAAAAATCATATTTTCATATTATTCATTAGTAAGTGTTATGGTGAAGATTGCATAAGAAATTAAGGAATTAGAGTCAAGTATTGTTTACATGGTACACAATATTCAGCAGATCCATCAAAAACATTGATTGAGTGTTCTCTATGTATGAAGCTTGGTGTTTCTTTCTTTGAATTATGACCCGACAGGAAGATATCCTAACCTATGCATCTTCTCATTTTTACCTTTACCTGGAGCCATCTTACTCAACCTTCAGATTCAGGTTAATAGGAGATGAGGTAAAAGGATTCAAAACAACTATTTCAGTTCTGATTCTCAGAAATCTCACTTGGACTTTCTCAAAGGGTAAGTGAATTTATAGCCTACATAAAAAGTTCAAAACTACTTCACTTCAGGAATTTGAGTGTTCAAACAATATTATCAAGAAGCTAACGCTACCTCTCCATTTTGCTTTCCACTATGCTGGCTTCATTCTCAAGCAAGATTTTCCCTCACGGACACCACCCACCCCCTAAGAAGATACAGACTGACATTCTTGTAACAACATATCCGTTAGAGAGTTGTCTTTTCAGTTGGCTCTAGCATGTCTCAAGATTCATTCTCATTGGACCATTTTTGTTTATGAATCCATATGTAACTGAGAGGCTAAGGAACTGAATATGCCAATTATCTAGACCTGAGTCATATGCCACCTCTGAATATGGAGAACATTAGGGTCAACCAAACCACATGAACGTAGATTGGGAATGTTTTCTAGGAAGGAGGAGCTTTAAAAAAATTAGGAATGGCAAAGCAGGAAGATCACAACCAACTTCTGTTCATTCTGATCAATCTTGCTGCCAGCTGTGATCCCATACTTGTCATGGTAGACTACCATCGTTTATTTTCTTCATAAAATGAACACTTAGCTCATTTCTACATCCTGACTAAAGTTTCCTTGGTGCTTGTGATTGGGCATGTGTCTATGCATACCTTCTCTTCTTTTTTCTTAATGATTCTCCTTCAGGTGTCATTTAGGCTTCCAGTCTTCTTCTTTTTTTCAATATTTATTTATGTTTCAGAGAAAGAGAGCAGAAGAGGGTCAGAGAAAGGGAGACAGAGAATCCTAAACTGACAGCACAGAGCCCAATGTGGGGCTTGAACTTATGAACTGTGAGATCATGATCTGAGCCAAAATCAAGAGTTGGAAGCTTAACTGACTGAGCCACCCATGCACCACCCCCCCCCCCCAAGGCTTCTTCTATCTTGAGACTCAGCATCTCAAAGTTTTCTCCAACTAGTCACCATCTCAGAAGCTACGGAGATTGGGAGCATGCATAAGATAGTCATATAGGGCAGGCCTGGAGATATGTATAAGATATATCTTTCATTTTATTAGTCATAATTTAGGAACTTAGCTAAGCCTAACCATAGAGGTATCGATGATGAACTGCACCTGCACCTCCAAGTACAGAAAGAGCTTGGACCTCATTCACTGAATCTAATAAGTGACTTCTGGGTTCCTAGAAGAAAAAAAAAAGAAAATCTATGCTCCAGTCCAAAAAAAAAAGAGCTTCTTTCCTCATTCTCTATGTCTGAGCTCCAGCCTTTATTATCATTCTAGGACTTTGAAACAGGAGACTCTGATATATTTAGAAAGATCCATTAGCCACTACTTATCCAAAGACTAGTTCTCAGATGTTGCAAACTGTCATCCTGGATTCCCAAGTAATTTCTATGTGATCCTGGAGGTGGTATCTCCATGACAGGTGACAGTATGTTCTGAAAAACTTAACCTTGTATTGCAACTCTATCTCTAAACTGACCACAGTAATTCTTTTTTGCATTGGTTGCTATTTGCCAACTTGGTTTGAGTGCAGGAGGCTTTAAGTATGAACTCTCCCACGTTCAGCAATTCTTATGGCAGTATTTCCAGCCTTGCTTTAGTTAACAGGCCACCAACCTCTTGAGAGCAATCCCTATTTATCACTCAGCTGTAAATATTGTCTCCAGGCAAAGCTTGGCCTACATGGTCTGAGCCCTGAAGCATTTTTATTTTTATTCATTCTAAATAAAACTTGAATTACTCAGTGCATGTGGGTAGGTGAACAGGAAAGAGGAAGGTGACAAAGAAGAGAAGAGAAAAAAGAAGATGGGGGAGGGGGAAGAGGAGGCGGGAAGAGGAGGGAAAAGTGAATATATGCAAGCGCATATTGTCTACATAGTCTTGGAAATCTTTCAAAGAAGGAATATGAGGAAAAACTGAGAGGAAGTGAGAGAATAAAACAGGTAGGAAAATAAAATAGAGGTCAAGAAAGGATGAGGGGAACTTATAACTGAAGAAGTGTGCAGAAAAAAGTTTGTAGAAAGATAGGAGAGAGGTCACTAAGAAGCCTGTTTAAGTATGTGTCTGTTTTCCTTTGTTCTCTTTCTTACCAGTAAGAGAATGGATCAGCAAGCATTGAATGAGCATATACTCTTTTCTGGGTATATAGGTCTCCTCAAATTCATGCTTTGAGGTGTATCTGTCATTTGTGGAATGATGGGTAAGTGGCAAGTGGGTAGGATGGATTCTCAGAGGGACAGGCTTTCAGAAGAAGGTGAGGTCTGTGTTGGCTGGAGAACAGAGGAAAGAATTCACTGCAGAAACGAGGGTTCAGCTGATCATGTAGTCTGCGTAGGACCAAATAACTAGAAACAGGCTGAGAGCACTGTCAGCAGGGAGAGAAGCAGAGAGACACAAAGACTGAACTCATTTGGGAAATCACGTGAACTTTAAATTATAAAAGTATTTGATGGAGGCAGGGCAGAGAGTGAAAAAAGAATCCCATGTGCTATTTTAAGGAAAACTAGGAATGAAGAAAAGAAAATAATATAGAGGGATTGAAGGGAAAATAAATAAAAGAAAGAGGCAGGGAGAGAGAAAACAACAAATGAGCTTTCAGGTGCTTACACATTTTCTGGGCCAGAACCGCCTTGTTGGCCTCAAAAGGGTACTCCAAGAAGAGTTAGCCCCACCTTTGACTGAACTTCTATACCCATGCACTTGGTGAGATGTGGGCAGAAAAACTTCAGGTCAAGCCTTGGCTTGGCTAGATGTCCTGAATTGCAGTCCTGTGGGCAATGGAGCCATGTTATACACCTGAAGATACCCGACTGAAATGCTGGTGTTAATACAGAGGCACAAAACTCAGACAATGATAGGCAAGGAAGTCGACAGTCCAGTTGTATTTCTCCTGGACAATTTTTCTGGAAAATTTTTTAATGTGGCACACTTAATGTTTAAATCATAAAGCATAAAATGCATTTTCCTCAGTCCAAATAGGATTAAAATAAATTTGGGAGTAAGTTATGGCTTAATGATTTCTAGTGCACTCCATAAGTTAAAGTGATTCTTAGTTATAGTAATTATATGTCAATCATCAACCTTCATATGGGACAAATGTGGCATTTATCAAATTCCCTATCCAAAGTCCAAGTACCGTAATGCCATCTACAATCCTAGTTTTTTATAACTGGACAAAAGCCTAACTATGCTTGCCTTATTCTCTACTAGTCTGTGATTCATACTCAGGACTCATGCTGGTTGAACCACTTTTGTTAACGTGAACAATTTCCTGCATATCCTTGGTTTGTATTCAGGCTGCTTGCTCCTTTAGGAACATTTGTCCCTTATCTTTTATTCTCCTCCCCTCAAACTCTCTTGCTAGGCTACCTCTATTCAATCATACTGCTGGCAGGTGATTAAGATAAAGTCAGATTGTGAGGGTCGGCCCAAGTCCAGTCTGACTGCTGTCCTCCTAAGAAAAGGAAACGTGGACAAAGTAGTCTCCCTCTCTCCAGTCTCTATATCCACCGCCCTCTCCCCAAGAAAAGAAATTGTTATACTGAGTTTTAACACTATAGATTATTGTTGTCGGTGTTCAAATCTGATACAAATGCACTTATGTAGTATGTACTTGTCTGTGTCTGGCTTCTCTTCCTCAGTGTTAGGATGTGGGACTCATCTACACTGCTGTATGCTGTATGCAGCTCGAAGTTCATGAATCTCATCGATGCATGGTATTTCCAGATAAGAATATATCACAATTTATTTAGCTATTGTTGGAGATTCTTGAGTAGACCTTTTGGAGGTTTGCAATTTCTATTGGGTAGGATCACCGCACCATAAGGTGTGCATATATTCAGCTTTAGTTGATTCAAATTTTTTTTAACTTTATTTTAAGAGCCAGAGTGCACCAGTAGGGGAGGAGCAGAGAGAGAGAGGCAGAGAAAGAGAATCTCAGGCAGGCTCCAGGCTGTCAGTACAGAGCCCAACATGGGGCTTGATCTCATGAATCATGAGGTCCGGACCTGAGCCAAAACCAAGAGTTGGACACTTAACCAACTAAGCCATCCAGGTGCCCCGTAGCTGATGCAAAGAGTTTTAAACCATGTTTCAACACATTTTCACCCACAGCATCAGTGAGTGTTACAGTTCTTCATTACCTATGCCTAATATCATCTGTCATTATCATTTTAATAATTTTGATGAGTTTGTAGAGTTTTTTTTTTTTACAGTGGTTTTAATTTACATGTCATGAGGACTTTCATTTGACCACATTTTCATGTAGTCATTTGCCATATCTCATTCTGTGGAGGTGGTTCAATTATTTTAAACATTTTCTATTGTGCTTTAGCCTCTCAATCATTAATTTGAAGGGGTTATTTGTATATTCTAATGATGAATCATTTGTTATATAAATGTATTGCAATTATTTTCTCCCAGTCTGGTCATATTCTTTTTTATTCCCTTAATGTCATTGAATGAAAACTTCCTTAATTTTAACGTCTCTATTATATTTTATTTTGTTGTTTGTCCTTCTTGTTTTACATTTAGGTAATCTCTGGCTTCCCCAAGATCCTATTTTTCTATTTTTTTAAAGATATAGTTTTATAAACAATTTATGATCCATTTCAAATTAATGTTTTTAATGCATGATGAAAAGATTGTTTTATCTATTTCTATCTACCTACATATCTATGTTTAATACATGTATATATCATATAGATATATGGTGAGAAATTGACTCTCCTTTACTGTCTCTTGATTTAAAAACTAGTAATGTGTCCAGTTTAACAATACTTACTTTTTGAAAAATCTATTTGCCTACTTTAAGATCACAAATTCTCCTATACCTTTAAAGGTATATTCTTCTATACCTTTTAAAAACATAGTTGTTATTTTTCAATTTAAATTTGTACTCTGCCTACAACTTTTAAAAAATATTCTGAGTGGTAGAATTCTATATATGTATTTTTTGCAATATGGATATCCCTGATTTATTGAAATATCCATTCTTTTCCATTCACACTATATTATCTTTTATACAGAAAAAAGACAATATAATTGTGGGTCTGTTGATGTGTCCCTTTTTTTTTTTAAATTGTGTTTCCATGATCTATATGTCAATCCTTGTGCCAATCCACGCTACCTTTATTACTGTAGCTTGCTAACAAGTATTGTGATTTGGTAGTATAAATTCTGTCTTTTCTTATTGCTCCAAAAGAATGTCTTGGCTGTTTTTCCACTTTGAATTTCCAAGTATACTTTACAATCAGTTTATATTTTCAAAATATCCTGATGGGACTTACAGTGTGACTGTGTTCACTTTATAAAATATTTTGAGGCAAATTAAAATTTTCACATTATTGATTTTCCTAGTTCATGTAGCAAATACGTACACTCATATAACCTTAAACATTTATATCAGTAACATTTGTGGTTTTCTATGTAGATTTTAGACTTTTTTAAAAAGATTTATTCCCAAGTATTTAATGCTATTTGTTGCCATTTAAAAACAGACTGATTTTAAAACTTGTTATTTTTTTTTTTTTACATTTATTTTTGAGAGACAGAGACAGCGCGAAGAGGGGAGGAGCAGAGAAAGAGGGAGACACAGAATCTGAAGCAGGCTCTAGGCTCTGAGCTGCCAGCACAGATCGTGACAAGGGGCTCAAACCCGCGAACCATGAGATCACTAACGGTGAGATCATGACCTGAGGCAATGTTGGACACTTAACCGACTGAGCCACCCAGGCGCCCCTGTTATATTGCTTTATTGATGATATGTAAATTTTGTTTTTATATGGACCTTACTGCTTTGTTAAATTTATTAATTTAATTTAATTTTCTACACATTTAAATATACTAAGGGCATATTCATCATTTGAGGAAAGTGACAGCTATTTAAAAAAACTAACAAAAAATTTCCAAATTGGTGTCTTTTATTTGCTTATTTTAACAAAATAGTTAAAATATCCAGTACAATGTTAAATCAAGTGATTATAAAGGGCATACTTTCGAGGCCCCTGGGTGGCTCAATTGGTTAAGTGTCCGATTTAGGCTCAGGTCATGATCTCACGGTTTGTGAGTTCGAGCCCCGCGTGGGGCTCTGTGCTGACAGCTCAGAGCCTGGAGCCTGCTTCGGATTCTATCTCCTGTTCTCGCTGCCCCTCCTCACTCGTTCTGTCTCTCAAAAATAACACTAAGCATAAAAATTATTTTAAAAGGGCATATTTTTCTTTTTCCATCTTTCTATGGGAAATTATTTCACCACTGATAATAGTAAATAGTATGAAGAAACATTTGTAATATCTATATAAATCTCAAATGATCTACCATCATGTAATTTTCATATTGATAGTTTTCTATCTTTGGTTCTGTTTCATAAATCTTGATTAGGAGGGTTATGTTACTGTTATAGAAGAATGGAGTCTTTATCTTATTAAGTGAAAATTCCTTATGCCAGTGTAGTTTCAAGATTTCTTTGTTACATTCTTCATGTGTAATTCGCTGTTCTTTGAACCTAACCCCTCAAAATAAAAGCTTTAGTAAAGGCCATGACTCAGAAACAGATTTTCCCCATGCCAAATGCCTAATGCCCTTCACTTCTGAGTAGTTCCAGTTTTAGGTTGTCCGGAGTAGACATTTTACCTGGACTATGGCATTCTGCTTCTCTAGCTTTTTTGAGATGTAAAGACTGCCCTCCCAACCCCTTTAATCTGGATGTGTACTCAGAACCCAGGAAGCAGATCTATATTCAGAGTAGCTTAACCCTTTCTGCTGGAAACTGAATTTTTCACCCCACCTTCTGCACATATTCAGTATTATCATCATCATGGTAGTTGAGCAAAGTATGAGCTCTCTTTTCTCTTAAATATAAGCATGACATCTACTTTTTCCGCCCTCTCTAAACAATGAGCTCTTCTATGAAACTACATACACACACACACACACACGCACGCACGCACAGCGTTGACTTTCAACAGGGATGTGCTGAGTGTTTGGGATATGCAGTGAATAATTTAATGTCTGGAACAGGGAAAAGTACCCCAAATAACAAGATTGAAGGAGTAAATAAATTAAAAAAACCTGGAAGGATGGCATGGTGCCTTTTTATGCTAAAATTTATTCATTTATTCAACAAATACAGGATGAGTGGGAAACGCGAGGTCTTCAGCTTCAGGCATGGAAGTGGGAAAAGGTAAAGCATGTGTAAATATGCATATGATGTAGGTTATTTCTTTGATTTAGTGTTCAATAAAAAGAAAATAATAAAACATAGCAACATGAGACTATTACCATATGGCAAGTGTAAAACATGCATGTCGGCAAGAAGTTTATTCATTAGTGTATAAAGTCTTGCATTTAATCAATTTATATTGAATTTCTAATCTATGTGAAGCACTTTGTCAGTCATTGTCAGAGAAAAAGAGGCAAAGTACAGAGTTACAATTGACACAATCCCTGGCCTACACTGACTTAGCATAAAAAAAAAAAAAGAAAATCTGCATCAAAATAAACATAAGATATTTAAAAATGTGCTATAGGTAGATAGATGATAGATACAGATCAATGTTATGTTTTTTATGTTAGAATCTACCCATTGATTCTTTAATGCACCTACCATCCATTAGGTCCCACTTTACATTGGACATGTGATAGGCACTAAAATAATGCTACTTATTTGAAAACAAAGCCTCTTGCCTGCCTATTGGAGTCAAGGCAATCAAATCTCTGGGAGGCAGTATTTGAATTTGATAGGTTAGGATCCACATAAGCAGTACAGAAGGGAAGGGCACCCCAAGTACAATGAATGGCGTAAGTGGAAGTGCAGGGACAGAGGAAAGAAATTCCCTAACAGACACACTGTCTAATCTGTATATGGGAGAATTATAAAATAGAAAGTGAGACAGGGAGATTGGGAGTAAGGTGAAAGGGTGTCTTAAGGTCTCAGCCTTTTCATCACTATACAATTTTTCACCTTTAGGTTAATCTACTAGTTTATTCATGGCATCGAGCATTGACAGATCAGTTCAATCAATGAAATTTAATACAATAAATTCAGTGCAAAACTATTAAATGCAGTATTATCTACATTAATGAATTAATAACTTGCAGCCATGATACATGTTTTCTACTAATATTTAAGTAGTTAGGATTCTCAGATCAGTTAATATAAGCCGGGGTCTAACTCTCAGTCGGGTCTTTACTCACAGTGACTCAAAGTCAGATAGTGAAACACAGGGACCTGAGAGTGCGATCTCCATTTGAGCAAGGAGGTTTTCTGTTGGAGCTGAGATGCTCAGAGTCATATTTCTTCCATGTGATCAGGTCATATCTAATAAAAGAACAGACATAAAGGAGAATACTTTGAAGTCAGAACAGCACAAGAAGGAGCCCCCAAGTGTTTGTTCTGTGGGAGGAAAGAGGCATGAGTGGGTGTGGAATGATCATGATGAGGATGAATGTGACTTTTCTACTTTTGCTCCTATCCAAGAAAACCCACTGTCTGTTTTCTCTCCAATTTAGTTCAGCCTATTAATGGGTACTATGACCCCAGGAAGGAAGCATTAAAAACCAATTTATGAATTATTCAGATGGTCACATTTTAATTCTAAAAGCTGGATGTTAGCATAACTGTCACTCAATTGGAAAAAATACAAAACAACAACAACAAAATTGATGGGGCACCTGGGTAGCTCAGTCAGCTAAGCATCCATCTCTGGGTTTCTGCTCAGGTCATGATCTCATGGTTTGCAAGATCAAGCCCCATATCAGGCTCTGTGGAGCCTGCTTGGGATTCTCTCTCTGCCCCTTCCCCACTCACATACTCTCGATCTCAAAATAAACAAACAAACAAAAAAAGAAAAAAGAAAAAAAGAACTGCAAGACTCTAGGTTTCATATTTATTCACCAGTTGGGAGCAATAATTCCGGCAAAGCCAAACTGAGAAAAGTATTACAAATGCTCAAAATCTTCACTGGTATGTATTTTTCTCAATTATTTTATTGCAAAAAAATTGTATGGATATCGAAATAATTCAAGATAAGCATGAAGAATAAATATTATTCATCAACCCACCATCTAAAAATAATCCCTATAAATTTTGGTATGTAAGCCTCTGCATAATTTTCTAACTCTACAAGTTTCTTCCTTTTAGAAATGGATTTATGTAACACCTAGTACCTATTTCTTAATTGATCTTTATTTATTATTTATTTACTTATTTTTGAGAGGGAGAGGCCACAAGTGAGTGAGGGGGAGGCAGAGAGAATCCCAGGAGGGGCAGAGAGGGGGAGAGAGAGAGAGAGAGAGAGAGAGAGAGAGAGAGAGAGAAAGAGAGAGAGAGAGAGAGAAAGTGGGGGTCACCCAGAGTGGGGCTCATGCTCATGAACCATGAGATCAGGACCTGAGCTGAAGTCAGATGCTTAACAACTGAGCCACCCAGGTGCCCTACCTAGTACTTTTTTTTTGAAGCAAGTAGAATGTGAATCTATTTCTACCTCAATATACTTTTTTCATTTTGATAGCTTTACTATATTCTATTGTATGGAAGTCATCATTTTTTTAAACCATTACTATTGTTGGACATGTGTGTTGTTGCGGATTTCCCAATACTATTACCCAATGCTGTGATCAACTTAAATTTTTTATTTTAATTCCAGTATTATTAATATACAGCATTATGTTAGTTTCAGGTATACAATAGTGATTCACCATTTCTATGCATTACTTAGTGCTCAGTGAACATTCTTAGACTTACCTCTTTGCATACTTCTCTCATTACTTCCCTAGAGTAAATTCTGAGTGGAATAATTGGATCTAAAGGTATAAAACATACCTTTAAGTTGGAATTTTAACTAATTGATCTATTTAATTTTCTTTCTCTACTGTATGCCAAGTCTATGGCTTCAAATTATTCCATGAGTTTATATACAGATGTGTAAAGGTATCTAAAAGTTTTAAGTACTCCCATTTCATTGCAGCATTACTCACAATAGCCAAGGTGTGGAAACAATGTAAGTATCCATCAGTGGATGAATGAACAAAGGAAGTATATATATGTATGTGTATGTATTTAGTCCTAAAAAAGAGTGAAATCTTGCCACTTGCAACATGGGTAGATCTAGAGGGCATTATACTAATAAGACACAGAAAGAAATACTATATGATCTCACTTATATGTAGACTCTGAAACAAAACAAAACAAAACCAAGCTCAAAGATACAGAGAACATATTGGTGTTTACCAGAGCCAGGGAAGAGGGAATGGGAAAATGGGAGTCAAAAGCTACAAATTTCCAGCTATAAGGTAAGTCATGGAAATGTAATGTAGGGCATGGTAACTATACTTAATACTGCATTCCATATTTGTAAGTTGCTCAGAGAGCATCACAAGAGAAATTCGACAGCTATGTATAATGATGGATGATCACCACAGTAACCCTAGTGAACATTTCATAATATATATAAATACCCAATCATTATGTTATATACCTGAAACTAGTAGGATGCTGTAGTTCAATCGTACCTCAATAAAAAAAGACATGTGAAGACATTAAGAACCAACAGACACATGACTAAACATTTCATTTGTCAGATTATGAATAGGCTTGATTTATTTCCAACATTCATCTTTTTCTTTGTTAAATAGACAAGATATCATTCTTAGGATAAGGTTAATATAACTAGTGCTTGCATCGGTATTTGGACTTAGAGAGATTTTTTGGGGGAGGGGAGGGGACTTAAAAAATCCCTACCTATGTCAAGAACACATTTGAGTTGATTCAGATTTTCATGACTTGCATGAACTTCCAATTTCTATTGTAGGTATTAACAGAACTCATAGCACCAGTGAATTCCCGGATTCCTGGTAGGGGGGGGAAAAAGGTTAAAACATCAATAGAAACACAGGTATGCATGGACCAGCTATGCACAGTTTTTTTCTATCGTGGTCCAATACCTAAACATAAAATTTACCATTCTAACCTGTCTGGGTAAACAGTCAGTGGTATTACAGGCTTTCAAAATGGGCTACCATCACCACCATTTTTCTGCAGAACTCTTTTCATCATGTCAAACTGCAACTCTATACCTGTTAAACACTAACTCCCCATTCCCCTTCTCCCCTGCTGTCCTGGAAACCACCATTCTATTTTCTCTGTACTATATGATTGTGACTACTCTAAGTACTTCATATAGTTGGAATCCTCCAGTTTCTGTCTTTCTGCACCTGGGTTATTTCACTTAGCATACTATCTTCAAGATTCATCCATGTTGTAGCATGTGTTAGAAATTCCTTCCTAAGATGGGGCGCCTGGGTGGCTCAGTCGGGTAAGCATCCGACTTTGGCTCAGGTCATGATCTCACGGTTCATGGGTTCGAGCCCGGCGTCGGGCTCTGTGCTGACAGCTCAGAGCCTGGAGCCTGCTTCCGATTCTGTGTCTCCCTCTCTCTCTGCCCCTCCGCTGCTCATGCTGTCTCTCTCAAAAATAAATAAAAAATTAAAAAAATTAAAAAAAGAAATTCCTTCCTAAGCAATGTTCCATAGTGTGTATTTTTTAAATATTTTTATCCATTCATTCTTAGATGTACATGTGGGTGGCTTTCACAACTCTGTGGCTATTTTTGATGGATTGAAAAGGAGATAAAACTAAAAGAAAACCCCCCTAGGATTTTCTGTTAAAATGAAAATATGAAGATCAAATAAGATAGGTCATTGGTTATCTCCTATAAATCTTAATAAATCAAGAGAAAAAGTATAAAAGACTCTAAAATCACTATAAAATTATCAATAAGAATGGCAAACATCTATAGATTTATAAAAAACAAACAAAAAATAATGTATTTGAAAAAATTGCTGCTTAGTGCAGGAAGGGAAGAAGGAAAAAAAAGTAACAGATTGTGGGGAAAAAAAGAGAAGGGGAAGAAAGGAGAATGATAAAGCAAAATAATAAAGTAAAAATATAAAAATAGTCAATTAGCATATGTAAATTATAGGTTTATGTTTAAAAGTTTGTCTCAGGGTTTTTAATTAACTATTTTACATAACAATAGACATACCTAACAAAAATAGGATAAACAAAATAAATATTAAGCAAAGATCTGGTATATTAATGTTGGTATCAGAAAAAATTGATTTGAATGTCAAGTTTTACAATATATAAGATATGCATTATTAAGTTGAATGTTTTATACTCACTTTTTAGTCCCTAAAGATCCTGATATTAAAAAAAGTATAGACATATAAACTCACCTGTATGTAACGCTAATACCCATATTAACTCTCTCACAGAAAGTATATTAAGCACTCCAGGGACACTGCATATTTGGAAATCAAAATGAAAAAAATTCTGCATCAAGAATCCTGAAGATAGATTTTTTTTGATGATGTCTGAGCATTCCACCCCACCTAAGAATTCTTACATAAGAAAACACCTCACTCCGGAGACTTGAAAGAGATCTAGTACTCATTCTGAGCCTCACCAATCACTGTATTTCCACAGCACTTAAAATAGTGCTGTGTATATAGGGCTTTGGTCATTCATACATTCACCCATTTAATCCTTCATTTATGCATCCTGGTCTTCAGCTGTGAAGGACTCTGGGTTCTGTTTTTCCTAGTGGTGCTAGCAAGGATTTAAGAAGCAGCCTCTCTCCAGAAGTTTCTACCAATATTAAGGGTAAATGATTAACTGTGAATAAGATCCAAATCTTCTCTAGTTCCATCTCCTTATTTTACATGTGGGGCAGTTTAGATGTAAACTTCTTTAACTGAACTTCCACCTTACAAAGTCACCTAGTTGGTTTGCAGTCATATGTGGAAGGACTCTTCTTATGAGTTCAGAGATGGACATGATAGTTAGAATTTGAGCCATGAACCCGAACTTAAAATCTCCATGACTTGAACTTGCTTTGCAACTTCAGTTATTTTTATTTCTATGTTTCAGATTTACAAATGGGGTTTCAAGAAATTAAGACTTTTGTGGAATTTATAAGGTAGTAACGAAATCACAGTGCTTACAAAGTCTGTGGTTCAGTACCGGAGACCATAGATTAAGACACTTGATCAATGAGGGCTATTACCAATATCCTGAATATTTTATTAACGTTACTACCGTGACATCAGCTGCTTCTTATTACTGGTTTAACATCTTCCGGTGATCGGATCTGTGTTTCCTCTTTGTTCCTTTTCAAGTACACAATGGAGAATACTTTGTCAACCTGATTTCCATTTCTGAGTCACATTCACTGCCTTTTAAAGTCAATCACCTTTGCACCCCCAGCATCTCAGTTCCTGAGTCACTTCTCAGAGAGAGGCTTATGAGTTGTGCTTGTTAGATGTTAAATTACTGCCACCAGAAAGTGACAAGTCTCACTTCGCGACTTTTTCGCCATGATAAAATTCACTGAAAAAAAAAAAAAAAAAAACCCACAACAACAGCAAAAGGAGCCATAGAAATGCAGGGTTTAGGGGATCATAAAGCATATATATGTTGCAAGTAGTTTGTGTTCATCCAAGTGGCAGCATTCAGTGAGTTAATGCTTAAGAAGGAGACAGCTTCTGTTAATGAGACAGATTATTTAGGAAAACAGAACTGTCACAATTGCTTTCCATGTAAAGCTGTGGATTTGTTACTTTTGAATGTTAGCAGCATTAGTAAAAACATCATTTATTCATATTGAGATGTTCCCCAGAGCTGCACTTTGGTTAATAAAGATAAAACCCTTATGTTGGTTGTCAGATGTTATCTTCCTATCCTGGGAACACTTCCAACAGCAACTTGGGAACTTTTTCTCTGAGATTTGTTTAGTCGGGGATCTTCATGTGTATTTCAGATCCCCAGGTGGGTTTTTTAACTGATTTCTGGGGGCACCTTCTATGAGAACCTAAGATCTACACCTACATGGTTTGATAAATCATGGAATTAAAGGGAGAAAAGCAGTCTCAGACCCATAGCAAACTTGCATGTTTTTATTGAAAATATTATGCAGCTTCTGATTTGTTTCCTTTTCACAACCAAGCTTCCTAGTTCTCCTCTACTACATCACCTCTCCAACTCTTGCCAGTTTTCACTAAGATCAACAAGGGGTTCCTGGTCACTAAATCCAGTATATAGTTTTAATCCTTTTCTACTCTATTAGAAGTATTTGACATTGTCAATACACTTCTGCTTTTTTAGCCAATTAGTTTCCATGATTCTGTACCATTCTACTTTCCCTCTCACCACTCTTGCCAGATTTATTCCCCTCCACCCACAGTCCCTCATGCTGGAGTCCCTTAAGACTCCCCTGACCAGCCGAACCTCTAATGCCTTCCAAAAGGGGTCTCAAAATCTTTAAAGTCTCACAAGATCCAGTCCAAATGTTTCAATTTCCTCCCCAAACATAGGTTTCCTATAAAATCACTATACATTTTGTTTTCCCACAAGCCAGAAAGTTGAGTATTATCCTCAAATTAATCTCTCTGGTTTTCCATATCCAAACTGCCAACATGTATTGTCTATTTTAACTCTTAAGTGTTATTCATATATGTTTACCTCTTTCTACTTCCAGATCCTAACTCAGAGCCTGACATAGAAGGGAAACTCTGTAATTAAAATTTGAATTAAACAATCTCTATCATCAACATTCCAGTAAAAGCCTGGCCTGTTGTAGAGCTTTTGAATTGATCTCCTCAATCCAAATTTGCCACTCTTTAGAAATTTCCATTTTACCACTAAGATGGATGCTTTCCCAAACAAAGTAAGACCATGTCATCTCTCTTTCCTCAGCTTGAATAATTTAAGTTGTTGATCTTCAAGAATCACATCAATTAGCCAATCTCTCTTTACAGACATGTCACACTCAATGCTGTCCTTTCTCGGTGTGTAATAGCTACAGGTCTGTTTTCTGCTCTTCACACCTGTTGTATTCCCTGCAGTGTCTTCTGTCTGGTCCTCAGTGCCACTTGCTCTTAGTCACCTAATTAACATGTGCTCAGCCTTTATACAAGCTCATTTCTTGCTCCTTTACGAGTATTCACAGTATCCTCCTTGACAAGGTCAATTATTTCTATTATATGCTCTAACAATACAGAAATTAGATTATAACTAGCTGTTATTTGTAACCTTTTCTTAAACTATATTTCCCAGAGTGCAGTCCATTAGAGCTAAGATGTCTGGTTATCGTTCCCATTCTATCTCTAGAAACAATTCATTTGTTATTTATATCAAGAGATATATTTTTAATATAACTGTATATGGCTTTACCTAACAATGTGTGTGTGGATATATATGTGTATATATCTTGACTTTGACATTTCAACTTCCCCATCTATTTAATGGGGCTAAAGTCATAATACCTAAAGTCTTGTCTAGATATTTAATCTCCTTCATAATGGAAACAAAATTATACTCGATTGCCATTTCTCTTATAAGACTGGTAAAAATAAATATGACAACATATGTTGTTGGTGAAGAGATGGAAACAGTCACTCTGATATTCATGAGATGCTCTTTGGAATATACTTGGTAATAAGCTTATGGAGATTTTGTCAGTATTCAATAAAACTACATGTATGTTCATATTATATCCCAAAAATCCAATATCTAGGAATTCCTCTGAAGATATAGCTCCAAAAGTAGAAAAAAATCATATGTAGGAATGTTCACTGAAGCACTGATTATAAAGGAATAATATTGGAAACCTATATACTTATATATAGAAAAGGGATTCAGTAAATTATATATCCATATAATGGAGTACAATGGACCCAGAACAAAAGAATGGGAATGAGAAAGATTTCTAGGATATGGAATGATTTTCAGCATATGAATTCAGTAAAAAAAAAAAAAAAAAGTAAAAATACAAAAAAAAATGACACAAAGTATGCTATTTATTGTATAAGAAATATGGGGAAATGAGAAGATATGCTTCTATTAACTGTATCTGTAGAAACAGGAAGGATAAACTAGAGCTTAATGAGACTGGTTACTTACAGGACATGGCAAGATGGGAAGTATACAAGTACAGGGTAGGGAATGATGTTTCTCTGGCTATCCATTTTTGAATAGTCTGACTTTTACAAATATGTTCATGTTTCTAATTCTCAAAAAAGAACACAGAAATGTACAAGGGAAATATGAAATCATAATACCAACTGAAGCACATTTTATACACCATATTTGAAGAAATAATTTAACCACATTGGAGGGAAAGAAAAAACAGTAGTAAATCAAGTAACTTCTCAACTTTTCAGTATTCAGATTATATGCCTTGGCTAAAGACAAAATTACAAAATTCTAAAATATGTGGGTCTCTGGCCAGTAGGTTTCTTTTTCACAAAGTAATGGTTTAACAACTCTGAAAACTCCTTTCTGGGTATTCTTGGTCTAAGCAAATGAGGAACTGTAGTGTAGCAAACAGCCAGGTTTCTCATGGTCATAAAAAGAAGTTCTATGTATTGAGATGGAGAATGACATTATAAACTCTAGTAGTCAGTTGAAATTGGAGGCATTGGTGTGAACTGATGATTTCTCTCACTCTCTTTCAAATAAATAAGTCAATAAATATTACTGAAATCTTTTTAGAGCTTATATTATTTTTACTGAATTCCTATAGTAAACTCCAAGGGTAATTTAAATATTAAAAGAGGTGTTATTGGCCAGCAAAATATTTCAAAATTTAGTCAAACAAGCATTTCCTATTACTGGGGAGTCTCAGTCAGTGGGAAGTTCATGGACTCAATTGTACTGCAGCTAATCACTCGTTGCTTTGGATTGGCTTTGGCTCCAACAACTGGAACTTTTCTCCATGTTTTTCATGCCCCAGCAAATTAGCTAGGACTTACCATAATGGAGCTGAGGTTCCAAGGGATGGAGAGTGGAAACATGCAAAGCCTCTAGAGTCCCTGGCTTGGAACTCCTGAAGCATTCTATTGCCCAGAACCGTAAAAGGTTCATCCAGATTTAAGGGTTGAGAAAATATACACCAACTATTTATGAAGATGGGTGGAGCTTTAAATGGATTCACACACACATCAACGTGGAAATAAATACAGGGAAGAGAGGAGAATTGGAGTTATTTTGTTAATCTTGTGTGTATTAACATCAGTCTTTAGGTACAAGTGTAAGCAGATATATTACTAAATATTCTGGTACTGCAGCCTAGCCTTTAGAACATAATCAGTCAATATTTGTGGCATATAACCCAAACATCCATCAGATGATTAAATTCCATCTTTACATCTCCACGAAGGCAATCTCTCCAAGGATAGGAATCTCAATCCATCCTGAGTCATCTCTCAACTGAATCCTAGACCCACATATTCCTGAAAAGACCTCTACATGGATGATCTAGAAATCCCCCTTTGCCTGGGTAAGAAGTAAATTCATTATTTCTTTCATAAAACTGTCTCTTTTCCTGTTTTCTGTATTTCAATGAAGGCATGATCAATTATCCAGTCGCCTAATGCCTGCGGATGCACATAAGATTTCTACTCTCACTTACCTTCTGTGCACAATTATTCAACAAGATCTATAACTGTACCTTTAGGTGGGTTTTAATTCTTGTTTCACCCCTACATTCTACTGCCCTGGCTTTATTTCAGCTTCTCCTTATTTGGATTATAAAATAATTTTTGAACTTGTCTCCCTGTCCCTGGTCTTATATGACTGTAGTCCAGTTTTCCACAATTCTGCTAGAATAAGCTTATTAAATTGCAAATCCGACCATGACATCCATCTTGCTAAATGTCGATGGCCCCAGTTGCTTTCCATTTTAAGAACCTGAGTTCCTTACTGTGGCATTAAGTCTTCTCTGATCTGATTCCTTCCTTCCCCTCTGGCATATTGTCATTTTCTTGCTTTGCTATTTTCTTGCCCAACTCCCTGTTATTACAGGTACTACTATTTGCCTCCAGTGATCTTGCTCCATTGCAATATGGGAGTCAAGGATCATGGTATTTTAGAGTAGGTGTTTTCGAGTTAGATATCCTGATTCTGAATGTTGTGTTTGCACTTAAATTCACTGAATTGTCATTTTTTTGGTAAAAGAAAAATAGTAATGACATCTATCCCATAGGGCTGTTTAGGGTATTAAATGTAATGATGCATGTAAATAATAAGTTAGCATAGTTCTAAAAGCAGTCACTCTACAATAATAACCATCAATGCTAATATTTCTATCCTCTCACTTTTCTATCTCTGAAACCCCTATTCATGTTTTAAGACTTTAACCATACATCTTTGCAGTCCTATTTCAGCCTGGAATTCTACTATCCTATTCTATTCTTACTCCTCCAATGGGTTCCCATCAAACACTGGGTGTGCTTTTATTGTAACATTTGTTACATGATGTCAGACTTTTTGCCCCCCTCTGTATGCTTAGCTCCCCTTAGAAGACTGTAAACATCCTGAGGGAAAGGACTGTTCCTCATTCAGCTTTGAATCCCTCATACCAGTGTGTGGGCCACTACAGATGTTCAGTGAATGGGAGTTTGCTTTGTGAAGATATGGGAGATCAGGCCCCAGCTTTAGGAGGAATGACCATGCAGAGCCAAATATGAGGAGGGTCAATAGCCGATTGAAATTTGTCACAATCAAGTTATTTACTCAATCATCTAGGTTATGTCATGGCAGCTGAAAACTGACCAGAGTAAGAAGTGCTAACTCAAACATGCTTTAAGTATCTTGGATTGGGTGCCTAGGTGACTCAGTTGGTCAAGCATCTTGTTCTTTATTTCGACTCATGATCTCAGGGTCCTGAGATTGAGCCCTGCTTCAGACTCTGTACTGAAGCACAGAACCTTCTTCAGATTCTCTCTCTCTCTCTCCCTGCCCCCTGCCTCTCTCCCTATTGGCTCTCCCCCTGCACTGGAGCTCTCTTAAATTAAAAAAAAAAAAAAATCAAAATATTCGTGCCTGGAGCAAGGACAGCTAGCTTTAGTCCTAAACCATTTAGTTGATTCCAAGCTCATTATCCATCAAGGAATGCTGTATAGGTTGATTATGAAAAATATTGAGAAAACAAAATTTTGGCAATTTATCAACATCTGATGGAAATAGTAAAATTTTTTGAATCTGAGTTTTTCCAAATTTCCCAGAGCAACAAAAATGGAATGAGTCCAATTACCCAACTTAATCATGCAGGATTTCAAGTGAGCTGTTATTGGTTTGACCATATTGATCTCTCAAAAAAAAAAAAATCACTATTTTTGGTGTTAAGAACATGCTCTTTTACCTTGAAATCGTATCTACAATTTGTAGAGGAGATGGTCTTCTCCTATCTTTTATTTATTATTCAGATCCCCTGAACTTACTCATCAATCAGGGAACGCACTAGAGGGGCAGAATTTTAACAATACATTGAATCACCAAATTTCAGAGCAGGACTTTTAGCACAAGTCTCATTTCATAATTCTTGGCTTTTGATTCCGAATTATTTCTGTAGCTCTTCTTCCTGACTGCTCTGGGTTATCTGGCAATTAGTACTGTAATTATTTGTAGACACAGGAGAATGAGAGACATCCAGAACTGTCTGCCAATTTGTAGTTTGTTTTTCAAAATGTAGCTCTTTGCTTTCCCTCTTTTTTATCTCTTTAAATCTTTTCAGTCCAACCCATTTTCCCTATTTTTCTGCTAGAGGTTGCAGTTTATAAATCTTTATTTCAAAACCACTTCTGATTCCTTTTACTTTCTATAGAGGTAATCTTTTCTTTTAGAGGGAATCACCATCTCTAGTTGAATTTTTGTGGTTTATACAGAAACAATATGGAGACCAAGAAGGATGAATTTCAAATGGCTCTACTGTTTTATTACTGGGGACATAACCTTGCATTTGAGTTTCTATATACTGTTTTATTAGGAAAGATCATTGATTTAGAAAAAAAAGAGACCTCTTGCAAGGTAACTTCAATAAGGTCACTAGCCTAATATTTTTGGTTTTAGGTTTCTTTGATACTTTTTTATGTAATGATTTATTGTACTGCTTTGACTTATACTTAATTTTATTACAAAATGATTGAGAATTTAGTTGACTTGGAGTAAATGTGTGCACAAGTTAAACTTGCTGTTTAAGTTCAAATATGAGAAAAAACATACATGCACATGTATACCTAGACTCTTCTACACACATATGTGCCAGGCTTTTCTTAACTAGGGTCATGAAATAATAAAAGCATACAGACACATATTGTACCTCCAAACTCTATTATGTTTGTGGTCTCTTTCCTTTCTGTTTCCTTCAATTTATAAAGTCTTCCCAAATTTTATACTAAATATGGTCAAATATGTCATTAAGGTTTTTTTTAAGCCCACATCTATTGGAAATTGTTATGCTGTTATTTCAGCAATGATTATTGGTTAAATTGGTGGAGGCTTGTCATGCTTGTTGAGAAATCATGAATCTCCTGGATGCCACAGAAATTGAGGAATCCTGTACCCTTTAGAAGGCTGTTTCTTTTTTAATCCATGAACCTCATTGGGTGTCCACATAAGTGTTAGGTAAATTTTTTAAGAAGTGTATTTTATGATACAGAGCTGGGAAGGGTAGCAGGGGTTCAAGTAGAAGAGACAATTCTTCTCCCTTATCTCCTCTAGGGAACAAAAGCCTTCATCTGTGTGAGGAAGGGTAAAAAAACACTGTTGTACTTAGAGCATTGGTGAAGATCCATTGTAACCAAGGGAAAAAGACAGGAAAACAAACAAACAAAAAAGAGTCCCTATCCTAGGTATAGGCAGCAATGGATGGTGGGCTCAGAACTACAGCCAAGGTAGGAGCAAGACTATAGTGTAGGCTACATCCACAAGACCCAACACACAGTGCCAATGAGGCAAAAGAATTAGAAGCATTGAAAACAAAATGTCTGGAAACCAGCAACCTCTTTCAATAAAGAGTAAAGCTATCTGAAGAATGTGATGCACTGACAGTAACCATAGCAACAAAACCTCAATATCAGTGGCATTTCTAACTACATTAAGTCAAATTCCATCAATAAAGACCAAGAAGAAAAATGTGCCCATTTCCAGGCATAAAAGCTGTTTATCTCCATCTTTACTATTCTGTATAAAATATCTGGCTTTCAAGAATGAAACATATTAAGGGTGTGAAAGAGCAAGAAGAAAACCAGCACTACCAAGAACACAGAGGATAGGATAATCTGACAAGATTCAAACAAAATATCTATGCTTAGTAGGATCCAGATTCTTGTGGAAATGTTGAACAATGCAGAAAATTGGATAGGTGGTTTCAGTTTCTTTTAGTTACCATCTCTTCACTATCAAATTTAGGTGCTGAAAATGAAAACCACAATAAGGGAAATGGATCATCCCTTCCACTGCTCATCAGTAGACAGGACACAGAAGAAGAGGGGAACTTGAAGATTTGTCAACAGAAATTATCAAACTGAAAGTAAAGCAGAAACAGAATAAAACATCAAGACATGCATAGAAGATAAACCAATCTAACATGTATAATTAGAATCACCGAAGGAAAAGGAAAAATGGGGCTGAAAAGATACTCAAGGAATAGTTGAAAACTTACCAAAAATAATAGACATCAAAAACATACCTCAGAACCTCAGTTCACCAAGCAGAACAAATACCAAGAACACTACCTCTAGGCATATACTTTTCATATTGCTAGAAACAAATAGAAGACCCCAGAGGGTGGGGGGAAAGAGGGGTGGGAGGGACAGCAGGGGACACTAAGCATTTTGCATAACAAATAGAATTCTCGAAGACTTCGAAAAAATACAAGATAGAATGAAAGGACAGATTTCAAGTGATGAACTGAAAAATACAAAAACCAGTGCATCAAACCAGAATTCCACACCTAGAGAAAGAAATTTTTAAAAATAAAGAAATAAGGACTTTCTCATACATACAACTGAAATAATTCATTTTTACCAAACTTCATATAACACATAAAATGGTAGAACAATACTTGAAAATCTGATATATTAAACATGTTTGATGCATTGAATTCCAGGGCAACTTCTAAAAAACATTTTTTCAGTAAGTTCATTATTAAAAAAAAAAGTACTATTGACAATATAAGGATTATAATCCTGCAAAATACTTGCAGCCTGGACACTGAAAATAGAATTCCAATAAAATAAAATTAATATAAAGAGCTGTATAGTGTTTAGGTTGTGGGCCAAATTCAAAGCTTTGTGGTCCCAGGATGGAGATCTTGGCTTTCTTGTCAGCAAGGTATCTCTATCTCCTGAAGATCACCTGAATTCCTCAGCACATTAAGTTCACTTATCCTAAAACAAAGGTTAGTGTGTCAGGCTGTTTCATGTTTCAACTCTGTCTGACTTCACCTCTGCCACATCTACTGTGCCTGCAGCCAGAGAAAGTTCTGTTTTTAAGGGCTTGTGTGATTTAATTAGGCCCACCCAGGTAATCCAGGACATGGTCTATAGAAGGCCTTAACTGCAATCACATCTTCGAGGGTCCCTTTCACCATAACATATAGCATTTTCATCAGTTGGGAGGATTGGGTTATGTACATATTTGGGTGGCTATTATACTGCTTAGCACAAAAGGCATCAATAAAAGATTGAAATAAAAAATGCTTTAACACATTTTACATACACACATATATAGTGTTTTCAAAGAAATTTTTCCATAATCTGATATGTTTTCAATGATCTGATCACAACAAAGAATCAGCAAATTTCAAAGTAGGCCAACAAATTACCTAAAATAAAAACAAAAAGAGGAAAAATGTGAATAAAGTACCCAACAAACATCTAAGAATCATGAGACAGTATCTCACATTTAATATATATGTAATTGAATTCTCAAGATGAGGAGAGGGAAAGGTTTGCTCAAGAAATATTTCAACTGTTAACGGCTAAGAAACTTCCTAAGTTATTAACAAAACAAACCACAGATCCAAGAAGCTCAGAAATCTCTATTCAGAATTTGAAATAGTAACAAAAACACCTAAACAAGATCAAACGAAACCAAACATACATACACACAGGCATATCTTAGTCAAACTCTTGAAACAAAGAGCAAGGAATAACCTTGAGTGTAGCCAGAGAAAAGAGAAACATAAAATACAGAAGGAAAAAATATGGATTCCTACAGATCCCTTTTCAGAACTTGGGAAAGTAGAAAACAAAGAAGCAACATCTTTAAAGTTTTAAAGTACTGAAAGCAGGGAGGGGGAAGCAAAGAACAGAAAAGCTATCTGGTCAGAGTTCTATCATCCTAAAAATCTATCTTTCAAAAATAAATCAAGACTTTTTCAAACAATCAAATAGACCCCTAAGAATTAATTCCCAGAATATATTTAAGGTTTATGTAGTTTGACAGGGTGGGGGAGGAGCAGAGAGAGGGAAAGAGACAGAATCCTAAATAGGCTCCACTCTGCCCATGTGGGGCTTGACTGGAGCCAAAAATCAAGAGTCAGATGATAACCTACGGTACCATCCAAGAAATACTGCAGAGATTTGTTGAACCGTATGATTGTTTTCATATTTGCAGAAGTAAATTTGAAAAGCTTAACTCTGATCCATTATAAAAACTCCCAAACTTAAATTAGAAGAGAATTTTCTTAATATACTCAAGTGCATCTATGAAACACCCGCAGTTAACATCGTATGCAGAATGGCCTAATACTGAACACTTTCTTCTCAAGACTGGGAACAAGGCATCTAGAATCCCTGTCTCCTCTTCTATTCATCATTACACTGGAGGTGTCCGTCATTGAAATAAAATTATTTTCACTAACAGTGTTACAAAACCTACGAAATCACTCCTAGAACCAGTAAATGCATTTAGCAAGATTGTAGAATAAAAGGTATCTAAAAATCATTATCTTATAGTATACTTGTCAACAATGAAACAAATGAAATATTTGCACCGATTTTAGTCAAAAATTCTCACCTTGTTTTTCCTCAGTCACCTAGCTAAGCACTTCTGGTTTAGCTAGGCCCAACACTCAAATGGATTTTTTGCTCAAATAAACTCTTACAAGTTGGTAATATGAGGTCTTTCAAAAATACTCCTACCATCTTTTTCAAGCTTCTATTTAAATTTCACTTCGTTAGCAGACAGTACAATATTAATTTCAGGTTTAAGGTCTCATTTTTTTTTTTTTAATTTTTTTGTGTCTTTATTTTATTTTGAGAGAGGCAGAGAGCGAGCGGGGGAGGGGCAGAGAAGGGAGACAACAGAAACT
This sequence comes from Cryptoprocta ferox, assembly GCA_028646485.1. Classification (NCBI taxonomy): domain Eukaryota; kingdom Metazoa; phylum Chordata; class Mammalia; order Carnivora; family Eupleridae; genus Cryptoprocta; species Cryptoprocta ferox. The sequence continues at coordinate 60,937,157 of CM053561.1, forward strand.
GAAGCTGGCTCCAGGCTCTGAGTTGTCAGCACAGAGCCAGATGCGGGGCTCGAACCCACGGACTGTGAGATCATGACCTGAGCTGAAGTCGGATGCTTAACCGACTGAGCCACCCAGGTACCCCTCAAGGGCTCATTTCTAAAGCCTCCTAGTTCATCTTCTCATTTCTTTCTACACCATCCAGATTGGTTTTGTTAAACAGGTTTGAAGAGGTTCTCTCTTGATAGCTCAGGTATTTTGTGTGCCACAGACTAGGTCAACACAGCCCATTCATGGTTAAGTAGTGTTAAAAAGAAAACCACAGGCCTCCAGCTGAGTCACTTATGTTAAAGTCTCATCTCAGTAAACCAAAACTTATTATCTACTGAACTGCAGTTTCAACTGCTCCAGGAATATAACCTTTAACCAGTCAAACTGGAAGTTCTCCATCCACTTATCAATCCATTAGATAAGTCCCTTCCATTTCCCTTAGGAGGGTGAACTTGCCTAAAATGAAGCATTGCCCAAAAGGAAGCATTCTTTGCTAGTAACTTTTTTCCACTTCACCTTTTAAAAACCTTTCCTTTTCTGCAGCTGGACAGAGCTCCTTTCTATTTGCTGGGTAGGATGCTGCTCCATTCATAAATCATTTAATAAAGCCACTTATATTGTTAAATTTACTCTGTTGAATTTTGTTTTTTTAACCAGAGAACAGTCATAACAATCTGAAAGGCCATCTGGCTTCCATTGTTACAGTGTTCTTTTAAAAGAACACAAAACACCTGAGTAAGCATAATTGTACAATACAATCACTCAACTGTTATTTTCAGAAAGGTCATTAGCTCTAAGGTAAACGGTATCATTTAAAACAGTGAACATAATTGTAATGGTCTTACATAAATACATAGGTCATGCATACATGTAATAATTGGCTCTTGCCTCAGCTGTTTATGATTCTGGTAACGTAATGAGTTTCTCCCTGAGTCCTGCTGATGGCATCTGCCAGTATCTTCATTTGATGAAATATGCTGGAAGCAACAACACTGGATCCTGATTTTTTTGTTAATGAAGAGCTCTAAGATCTGACTGGTACACTTATCCAGAATCATTTTTCCTTTAGCAAAATTGAGTCTGCTTTGGGTTAAAAAAAAATCTGACTTTCTTCTATTGTCCTATCCTGAAGGGAAAAATAAATCAAAGAGGTGAATAGAGCCATCTGATCATCATAAAATGCTCATGCTGCCTTTCTGCAGCTAGGAAGGCATCCGAATGGCCATTTATAATACCAAAGGCACTGCCCCTCTTCTGATACTGGTCAACTGGGTTGTGTTTATATTATTCAGTTTGCTTTACATATTTGCCACATTGCTGCTCCATCAGCTCCTTTTGATGTAAATTCTGAATGTCTCTAAGTGCTGATATGCATTACATTTGGGCAGGAAGCCAAGCCATTAATGAGATAAATATGTTGCATTTGGAAAATCTCCCCCCCCCCACCAAGATTCTTGTCTCACAGTTCCCTTCCCCATTATCCCTGTCCCTTGAATTAATTTCACGTATATGCTACAAGAGGCATTTAGTACTCAGGTGTGTGTTGAAGACAGGTAATCACAGTTGCTATGTTTGAGGTAGACTTTACAGGAGCCATTGGTCACAAGACTTGCCCAGGTGTTCTTATCTTCCTGGAGGCACCTTCTTTCTGCCCTCCTGGGTCCTCTTAATTCCAAGGGATCTCTTTTTAGACCCAAGGAAACTTGCATTGGGCAGTAGGTGTAGAAGTCCTCTACTTCATCACTGCATAACCCTAAGAAGCATTACTTTCCTCGTTTACAGAAAAACGATCCCCATGGATTAGGACAAGCACTAGAAGAGATCACGAATGGAATGGTAATATTCATAGTCCATGTACACCGTGTGTGCTGCGTGCAAGGTATATATTTTTGAAGCTATTTTAGAGAATCCTAAACCTGAAAGTGGACTTTTAGGGAAATTAGCGGTGGCTACAGCAGAGCATCTGGGCATTGCTTACTCGAAACACAACTTTGCAAGCTTTCCCTACACCTAGTGAGTCAGATTCTACTATGTTTGCGTATTTAAAATCTTCCTCCAGGACTCTGAGGAACTGCTGGGCTTGGGCAGCTGGGCCACATAAACCCCCCATTTTAAAGCTACCATCTCTTTTTCAGACCATCACTACTTATTCTTCTAGCTTCTCTCTAGAGGTTTTCAGTTCTTCTCGCTTCTCTTTAGAAGTTTTCAGTAATCAGGAACTTGCTATCTCCTGGATAGGTTTGACAGGTGGGAAAAGTGCTCCTCTTTTGCAAAAGGAAAGGTGCCTCTAGATGCTAATTCTCACCCTTGGAGCCACAAAGAACAAATTTAACCCGTTTTCCTCAAAAAATTCTCAAGTTATCTGACAAGACTTATCTCCCTGATTCTTCCCTCTATGGCTCTGCACCCTGACAAACAGCAGGTCCCAAATCCCAGCTTCCACTTTACTAAATTTTGCCAAATACACTCCCACTGCTAGAGTTTCAGCTGCCTTATCCTTTCTATTCTCTCATAACTGTCCCCTTAGAAGGTTTTTGTCAAATGGCTTTATTATTTTTGAGAGAGAGAGAGAGAGAGAGAGAGAGAGAGAGAGAGACAGAGTGAGCAGGGGAGGGTCAGAGAGGAAGACACAGAATCTGAAGACAGGCTCCAGGCTCTGAGCTAGTGGTCAATACAGAGTCCAACATGGGGCTCAAACCCACCAACTGTGAGATCATGACCTGAGCCAGAGTCGGACACTTAACTGACTGAGCCACCCAGGTGCCCCTCAAATGGCTTTTTCTTTCTCAAACACATATGGAATATATTCCTTAAGCTTTTGCAAAAGGAATCTCAGGTTTTTATCTATGCAATCTTCATATCTTCAATCATAATCTATATTGTTCCAGATCAAGAGGTTTTTTTCATATAGAACTCAAAGATTTAGAATGAGATAGAGTCGAAGGCATTAAGACAACATGCAGCCCAAGTTTCCACCCTCAGACCCATTTTAGAGCTAAAACATCAGAGATTCTAGTAAGCTAAGTGATTTCCTGTCTCCTAGTACAAAAGCTACCTCTATAAGTGAGTTTAGGTTTGTGTTATGCACAGAACTCAGGCTAGCATTTTGCACACTTTTTTTGCTCACCATAACCTTTTCCTGGTTAATTTTTTCAAGTCAAATATTTCACCTACTACTCCTGAATAAACAGTAAGAAAGAGACCTTCCAATTTCTACATTCCTGCATTGTAGCAAAAGGCTACAGATAGCAAAAGATCGAGAGAGAGCGAGAGAGAGAGAGGGAGAGAGAGAATAAGCAAACCCATCCCAGAGAATCTTTCTTAAAACAGACTTCAGAGGCCAGAAGGGAGGGAATTTATACACGTCCTCATTGTAGGAACCTGTGGAACGTTCTCCAGATGCAAGCCCTCGGGCTGGACTGAATTCTGCCCCCACCAGGACACCTGAACCCTTTGCATTCTTTGAAAGAAGCCAACACCCTTTGACAAGTCTCAATCACTCATTTGCATATTAACCCAATCAATCCCAGGTAACCGAGTTTCAATCCCTGTTTTGCATGGAGAGCCTACATCACCTTTGGTCTTAAAATTCTGCCTTCTTCAGGTTTCTAACCTGAATTTGTGTCTCCTGAATTGCAATTCTAATTCCCCAAATAAATGCCTGTTTGTTTAAATTTCTTGTGAATTCTTTCTTGATTGACAAGATAAATGTCAAATCACCTGTTCCATACTACCTCTCTGGACAATGTAGACATTTAATTTCACCTCACATTCTCTTGTATGCACTTTCTTTTTCTTTTTTTTTTTTAATTTTCAACTGCAGGTTAATCCTACGCAATATCCAGAACTGGCACATGCTTACACATATATCACAGTTGTTTATAGACTGAGTTTTCTGAGGCCCTTAACTAGAGAGGCAGTACATAGTTTTTAGTAGTTTGGAGTAGTTTCCAGAATCAGTCTGCCAGCTTTAAATCCTCATTTTAGCACTTACAAGCTCTGCACTATTAGGCAAATCATTTCATCTTCCTTAATGTGGTTCAGTGGCTCAGTAAACAATGTGACATTATTTGGAAGCTCAGATGAGAAAAAGAATGAAAATCTTTAGCTAAGAGCTTAATAAACATCACTATCCTTATTTTGTGCAGGCTGGGCACCAGAACTCATGTCTCCTGTTTCTGTTGTGCCTCCCCTGCTGTGCCTCTTGTCTCACATGTCTCCCTGGTCCACGCTTTCTGGAGCTTCACAGGAGAAAACCTCATTAGGCCTGTTAATGGGCACTGATGAGTCCCTGAAACTACTCACTCTCTGCCCCATCCCAGAGCTTCTTATAAGGTATATAGGCAGAAGGCTCCATCTGTGAGATGACCTTGATCATATAGAAAGACTGGACTGTAAATAGGATTGAATTCCTTTATAACCATTTCCCAACAACTGGTAAGGGATCAAAAAAGAGAATAACCAGATTACATGATTTGTTAGGTAAATGATGGCCTGGGATTCCAGCTGGTCATGACTCTGGTGAACCCTGAAGAGTGTTGCACAACATATTGGCCACCCAGGTGTATGGCTTTCTTCTGTGGCATCATCAGTCTGGAAAATCCACTTGTAAAAGACCTGTGCTAGTCAGCATCTCCAGGCCCAGAGGCAGCTGGGTAGCTAGGTGTCTTCAAACTACACATTCTCAGCAGCGATCTTTTCTACTTCTGGTCTTCACTTTTTTTTTTTAAATGATTAGGATTTCGAGGGCTGTGTGGTGAGCAGAGATGTCCTCGTTTGTTAAGACAGCATTTACTAATGATTTAGGAACACTCTGGAAAGAATCAGCTAAAAGTTCCTCATTAACATTTTTTCAGTTTACTTTTTTCCTCACCTGCCTCAGAATAATTTGGGTTAATGTTATGAAAATGAAAGCAAAATTCTGGAGTCTATCCAAGATCCTCTACATTGAAAACTCAGGAAGAAATCCCAGGAATATGTCTTCACATATATATTCCCAGGCTCCCAAGATAATATTAAAATACGCCAAATTTGAGAATTAATACATCAGTAGTTAGAAAAACATTCTAACACATGTGGAAATAATTGGACTCACCAGAGCAACAAGTATTACTAGAAACTTTTGTGTAAGGAATACAAAGTTGTGGGCAGAGCTCCTCAGGGGTATGGAAGCTGCTTTGGCTCTAAAGATATAAACAAAACAAAATAAAACAAAACATGAGAAATACATAAGAAAAAGAGAACTCCCACGAAACAAGTATTAAAATGAATTATGCTCATTTAAGTGATAATAATATGGGGTTTCAATGATTGACTAATGAACATAGAGAGTGATGATTTGGGAAGGAAGTGGTAAGAAAAGAATTAGGTCTTAAAATGTGGTCAGGATTTAAACTGGACAGATGAAAGACAAGATTTTTGTGTATGAATAAATGTGAAGCTGTAATAAATACAGAGTTTAGGATAATAAAGAGTTTAGAGAATGTTGAAAATAAAGGATACACAAATCTGCATGTCCAAAGTAGTGATGGTGAGTCTGAGATCCAAACAAGCTCAAAGTACATTGTATTCTGGAGAGAAAATCACCTCTTGACCCAGCATGGAGAATATACACTTTTTTTTCTTTTTTTAATAATAGTGAGATGCGACTGGGCATCTGACCAACAGAATCCCTTGTCCTCACCAACCAAAGTCATGGGCTGAAAATACCTGGACCAGCTTCACTTTGGGCAAAAGGGGATGGTAAACACAGTCAAGGCAGAATGAACCATTTGTGATGGCAATGTAACCCTGTTCAAAGAACAAAGGGAAATGAAAGGGGGAAAATAAGTTGAAAGTCATAGATTTGTCTGCCTCTTCTTGTCTCTTTAGTTGTGTCTCAAAGGACCATTCCTCCGCCCTGGAAACCCTAGCAGTACCTCTCTTGTAATCCGTGTGTGTAGCAGAATCAACCTCCAAAGCACAGCTTTATAAAATATTGTTGCAGAAATGGGAACTGGCAGCCTCATTCATTTTAAATAAGTGAAACATAGAATCACATTCTTTCTCAGGGTTTTAGATTGCATTTAATATTTCTTATGCTAAATCCCAGATTGGTAGAAAAAAACACAGAAGATTAAACTCATATTCTTGTATATATATATATATATATATATGTGTGTGTGTATATATGTGTGTGTGTGTATATATATATGTGTATATATGTGTGTGTGTGTATATATATATATATATATATATACTCTTGTAACATTAGGAAAATAAAGTTTTTGCCATTCTTTTTTTTCTCCCTAGGCTTGAACCAAGTCGATGTCACCACCCTGAAACTAAGCTAGGTGGATGGACAGCATCTAAGGCACTGTGTGGGCAAGATTTTGCTGCTAAAGAGTTTGGTAGAGATCTTACTCAAATACTTCAATGGTAAGGACAGTGTTGTGTGAGAGACGCCTCCAAGGGGCATAAAAGACCCGCATGTTATATAGCAAGGCCAAGGATTCCATAATTTTGCAAAGTATTATCAGCCTTATTTCATGAGGTATTTCCCAGGATAGATTAAAATAGAATATGCATGTACATGCTGGATAAAGTGTATATCTGTTATTATTTTAGCCATGCAACTTGAAATTCCCCTTCTCTAATAAAAATGCCTTCATTACTCTGAGCAACTGAAATTTGTTTCATCTCAAATTGTGTGCTTTGGTGGAGCAGACCCCAACAGAGAGAGGCACACGATTGAGGATTGAACTTCTCCCTTGGCCACAAAACTAGATGAACAGGTAGTTAGGGAACTAAACTGGAACCAGTAAAACTAATCTTAGGATGAAGTCAGGACACCCAAGAGAGGGACATGCTTTTGTCTTTCCTTTTCCTCCTGAAATTTCTCTAGCCCTCTTTTCTTCACAAAGGGAGAGCTTGTCTGAGAATGGGGTCAATGCAGAGAAAAAAGTGGAGTGCTGGAAGCCATTTTTTGAACTCACGAAGTTGAGAAAATCTCCTTGTGAGGTAAGGTGGGTTTTGCAAGGCTCCAGCCATCAGATGGCTACCGATGTCTACCCCCACTCAATTATTTTGCTTGAGGACCGACCCCCAAGGCACCTTGCTGACTGGTATCAGGAGTGAATGCTAATTGTACCTTGTGGAGGAAATTATAGGAGTTTCTTCTTTTGTGATTATGGAAGCAAATATTACATTTCCTGAGAAACCTATTTTTCTTCCCCTCGAGAAAACAGGCTATTGAACCCTGCTCACAGAACTAACCTTTGCTTTTGCTATGCTAAAAACACTGCCTTGTATTTGAATGCTGAGGATACCTTCCTTCCCCATATGATAAGCATCTAAATCACCTACAATCATTATGCATGAGTCTTCTACCAATCTATGTTCTGGGAAACTTGTACATATCAAAGAATTTGTCATCAGAAATCATTGTCTAAGGCAATTGCCACTTCTGTTTTGTACCCCATACATTTTTTCAATAAATAAAGCTGACTCTCCAGTCAGGGCAGAGATGCCTGCCTGGTGACCAGAAAGAAACCGAGGCTCTCTCACTCCCTTTTCACCGACACCGTCCATCCTTCAGGGAGCCCTGGACCTGCTGGAGCTGGACTCCCGCAGTGGAGCCCACACATATATAGAGAAAAAAATGATATCACACTCCCGAATTCATGCTACACCTTAAAATAAATTTTGTCTTTGACTTTTTTTTAGTATGTGTTCATGAAAAAATAGGTTTTATTTCAAACCATTGAGGTAGGATCCAGTGGTATACTGATAAATGTCAGCTGTACCCTGGTAAATGTTTATAACTTCAGGCAGGGAGAGGAAGTGAAATGGGAGTGGAAATCAAGTTCTAGTTTGTAGTGTTTGGCAACCTCTCTAGTGTAAATGCTCTATTTTGCCGATTTCAGGCTATTAGCCTGGTGCCACTGACCATGGACGTGGAAAGAGATTTGTATAATTGGCTCATGCAAATTCATAGGAACCGTTTCTAAAACATCATATTTTTTTTTCTCCACCTGTAAAATGTTGCTGTGACATAATCCCTGGAATACTTTCTCCTTAGTTTGTCAGTAGAGGATAAAGAATAACATCATCATTAAAAAATTTAGTAGGAATAGGGGTGCCTGGGTGGCTCAATCAGTTAAGCTTCCGACTTCAGCTCAGGTTGTGATCTTGCAGACTGTGGGTTCAAGCCCCATGTCAGGCTCTGTGCTGACAGCTCAGAACCTGGAGCCTGCTTCAGATTCTGTGTCTTCCTCTCTCTCTGCCCCTCCTCTCTTTCTCTCTCTCTCTCTCTCTCTCTCTCTCTCTCTCTCTCTCTTTCTCAACAATAAAAACATAATTTTTTTTTAGTAGGAATAGATTTAAAATATTTTATAAAACTCTTATTAATGAAAGGTAAGACATGTTAAGAGCACAAACATAGAGATCAGACAGACTGAAGATATGTGTGGCAGTATATAGGTTTTTCTGTCCCTCTGGGAACTTGAGGAAAGCCAGTTAAGTTCTCTGAGTCTCATTTTACACATCTTTGAAATGGGAGTGTACTAATACCTAACACATGGGGTCAATAAGAGAACTAAATGTGCTACCCTATATGAAAGGGTTTAGTATAATGCCTAGAACATGGTAAATGCTTAATAAATATTAGTGATAATTATCATAAGGGTTGATAAGCAACCTACTTTTTCCTCTCATCCTCTTCTAGGGGTTCAATTACACAGATGGTAAGTCACTGACTATTATCTCACAGGTTACTGAAACTTTGCTCCTTTATTTTCTACATTTTTAATTGAGTGTTTTTTATTAATCTGTTTTCATTATCACTGACCCTATCTTTTTGGCTGCTCAATTGACTCTTAACAGCATCAGTATGTTTTTCAATTCATATATCTCATTTCAAGATCCTAGAATTTCCATTCACTTCTTTTACAAGCAGTTAATTTATCTGTTGGATTTTTGCCTTGAGATCTTTTTCTGCTAACTTAACACCTGTGTAATACTGACATTTTTTGTTGACTGCTATTTTTTTAAAATCTTAACTAAAATTGCTAGGAATTTTGTCCTAGGAAATTTGGTGTCCTGGAGAAAATCATATACTGTATATGTTAAATTGTAGTTTCTGGCTTAGCTATTTTCCTCTGAGGAGTGACCACTTTTATTCTAATAAACAATTAGTAGGTAATCACACTGAAATTGTGCATTCTTAGGTTTATACTCTATAAGGCTGTTTTTGTTTTCCTACAGAGTTTCCCTTTGTCTTATGGAACCTAAGAATTCTTAGTTCTGGAGTCTTGTCTTTATTCCTAAGGCTTAATGCTCTGGAGATTCAATGGGAATCACAATGTTTTTACCAACTACATAATTTTGTGGGATTCAGACCCCAGACACCCCCTCTACCCACTGAGGTATTAGCAGCTCAAATTTCTGTTCAGCTCTTTCATTTTTGCACTTACTGCTTTCTCTGGGTTCTCTGGAGTTTTTCCTGTGTATGTGAAATGCAGGCTCAGCTGTGGGTTTGAGGAGTTAATATGTAAATTTGGGGGATGCCTCAACCATGGCTCTTTCCTTTTTAGAATTATTCCTTCAATTTCCAGATGCTATTTCAACTACAGTCTCTGTCTTCTATCACCTCCATCTTGTAACCCTGCCATTTACAACAAGAGTTGTATACCAGAGTAATGCAGAATGCCCCAATGGTAAAATCCATAAAACACAGATCTCATACAATACCATTTTATTCCCTCCAAAGTTCAAATGGCCTCGAGTTTTTGCCTGCTTTTTGTTATTCGCTAGGATGGCAAACAGCATTTTTAAATAATTTTTCCAGAGTTTAAAATTTTTATTTAAGAGGGGTTAGTATAAGGTACTCTGGCACTGTTAGAATTGGAATCCACGCATTCTCTTTTGATTTCTACCATATTTAGGATGTCTCTATGTTTCTCATCTGAAGTCCCTCCTTCTTGTATTCAAGAAACAATATATTTTAAAAACATTATCTCTGGGGATACCTGGCTGGCTCAGTCAGAGAGCATATGACTCTTGATCTCAAGGTCATGAGTTCAAGACCTACATTGGGCATAAAGCTTACTTAAAAACAAACAAGCAACTAAAAATACTATTTCTGGCATTTCTGGTAACTTTGAGTAGATGAAGTTATAGCTTATGCTTAATTCTTCAGATGAAAACAACTTTCTAAATAAAGTTCTTAAATGGCTCTCTTTGATAAACATTTGCCTGTAATTGTATGTAAATGTTTTTTGGTAATGAGTTTGGTTTATATAAGTATCAGTTTTTCCTACCATAAGAAGAAAGAAACATTTTTACTATGATTTAGGGACTTTTTAACTAGCTCCAAAAGAAGGGGTTCCTAAGGGTTTGGGCAGAACATAACTTCCCTTGTGGTGTTTGGAGGGTGCAGAAGTAGCTGACATCATTGTGTTCATGACCTGTTCCTTGAAATCAGCGACAGCTGATCCTGCATATAGATAATTATCGGAAAAGCGAGACAGAAGCAGGTTTAGGCTTTTCAGAAAACAGCTGGCTTTCGAGCCTGTCTTCTTTTTGTGTAAATTATAGCTTGGTTTGTGCTTTTCCACCAGCCTAAGCTTCCCCAGTCACCCTCAGTAAACCTGGGCTTTGCCCCAGCTGCCTCCAAACCTGCCAAATGTAAATCAGTTCAGGCTGCTAAAGGAAAAAATATATATATCAGCCACTAAGAAAAAGAGCAGAAGAAACTCTTCAAATCTCTCTACACCACTGATTTATGAGAAGCTTCTAGAATGAGGAACTATAGTTTCTTTCACATTCCTGGCTATGGAAAAGGATGCATCAAACCTACACCAAATAAAAGCTCAATTATTCAGGCCAGAAGGGAAGCTCTTATCTCAGCTGTGATCTTAATTAAGATTGATTTGAAATCTAGCTAAGAAATCTCCTTGACCCGAGGTAGAGAGTGAGGAAGGTCTGAAGGTGCCCAGAGGACCTGATGGAGTTCAGAATCTCTTTCCACTTGAGATTAGCAGGGGGAAATGATCACAATTTTACCTCCTTCTGTTTTGCTTAGGATACATATATGCTCTGGTATGCAAACCCGGACTATACTATGCATCTGGTTCCTTTCAAATGGAAATCCAAATTAATATCCTTCAGAATTCTATGTGTTAACAGTGATTTGAGTTTTCATCCTGTTTTCAGAGACGCCCTTAAGTCAGGTGTCGTTGTAGATGTTTTGCGTTTTCTAAGTAAAGAAAATTACGAGATATTTTAGAGACAATAAGAAATGAATTTATGATCACAAATATACAGTCTATTATATTCATGGGCATCCTGGGTATATATTTTATTTTACTTTGTGATACAGCTGATTCAGCTATAGGTGCACTAAAGTATGTGAATGTAGGCATGTGACTTTTAAATCTATCAGTTCTATGTGTATACACTGCACATCAGGCTTTCCATTCATTAACTCATTAGTATCTAGTAAACACTTAATAAATGCAGGGCACAAGATGTAACTTCCACAAAGTTAGATTTGGTTTGAAGGGATAGCTGGTTATGATGGTAAGCCAATTCTGGACAGTTTTCCAAATCAAATATTTTCTTCTTGATAATTTCTCACTGGAGCCAGATTTTGGTTATTCAAGTTTATTTCTCTTGGTTAAGTATAGCTCTTTTGAATAAGCATTCCTTTTTTTTTTTTTTTTTTTTTTTAGTTTACTTATTTATTTGGAGAAAGAGAATGCATTAAAACTCAGGAACCCTGAGATCATGACCTGAGCCGAAATCAAGATTTGGATGCTTAACCAACTGAGCTGCCTAGGCACCCCTGAATAAGCATTCTTTAAAATGTTTGTGGTGGCAGGGGGAAATTTGGAATAAGGAGGTGACCAGTTTCATTTTTGACATGTTTATCTATAGGCACCCAGACAAATATGTTAGGTGGATCTATCATCTGGATTAGGGGGACAGATTGGTGTTAGAGGCTTATGTTCAGAAGGTCTGCCTATACAAGGCAGTAGAAACCCCAAATACTGACATAATTGGTTAAGAAGAGGAAAATGAACCACTTACAGCAAGCCTATGAGGCAGATAATTTTATTATATTTTCAAGAGAAGAAAATTAGTCCCATGGAATTTACTTAATTTTCACATGATCAGTAAGTTATGAAGCCAAAATTAGAATCAATTTCTTCTTCTCCTAATTCAAAATATTTTTATTACACCATGCTTTCTTTCCTGCCCATGACTATGTGTTGAGGGCCAACCATGTGCTAAGCCTGTGGAAGGCACTATAAAGACAAGAAAACAAGAATAAGGGAAGAGCGTTTCACCTGCCAACAATCTGAGACTTTTATATATATATTTGGAAATAGTCTCATACATATCCATTTCCACCCCACCCCTCTTTTAGGACTTTCATTGTGCTATTTGTAAATCATTAGAGCTTTCCAATAATTTTCTTAGCCAGACTTAGTCACGTCTTCCCAAGCTTTGGTCTGAACCACTGTGCCAGGAATTATCTTCTGACGATGCCAAATGCTTTACTTTTGTCAAAGAGAAAATATTGAACTTTTCAGCCCAACATTCAAGTTTCCCTTGGTCTATCCTAACCATGCTTTCCAGTTTTATTTCACTCTTATTGCCAGGATGATATATATATTTCTTCTCCAGCCAGAATGATCACACAGTTATTATTGTCCTATTTTTGTTATCTATTGCTATGTGATCATATACCCCAAATTTAAAGCATGAGCAACAACAATCATTTAAGATTACTGTCTCTCATGGCCCCTGGGGTTGTCTGAACTAAGCTGGGTACTCTTTTCTTGGTCTTATACAGCTGAAGAGAGGTTGCAGCTTGAGGTCTTCTTTAGTTCCATGTGTGGTACATAAATTGGGAAGATGTGAAGACCTGGGGGAATGAATCAGCAGATTTCCTTAGGGATCTCCATTTTCCTCCATGTAGTTTCTCCGTGTTTTCTCCCCAACATGGCAGCTTCAAGGTAGCCAGAGTTCTAGATGGCAGTTTGGAGTTCCTTAGTCACATGTAGCCTAAAAGAGGGAGCCAGGAAACAGCTGGAACACTTTTTATGATTTAGCCTTGGAGGTCATGCACCATCATTTTGCTACATTCTATGTGTTATAAGCAAGTCACTAAGGTCAAGATATACTCAAGGGTATGGAATTAGACTCCTACTCTTGATTGAAGATGTGCAAAAATGCTACACCACCAAAATAATACATGCATCTATATCAATATCTATGTCGATATCAATATCAATATATTGACTGAATATATTGATATTGATATCGACATAGATATTGATATAGATACAGATTCTGAATTAATAGAGATAGCATTTTCCCAGATTATCTCATTTTTCTATTCCCCTAAATCCTATTTATTTTAACATCACAGTTAGCTGTCACTTCCTCTGGGAAAATTTCACTTATCACAGAAGCCACGGTGAAGTCAGAACTACTTTCTTCAACACTTGATTGTTTGTTTTCTTCAACACTTGTTACACCATGCCATACTAGGTATCATTTTGCAAGTATATGTCCTACCTCCCTAACGTGAAAGAAATAGTGAAGGCTTAAAAGAGAGGAACAACTCTAAATGGCTAAGTCACTGATTAATTCAAATACTGAGGGTCACTTACTATATCAATAATAAAAATAGATATTATTCCATAATTGATAAACACATAGAGCTTTCTTAATTATCTGGCAGAGTGGGGCTCTAGGTAGAGGCTCAGTTTTGGGGATAAGGAAGACTGAGCTCTAATTTAGAAATTTTGACAGAGCAAATCCCATCTACCCTGAGTCTCGACTCTGCAAAATCATAAAATTCAAATAAGATCCCTTGGGTGACTTAGAAAAGGGAAACCAATCACCCTCCAGCTGCATTATTATTTTTGGCATGATATCCCTTTTGAATCCAGTAAATCTTGGAGCCTGTTGCAGACTTTAGATTCTTCAGCCTTTCTTCATTGTAACGGGGTGGGAGTAACTTAGAGAAACCTCTAATCTTGGCAAATACCTATTAAAATAAAAGGTCTCTCAGAGCCCCTGGAGGAAAACTTTATCAAGAAACCAATTACTTGAGGTCCAACCCTTGACTCTCTCCATTTAGAACTTGAAAACTACTACCTTATTTCCTATTTTATTTTCTTAACCTGTAATTAATTACTGCCCATTATGAATTCCCAGACCACAGGAAGCATTTATCTACAACATTAGGTCGCTTGGAAGAAAGATTAAATCTGTGAAGAGGATGCTAAGTGATTAAAGAATTTCAGGACAAATATCCTAACTCTAGAAACAGCTCGCTGATTTGGGAAATAATCCGAGACCTGCTGCTATCCATCCACAGAGAGCACTTTCATCATGATCCTGTGAGCCAGTTGAGAGCAGCAGGTGCTTGTGAAATGTGTCACTACCAAGACTGGATACTACGTGGTAGGGAGGTTGTCAGGTTTTGGCCTTGATTCTGAAATGACTATGACCCTCTCCTACCAAAAAAGAATGAGATAAAGACAAATACACTTACAAATCTAGGATTATGACAAATCAGATAATCGTTGTTAAATAATGATTTTTTTTTTCAAATTTGACTGTTGAATCAAATCAAAGATGACTGTTGCATCTTGGGATCTTTAGGTTTTAGAACATTTATTAGTTATTCCTACCTTACATACAGACCAGGCTCATGACATGCATTATTTCATTTAAGCTTACCATGAGATAAATATTGTTACCCTGCATTTAAGAAGAGAAAATGAGGTGCAGAGAAGTTAAGTATTTTTTAAGATCATAGGTTATGGTAGAAGTTTGATTTAAACCTACGATCTGTTACTTTCAAAATATACGTTCATCCCACTATCCCCTATTTTTACAAATATATCCTGGTTAATACATAAAACACTTGTGGTATGCAGAACATTTGTCTTCCAGAACAAAAGGCAGGCTGGAGCATGGGGCGGGGGGGGGGGTGTTCTTTCTCAGACATCAATGCATCCTGCACCCATTAGCTGGAGAAAATTAGTATGCAGAGAAATGAACTGGTAGGAGTTTATGTTACCTTCAAACCAGTCAGATACTTCCCATTTGGTCCTCCCTTTTTCCAACTTATTCAGTACATGTTGAGATGTGATCCATGCTTTAGGTCTCTGTGAGCCTTACAGGATGACATAATGAACATAATACCTGAAGGCCAATGTCCTGGGAAAGCACAAAGGGAATCACTTGGTGAAACAAAAGGAACCTGAAGTCAAAGTCACACTGTCTTACTGGCTGTAAATCATGATACCTGTTATTCATTTGGCACTTGCTCCTATATATATATATATTTGTTGAATGAGTGAAGGGGCATCTATGTGGCTCAGTTTGTTAAGCTTGGGACTCTTGGTTTCAGCTTAAGTCATAGTCTCAAGATTCATGGGTTCAAGCCCTGCATTGGGCTATGTGCTGACAGCTCAGAGCCTGGAGCCTGCTTCTGATTTTGTGTCTCCCTCTCTCTCTGACCCTCCTCAACTCCTACTCTGTCTCTCTCAAAAATAAATAAACATAATTTACAAAAAGGGGAGAGGGTGCCTGGGTGGCTCAGTTAGTTAAGCATCCAACTTCCCTCAGGTCATGATCTCACAGTTCGTGAGTTTGAGCCCTGCATCGGACTCTATGCTGACAGCTCAGAGCCTGGAGCCTGCTTCAGATTCTTTGTTACCCTCTCTCTCTGCCCCTCCCCCACTCATGCTCTCTCTGTCTCAAAAATAAATAAACACTAAAAAAATTTTTGTGAATGAGTAAATGAATAAATATTATTTTTGCCTCTTCTCCCTCCTCTCCCAAGTACATTAACTGAGCACCTAATCTGTGCTGTGACTATAGTAAGATCCTATCTTTGTTCCCAATCTAATAAGAAAAGGCAATGTGAAGGACTGCATCTCAGACACCAATTAGAAGAAAAAGAATGACTCAGAGGGAGGTTAAGAACAGCGAATGATCATGACAGTGTGCTGACAGGATCCTAAATAAATTCTCAACTCAACATTCCAGGAGCATTATCCCCATTTTCTAGATGGGGTGACAGAGGCACAGAGTCTAAGATACTAAATATCTTTTCTCAATCAAACTCTTCCTAGTTGTTATAGAAGGACTAGAAACTCATTATCTGGCTTCTATTACATTCCTACAGATTCTTTCTCAAAAGAGAGAAAATATTCAAAACTAAAGCAATCCACTATAAACAAAAATATTCTGTCAAAGTATCTTATGCAACAATGAACACATAATACCAGCTCATATCTGGTTAAAATATTCAAAGTTGAGGGGTGCCTGGGTGGCTCAGTCTGTTAAGCATCCAACTCCAGCTCAGGTCATGATCTCACTGTTCACGGGTTTGAGCCCTGCAACAGGTTCTGTGCTGACAGCTCAGAGCCTACAGCCTGCTTTGGATTCTGTGTCTCCCTCTCTCTGCTGCTCATGCCCTCTCTCTCTCTCTCTCTCTCAAAAATAAATAAACATTAAAAATTTTTAAAAATTTTTCAGTTTATTGAGTTTGATACGTGACTTATGACAAACAAATCTATTAATGCTGGGATAATTTAGAACTTTAGCATTAAAGATTCTTTTCACTGAAAGCAAAACTCTTTCCATCTTTCCAGATTCTACATCCTCCCCCACTGCAGTTAGAAGGGACAATTGTCCCTCTTGTGAAGATACCAATATTTGCATACACTGTGATGATAGATCCCAATCCTTGGTGTATCCCACTTTAGGACTTCCATTCGGAAAATTTCCCAACTTTATAGAGGAAAAAGACTGAGTGCTCAGCATGGAAAAAGTCAGGGTTCTGGAGCCCTACAATACTTTCCATTCATTTTCAGAGCAGACATCATGAGGAATCCAGTAAATATAAAGCCTGATGCCACCTCCTGGACAATGCCAACTTTCTTGTGATGAAAATTACTTGTTCCCCATAAAATGGGTGGAGTATGTTAATAAATATTTATTCACATTCTAGATATTTCATCTTGTGGCTCTAGACACACACATAAAGAAGGAGGAAAGGAGAAACATCCTGCTCTTAGCATTTTCTTGAAGAGGTAGAAAGGGAAACATTAAAGGAGGGAATGGATGTGGCATGGAAGGAGGAAATATTTTACATTCTACACAAGAAACCAATTTATACAGTTTTATATAAAGGAAGATGTTCCTCTCTGCCCTTAGTAGGCATTTTGAACCATCCTGCTGGTAGTAAATATCACTCTCATTTAGTTCCCCATTAACATCTTGTTCTGTCTTATTTCTTTGAACTGTTTTATTATCCAGATAATTCAGCTTTTCTTACTCATAAATATATAGTCTTTTTTTGCTACACTAATTCTTGGTAGTTTTTCCATCATTTCACTTTTTCAGTTAAGGGGGTGATGAGTTAAAAACAAAAATATGAAAGTACCAATAACAAAACTGCTCCACCACATAGCTGGCCCACCAAACTGTATCTCCAATCTTTCTCAGTGTATTCCCATTGCCAAAACCTCTGTCTTCTTTCATACTAACATAGGGGTGCACTTGTGCTTCCTTTTCAAGGCTCACATGACATTCTTTTCCCGGCTGATCATGACCAAACACTTCTCTCTGAGAAGACATCTCTGGCTCTAAACCCAGTCTGAATTAGGTTTTCCTCATTCTTTGGCACCTTGTGCTAATATCAAAAGGCTAACACTTCAGATATAGCTGGATCAAAGGTCTCAAATCATGCCAACTAAATCTATCTTTTCCCCTCTCTCTGTCCCAGTGTTAAACTCATAATGGAGAAACATTCTCCGTATATTGAGTTCTGGCCCACTGTCTGAAAGAAAAAATAGCCTTCTTTGAATTTGCTTTAATAAAAGCACCAGTGAAAGCTTTCACTGGCCAAGGCCTGAGTTATATGCTTACCTTTGGAACTAGGATGTACAGTTCATCCCACCTGAATTTAATGGACAGAGAATGGAAAAAGTGATGATTTCTCAAGAGCATATTTAAGTGGGGGGGGTAGCGTACAATTACCAGAAGAAAGAATAATTTAAACAATTAAAGGTTGCCAGATGGATTGAAGGAGAATATCTTGAAATTGGTGGACAGCCCTACTCAAAGCACAACACACACACACACACACACACACACACACACACACACGGAGAAATACCAGCCCTGCTAGCCTTAGTATTCAACAAAAGAGAAGTTTTCTCCTGTAGAGCTGTTCATTTGGCAATTAACAAGATGTCTTTGCTGAAATGATGGGTTTGGGACTCAAATTAAGTCTTTCTCTTGGGAGATGCTAGACAGTACTAGTCATGGAACTGAATTTTGCTGAACAACTATCTTGATGCAGACATTTAGCCAGAGTGTTGTGGACATTAAAATTTCTCATTTAACTGTCACGCCAATCTGGACTATCACTGTCTCTGTTTCAGAGATGAAGAAAGAGTCTGCAATATTAAGTAAGCTGCTCAGCAGTCTCACAGATGGTAAATTGTCAAAGGAGGATTGGATCCTGGGTCTGTATTTGTGATAGCCCTTGCTTATTCCACTGCATCATAGGGCCACTTCACTTTCCCTGTCTTTGGTTTGACTTGTAGGTACAGTTCCAACTTTCCATTTGGCATACTGACATTACCCCCTTTTCTGTTAGTTCTTACATATAAACCTTTCTGACTCAAAAAAAAAAAAAAAAAAAAAAAAAAAAACCGGTACAGAAATCAACCCCTTTTCTGCCTACTGAGGGTACTTTCTCTGATGTCCACACTATCTGGTGAAGCAGCCATGCTAATTAATAATAGGTTGAAATCATACAGCATTGGAAAGCCTAGTTGTTACCTATCCCAAGCAGACTGATGTGGAGGTATATACATGCAATCAGCTCTTAGGCAGAATTTTGACTTTATTACCAAGATGTGCTGGTAATAATTTGAAGTCTTGTTTACATCATCTGTTGCCTACTTGTGTGAACTATTGACCATCTGTGTGCGTTGCCTAGGCAATGATTTGGGAACGAAGAGCCCAAGATTTATCTGTGCTGGTCATAAGCAGAAAACGGACTTTTCCAAGCAAAGGTTTGATAAAAATAAATCAGCCTGAAACTGATTCTCTAGACACAAATTATTTAGGGGAGGGAGAAGTGGCTAATGGAAGGTTTTGCTAATACTGTAATTTTTATGAATTTGTTGTCCTTTAAGATAAAGCATAAATAACTGACAGATGAGAAATGAGATACACAATGAGTTATAAACACAAATGAGTTCATAAAATATTTACCTGCAGTGAAGTGGATTTGATACTATTTGATAATAAATATATACAAATATAGCACTCCACCACAACCAGATTTTTTTATTTGTCCCTTAAAAAAGTTCTTTTTTGAAATAAACCATTTTGAGCCTTAATAGGAACTTGCAAATGTGTTTGTACTCTGTGTTTCTATTGCAGCCTTTTCCAGATGCCAGTATCTTACCTATAGGGTGGGATATACTTGAATCTCCTTGTTATGTAGGGTTATAATGGACACAATTTTTATTATTTGCAAGCAGTTCTAAAGGTGCATATTTAAGAGTAATTACAGCTATGCCATAGGGTTATTGTGGAGGTAAAAGATACCATGAGGGATATGAATCAAGTTAGCAGTGAGGCTGGTACAAAGGAGCATATTATGGAGCTAATAAAGATCTCTAGCTGACTGTCCAACATTCAGGTCTGTTAGTGTTAATTCCCTACACTTTGGAGCCCATACAGTGCAGGGCTTAAGAGCACTGGACTCAGATTGTCTAGCCTGCATTCCCAGTTCTTCCACTCCCTAGCTATGTGATCATGAGAACGTTACTACTCAATGCCTCCTATTCCTGAGCTGTAGGTAATAGCACCTCTTTTGTGGGCTAGTTAGTGGAGCGTGGGGGAGAGAGAGGGAGAGGAACATGGAGAGAGAGAGAGAGAATGTGTTGAGCATAGTTACATATGTTGAGTGTCAGTCATATTCCGAATGACTTAATGCTAGTATGGGCACAATGGCACTCCCTCAAACTCCTTTTCATGGAATCAGCAGTATGTATAGAACAGCAGTATGTATAGATACATGTTGGTAATCTCTTCTATTCTAGGAGACTCAATAATGTCAACCCTCGCCTTCTTTGCAAATAGATTTAGACAAAACCCTCAGAGTCCTTTTCAACACATATTCTAGACAGCACTATTAATCCATTCCAGTGCCTGAGATGTAACCAATTTGCCAACCCCGTCCTGACATAATGCTGAATTGCAGCTCAGATACCGTTAAGCTGGAGGAAAGACTGGAAGTTCACCCAGGTGGTCAGAAAGTGGACCAAGACTGATTGCTATGTCTCCAACTTCTGCTAAACTCATTTCCTGTCATTCTTCCTTAACCCAGCATTGTGATTTACAAGACTTTAAAATTACCTAATTTTGGAAATTTATCAATGAAAAAGCTAACATAATAAAAGTTTCAGGTTCACATAGATGCTTCCATATAAATGACAGAAGAATTTATCTGTGCAACTTGGGGTATGGAGGAGAGAAAATGCAGAGAGTGTCATCTGCCAGTTATTCTTAATGAGTGGGGAAAGACTATGAAATTTATTGTTTCACTTACGGGAAGGTTGATTAACTGTCAATGCAGATAATTACTGGATTAATGCTGGGTGTATTTTTAAGTGAGTGGGATTTGCTGCGTTCCCTGTAGCCATGGTTCTTTATTTGAACAGGATATAGTGGGAAACTTCTTGCACACAACTCCCCAAGACAATTCTTAGCCTAATGTAAAAAACAAATGGTTTCTGATGGGAAATTGAAATATGGAGGGAGTGATCGAAAAATCTCTAATACCCTTTTCTTCTGACTGAGGAAAGCAACAGTCCCAGGTTTCTTCCTCCAGACTCTGTCCAGTTGAGCATTTCTTCTCTTAGTATGTCCACTTCCCATTGCTTCACTTGAAGCAAACCAGTGAGTGAGGAAAAACTGCCACTAAATGCCCTGAGGAAAGTGGGAAACTCATTGGGCAATGTTTGCTTCTTTACATTTTGTAGTATCTACTGGCTTATACTGTTTTCTTGACCACAGTATGACCCTGACCCTCTGGCCTTAGTTGCTTGAACCGTCCTTTGGCACTTGGTGCAAGTTAGATAAATATTGCCTTCTCTCTAATAGGTGTTTTGAAGGCAAACTGGGAGCTGATTTGGCCAGAGGGAGTCTGCACCTATGTGTGAAATTACAATATGTGCATTTTAGAATTGAGGGAAGCTATCTTCCATCACCATATGACCTCTGTAGCAGAGAAAAGAGTTCTGAAAGAGAAGAAAGAAAGAAACTAGAGACAAACCATGAGAGGTAGAAATAAGGAATATAAAGAACTAAGAAGCTAAGTAGCCAAGTCCTGGATTTCTGAAAGTTTTAATTTTCTGGGATCTGGAAACTTCTGAAGATCTGGCTGCATAATTTCATCACAAAGACAGGTCTGAGTGAATCTAACAGAGACAAGCACTGCTTGTTAAGGTAATTATTTGATAGGTTTATTTTTCCTGCTTACCCTACCTTTTTTTACAGGACACTCATGTTAGTAGCTGTCAGCTCTGAACATGCAATAGTTCACTCTGTTGTTTTTTTCCCCCACCATCTCCAACCTTTAGACATTAATTTCACTGCCAATGAGAGATGTTCCTCAGTCATCAATTAACACATCAAAGCAATTTCTGTACCTTCTGGTCAGGGATTGATAGTCTTTACCTGGACTATTCATTATCATCCCAATCTTTTTAGCCTAAGTCAAGAGGTCGCATAAGAAGAACACATAGTCTTTCCTTATTCTCTTCCCATAAATCATTCCTTTGCACGATTAAGCTGCTTTTTTCCAAGTATTATGAATAATCTTTACAAGAGCCACAGGGTGGATTTATTATTTCCATTTACAGATGGGCAAGCTAAGAAAATTAAAATGGCATATCCATTGCAAAGAGTTGGAACATCAAAGGACTGGAATGTTAACTGAGGGCTGTTTGTCTCCCAAGCCAAAGCTCTTTTTAGGACCCTATACTGCCTCTTCCTCCCCCTCAGTATCAAGAACTTCATCTTGGATTCTTTCCTTACCTCATTCCTATGGGATTATATAATATTCAATGCCAAGTATGATATTAAGCACTTTTGCATTTCTTTCTTCATTACAATCCTAAAATGAATGCATTTATTCACATTTTAAAGATGAGGTAACTGAGTCTTAGAGAGTTTAGTGAACTTGATAAGGCCACAGAATTTATGCATTGTTGTGTAGAACATCACACCCAGATATGTCTGACTACCATTCCAATCCACATCACATGTGCTAGACTTTTACTTTTTTCAGGTATAATCAGCATATGTCATACTGGGATATACTTGGCCCAGCCTCTTGCTGCTCTCAGTATCAGATAACTTGATGCACTAATTTAATGAAACAGAAAGGAGAATGGAGAGAGAGAGAGAGAGAGAGACAGAGACAGAGACAGAGAGGAAAGAAAGAAAGAAAGAAAGAAAGAGAAGAGAGAGAAAGAAAGGTACCACTACCAACAGATTACAAAAGGAATGAAGGACTTATACAATTAACAAGAAACCTCTCAGGTCGAGGTTATCTTTTGACTCTAAGAAAAAAGTAAGTTGGTTGACTTTGTATCACATCCCTCTTCTAGCTTTCACATACTCCAGCCCCCATGCTGAAAGTTACCACCTTATAGCACAGTTTCTGGTTTTTATTCCTTTCATACTGTTGATGCTCATTTCATCCTGATGACACTCATCCTGCATGATACTGAATGATAGATGCATCTACTGGGAGCTTTCTTCCTGTCCTCCCTATTCCTTTCTTCCTGTCTTGTCTCTTCTATGCTCATTCATTCACTCACTCACTCATTCTCTCCACTGCCCCCACCCTATTCTCTTCTTCCCTCTCTCTTTCTCCTCTATGCTGTGAAATAGATATAGGATGAAGGGGAACTAATCTATTTCTTCTATCTATTTCTTCTTATTTCTCAGATATAAACCTTAACATTTATTTCTGTAATGAGAAGAAATCTTGCAAGGATATTGTGGGATTTTTTTTTTTTACCACAAGTGGGAATCTGTCCTGCTCAGACCTGGAGAGATGTAGCTTCAATTACTACTGTTTGGAATATATTTTATAGCCTATCCATCTACCTGGCTCAAAAGTTTTAACTCTACCTTGCCCAAATTCTTATAGGTACATGGCCAGCTCATTCCCACTTGCTTAGACCAATATTTATTAAGGTTAGTGACTGAACAATTTATCCTACATAGGAGCTACTCACATTCAATCTGAAGCTTTTCTCAGAGATCCACTTTGCCCTTCTTTAATAGCTGTGATAGCTCCCACCAGACCTCTCTACATTCCTGAGGACACTTGAGAACAGAGCTGCTTATCAACTGGGCCCTCAACATACTTCACCCTATCTCCCCAATTGCTGATTCCTGAAACAGCTTCTTGACAAGAAAGGCTACATAATTATTCTCTAAGCTCAGTCCTAGCCTGGCTTCAATAAAGATCTGTTACTAGGAAACTTATGTAGGTTTTTATGAGTCCTGAGATGCTTACTTAATCACTGCCTACACAGAGCACAAGATCTGTTGGGAACAATAAAGGATCCTTCTCATTTTAAACTCAAGTTTACCTCTATCCCATCCATGACATCAACTTTTAGGAGTGTAAATTCTGACCATGAGAAACCAAAGATAGTAAACAAAGGTTAATTCTATTTAAGACGTGAGGGCAGGCATTTCACTACTTTTTGTTTCAGTGTGGGAGGAGGAATAGAAAATGTCAGTCAGTGAATATATAAAAATGATTCAATCCCTTTAAGAAGATAATTTTCTTGGCCACCTATCCCTTACCCAGTTAAAAGTTAGAAGGTTCTCTTTCTGAGGTGGAAAATGCTGAGGAGCAAAGGCAAAAAGAGCAATGCTCATACAGACTGGCTGAGGGCCTGGTGAAGGAAGAGAAGGGACAGGAGGAGTGGAAGAAGACAGCCGGGTGTGTGGGGGTGGTGGTGCTCCTCTCTCAGAAGCATCAGTATGTGAAATTACTTCCATAAAAAAGAAATAATAAACCAACAGTGCAAGTTAAATAGATGACATTTGGTTATTGAAAAATGCATCTCTTCCAGCTACTCACACACTTTAATATTTCTAAATAGGACACAGTGGAACAGCTCTCATTTTGGATGTTTTGTAATAAATATCCGTGTTCTCCTGATTTATCTTTTGTTTCGAGATCCCAAAGTCTTTTGCTCAATTGTAGTTAAAGTTATTAAATTCTCCTTCATGCAACAAAAACAACACTGCCACCACCAACAAAGGGAATTGAAGTTGTTACTTGTGGGAAGGGCTGTATTTGGCGGTTCTAATCTGCCATCAGGGTTCTGTCTCTCATTCTTAGCTCTGCCCTCTCTAAGGCAGAGTCTGTCCTGTGGTGGGGACGCCCTGGCTTCCAGCAGGTGCATTCCTAAGTGCTCCTCAACAGTCATAAGCATGACTTGAGATGCCCCGTCCACCTCAGTCTTCAAAAGAGCTATTAATGGCTGGACTGGAGCAAACCTGCTTTCCCAGGAAGAAATGTGGAATATCCCTTGATTAACAGCCATAGCAGAATCACAGTGAGGAGAAGAAAAGTTGCAAAACAGTAACAGTCCAGGACACGTCATTTTCTGGAGAATTCCTCCTCATTAAACCTTCATTCCCTTAAGTCTAGTCCCTCCTTCCTAATACTGATCTACGCCACAAAATGCACATCATTTACTTTCAACGTGGTTATTGCATTTCTTCATCTGAATATCTTTGCTTGTACTGTTGCCCAAGCAGGAAAGGCTCTTCCTTTAAAATATTTCCACATGACCTCCCCTCACAGAACACTCCTACTTAGAAAATCCTTTAACAGCCTGGAAAACCCAATTTTGTACTTAAAATAAGATATTTTATGTTTATTGACATTTCCTGCCATACTTAGTATCCCTTAGTTTCTACACATTTTGTCTTTACATCCACCACACCTAACACACTGCATACTACATACTCTGGTTAGATAAAAGCCATACATCTTGAATCAGTTGTTCAGTGATCCATTACACGAGGATAAAAATACTAACCTGGTATGCCTGGTGTGAGATAGTATCTCTAAAGAACTTGCCATTTAATAGATACAGGACTAAAAGTCTTATACATATGCACCCAATTTTTATGACAAATTACTCAAGAACAAGGCTTTCAAGCCCAGAGGTGGGGAACTCAATATATGCATTTACTGCTTTGTTCTAATACACAAGTTCCACTACTTTTACCATGTTTGTCATGGTGGTAATATATAGAATGACTGTCACCATGAATATATCTTTTCTGGGGTTGCCAGGGTGGCTTACTTGGTTAAGCATCCAACTCTTGATTTCAGCTCAGGTCACGATCTCACAGTTTGTGGATTCAAGCTCCACATCAGGCTCTGCGCTAATGGTGCAGAGCCTGCTTAGAATTTTCTCTTTCCCTCTCTCTCTGCCTGTGTGCTTTCTCTCTCTCAAAAAAAAGTAAATAAACTTTAAAATACATATATATTTGCTTTTCCTGAATTTCATTCCTCAAAATGAGTGGAAGTCTCCAAATTCTATTTGATTTTTGAATATATGAGTTAAAGTTAAGGAAAATATTTGAAAGAACGTGAAATAAACCTAGGCAAGCAATATATGCAAATTCTTCCAGCAGTCCTCCTTCTTGTTCCAGTCTTTGGAGAGTAATTTAAGATTCCTATGCAGTTATCTGTGGAACTATTTGCTTTCCTCATCTTTCTGTGGAACTCTTAGGGAAATGACCAGCTGCAACATTTTGTAAAGAAATGGAAGTTAAAGTTAGTATGACTAATTTCCATTTTCAAAGGGTTGCTCCAAGGGGAAACATGTTCATGGGTCTTGTTTGTTTGTAAGTTGAAAACTTTTGCACACTGGCCACTCTGAGTTTTGGCTTTTTATTTATGGATCACTCTGCCCATAAATTAAATTTATGGATTGCTAAGTTTATTCTTTGAAAAACTGAGAATCCTGTAAAAGCCATAGGGGTTTAACATAGCAAAAATTTTACATATGATGTATAC
Organism: Cryptoprocta ferox; assembly: GCA_028646485.1. Lineage (NCBI taxonomy): Eukaryota > Metazoa > Chordata > Mammalia > Carnivora > Eupleridae > Cryptoprocta > Cryptoprocta ferox. The sequence continues at coordinate 60,963,354 of CM053561.1, forward strand.
ATGAACACATTATACATGTATATTTATATCTGTATATTTAGATGTGTATATATGTTTAATGTATATAAAATTTCTAACATGAAAATCAAGGTCATACTAGCTTCTTAATGAGAAAGGTTTGAAACTAAAAAATTATGCTATAAGCATCAGGGTACATGGGCCCCTATGAATCAGCACTCTTGTATCCTTTGCATAAATAATGAGTAGTGCTATTACTGGGTCTTAGGGTAATTCTATATTTAATTTCTTAAAGAACCTCTACACTATTTTCCAGCGAGGCTACACCAGTTTGCATTCCCTCCAATAATGCAAGAGAATTCCCTTTTCTCCACATCCTTGTTAACATCTGTTGTTTCCTGAGTTGTTAATTTTAGCCACTCTGACCTGTGTGAGGTGGCATTTCAATGTAGTTTGATTTGTATTTCCCTGATGATGAGCAATGTTAAACATATTTTCATGTGTCTGTTAGCCTTTTAGATGTCTTCTTTGGAAATATGTCTATTATGTCTTCTGCCCATTTCATCAATGGATTATTTGGTTTTTGGGTGTTGAGTTTGGTAAGTTCTTCATAGATTTTGGATACTAACCCTTTATCTGATATGTCATTTGCAAATATCTTCTCCCATTCTATTCATTGCCTTTTAGTTTTGCTGATTGTTTCCTTTGCTGTGGAGAAACTTTTTATCTTGATTAGGTCCCAATAGTTCATTTTTATTTTTATTTTTATTTCCTTTGCCTTGGGAGACACATCAACTAAGTTGCTGTGGCCAAAGTAAAATAAGTTGCCTGTTTTCTCCTCTAGGATTTTGATGGCTTCCAGTTCCACATTCAGGTTTTTTTGGGATGAGCACTGGGTGTTTTATGTAAGTGATGAATCACAGGAATCTACTTCCAAAGTCAAGATCACACCATATACACTGTATGTTAGCTAACTTGACAATAGATTATATAACAAATATGAAATCATGTATGATGAACAATTATTATGCTTGGCATAATAAATTTGAAAGTATAATTTAGAAAACTAAAAATTATGTAAGGGAAATATTTTGAAACTATAAATATTGAATCTTAATATTATCAGGTATCTGAGATTATTTTCATTGGATGGGATAAGATATAGAGGCCAGGTTTTAAAGAACATAGAGGCTGTGTATTTGTTGGAATAGGAATCATCAAGAATGGGAACATCTATTTCCTCCATATTTCTGAATCTTGTAAAGAATCTTGAAAGGACTCAGTTTTTGATTGCTCGTACTCTGCATTCATGAGGGAGAGGGAGCTGAGTGTACAAGAGCATGACCTTTGAACAACAGAGACCCAAACCTAACCAAGATTCTATATTATTCCAGTTATGGGTCCCAGAGCAAGATCCCTGTAAGTTTCAGGGTTGTTTTTGTTTGTTTGTTTTGATTTGAATGTCAGTTGTAAAATTAGGATAATCAAACATCTCTTACTAAATTTTTTAAGGGGAGAGAAAAATGAGGTTATATATGCCTGACACACCAAAAGCACTCAGTAAAAGATTTCAGTGATGGCGATGATGATTCCAGATGTTACACCTACAACATGACCAACCACAAAGATTTTTAAAGAACATTATAAAGTTCTCTGAAGTGCATCAAACATTTTCATGACAAATTGCATAAAGGCACTAAATCCTAGAAACAACCAATGTTAAAACTGGAAAAAACCAAGTCTGACATCTTTATTTATAGGAGTTGAAGGTGAGTGTCAATAACGTAGTTACTGGCATGCATGGCTCTAGAGTCTCATCCTGTGAACTATATCACACTGAAAAACTTCAATGAGTTTCTACCTTTCCCCCAAACCCTCTAAGAGATCCTTTTAGTAAGGTTGAGCCTGTGACACAACATAGATGGAGACATTACAGACAAAACCATAGGGAGAAAGAAGCACGTAGTGACAATAAGCCAGTTAGCATGATCTCTGCACTGTGCAAAGTGTATTGAATACTCAGCTGCATATACTGGCTATGAGCATAGGTATCACATTAATTTTTTGAAATTTAAGCCAAGTTAATATGTAACTGATGAAATATAGTTCATGGATTACTGTTTTCTACATCAGTGGTTATGGGAAACTTTCAGAATGTTCCTTTTAAAAAATCCATCTTCCCCAAATATAGAGAGGTAATTCTTGGTTATCAGAGGAGTTTGAACAATAATATTTACATATATCTGCCATGTACAATTCCAGACCTTCAAGGAAGGTCACTGTGATTGACTGACTGAATAACACAATGACCCAATGTTCCAATCCACAACATTCCACAAAGTGACTTGCATATTCCCATACTTCCCTATTACCACCATTAAAGATGGAATTTATTGCCACACTTTTCAGCCCCATTAAAAAACCTTTTGATCAGTAGAAGACAATAGAAGTGACAGTGTGCCAGTTTTGAGCTTAGTTCTCAAGAGGCCTTTTCTTAATTCTGTTCGAATCTGACATGAGAATAAGCCCGAGCTGGTTTACTGGAGAATGTGGGACCACTTGGAGCAGAATAAAATTGTCTCATCCAGGACTATCCTAGCCTACTATCCAATAGTAATGACAATAACAACAACAACAACAACAACAACAAATTGAAAGGAGACTTCTTTTCTTGAGAGGCACAGAGGAGGGAAAAGCTAACATCTGCTCAAGGACTTGGAAAGATTTCTCAGAAAGGGAACCTTTTGATTGGATATAGGATATCACCAGTCACAGAAGGCCATTTCAGAGAAAATTTAAAATGTGTAATGGCATCAGTGAATATAGTATATTTGGGAAATGGCCAGAATGTGATTATATGATTGGAATGTCTGGTCGGGACAAAATTCTGAAACTTTTAACATGACAGGTCAAGAATTTGGATGTAACCTATAGGCAATGCAAAGTCAAGAGAAGTGTTTAATCATGGTGGGGATACAGTGTATGGTATTTAAATGTGATGTCAGTGGTACAAAATTTAGTTGGGGAAGAATAAATGTCCTCATATATACAGAAATTGGAAGTCTTAAAAATGAAAGTACAATCTTCCTGATACACTCATTTAATGAATATTCCACCTCGAGCTAGAGAGGAAACCAGTACAAACTCCTAAGATTTCAGGAATCCGTCTTCTTTCTATAGCTAAAAAAAGTTATAGGGGTTCTGGCAAAAGCATCTTGTCCACCTGCCCATGCATGAATCATGCTTTAATTTCTAGGTGTTCTTTACCTTGAAAATGACATTCTTGAACTTATCATGAATAAATCATACATGTTGATTTCCCTAAAATTAGTGTAGGTCCATATGCACTGACCTAAATATGCTTCCTCCCTTCTTTCACATTGTGACAAAGCAATGCGTCTTTATGAAATGATTAAATAAGATTTTAGTCACAGCACAGGGACAGGGACTGAATTTAACTAGGACACCCAGGAACTGATTCCTCCCCTGGAGACTCTGTACTGGGCACTGACCATGGACAACTTTAGTTTTATCACAGAGGCGATATCATCCAGTCCTTTTGACATAAGTTGGTAGAAAAGTACCTGAGTCAATCAGGAAAGTTGAGTTTTCCCCACTGCCCAGCTGACAAGCAGCAGAAAACAGAGATTGCAACTTTCCTTGAAATTCAAGGTAGAATATTTCATGACCTCCTGAAAAATGGATCCATTTTTTTAACCGTTTTATTATAAAATACAACACACAAACATAATATCAATGTCCAGAATATGGATAATTATGAAACGAACACTAGTGAAAAACTACCTAGGTCATTGAGTAATGGCCAGCACCCCCACATCCTTGTCCATGTCCCCTTTAGACACATCCCCATCTCTACTACTCCATACATAGGTAACCACTATTGGATTTTTATAATAATCACTTCCTTGCTTTTCAATATACTTTGAATGCCTATATCCCTAAACAATATACTTTCTTTTTGCCTGTTTTCAAACTTTACATAAATGGAATCATATAGTCCATTTTTATTTATATATATGTATAATATGATATATATGATATATAATGTATATTATTTGTATTTCTTAATTTTCATTGTGGTATAGATCCCATTGTATGGAATATACCACAATTTGTTTTTTATTTTTTTTTAAACTTCATAGTTTATTGTCAGGTTGGTTTCCATATAACATCCAGTGCTCTTCCCCACAAGTGACCTCCACCAAGACCATCACCCCCCATTACCTTTCCCCCTTCCCCTTCCCCCCTCAGTTTGTTTTCAGTATTCAAGAGTCTTTCGTGTTTTGTCTCCCTCCCTCTCCCTAACTCTATTCCTCCTTCCCCTCCCCATGGTCCTCTGTTGGGTTTCTCCTGTTAGACCTATCAGTGCAAACATATGGTATCTGTCCTTCTCCGCCTGA